>OX384532.1:19729696-20423696 GCA_947538915.1 Tenthredo distinguenda
TGAACAGCTGGTATAATTCTATAAGAAAATGTACCGTGTATAAGTTTGTAAAAATAGCTTGTCTTTCCCTATTTCTAACAGTTCCTACCAACCAAGATTATACAAAAGAAAAAAGCCTTCATATCCGTTCGTGCAAAATTGGAGTAACGGCGAAGCCATCTTTGAATGGAAAACACACGAATTTATGGGATATGTCACTGACGCGGAAAGAGCGGGCAAGGTTGAAACGTTTCACGTAGAAAATTCCAAGTTTCGAAGATTTCATAGGTTTATTGTAAACATCCCGCAGGTACTTGAACGGTGTACCTATAATTCTGTATTCACCGTCGATATGGACAATTGATTTAATAAAAACTATTTCCTTACCACAGGCCACTACATTATTCGGTCGTTGTATTGATATTTTGAATCGACTGGTATCGAGACTCTGACATTCTTGAGAATTACCAAGAAATTTGGGTTTGAGAATGTACTCCGTTTGAAAACCACTTTTACGAATACAATTTAGTTCTTCAAGTCGATTACTCAGCTGTTGCAGTGGCAACCGTTTTGATCGGATCAGTCTTTTTAAATGACCCAAATGATTTTCATATACAAAGCAACTGTATTCTTCTAACGGTCCAAATCGTTCAACATCATCTATCACATGCAGCAGTGAATGTACATTGTACACAATAAAATGCGGGCCGTATAACTTAGCCCCCTGAGTGATGAATTTTCGTATCATGTTCTTCGCGATATTTTTAAATTGTGCGATTAAGTTTGCGTTCGAAAGTATGTACACCGCAGAAGACAAGAGTAAAAAATGCCTGTATTTTTTTTGATTTAGCAAATCCCGCATAAGAGCAGGTCCAGAATATAACACGAAAAAGCGAAATTCTGTCGTATTCCATCTCCTTAATTCAAGTAAGCCGCGAGGTTTTCTGGGAAACTCCGCTGCTACGTATCGAGCTAACACTTTGACGTTACGTTCGATTCGCAGTAAAATTTGCTTTGAAAATTTGCTATCACGTGATCCTTCGACCCAGTATTTTAACAGCAATCTCTTTAAAATTCCCAGATAAATTAAATGCATCGGATCTAGAGGAAATTGCGAGACCAGTCCTATGTATAAATTCAAGAGAGGTGATTGACCTTTAATATGACGATCAGTATTATTAGGTAGAAGAAAGTCACTATCTTTGTGTTTCTCAAATTCCGTATCAGTTGGATAACATAGCCTACCGTTGACACGACTAGCGCGAATCTTACATCTCTCGCAAGCGTCATTCCCGGAATGGCCTAGGCTCATTTTTAACATAGATCTAGCAGGAGCATCACACGCGAATAAACGAACTTGAACAAAGTACCTTGTGTTATTAAATTCGAATCCATTGGTACCCAAAGATAATGTCTCTGCAATTAAATCTTGCAAGTATAAAGACAATGGCATCGGTTTACCAGTACCATGAAATACACCGATTACAAACGGACTGTCATCCACCAATGAAATACTGCGTCCCAAAATTGGCCAAAAGGATGTTCCAGTACTTTTGAAAACCGGAATTCCATCAATATTGAAATCAACATGCAACACATGTGTAGGTTCGTTTTCACACTTGAGACCCGCTTCAAGCTTGCTTTTCAAGCACTTCTCCAAACCAAAATAACACATGTCTCCATTGTCTAAATATAATGTTTCAATGCGTTTTGGCGTGTGGAGTAAAGTCGTAGCCGTTAATGGCAGAAAGAGTGCGCTGGTTTCAGTAATACTAGTAATTGGCCCATCGCAGTATGTGTGATATTATTCACAGTTGCCCAGTTTCGTAAATTTTTAACTAAATTTGTTTCATGTTCGCTACATTGTTCGTCCCCGTCAGAACTCAGATTATTTTCGGAACTATCTGGCAAAGTATCTGCATTACTTTCAACGTCGTCCAGATCAATACTATCGCGTTCCTCATTAGAATTTTCTTTAGTCTCGTTGCTTTCATGAATACGCGGAAAATCATAATTCTCGCATAAAGCATTTGCATTTTTTTCGGCACTCATCTCATTCTCATTAAGAGTAGCGTTACAGAACTGTGGTTGCGCAAGGCAGGTACGATCATTGGTTGCAATAGTAAGTGAGACCGATATTTATTGCTCTTTTACGACGTAAGTGTCTTTTACTCAGAATTTTACAATCTAGAGGCATGATTCGAAATTTAACAGTAATAGATTCTAAGTCAAATTGATACGTTCGAACGTGCCTGTCTTATTTGCTGTGAATCTTCGTGCACCACTATGAAAAATATATTAAAATGGATTGAATGCATGTATTGAAATATCTATTTTGACAACAAATCTCAGTGAATTAATTTTAGTCGCAACAGTGTATATTGCTGCAGACAAAGTGTCCCATATCGATTCACGAGAATAATTTAAGCTTGATCTACAAAATCTATTAATTCTTGAACAATGAATAATAATATCGAGAAATGCTAAAAAGTAAAAGTACATATAAGGGCATAGACGTGAAGAGAAAATAGAGACCACGAATATGATATGAGACAATGAATACTGTTAAGGGGAGGGACCAGACGATTTTTACCGACCTATCTAATTTCCCGAATATCTCCGAAACGGGGCTATCAATCGGATTGTCCTTTTGGCAGCCGATGTTTGACGAGGAATGAGTTCGAGCTAGCTCCCAAAATTCAATGAAATCGAAATTTTTTTTACAATTTTAATCGCAGAATGTGGGCGTGTCACTTATTTCGACTAATATCAGAGCCCACGCATCATTGACGCGAAAATAACTGTGTAAGCACCATTCTACACGGCATGACAAACACTCCTATTCAAAAACATCTTCGTTTCATGCAGGAATAAAGTCTCTATGTGAAAACTCGCAATTCGTTGTAATTAGCGATTGTAAATTGTTGGGAAGCCATGATAATCCTTAGTTCCCGTAACGCCCGAGAAAGAGAAGAGAATCGTGCATCGATATTACTGCCGGCCAGCGCAGGGCCGACTTGTTGCCTGGGACTGTCGAAAACGTACGTGGAATATGAACATTTTTATCTTGAAAAAATGCTTGAACATGTATGTTCTGTTGGTAATAATTTGACGAAATAATAATGGAAACAGAAGATTGTTTGCATGTATAAAATTATTTTCAAAAGTTGTCGGTGGTGTGGAAAAAAACAGAAAATTTTGACAGTGATGGTTTTCAAGCATAAAGTTCCTTCTGTGGAGTGCATTCACTTTTAGATTTTCCGACTTATCCTCACCAAATTATTCATTATTGAGTAGCGTCACTACTGTGTATGTGGCAGTGGAATGATTCCGCGAATCAGATCATTTCAGCATACACATGACTGACGTTACTAAAAATTGAATAACACAGTGAAAAACATCTGGTATTTGAAAATGATTTTCAAGAGTAGACTTCAGTCACTAATTTGTCATTAATTTTCCAATTTGAGAACTATATTATATGTATGGTGAGGCTTCTTTCATTGCACTAGACTATTTTCTGATTATTCATACATGGGACATTACGTGTCAACTCGGCCGTCATCTGACCCTGACCATGTTCTTGCATATTATATTTGTTTCAACTTATGGCCGGTTCGACAAGCGAATGGGTAACTAATTGATAGAAGGCGATATAATGAATAGAATTATTATTCAGAACATAACTTAGTTGTACTTACCGTTACGTGCTGCACTTTAGACAGAAAAAAAAAATATATATTGTAACTTTTCGGGTGCTTTACGCGACACGGAAGGTGTCGCGTATGGCTAGTTACTTGTGAGTGTCTTTACTCTAGATTAATTTCTAGGGCTCCTTGGTAGAGGTAATCAATTTGTTAGTCCCTAATACAGACTAGGGTGGAGCGAATCACACCGTAGCTGCCTCCCTCAGACCTGGATGCTGCAAGCAGCACCGAGGCTGTATCAGACTTGGGATTCGACGCACCTGCCGAGACAGTATCTCGACTTGGATGCGCAAAGCGCACCGAAGCGAGTATCTGATCTGTGCAGTGCAGTCGTCACCGAAGCTGTATATTAGCTAATTAATACAAGATGTTAGTCAGGTCAGCTCAGCCTACGGAGAAAGAGGTTGTAAAGAAAAGGAAACCGTCCCGATTAACAAAAAGTTTAATTAATCAAATAAAGTCATTATTTGTGAATGGTTGCAACCGGTAAATTATTCTATAAATTAAATTACATAAGTTAATCAAAAATTCATAGGTTTAGCTACGCAACGATCCTATATTCGTTTATAGTTTAAATTTTAATTATATTTGAAATTCGATGTAAAGTAATTGAAATATGAGTTATAATGAGCAAAGAAAAACAAAGATAATATTCGACTCTAAACGTAAAACGCCGCTATGGCCGTTTCCGTAATCAAGAAAATGAAGCTATAGAGTACCAGGGCGCTTTGCCTGTCTGGCCTCGGAGAATATCTAGGCGAATCAGTGTGGCGCTTTGCCTAACACTGCTGCTGGAGCCATGTTAGCGCTGCGCTTATATAGTCACCGATTGACGTCACTTGTTGTGCGCGGTTGACGGTGCGCGTTGTGACGTATTGTTTCGGGCTTATATCACCCGATCCGTTACAATATATATAGTATATATAAATTCCATGAATCGAAAAACCTTCAAAAAATATTCGTCACGTCACTTTATGCCAAATATAATAGTCGGCCCTGCGCTGGCCGGCAGTAATACCGATGCACGATTCGCGCGCTGAGCTCTCTCTCTCGGGCATTACGGAAACTAAGGATTATCATGGCTTCCCAACAATTTACAATCGCTCATTACAACGAATTGCGAGTTTTCACATAGAGACTTTATTCTTGCATGAAACGAAGATGTTTTTGAATAGGAGTGTTTGTCATACCGTGTAGAATGGTGCTTACACAGTTATTTTCGCGTCAATGATGCGTGGGCTCTGATATTAGTCGAAATAAGTGACACGCCCACATTCTGCGATTAAAATTTAAAAAAAACTTTCGATTTCATTGAATTTTGGGAGCTAGCTCGAACTCATTCCTCGTCAAACATCGGCTGCCAAAAGGACAATCCGATTGATAGCCCCGTTTCGGAGATATTCGGGAAATCAGATAGGTCGGTAAAAATCGTCTGGTCCCTCCCCTTAAACTGTAATGAATATCATTTGCAAATAAGTCACGGATGAACAAATGAACTGATATAATTGTAAATCGTTGATTGTGGCTCAATCTAGTTTGCTAATATACCCAATAAACATACACTGTTTTGCGTATAATACATGGGTTCACCCACGTGTAAAAAACGTAGTAAGATTCCTTACGCGATTAATATACGTAGGTTTAACATATCGAATATAGTGAATTCTAATCACCGATATTCAGCTGATATATGAGAATTTTTTCGCTCATAAGTTTCTTTTATCCTCACTACATGACGTAAATTGCATTTATATCGAACAATGCTATGTTTATTATACCTAGAGAAGATCAGTGTCTAGAGAGGTGGACCAGAACCGAATATTTTGAGGGTTTTACACGTGTACATAATACCTATATATTAGTATTCGTGATAGCGGTGTATGAGACATATTTAATATACCAATGACTATCTTCATTCCACCACAAAGGCGTAATAACTCAATAAAAACGTGTATGTTTATTGGATAGATTAGCTGAATATGTAACACGAGCGTCAGTAAGTGCGTCGGTTTTCGCTTTGATCTGGATTTTTGTGCACATGGCTATTAAATTATATATACCTATACATATATACACGTAGTACGTTGTATGTGTATGTGTACACGGTGTGAAAGAAGAAACGTATTTATTCAATTTGATTTCTCGTTAAGTTAGCAAGAATCTTTCGCAACAAAGTAATTACCAATCTGAGATTTCCTTCGAATCGAATAGGCATGAATATAATATACGTTTATTTAGTGCGTAATCTACGTTGGCAATTGGACATTCTATGAAGATTTATTACATATTTCTTGTATAGGATCACAGTGAAATACACATTAAATAAATAGACGAGTACTTACCGGCGATATTCGCTGACCACTTCGTATACCACTTTTTTAAAAATGCACTGATTTATGCACGGTTCGCCTCCGCTCTCAGTTGACGAATAATGAATAAACGCCTCGCGTTAAGCGGCGTGTCGCTCGCTGCACCGTTAAGAGGGGGGATACGGGACCTCAGCACGGGCCCTGCCCTACTTCGACGATTTCCGTTGCAGTTTGTCGAGGTATAAAGCACATTCCAAAAACTCACGTACAACGATCGAATAAAGTGTTATTAGAACCTATAAATTTACCTCCGATTTGGCAGAAATATGAATGCTCTTTAACATTCCTTATGTTCTGACAGTCAGTATTAAACATATAAATATAGATGCGGTAACAGCTCATTTTCACCAACAATAAGAATATAAGAGGATTAGCTTCTAAAAAACTTGATCAAGTTTCACTTTACGGTAGATATAAAACGAGGTAGGTGTTGAGTTAAAATACTTCAGGTAGATAACAAATATATAGTATAGCTATTGTGAATACTATAATATCATAAATCAATTTTACCATATCGTCGCCGTAAAGTGTAAACCTGCTAACTAACTACAAGGACATTTTACAGGGCAGACAAAAAACTTATAAAAATGTATATTCGTTGCTTAGGAAGTAGGCCCAAAATAAACTCATTTTCCGGCACTTACAGTCTTAGATTGAAGTAGCTGTTTTACTTGGACGATGCCGCGGCTCTTTTTCTTTCGAACGGTATTATAATATGTCATATGAGATAAAAAATGGATTTAGCAGGTTTACACTCTAAGACGACGATATGTAACACGTTAAAAGATGTACAGAAAGAAGAAATCGTATAGTTTTTCCAACAGTTAATCTTTACTCGACGTTAATTAAAAATTGTAATGAACATTACAATCACGAACACGTCGGATGACAATTAACCACTTTTACCAAGGTCTCTTACATGCAGTTGAACTTGAAATAACGCGTATGGAATCCAAAGTTAAATAGATATACGTTCTCAACCCGAATAATATAGTTTGACTTGACGGTTGGATATACCTTTATAAAACGAATAATACACGCTCGCTCATCGCTGAAAAAAAACGTATCATGAAAATCGAATTTGAACTGCTGATAGTGATCAAATAATATACGCGTATTATGTACATTTAAAACACTGAGGTTACAAATAGATTTGATAGACGTTCATATTACGTAATTTACATACTCAAATTACACGTATTTAATCGTTGAACATTGTACATATACCACTATGAAATAACCAAAATGTAGTCCATTCATAGGTGAATGGAAAGTGCAGTAAACGTTGAATTTGGGATGCTGGTAAACGAATAATAAAGGTGTTTTATATATTTTAAAAACTTATATTATGAACAGCTTTGATGAACGTTTATAGCGCGTAATTTACGTATTCTAATTATACGTATGTAAATAAACGTTGAATATTCGATTTTCGACGACGATTAATACATCAATATGCGATCAATTTTATACGTCAAATAAACTAAAATGATGTACGTGTATTTTGCGACGAACACACGTACTTTCAACCTGCGTATATTGAAATACGTATAATAACTGTTACGAATAAACGGTTAAAATCGATCTGATATATTACGGTGTATACAATACGGTAATATTTTATACTTATACCAAAATTCAACGATCTCAACGTATTATATACGGCATTTCAGCTGTTGTGTGTTTATTGGGATAGGGAATAAAACATTGCACTTACCAGTTTTTCTTATATAGGATTCTAATTACCCACATTCGTAACTACCAGAATATTGTTTGTCACTTTCTGTAATCATTTCTCTGAAGGTCACTAATGACTTTTGTCCCGCTAGCTTGTTCTGTTCGAAACACTGTGAGCTGAAGCAAATCTCGATTCATCTACTCGGAAACCGTTACTAAATTATTCCGTCTATTCTTCGCTCTTTGGACAACGCTTCGCCTCCCTGCTATCGGCTCCCACGGCTATCGTATCGTACCGTCCCGAGTAAATTAAAAATTCTGCTCTGTGAAAAAACTTAGAAACCAACTATTGGGGAAAGCTTTGATTCTTTTCGCGCAAACCCGAGGTCGTTCATACAAAAGTCTGGTTTGCCGCTTTGGTTTATCATTTTGATTTTTGAGCCAAGAAGCTTGTCTATGGTTAATTTATCGCACAACTGCAAGTCTGGATAAGTTACGTAGGCCTTCTGTCGCTTGGCTATTGTTTATCGCAGATCGCTTATTGCTTTACATTTTTAATATGGTGAAAATTATATTGTGCATGATTGTTAATGTAATTGCCATTCCTGGAGTATCTCGAGTGAAGGTAGCCGCGGGTAACCTTACAGCCCCGTGTTACAGTTGACTTTGGTATAATTCGGTATTAATATCGCTTCCGTGTAATTTAGTATATTATCATTTTGCATAATTTAATATCGCTTTTTTATTAGTTAGTATCATTACTACCGTTATCGTATCTTTCAGAATTTTGGTTAAAAATCACCCTATCATCGTCAGTACAATTTTGTTATCGCTGATCTTAGTAATTCGCGTTCTCCGAATGACCCTGCGATTCCTATCTTAAGATAGATCTCGAAATCTCGTTGATTCTAAAGCCCAGCAGATCGCTAATTGATACTGTAAAATCTGTATTATTGGTTACTGACTCTCGTCACCTAATTTGGCTAAAAAGTCATAAACCGGTCTTAAGTCTTGCCTTGAGACCGTCTTCACGAATACGGTCTTATTCGTTTCAGTGGCTCACGATGTCGTAAGTTTCGAAGTTTGCAAATGAGATGGTCTTTGTAAAAACCGCGCTGCTCAAGATCGTCCCGTATACTTCGAGATCGTCTTGACCGAAGCATTGGCTCAAGACAGTTCTGATTCGGCGTTCCGCAATGTTCGGCTAGAGTAGATAAGATATGACAGTTCTGGATCCAGCCTTCTTTATCGGCCGAACCGTGAGGGTAAGTTATCATCCATGTTTCTCCATTACCGGTCGCATGGTAACGATTTTGGATGATGGTAACGATCGCTGAGTTTTTGTTACCGACAATCGAGGTGGTAACTTATGGATTTGTTGGCTAAATCTTATGGTCGATTTCTGAACTTCTTCGCCCCCACCACCCACCTACGAGATCGGTCTGGTAACCTGTTGCGATTTTCTGCCATGCGACAGCGCCGCTACCGATCTCTGCATTTGGATGTTACCGCCCGACTTTCCGCTATGCAACAGCGCCACTACCGATCTGCATTTAGATGTTACCATCCGATTTTCCTGCCATGCAACAGCGCCACTACCGATCTGCATTTTTAGATGGTTGCGTATCTTGCCGGCTGACGAGCTGGTATGTTATTATCCGATTTTCTGCTATGCAGCAGCAGCGTCACTACCGATCTGCATTTCAGTGTTATATTATTTCGATTTTTCCCCGTCACGCAACGATGTCACTACCGATCTCCCCCCAAATACGACTCCCTTTTTCAAGAAATTAAAATCTAAGATGGCGGTGTGATTTTTTTTAAACTGCAAAAAGCCAAGATGGCTGCTCTGAAATATTAAACTCTTAGCTTATATTTTAATATTAGCTGAAATATTTGAAGAGTGACTGGGTATTATATGCGAGCAATGACACGAATCTTTTAAAAATATCTAACGTTTATTCAATATAACTTAACTCTAGCCTATGCTCAATAATAATAATAATAACGATAATAATTAATAATAATTAATAATAATAACAATAATGATATTGAGATCTGAAACAGAAAAGAAAAACAAAGTTAGGCATGTCATTGCGATTCCTCAATCATAAAAATCATACACACCATTCCTCGCTGAAACCCTCGTCTGGCTCATCATCTGTAGCTTCATCATCCATAGCTACATCTTCATCACCACTCTCATTCTCCAGGCTTTCCTCTATCCGATTCCGAAGATCATCACACATTGAATATTCATCAAAATCCGGATAATATCGATCATCAGCCACTTTTCTGAACCACCAGCAGAAAATCTCACAGTTTAATTCAACTATTGCGGTGGTGTTGTTTATCGTTATACGAGCACCCAGCGCTCCGCTAGGTCTGTCCCTATATGGACGCAGCAGCTCCACAACCAAATCATCCAGATGAGCTCCAACGGGTGCCCACTCCATTGGATATGCCCAATCGAACCGCGCAAAGAAATCTACGATGAAAAGAGAATGTTAACCAACTGAATGTAAAATGAGATTGTATCAAGACATTGGGTTACACTTACGGTGACGTATGTTTGCATAATTGCGAGCCATCACGTTTGACAATTTTTCCACTGATTCTATGAACTTTAACTATTCACCAGTTTTCAAAAACTGAAAATCGTCTTCTTCTTTTCAAACTGAACTGACAGGGGGCTGCATCCTATAAACTGCACAACACGCCCAAAATCAGGTCTAGCCAATCCGAAAACAGCCCTTAAAATACCGCCCACCATGAGAAATGATTCGAAACGCTTGAATTTTGTGGAACGCAGCCTGTGCATCTATGTGTGTGTGTGTGATCCATACCGCCGCCGATATGTCGCCCAGATAAAAATCGGTAAGTCTTGATGCATAGAGCAATAAATGTCACTCAAAGTTTTCTTCACATTCTTTCGCAATTCGAAACGCTAGAATTTTGCGTATCTCTGTGTGGTCCATGCCGCCACTAATTAAGATATCGCCTATAGATAAAATCGGCTTATGGCTAGAACAATGAAATATCGTTCAGAACACCAAAAATTTTTTCCGCATTTTCCCGCAAGGCGCCGTCTGCACACCTGCGTGCGTACCGGTTGCACACAATCAACGGCCGGCTTAGTCAATCCTTGTCTATACTCGAGACCACACACGCGGTTTGTCAATATGGAGCTAATATTGGATCTACAAGGTTTCGGACGATTCAGCGATAAATTTGTGATAAAAGAGCTGGCTACAATAAGTATTCGCGCACATGAGGAATATAAGCAGGGTATTACACGCATCCTCTTCAAAGCACCACGCTCCTGGGTGACTCTCTCAAGCGAGTATAAAAATCTCAATTCGTGGCTAACACGATTTCATCATGGAATACCCTGGAATTCTGGAGAAACACCGTATAGAGATGTGGTTGCAATTGTGAGAAAAGTTGTGCAAGATGCGAGTTGCATTTATGTGAAGGGTCTGGAGAAGAAGCATTGGGTGAAAAAAATCCTAAGCGACGATTCGAAACCGGTGATCGATTTAGACGACTTGGGGTGTCCAAATTTTCGATTATTGCGTTTAGAATCCCGTGTATTTCATTGGCATGGAGACTGTCATGGCGATGTACCTGGAGGCTACCATTGCGCCTTCGAGAACGTTCAGCGGTTAAAAAACTGGTATTTGGAGAATCATAAAAAATGTGGTGGGGATGAGTGGTTAAAAGTCCAGAGCTCGCGGGAAGCTGCATTCGTGCATCTTGGATCCTCACCATTGACACATCTTCCGCATATCACCGAAGCCGCAACCTTTTTTGAGCAAGGTAAGAATATTATCATGTGATAATCATATTCAATCATAATATAGAGAAACTAATTCCAAATTATTTATTTATTTATTTTCCGCAGATGGATTTCAGCAAACTGAACAGCACCAGCAGCCTAGAAACCGATATGCTCACGAAGAAGATGTCGGAGCTACAGATTGGCCAGAAATATGACATCACTGGACTGAAGCCAGTGAAGACGAAATTTGGTGCGAGAATAATAGCAACAATAGACGGTGAATATAACACATTTCTGCCTGCGAGAATCGGGAAGGTCTTGGAGAAGGATCCTGCTCAGCTGGACCAGCTCAACACCGAGGTTGCCGAGAAACGTCTCCAGATCCTCTATCTCGGCGGACCGTTTAATAAATTTGAATTTTGCGGCAAAAAATCTGAATAAGTTCACAAAAAAAAAAATGTAATGGGATGGGTTGGGTTAAATAAATAACAGTGAAATTGCTAATAAATTTTTTATTTATTTATTGATCCTCTAGTTTACAATAAGCTTATTCTAGTTCATACATACAAGCATGCTTAAAATGTGGCTAATTTTCTAACGTTACCGCTGACGGGGTTATATTCAACAATACGATCATGTATAATCATACAGTGGGCCGAAGTGTTTGCCGGAAATGCGATGCTAGTTTCAAATTCTAAACGAATATCTACCGGTCCGCTCTTCAGCGATTCGTTTTGCTTGGAGCAATCTATGGCAATAAGTGGGGCACTTTTCAGAAAATTACTCTTTGACAGAAGAGGCTCGGGTTCTTTATCGTAGTATGAAGCTTGAAAGTTGGTGTACATATCGTAGAGAATGGCATATTGATTGTGGGCAATATCAAGATTTAAATTTCCATATGGATAGCACTGCGAGTTGAGGAAAAGTTTCACATCTCTAATCATACAATGATCGAATTCGCTGGCATTCTTCTTCGCATCGTTTCGTCGTGCAGTTTGGAATCCGAGTATAACGTGTCTAGGCTTCTCCAGTTGCGTCGATGTCTTGACCACCCACACATGCCTCGTTGTTGCAGGTAGCATCGGATACTCGTACATTTCCCACGAGCGAAAACTCATAGATACAGCCGGATCTTTGGCGATATAGTTGAGCATCTTAATCTTTGCGGGATCCGACAGTCTGATGTATGGTAATAACCATTCAATTTTCTCGAGTGAAATTTTAATTCCCTCCACAGCAGTTTGGTGTATGACATTCAAATCATTGTTTGATCGTGTCAGAATCAGCTCATGCTTTGCATTGACAATGATCCGATTATAATCCTCGGCAAATCCAAATAGAAAATTCAGCGGTATAACAACATCGAAGTATCCGGAATCGTTGGTTAATTCATTATCATTCATCAGCCAGCCTGTGTTTTCCAAGAGATGTTGCTGCCCCGGGGTGAGTGATAAGTATCCCTTCATAACACTCGTGATGCCCACATTCTTATTCTGATCAATCTCATGCCCATTCAACTCGTAACGCATCTCTCCAAACATATGACATATCGCCATATTGACCATTTTCGTAGTCGCACCAACAATACTGCCATCCGCTTTCGTAATCCTACCGAAAATGTGGAGCGAACTTTTGCTGGGTAATACACATGAGTCTTGATTCTGTACAGTGATGCGAATCTCATCGTTATTTTTGAAGGTAGATGATGCATACGATTGATGTGCGTGTATTTCACAGTGAGCAATCGACTCATCGAAGGCCACGGGTGTTTGGATTTTTATCATTTTCGGCATGGGAATATGCAGATATAACAGCGAATTCTTATTTTCCACCGCGAAGTCGAAGTCCTAGGCTCTGGAGAAACTGAGCGTTCTGATGTGTCACTCGAATCGGAGATGTTCGATGACTGATGATGCTTGGACATGTTATCGAGCTTTTATAGCCACCACCAGATTTCCTTGTCCGCTCAAATACTATACCCATATTATTATTATTACAAAGTTTTCATGTGTAATCGTATAGTTATGGTTTCACCGCGAAAATTGACCAATTTTCCGTCCTGATCGACTATTCTCAATTGGATATCATGTATTGACCGCACGGTGATTGGATGATAAATGACGTTTGTCGGTACTTCCACAATCTTATATCCGGGTGGAACGGTTGGAAAAAATTGATGAATCGTGTGTACTCGATGCTCGTTTATGTATGCACCCGTGGTGATATTACACTCAACTCGCAATGCGTTGACTTTGATTATACGAACGGGTAACTTGGACCTATGGGTAACACCACCAGCGAAGACATTGGGGGTAAAACCAAGCAAACGGGCAATGGAGTCTTTGAATTGAAAGTTCACCGCATGACTGCATCTAAGTTCACTGACTAACTCATTGTTATTAGCTTTCAGGCTGATATTTATATCCTTGGGAAGTGCTCTTTTCAAATAATTTCCAATATCCTCAATTTCGTAGCTCCCGGTGGGTATTGTAATTATTGTGTTAGGTATTGCGACGTCATTCTCCAATTGCTTAGGGTGTGATATATAAAACTTATTACACCCCTCATCAATATTGGGAATTGAGTTGAATGTCAAGAGCTCTATGAGACCGAGAACATATGTCTTTGTCGATGATAACTCAATAGGTGGAAAATATTGAGTCCTCAACACCGATGATTCTCCGGAGAGTGTCAACGTGAACGAATCAGCCATGACTAATAATATATCCTCAATACGCAACCATTTTATAGCTGCCCACTGAGAAACTTGAGACACAAGTGTCCGCAAATTACCGTATTATAGTCCTGATATCTCTTATGGTTGTATTTTACGCTACCAACACCAAGATATTTCATAAGATCTCTAGGTGGTTGTAAATCGCCAAAACTGTCGAAATACACCGCATCGCCGCCGTTTTTCGTGTATGCAACCCAATGCGTCCCCGGGCCGTTCTTATCATCAAGATTGATAATTGCGGATTCACGCTTTCTAGGCCCCGAACGGGGTAAGTCATTTCGCATAAAAACGCCCCGAAAATGTGGAATTTTCATAGCTCCGGCATAGTTGAGCAAATCGGCATCGGTGAGGGCTCGGTGTGGTAGCTTTATTAGTTTTTTGCCGGTTTCAAGTACAGTCCCATACCCTTCTTATATGGTTTCAGGTATAAACCCTTTCCCAAAGCAATCGCCTCCATCGATGCATTATGCCGTTTAGCCTCTTGTAATTGCTGCTTGTTGGCCTTAGCCTCGTTAACGACTTTTGCTATACCTGCCGCACCGCCCGCTAAAGCGCCGGTAGCACTAAGGGCAGCGAATATTGGAATAAGAAACGGTAATAAACCACCAATTTTCTTCGGGACGGGTAAAATACGAGGCACGCGCACCTTCCCTTTAGCCACGGCTGAACGAGCACCCTCCAACGCCGACTCAATAGCCCTGACGCCGGGTTTCATAGATTTCTTAGCCGCTCGTATAATAGATTTCAATGTTCTTGTCTTGTTCTTGAGCGATGTTTGCGACTTACTCTCCCCCATGCCCATACCTAGTTTAGATTTTGCTTTCATGGTGTTAGCAACCGCCCAGGCGACAGCTTTTTCACTCACACCCGCGTCTTTAGCCAAAACCCGACCCCAAGCCCTCTCAGCTAGCACTTTATCAGCCTTATTACGCTCTGCAATATTATTGTGATTCCTTGAGTATGCGATGTCGTGTTCCTTGCATGCAGCGTCTAGAGCATTGACGCCTGGATCACCTCGAGCTAACCTCTTTGCCAATTTTGTACCAGGTCCACAGTACTGATAACCCGGAACGTGTAATTCAACTGGGAGATTGTTGATGATTTTATTTATTAAGCCGCGACCACTCTTTCGCTTACATGTGCATCCAACCATTGTTAACAATGAACTAACTCAAATTCTATAAAAGCAGACATTTTATACACGAATATATTAGTTCCCATTGCGACGTCTACCGGACATCATGAAATTTCAGGATCAAGCGATTAAACTACCTATAGCCAACTTCGATAAATTGGTCGAGCGGAAAAAGAAGAAGGGGAAGCGGCATGGGACTCTACTACCGAATAGTGTGAGGGCTGTTTTCTGCGGACCTTCGAATTGCGGTAAAACTAATGCCCTCCTCACGCTGCTTACCCATGCTAATGGTCTACGATTTGAGAATGTATACGTCTATTCAAAATCTCTCAATCAGCCAAAGTATGAGTTTTTGAAGAGGCTACTGGAGCCAGTGGAGGGGATGGGTTATTTTCCATTTGATGAGCACAAGGAGGTTGTAGAGCCGAAAGATGCACACCCCAACTCGATTATGATTTTTGATGACGTAGCCTGCGAGAAGCAAGATAATATCAGAGCCTATTTCTGCATGGGTCGGCACAGAGATGTTGATAGTTTTTATCTTTGTCAAACGTATGCTCGTATTCCAAAGCATCTGGTGCGTGATAATGCAAACTTATTGGTTCTTTTCCGTCAAGATGAAATGAATTTGAAGCACATTTACGCTGATCATGTGAATACAGACATGACCTATCAACAATTCAAAGATTTGTGCCAGGCGTGCTGGAATGATGGTAGATACAGTTTTGTAACCATCGACAAAGACAGCGAGATCAACGAGGGACGATATAGGAGAGGCTTCGACTGCTTTATAAGTCTAAATCATTAATAAGTCGCATACAGTTACAGCAAATCAATCAAACCGACAACATGGAGAGCTCCAAGATGCGTCAACAAAACGATGTGTTGCGAGAAATAGCGAGGGCTAGCGATATCATTCGACGTAAACACAAAATGATCAAAATGGGGAAAGACACCAGTGAGCAGGCTATTAGTGAAATTTTTAAACCTATAGTAACACCGCTACATGAATTGGTTGATTCGTCAAAGCGACAGCAGCAGCAGCGACAAGCAATAAAGCGGGAAGCAAAGACTGAGCCAAGTTCGCTGAAAACCGAGAAAACTGTGGATTTCGCGAAAACAGTGGATTTTGTGAAAACATTGGATTATGCAAATGATACTAATGATGATGATGATGATGATGATGATGATGATAATGATGCGTATAAAAGTGCGGTTGAGGGGAGCTTTGCAGCTATTAGAAGCATCGATGACGCAGATGATGATGATGATGATGATGATGATGATGATGATGATGATGATGATGATAATCAGGATGATGCACTTGCAATCGCTTCAACAAGCACACCGCTGCCGAAAAGGGCGGTTAAGACAGCGCGCTATTTAAGCATGTTTACCTCGGCCAAACAGCGCAAGAACTTGGATGGGAAATATGGCGTTCGAAAGTTGGTGGGCGGGATGAAAATCGGTAATTCGGCTATTGAATTTAGCGATGATTTGATACATGTCGGTGATAAAAGCTATGAAAACACACCGGGCTTGCTCGAATTGTTATTCAAAAAGTCACCCGATCCCACGATTGTGAATAAGAGCGACAGGCAAAATTACATAAGAATCGTGAAGACAACGAATGCATATCGAAAATATTATAAACCCGACAGAAGTCTTCACGAGGACAGGGAAAAAAATACCAAATATCGAGATTTTATTGCCCCATACATCAACCTACCAGGAAAAGAAACGGGGGAAAGATCTGGTGAAGGTTTACCCACTCATAAGATTGCACGAGGGCAAAGCGTGGATTATGTATACTGGGATGATCCTAATGAGCTTGTCGATCGTCTCCGACTGCTCATGGCATCTCAAGCAGCCGGTAATACTAGTCATACCAATGAAATATCCGCCATTATAGAAGAGTTACGCGAAGCTCGAATCATTTATTAGTGTGAGACCACGAGCGAAAGACATCATTCCATCGGCAGTCATCAGACAATGAGTATCGATATATTTGGCCGGCAGCTAGCAGGCAACGGTGGTGGAAAAAGTGTTATTCGCGGGCCTCAGGGTGTTGGATTCAAGATCACAGCTGATAAGCAGTATGATCTAGACGGTAAACGATTGTGTAATATCGCCGATCCGCTGGCCCCAGATGATGCCGTTTCCCTCAAAGTTCTCGAAAGAATTATAGAGGAAAAACTCGATGTTCATCGTAATTCCATCAACACGAAGATTGAGAATAATAATAAAGAAATTCGCGAGCTCATAACACGCATTTCAACGAATATTGCCCGATTGGAGTATGTTGTTGATTTATTGGTAAAATCTCCCGCGGGTACAACTACCGTGTTTACTGACCCCCCTGAGAATGATAGAATAATCAGCGATACGTGGACATATCTGAACTTTAACAATCAACAACATGCAGAGAACAATAGCAACCGAACTTCATAGGCCCGCTAGACGCAGATATTCCCGACGTTATGTGGATATACGCGCTTTGGATGAGACCTGGCAAGCTGATCTTGTCGACATGTCTGCATACTCATCCGTCAACAAGGGCTCAAAATTTTTGCTCACAGTGATTGATATATTTTCAAAATTTGCTTGGGCCGTACCAATCAAAAGTAAAAACGCCAAAGACGTAACAGCTGCGATGAAATCTGTGCTAACTCTGGGTCGTGTACCGAAACACTTACACGTTGATCAGGGCAAGGAATTTTACAACAAAGACTTTAAAACTCTTATGAAACATCATGATATCAACATGTACTCGACATTTAGCAACTTGAAGGCATCGATATGCGAACGCTTCAATCGAACGCTGAAAAATAAAATGTGGAAGCAATTCACACTTCAAGGTTCTCATAAGTGGATTGGTATTCTACCGGATTTAATTGCATCGTATAATAACACCAAACATCGCACGATTAGAATGAAACCAAAAGATGTGACTACGGTCAATGAAAAACAAATATATCGAAGTGTGTATAAGCCCAGGCAGATCAAAAGAAGCAAACGAAAGCGAAAATTTAAAGTTGGCGATAAAGTTAGAATTAGCAAATATAAGAATTTGTTTGAAAAAGGGTATACACCGAACTGGACAACTGAAATATTCACTGTTAATGAGGTGAAGAACACCAACCCTCCGACATACAAACTCACCGACTACCTGAATCAGCCCATCGAAGGCGGCTTCTACGAGGAGGAGCTCAGCGGTGTGCAATACCCTGATGGTTATCTTGTAGAAAAGGTGTTACGCAGACACGGTGATCGGCTCTATGTAAAATGGCTAGGATTTGATAGTTCGCACAATAGTTGGATAAATAAATCAGACATGTAATTTTTTAATAAAGAAATTTATTATCAACATATTCACACTGTTTCCTTATTCACCTAATCTTAATGCTAGTTTACATGGTCTTCAAGGTGAAAATTCTTTCTCAATCAGTTTTCTCAAATTTTCTCAGATTTTCTCACATTTTCTCAGATTTTCTCAGATTTTCTCACATTTTCTCAGATTTTCTCAGATTTGCAAAAAGTTTTCGTCTTCCACATGTAAAGTAAATGGGGAAAGATTTTATTTATTATTTTCCAAATGTGAGAAAATGTGAGAAAATGTGAGAAAATGTGAGAAAATCTGAGAAAATCTGAGAAAATCTGAGAAAACTTTCTGGCAACTAGAAGAATCTGCTAGTTTACAGAATCTTGGTAACCCCAGGGTAGAGTATCGGTTTCTCCAGGTATCAATTTTCGCTTGTCATCACACCAGCTTAAGGCTAACTTATTTTGTACAATAGTGCTAACCGTATGCCGACTACTTTTTATCATACACTGTTTTTCAACTAAATTTTGATGATCAAAAAGACACCGCTTGTAATCATCAAACGTGATGGATTTCACGGTGGAACCTTTTACGCCCTTTGCACGTTTCTTATCGACATCCCCTCGAGTCTTGAATGTATATAATTTCGCTCGCAGTCCGATAAATTCAGTCATAATTTTCCCATTATTCTCATCCTTCATCAGGCCAAGACGTTTCTTATTTATTAAGGGAATACCATAGACATTATCCGGTGGGTAGTCTGATGTATCGAACATTGTCGCAACATCACGCTTGATGATTTCGTAAATGTTTGGTACGGTAAATTGATATATCAGACTATCGGTATCGGTATACATTAATTTCGCTTCACCATTTGAAAAATTATTTTTAACATATTCATAGTGGAAGTTGTACAAAAATATTTTCGAAAGATCAAGAATTGCTGCACCAATGTATATGGGTTTATTGAAATATACCTTGGTACGATTCAGCTGAATAATAACCATATCTTGATCGAATATGGTACAGCTATGAAATGTTGGTCTTGCAATGAGAGCGCGTGCACCACCCCTACCACCCCATTTTGTGATTAGTTTAACGGACTTATGGTTACGCACATTCTCCATAGTCTTGCCAAATACCGCGTTATTCATAAGCTTGTAGAAATTTTTTTCAAACTCATTTTTCGACTGCTTTCGCATATTTGTATTGAGATCAATATATGGTTTCAACCATGGGGATTGCGCGAACCTGAGAACTCTATGCACCTTCACCAGCTTCAGGCCAAATTTTATGCATTGCTTCAAATTACGGTAGTGCAGCACATACTTTTCTTTTGGTAGGAGCGTTGTCGCTAACTTACTAATTTTACTACCAGGCGGTATGAAATGTTGGGGGCAGAGTGGTAAGTCTGCGTGCTGTTTATGGAGCTCTATGGGATAACCCAAATCCACCTCTAGAATATAACCGATTGGTGCGTCATCCGGAAGAGATATTACGTCAATGGCATCATTTTCCCACGCGAACGATCCGCTGGGCAAATGCTCGCTCATAGCCGCACCATACAAATTGTTCACATCGAAATACATGAGATATGATTCCTCTTTGCCGGGATCGAAATCATCACCCATAAATCGATTATTTGCTTTACCATAGCGATTTGAGCACTGTGCTACACCGCCCCTTATGCTTTTCTCAATGAATAATATCATTTCTGGGTCGTCCAGAAGTTGTAGGTTAACTTTCGTATGCTTCAACATCGCATCAAAAGCAAGTCCCGGTGCTGTGTAATAGTGCAGCGGATCTAAATTGTATGTTCTAAAGCAACTGTCGCGGAAATTCTGAAATATATCGGCTAATAATAGTACATCGGTTTTCAGGTACAAATCCGAATACTCGCCCAAGGTTTTCAAATTAAACTCGACCCACACATTTTTTGCGTGCTGATAATCATCATCGGAAATATTGGAATCGCTCAGTCTCGAATAAAAGTCTTTTTTAGCTGGTAATTCAGACTCATCAAGTTTTTCCCAAGAATCGATGTACTCGTAGGGGAAGACACCTTTGCGAATCATTAAATCAAATTTCCCCGCATCGGCATAGAATTTTCGCGTTATTTTTTTATCCGAATCGTCCACGTATGATGCTAATTTCTCAATGCTGCTGGCCATGAATCGGAGTGAATCTATGAATCTCAAGCTCATGGTGGTGCCATCAACTCTCTTTGTAAATGATATGTACTTTTCCTTATTAACGGGCAACAGCGTGATTTCGCCTGAAAAATTTGTTGCTAAAGACTTGACCAAGAAATGTGAATCGTAGCCCGACAAATTGTGAAACACCACCGGAATCGTGTGTTTCTCCCTGAAATTCAGGTTACACCGATTATGGGCGGGACCGCGATATTTACCCGTGAAATGGCAATGGTCATGACATTTCTTTTCATTCGGTGAAAATCGTCTCTCGCAGATGTAACAATTTTTTGCACGCATATGACGGTCGCGTTGTACCTGATTCAGAGATTCTATCGGAATTATATTTTTTATGCGCGACTCTACTTTAATGGATAATTCGCGAAGCTGATCGGTGAACCATTCAACACAATCGGGTCCGCGTTTGTTCTTATATTCCGATAATGTTTCGTCGTACGAGCAATGTACATAGTAAGCCGCGCTGTGTGGAATATGCTCCTGAGACTCATGTACAGCCGGTTCCAATATACACTCGAGATCCGCGTAAACAACGAACGGCACAGTCCCTTTATTCTGAAAATTTGAAAATTCTAACTCTTTTTTAGCTGGAAATTCCATCCGTATGCTATTCATTCGCATACAATCTTGCCTGTGACTCTCATATGCCCTGTGCATGCTAAAGTGACACAGGCATCTGTCACACAAAAATTGTTCGCCATCATGACGCGATAATTGCTTGCTAACCAAACGTGAGAGATTTTTGATCCATGCAAAGTGAAATCTGGCTTTGAAATTATTCAAGCCATCATCATCATCATCATCATCATCACCATCATCATGATCGGATATTTCTCGGTTACACTCAACCATAAGTAGGTGAACTGTATTTTCACCAGGATTCATGGAATTTTTACTAAGATAAAGAGGGGTGATAATGCTCTGTTTTGACTCTACGCCTGAGGAAGTTTCGTTATCAATACCATATACATTGATCCTTAAATTATTCAATTTTTCAAATTTCTCCACATCACGCAGGGTTGCAGGGAATTTGATACCTGTGCAATCCAGCTCAGATATGTACCGTCGATAGCTGTGTGTTCTGGTTGCGTTGGTGTCTACGGGGTGGAGAGCTGCGGTAATGGACCACAGAAAACATCGGTCATCATCGTTCTGCACGTTGATCACCGCTTTCTTCAGTTGAATATCGCGAGGCAGCGCAACGAACGTAGAGAGTCCACCACAAAGAGGCTCGTATCGGTTGATGCTGATCACAGCATTAATGATTTCAATCATACTCCAACCAGAGTCACACTGCTCGAAATCCTCCACCTTGATTAGCAGGGGATTCGTCACGTTATCGGCGAACCAGGTTTCCAGATCTGTCGATGGGAGAATCGCTGCGTTTCGTGTATTAAAGGTCTTTACTTCCAGGCTGACCTCATCGTTTCTGACGTTCTCAAATTTACACGAAACCCCCACATTCACCTTAATACCCCCCTCATCGCGAAGTACATTTTTTAATTTTTCAATTGTCACTACACCAGTGTCAGCTAAAAATCTTGCCAAATCTTTGTGGCGGAGATTTGTCACAGCTCCGGTGCGTAGACGACAGTTGAAGGCACTCTCCATATCATTCCACCGAACACGATTATGAATATCATCACCAATATTACCGCCGACAACACCCGCACGTTGTCGTTCAAATTTCACCAAGCATGATTGCATGAGTGAAATTATGTGCTGGAGCTGCTGTTTTTCACTCACGCCTAGTTTTGAATGCATCAAAATGTTGTTCAATAATCTAATATTTTCAAGCCCGATATCACACCAGCGAATAATATTTTCATTCACATGCTCAGGGGGTTGTGTCCGTAGCAGTTTGTATGCCTCCTCCATCATCTCAACGAGATCCATATACCTAACGTTGTCCATTATTGGTGAATCTCAGTTTCAAGCTAACTCAACTTTCGACGGTCAACACCACACAAATGTTTTCACCTTTCAATGGCTTTGTGGTTTTATATGCACTCATCCCCTCCACAATCGAGAGGCTGCACACGTTTTGGGATTATTGAGACTAATATTTTAGATGACATCTAACTTGTCGGTGATATGGACCACACAGATGTGCAGGCGGCATTCCACAAAATTCAAGCGTTTCGAACGCTAAAGTGGGTGAAAAAAATTCCGACGTTTCGAGCGACATTTTATTGCCCCATCCATTAGGGACTGACCGATTTTATCTAGGAACCGTCTAAATTGCACAGACAGCGTACAGCAAAAAATTAAGCGTTTGGAATCATATTCGATGGGGTTGGTTTCTTACCTAGGTCTTAACTCCATCTTGGAAAATCGGTTTGTACCTAGGTTTGACTCCCTCCGCCAGGGATGGTATGTACCTTAGGTTTGACTCCCTCTGCTCGGGATGGTATGTACCTAGGTTTCACCCATTTCATGAAAAAAATATTATTGGAGTTTGCCATTGGGCAGCTCCACCAATATTGGGTGTGTATTTCGGGTTTCTAGTTGAATATAAAGTGCAAGTTTGCATGGAGTTTTACACATTCTGCAGCCGGTCGGGGTAGTGGAAAGAAAAATTTAGAAACGTTTTAACAATTTTTCAAGAAGGTACAAGAGTAAGAAGTAAGTATCATTATTCTTTGATATTATAGTTTTCATGATGAATATAGTTTGTAATCAATATTTAACATTGCAGGCATGAACATCGATATGTATTGGTTTGACGATGAGCATTGGCAGGGGTGGGACGATGACGGTAGAGATGATGGTTATGAGAGCTTGTACGAGGAGGAGGAGGAGGTGGGGGAGGAGGAGGAGGTGGTGGAGGTGGGAAAGGAGGAGGAGGAGGAGGAGGAGGAGGAGGAGGTGGAGGAGGAGGAGGAGGAGGAGGAGGAGGAGGAGGAGGAGGAGGTGGAGGAGGAGGAGGAGGAGGAGGAGGGGGAGGAGGTGATGGAGGAGGTGGTGGAAGATCCTCTGTTGGGGGAGGGTCTGTGGTGGCGACATGCCGAGGAGGGTGAGGAGCCCGACAACGAGTGGGACCTCGCCGATGCCAGGGAAGCATACGAGGAACGGCGGCGCTGGCCCGGTGGGGTCCCAGAGGAGGTGGCGAGGTGGTGGGAGGATTTCGGGTACATCACCGACCCTGAGTGACACCCCGACTCGTCACCCGGTAAGTTAATATCATTTTCATCACATACCGTTCGATTATTGCAATATACCCGTATGTTTCAGATACGCGCGGCATGATCGCCGCCACATCTATGTAAATATAGTTTAAGTGTCAGTTTAATATATAGTTTTAAGAAAATTGTTATCCTAGAATAGGTTAGACTTAAGAAATAGCGTATAAGAAAATTATTATTGAGCATAGGCTAGAGTTAAGTTATATTGAATAAACGTTAGATATTTTTAAAAGATTCGTGTCATTGCTCGCATATAATACCCAGTCACTCTTCAAATATTTCAGCTAATATTAAAATATAAGCTAAGAGTTTAATATTTCAGAGCAGCCATCTTGGCTTTTTGCAGTTTAAAAAAAATCACACCGCCATCTTAGATTTTAATTTCTTGAAAAAGGGAGTCGTATTTGGGGGGAGATCGGTAGTGACATCGTTGCGTGACGGGGAAAAATCGAAATAATATAACACTGAAATGCAGATCGGTAGTGACGCTGCTGCTGCATAGCAGAAAATCGGATAATAACATACCAGCTCGTCAGCCGGCAAGATACGCAGCCATCTAAAAATGCAGATCGGTAGTGGCGCTGTTGCATGGCAGGAAAATCGGATGGTAACATCTAAATGCAGATCGGTAGTGGCGCTGTTGCATAGCGGAAAGTCGGGCGGTAACATCCAAATGCAGAGATCGGTAGCGGCGCTGTCGCATGGCAGAAAATCGCAACAGGTTACCAGACCGATCTCGTAGGTGGGTGGTGGGGGCGAAGAAGTTCAGAAATCGACCATAAGATTTAGCCAACAAATCCATAAGTTACCACCTCGATTGTCGGTAACAAAAACTCAGCGATCGTTACCATCATCCAAAATCGTTACCATGCGACCGGTAATGGAGAAACATGGATGATAACTTACCCTCACGGTTCGGCCGATAAAGAAGGCTGGATCCAGAACTGTCATATCTTATCTACTGGCTAGCACGCATTCTGGACGCCGACCCCCCCCTTCCTAGACTTTTGTTTCAAACAACAGCGCGGCAGCAATAGGCAAACAAAAAAGTGATTAAATAGGCAAAAAAAAAAGTGATTAAACAACTTTGAAGTGTCAAGTTTGATTATACGTTTATTGTTTGGTGCTGAATAATATTGAAAGAACAATGACTTCCAAAAGCAAACACTACACACAAGTGAAAAAAAAAATTTATGTACATACAGGGTGATCCAGAATGAGGTATTTTCCTTCTACCAGTGGATTCTTCGTGAAAATCTAAGACGAAAATTATCAATGCTAAAATGTCGAGGGTGAAGCCATTTTTAGATAAGAGCCGTTTAAAGTTAACGAATACGAGAACAGATACGAAACTACCTCAGGGCCGCTGATCGTCGTTTCGTCAGTTGGCGAGATCGCGGTGGCCGGTGACGCGTCGCGAGGACCGCCAGGCCGGCGGTGCGGCCCTGAGACAGTTTCGTATCTGCTCTCACATTGGCTAACTTTGAACGGCTCTTGTCCGAAAACGGCTTCACCCTCGACATTTTATCATTGATAATTTCCGTCTTAGATTTTCATGAGAAATCTACTGGTAGAAGGAAAATACCTCATTCTGGATCACCCTGTATATTCAAGGATTTCAAAAACATAATCGAACTCAAAAAACTGACTCATCTAAATTGCAGCAGAAAAAAAGGAATATGATAAGATTACAAACAAATACAATAATCGTATACGGATAACTCAAGAAGTAAGTGCAATACGTTTGGTTCTAAGAATCGTGCCTTAGTATTCTTATGAGATTCTACGAAGTAATGCAATCTACAGAATTTCTATATCTTTATAATTTTTTAATTTTGTACCAGAGAACAGTCACTCAACTTGAAAAATTATGGATTAACATGAAGTCACGGCAGCGGGAGTCGTGAACACTAAAAAAACCGGCATGTATGGCTACAGGGGGTGGTCCCCAGCTGCCCTCTGTTGAAATCAACCTCGATATCACTGCGATCGCACACGGACGTAGGATATTCCTATGTCCGTGCGACCGCACCACACCTAATGCAAGTGGCACCTACAAGCTGTTCGTCCAATATTACCGAGGAACACCGCAATGGTAATTCATTCAATTTCAATTGTGCGCATTTTGAATTGAAGTGTATTAGGTAGTAATAAAGTGCTGATGAGCAATGTGTTTTTCAACATTGAGATAAATGACATCATTTTGTTCCAGATGAGAAGAATGCTATATTAGAAAACTATGGCCATACTGTAATTGAATATTTTGATGAGATGCTGGAAGGAGACGATGTAGGTACAATACTTGAAGGTGATGAATATGGTACAGAGCCTTTGAGCAGCGAGCCTATAAGCTCGGCCTAACCAGCCATTGGCCCAGGTGGAAATCTTATGTATTTGAAGTCACCTATCGATTGTTAATAACATGCTGTATATGATGTCTCTGTTTTATTGCGAAACATCCTTCTTTCAATAATTATAGGAACTTCAAAGCAAGTTATCAATGAACCCCGATTTTCCAACAAACGACGCTGAAATTGTACAGACCTAAGGTACAGACTCATCGATAGAATTATCATCCAGGGAGAGTACAGTTAAGAACACAGAAAAGCTGCAGAGGATAGCGGGCCTTCGCAAGCAGGACGGGGAACTGTTTGCAATTGAGAGGTTGCATCAATTGAAGATTGCAAAGGTGGCAGAATGTCATCTAAATGATTAACCAAATGCAGGCAGAGTATCTGGTAAAGATTCAAAAACTAGAAATGAGGGAGGATACTGGAGAAGCTGAACTCGCAGAATTGAAACTGACACGTGCAAAGAACGATGACTTACAATGAAGAATAAAAATATTTCTTAAATCCTTAGTTACTATTAAAGCTTATGAGATGGTGAATTTTTGTATTTTAATATATTTTAAAAGATTTGCCACCAAATAATAATGATTATTCATGTCCTCATACTTTGTGTGATTGCTTACATAAATACTATCTCATATTACTAGTATTAACTATAAGATATAACAGAAGGATATACATTTTCGGATATTGTATTATTTCAATGATACAGGCGTTCGATCAGGGCAACACCAGCACAATAATGTTAATTGGTGGTTAGGTCATGATTCTGAAAAAATAAATCGCCTGAAGGTAGTCACAGCGGTGAAGTAACAAATTTACTTGGCGCAGGCGCCCTCAAATAACTTGGTACGCCACGGCGTGAGAACGGTCGTAGCAACGCAGTATGTTAGCAACCGCTGGCACTCTAAATACATTCTCTACGCTCGATATTAATCGAAGCAGTTATTGTGAACAACTCTTTAATCGCAGAATCATCGCAAATGTTCGAAACTACCTTAAGTGTGGATAATTTTGTTTCCTCACAGCTGGCAAGTATCATATCCGGAATGCATGAATAGCCTCTTGAACCTGCATTGAATAAAAAATCGCGGCAAAGTGATTACCTTGCATACATATAGTGACGTCGCAGGTTATTGTGGGCAGGTTCTGTTAAAAAGTGCGGTTATCTATACAAGTATGTTTATTTTCAAACGAAGCAAGTATTTAAGTACCTGGTTGGAAGAATAACCTAAGTCACATTCGCACATTCGCACATAATATTCGCATTGCAAAATGTTTCAATTTTCTACGCTTTGACTATTAGGATGACATAATGTATCATTTCGTTGGGAAGAATTTTCCTGGAAGTGCCGAACACGCGTCTTCTATACAATATCAAAGTCACGTTGGAATTGAGGATATAACATTGTATACAGTCCAATTCTAGTGCAATAAATAAGTATATGGGTGTCCGCTGAATATTACCCTGGTTCGGAATCTCACCATCCCCGATTTTCTTTGAACGTTAGACAAAAAGCCCAGGAATATTTTTTGTGTACATTTTTTTGAAACTCTTGTATTGCGTAGGGGAGAGTCGGGTAGCCCCGGCTATTCAAGCTTTTCCGGTGATAATGGAAATAGCTTGAGTGACCGAGGGAATAATTGATTAATTAAACAAATTTCACTTAGCTGAGCTTAGCTTAGTTCGTTCAAGTAATTAATTGTATTTCGCACCTCTTCCTCGAGATCAGACGTATATGTTCAAAGTTATACGGAAATAAAGGAACGAAAACGAGCGAAAAATGGGTATAATTTTGTGAATTTAATTCTATGACAAGAAGACACAAATTTTCTTTTCTTCTTTTGTAAACTCTTCAAACCTATTGTATATCTACCCACTTGAATGGGACCAATATCAACTTTCATATATTGTTCTTAACTTTTGGTAATAATGTTATACATGTTATGTTATACGTTAAGTTGTATTTATTTTAAGATTGCTTTGGCAAGTGTATTATTCGATGCTATTTATGAACCGTGAAATTTTGCGAACGTTAGAGACTCTTTATTTCAGCCAGCCGCATGTTATATTATCGATATCGTCGCCTCCTCTTCTTGCCGCAGATGTTGCAACGTGGCAAGTACTGTATCTACACAGAAAATTTTTCGATATTTATTTCGTTTGATTTTATAGTCGCCGCGATCCATCCACGGGCGGTTTACAAAAATTGGAGCCCTAGGCCTGACGAAATTAGCGCCCCCCACTCGCCATAAAATAGTCGAAAAAGCATAGGACAATATAATTGAGTTTTATGTTTCAAAAATAATGTAACAAAAACATATACTATAACATCAAACATATAAGTATATATTTTGCAACGGTGCACTTTTACGGGAAGGGTTACCCGGGAACCGCGCACTTCGGCGTCAACGTTTATTTAATAGAAAACTAACAAGAAAACTGATAGTTGGGCGCCAGACGTTTTCACGTCACTCGAAAGACTATAAAATAATAGAGTTTGACGGCGGAAATTGCCAGATAGCTCAGAATATAATAGCAATTAAACGGTAGAGGGGCAGGGTGCCAATTAATAGTCAATACCAATTATATTTTCGACTGATTTATTCAGAAGTACTGAATCGGTACGGGAAAAACTAAAGCACAATCCGCAATAATTACGGGAATGAGTAATACAATATTTACAAAATTATGTTCTGTGATTCAGACAAATTCAGGAAATTACGGGAACAGACTAATAATCAAATATCCAAAATATATGACACAATATAACAAAATATAAGAGAAATTCACAGTAGTCGTCTCGATACAAGATTAATCAAATTGCACGGGACTTAAAGAAGAAAATATGAAAAATATATCAACCAAATAATTACTAACTAAGAACTAAAAACTAAATAACAATGCTTGCTTCTACGCTCGCTAGCTCCAGGATAGTACGTTACAGGTCGTTTGTGATCGAAATAATAAAATAGAAGAGAAAGACAGAGAAAAAGAAGAAAATCTAACAGAATCTACCGCATGCTAAAGCATAGAGAAAAAGCCACAAATAGTCACTAAGCACGAGTCGACTCGAGAATCCGTTTTTAACAAGATTAAATATAATAAAATATAACCGGGACGAAGTCGAAGGACTTAACGAACCATAATCGTGGCCTACGCCACACGAAATATAACCTACTAAATAACTAAACGGGATTCATGAGCGACCTCGTGGTTTTACAGAAAATAGGTCTTACCTTATCGGCGATAAATCGGCTTCGCACAAAACGGGAATAACAATAGAAAAATAACAATAAACTAGACTTTAAATTTTAACAAAATAACAATAATATAAACGTGAACAAAATCTTTAACACACTCTTTAGCACGACAACGGTAACGGGAACTCGGGAATAAGATGGTCTCGACGTGAGGACGAACCAGCGTAGAAGTAGGCCGAGTCCTGCGCTACCCCACATTTTATAGGTGCGGGATCCCCTAGCTGCTATCCGATTTGAATCGTCGTACTTAGATTTTTCGTCAAAATCTTAGTCGTCAGACTCAGCAGTTAGTTGGCCTTGCTGGTGTGAGTTTCGGGACGCGTAGTCCGGGACGCTCTAGTCGTAGGAGTTTTGTCCAAGTGCTCATCCAACATGGCGGTACGGCGGGATGTTTCGAATGTGGTATAGCGGGACTCGTACGGGATTTCGTGCATTGAGTCTTCTTCTCCAACCTCGGTTCTCGTCGCGGGACTCCTCGGGATTATCGTCGGGACGAAGTGCACCCTGGCTGCGTTTTAACAAGAAAAACGGACCAGTCAGAGGATCTGGCGGAAGTTCTGATGCTCCAATACCCGGATCTGCATCCAGAATTCCCCATGAGCGATGTGGAAGGCTTACAGACAGGCCTGCCTCACATGGTTGCAGTTCTACTACCGGGACTTTTCGGGAGTAACGCCGGTAGCGGGACGATACCGGGAAAGCCGATGACGAAGTCTAGCTCGACTCCAGGTCGATAAGTCATTGGCAACGGGAAGCGTTGTTGGGTTACTTGGAGTTTCGCCCTGCTCTATTCAACCATTGCCTAGACGTCCAGAATTGGTTGACGGGAAGTGGTTCAGCACCAGGCTGATCAGTCTGCGGGAACGGGAGGGTTTGACTCCGGGGTCATCCTCATTCGACCGCTCCTGCGGCATCCACGACCGGGAGTTGGAAAAGAAAGACGTGCTGACCGGGAGCTGTAGTTCGGGAAGGACCTCGATTTCAGACGTCGGATGCAGTCCCTCGACGTCCTGGCGTTGTCCTCCCGAGCTCCGCTATTATAGAGACTCGATATAAAGCAAAGGGGTTACATAATAAATCAAACTATTATCAGACTAATAGTCGTAATATCAATTAAAATAATAATCAAATTAATAAGCCAAATAATAAAGAAGCTACATTACGACCTGTGCATACATCTCTGGTCCTGGAGCTGTCCGGTCCTCACGTCGTCTGCCACTCGCGCGGTATTGTGACGCTTGAAAAATGCAACGTCACAATTTATATGTAGGAGAGATGCATATACTGAGAGGAAAAGTTGACAGTTAACACGCATTGTCAGTCACAGCCAGCTCGGCACACTCCAGGTTCTTCGTCTGTTTATTAGAGGCTGGCCATTCGCTATTATCTTCGCTTACCTACTTTGCTTCTTGAAAACATCAATTCGAAGAAGAAAAAAATAGAGGATGGCCAGCCTGCGATAAACAGACGAAACACCTGAAGTGTGCAGAGTTGGCTGTGACTGAGTGTTAACTTTCAACGTTTCCTCTCTGTAATTGAACGTTTTTAATAATTACTCTTTATGAGTAATTGTTTTATTATTGAATTATTCGATTTATTGATTATTTCGTCTTTAGATCTCGGGGCTACTTAGGCAAACCGGAATTAGATATGGTAATCATTAATCGTAACTGCACAGCAATTGCTTGTTAGCGTTTATCGAATGATCTTATTCTATTATGGGATGAAATATTGATTGTGGCCTCAGAGTATCACCCGTCGGCGTTAACCAAAGTATTGATATGTACAACGATTGCAGCTTCAGAGTTTTACCCCGTCAGCGTTAATCGATATGTTGGATAGGTGCAACGATTGCAGCTTCAGAGTTTTACCCCGTCAGCGTTAATCGATGTTTGGATATATATTTCACAATTGCAGCTGCAGAGTAGTTACCCGTTAGCGTTAATCATGATAATATAACAGGAGAATGATAGGGATTTAGAATTGGATATTTATTAATTGCAGCCTCAGAGTATACCGAGAGGAAATCTTGAAAGTATACAGTCGACTGCGCATGCGCCGAATAATTGAATTTTATTGGTCGGTGAGATCGTCCCGCGCTGATATTTTAACCTACGAGGCATGGGTGCCAACTTGCAAGAAATGAAGCGAGAGCTGTCAGACTCTCGCGCGTAAAGTAGTCAATCGAGGTTATGTTGTTATTTATTTTAATCCAGAGTTGATTATAAAAAAAAGAAAAAAAAATAGCTTGGACTAGCAGTTTTTAATAACGTGGTCCATATCGGAAAATAATTAAATGGGTGCAATAAAGGATTCAATGGAAAAACAAAAATCAATTGCTACAAAAATTATCTTGAAGTGATTTGTTGAAAGATGAAATCCACAATCAAATCTGAAGGGGCATTATTAAGTGGCAGTCCGGACAAACTGAGGCAGGTAAGTGAAAATAACGTTTATTGCAAAAATATTCTTTATTCAGTTAGAGTAAAAAATAAATGGATTGTTGAAACCGGGTAGAAGGTTGCTCCGGCGTGGATTTGTCACAGTGCAGTGCTCCGGAGGCCAGTAATTAGTGTCGATGAACATGAAATGAAAAAATAAAATTAGTAGCAAGGAATCAAATAAATTATTCGGCTTCTACATGAAATTTACTAGTACAAAGAATGTAAATTTATAGCAGACGTACCTGACTCGACCTCTCACAAACCCTTCGTCGGCTCTGTTGAATAGTTGGTCAAGATCACGCAACTCCATACTACAGCAACCAATGTTCCATTAACGAAGAAGAATTTCCCAACAATCCAAGAATAAAAAGAGAAAAAGAATAACAGTTAATCACAGTGTAATTTACGTCATCAAAGTAAAATTATGAAACAAAACGATAACTTACGGGACAAACGCCCCACAACTCTGGGAGACCGATCTCCACTTTCCTGATCACTCATCCTCTGGCCACCGGTTACCATTCAAGAGGTGTTCGAAGTGTCTTCCTGCAGCTGCAGCACAGTAACCTAGCCGATCGTAAAAGGCGTTCGTCGTGTTAGAAATAACATCCGGCGACAGGTTCTGAAGGATGTCCAAGATCCTAGCTTGCAGTGCGGCAAAGTCTTCAATCCTACCCTGCGCATAGAGGACGTTCTTCAAATGGCCCCACAAACCATAATCCAGAGGCGATAGATCAGGCGAACGAGAGGGCCATTGGACTGTAGGGCTTCCCCCACCGATCCAACGACCAGGGAACTCCTGATCGAGATAGTCTCGAACCGCTCGTGTGAAGTGCGGTGGCGCTCCATCCTGCTGGAACCAGACTTGTTCGCCCTTGAATTCAGATAAAAATCATATTACTTCTAGAAAACACAGGAAATATTTATTCTTGAACCACAGGCAGTCCAATAATGAACAGATCAGCTCTGAATAGTACTATTTACTCACAATTTCTTCTTCGATGAGCCTAAGAGCCGGTACGATGTGCTCCCTCAGCAATTGGAGATACTTCTCACCGTTGAGGTTTCCATCGATGAAGAACGGTCCGATCAGCCGATTCCCAATGACGCCAAGCCAGACATTGAGTTTCAGCGGATACTGTGTACCGACCTGAAAGAAAAGACGTGGATTAGTACGACTCCAGGCCCTGGTGTTCTGCCTGTTCGGCTTCCCGATAAGCACCACAGTGCTTTCGTCCGAGAAGCAAATGCGACTCTGAAGCCCCTCGTCTGCATTAATACGGTCCATCATCTCCTGACTGAAACGAAGACGATTATCGTCATCGCCAGCCAAGAGTTCCTGGTGCGTTTGAAACTTATACGACTTGTACTTAGCTTCACGCAGGATTTTTCGGACGGACGGCCTGCTGATATCCCATTCCTGGGCGATGCGGCTGGTCGGCTTAAAAGGGTCCTCTTCAACGCTCAAACAGGTGTTTAGCTTGGTATCCCAACTTAGCTGCCGGTTTGGTTGAGACACTTTGAGGGACTTTCCATCGACGCTTCCCGTTGCTTGAAATTTCAAGACCATCTTCCGTATTGTCGAGATCGATGGTATCGGTCTATCCGGGTATGCGGCCATGAAATGGTCCCTATTTTGGCGATAACTGAGGCCCTGAAGATGATGGGTCACCAGCTCCACTTTTTCCTGCACAGAAAACTTGTAATTAGGCATTTTTCAGCCGATAAAAAACTTCACAAAAGAATCGAGATACTTAACAAACACGTGGTTGAACACGCGCGATGTTTTTGCAAAGTGGTCACTTCTTGCTAGCGACTTTGTTTAAATTCTCGAGTGAAAAACTCATCACGAGACTTTACAGACAGACGATTGGTTGATACCGTTCTCGGTCGCTACTATCATCCAATCGCATTCTCGTAACAGCTTCACACTATTTTGAATTTTACGGCTTCTGCACGCGCGCGCCTCATGGCGTTTACAAATGCACGCACCATGATACTAATTTTTCTGGCCTCGTGGTGATTTTTTGCCTAATTTCGGAAATTCGATATGATTACGTAGGAAAACATGGAAATAGTTCGAGATATGAACAGCGACGTTAAATTAGCTCGTATCATTTTATGAGGGTCAAGGTAATCGTTCTCGTTAACCTCACGTGGGTGTGGAAAAATTCGCAAATCGCGGAACTTGAGTGTGAGTTCGATAAATCATTGAAAATAAAAAAATTTGTAGCTTCACGTTTCATGGTGGTGCATGTCATTAGAAATTAGTTGAATCCAAAATCATCAGAAGCACCCGTCTGATAATAACACTTTCCATTTTCAGCTACGAAATAATTAAACAGCGAAGTGGCACTAAAATCGTCAACGTTCAAGTTTACTCCTCGGACAAGTCATCGAGGCTCGTAAGTACATTTCTAATTCTGTGATCTTTGAGTGATACGACATTTTGGCATGTATTCAATGATGAAATTCGTTCTTTTAGGAGGCTCGAGGTTTCAACATTGGTCAGCAGTAGGAAAATTGTGTTTTACCTGATGATCAGAACGTTCTGCCAGCAAGGACCATGGTTTCTCGATGAGTGCCATCATCCCAAACATTTGATCTGGCCGTTCCGTCAGGCAACAGGTGTTCAAGTGATTTTGTTGGACCAACACCTCTGTTTTTACGTCAGTTGAGGCAAAATTGAAGAGTTCGACACAGTACGGATTACGGTGTTTAAATATTTGATCATTTTACTTTGATCAAGCAAATAATGATAAGTTTGTTATTTGACCGTTGCTGCTACTTCATTGTGTCAAGGAATCATTCGAACAGACAAATATTTTCATCTCGAAGTTGGGTTTTGTTACTTTGGTCATTCGATCCAGAAAAATAGTGTTTCAGGTCTTTCATTAAATTCGCGGAATAGGTTTTGCTAGCCAAACTGATACAATCAAAATCTAGGAATGTTGAATACTTTTAGTTCAAAATGTCTGAAGTTAGTTTTAGTTTACAATTTTAGCCTGCTAGCTAGTTCTAGCCGTCTCAGTTATCTCTGTCGCTGTCTCTGTACTTGTGTCTCATTGAAAGTACATCGGCAAACCTTGTCAAAGGCTAAAAATGCATTCATTTGCTAATACACGTTGCATTACAAATAATTGCTCGTTCAGAAATTATTTCAATATTCAGACTTCTTAAACGATTGGTTTGATATTTTTTAATTTTCGAACTGTTAAAATTAATGGTTTTTCCTAACGAGGAAGTTATTTGAAAGATGCGTTACATGCGAAGATTTAAAATTAAAAGAAGTCATAATGATTTCCTGAGCCAACCGACAAAAGTAGCAATGATTTCTGCACATGAGGTGAGATTAAATAGGAGGTATCAATGAATGGCACGGATGCAATTATTTGACTGTTGCAAACTCTGTCTTGGAATTTTAAATTCAACAGCATTTATTTACCAATTTTTCCTGTTAATCAAAAGAATTTGGATTAATTCTACTGTATTCAACTATCACGATTGAATAAACTTTTTCCACCTACCTGCTTTGTTTTTTCCAAGCACCCATCATTTAGACCACTAGTTTCGAATTTCAATCGGATAAACAAATCCTCTAAAAATGAACCGATACATCAAATCGAAGCAAGCAATGAGCTGTTCGGAATAAATGTCGACGGTTCTTTCAGAGAACATCGAGTTTCAATCTTGACAATAAAAGCTTTTCAAGCCTTTTCGAATCACTACCGCAATTGATTGAGATTTTAACCTCAAAAGGCCGTATCAATTACATCGGCGCCAAAAACAAAGTTTGACAGCTAAAACTCGGGATGGCCAGCCTGCTTCAGCAGACAACAAAACTCGCGCATGCGCAGTCGACTGTACACTTTCAAGATTTCCTCTCGGTATACCCGTTGGCGTTAATTAATATCGGTAATAAATACTTACACACCTTGTTTTTTTTTTTTTTATTATGTCGAAGCTTATCTTCTGTTTTTGATTTTTAAATTGGCGATTCTATGATTTTATCATGAATGCTCGAGCTGCTTTGCTCGCCTCCTTATATAGGTGACTCCCTACCCGAATCTACCTGTTTACTACGATTTTATTTGACTTCTAAGTGTTCCTATGTCTTGTCTATGACTCTAAAACGTCCCTATGTTCTATTTTGCATAATATTTCAATGAAATATCGTGCATACTCTATTTGAGATAAGTTTCGATCTTTTTCTTTAGTTTGACTGAAATGTTTCTTTTTTTACATGATAATAATGTAAAGTATTTTATTATTGATGGTAATATAAAATAACGTTTCAGTATATATCATATATTAAAGATTCATTCTACTGGACTAAATCAGTCGCTTTTTTGCGTTTAAGCTCTTTCTATAATTGTATCCGGCTCTGCCATATCAACCAGTTCTGCGTTCGCAGATAAAAAGGCACGATTAGAGAGACGGCTCTGACCTATCGTATGTCGTAAATAAGTTTTTTGCTCTTTTCAACGTCGAAAATGAACGTACCGCGGTAGCGTTACTCGAGAAAAGAGTAAGATACATTCGAAGAACGATATCCATATTCGGAAATGGCACAACGCGCGGCGCTCCCTTCTGCCATGGCGCCCTAGGCCTGGGTCTAGCGGGCCTAGTGTATAAACCGCCCCTGGATCCATCTACTTCTAAATCCGCTTCTTCTTATATGTTTATATGATGATACTGTTTTCGGTTCTTTCTCTGCTGTTGCTATATGATGCCGATGGTCTGTACCCGCTTGCTGACGGCACCGTCTTGGGTTTCGTCTTGCTGAGCGGGTCTTTACATTTTTTGGATTATTGCAGACATGGGGTTCGAGAATCGCCTTGAGGTCTGTGATTGAGCGTTAAAGTCTGTACTTCGCTTTTATCTTGTCTTCAAGATCTTTGCCAAATAGCCATTCGTCAGGGATAGCCGGGCCGAGCTTATCTTTGAAGAATATGTCAACCTTGGATAAAATTAGACTTTTTCGAATATTTGTGTCGTCATGTTGGAGTTCAGCTAATGGGCGACTGAAATCGCTCACTTGTTCTAGGAGTGATAGATTTGTTTGGTTCTCTTCTAGTTTGAAAAGAGTATTCAAGACTTTTGGGACTACTTATAACCCTGTGCCAATTTTCGCTTGTGTTTTGACAATTGTGATATTTCTTTCAATTACCTGCTCCTGTAGGGACTGTTCAACTTCTCGGTTTATCTTAGGTGGATCTATGTTTACACGATTTCTTGGTGGAGAGTATCCGTGTAAAAATTCCTCTTTGTGTTCCTCAAGAAGACCTTTCTTCGAGATTTCTTTCAATCTTATTCCGATATCATGACGAGCGGGGACTGCCAGTACTCTATCTTCCAGAAAACGATTTCCGATGATTTTTAAGACTTCGGAGTCCAAGGCTGGCTCATCGTCCCATTTCTTTTCCGAGTCATGGTTTTGGTTCTTCAAACCTGATTGGTTTTTATTGTCACCGTTGTTTACGGATGGCTCTCTGATGTGTCGCACTTGGTCGATCTCCTATGAGACATTCCACGTCAAACGGGACATATTTTATTTTTATCACCCCTAGTTCAGAAGTTACAGGGGGTTGAATTTCCGGATAAATGGCAAAAAATAGCAAACGCGCTCTTCTTCAACTGCGTATATATCTCGAGTTCTATTTATCCTACAGACTTCGTCGAAAATTCATTTTAAAGCTTTTGAATGAGACTTTCTTTATACAGGGTGTCCCAGAACTAAGTACACAGAATGATAGGGATAATAGAGGGGGTCGAGCTGAGTAAATTAACCTGAAGAACATGTGGTCTCCGAAGTCGCGTTCGCGAGATACGACCGGTCAAAAAATCTCGCGAAACACCGCGGGCAGCGGCTAGCAGTCTTATTAATAAGTGCGCTCGACTGCCGATGCGGAACATAACGCTTCGAAATTCAATTTTACAAATAGTGTTCTCGTTCGAAATTTGTAAATTTCGAAGCGATATGTTCCGCATCAACAGTCGAGCGCATTTAGTAACAAGACTGCCTACCGCTGCCCGCTATGCTTCGGGAGATTTTTCAACCGGTCGTATCTCGCGAACGCGACTTCGGAGACCACATGTTCTTCAGGTTAATTTACTCAGCTTGACCCTCTCTATTACCCCTATCATTTTGTGTACTTAGTTCTGGGACACCCTGTATATTTATTTAAATACCCGGTGACGAAACATTCCATTTGTTATAAACAATTAGATTATTTAAACGTAATTTTAGAGGCGAGAACACGCCTCCAAATATCTGGAAAAAATATGAGCGTGTTTCTTGATTAATTCTCTAGAACATTGTGAATTTATAGGATGGAACTTCGATGGAAAGTATTTTTAAACCATAGATTTATAAGTGACTGCCCGCGCTGGCGCTGCGCGACATGGCTCATGTCGCGGAGCTAGCGTAAGGAGTAAATAGCGGGTATGCGAACCTACATTGAAGGAATCATCTTGTGGTGAATATTATAACTATTACACAGGTTTACTGAGAAACAAGGGCCTCTACAAATTTTTCTTCATTAGAGAATCTCTCAGGTACTACTTTTCTTTTTGTTATTCGCTTAATACTATGAAATGTCAATGTGCCGCGGAGCAACTTTGCTTTTTAAAATCGAGCTTGTAATGCAGCTGTTTCGTACTTGTAATCGTCGTGAGTGAAAAATTCCACAGTAATATTTTTGATATTTGGATTATTTTGCGCCCACGAAAAAAATTAAAAAAATGAATTTATTCATTGAGATGTCCGTTAAAACACCCAACTCTGAATCGGACTAGACGCAGTCCCTACCATGATCGCGAAAAAAAAAATTTTAAGCGCGATTTGATCCTTCTAAATCAATTAGAACGCGTGCCTGAATGTCCAAATAATTTCCTATTCAAATAACATAGATTTTTTTCAATTTTCAGTTCCAATTTTTCACATAGTCAACAGGAGGTAGAAATATGTATCTACGATAGATTTGTATGAATTTTTTAACCTTCTGTTGGCTATGCAAAAAAATGGAACTGAAAAAAATGAAAAAATTCCATGTTATTTGAATGGGAGATTATTTGGACACTTAGGCTCGCTTTCTGATTGAGTTCGAAGGATCAAATCGCGCTTAAAATTTTTTTTTTTCTTGCAATTATTATTGTAGGGGGTGCGTCTCTCCGATTCAGAGTTGGGTCTTTCAACGGACACCTTATTATTCATTTACCTGAATATCAGGACAATAGATGACGTAGAATGTCCTTCGCAGAAAACCGTTAAAATTCATAGATTGTTAATTTTCAGAAACCAAAATATGTTAGGTAGTGTCTCATACCATACAGAATTTGTAATCAATCGGTAACCTTCAATATAACCTGATTCTCATTTTACTTGAACCGCACCAAACAGTGCGCGCCGCGCGCGCGCCCGCGTCCTCTGTGATTCAATCGCTATTCAACAATACTTTCCATCGGAGTTCTATCCTATAAACTTACAGATTTCTAAAGAATTAATCAAGGAATACGCTTATATTTTTTTCAGATTTTTAGAGGCGTGTTCTCGCCTTCAAAATCACGTTTGAATAATATAATTGTTTATGACAAATGGAACGTTCCGTCACCACGTATTAAAATAAATATATCGAGAAAGTCTGATTCACGAGCTTCAAAATGAGTTTTTGAGGAAGTCTGTAGGATGAATAGAACTTGAGATATAAGCAATTGAAGAAGAGCGTGTTTGCGATTTCATGCCGTTTTTGCGAAAATTCAACCCCCTGTAACTTCTGAACTAGGGGTGATAAAAATGAAATAAAAATTGTTTGATGTATTCATTTGTTGCAACGAACCAGTAAAATTTTTCATACCTTAATCGCAGACATCGAGGTCAAAAATCAGCTGTTTTTGTCCCGCTTGACGTGGAATGACTCATATTTTTCATGTAGGAGTTTTAGGTGCATCGGTAAATTATTGATTGTGAAGTAAAATGCCCTGATCTCAGGATTACCTGCTTTACTACCTAGCGCATTGCAGATTTTGAATTCATGGTAATATATCTAAAGATGAATTGTGTGAGTATTATCTCTGAAAAAACTATTTTCTTTGTACATTTCTTCATCGACAAAATGAGTAGATACTGAAACATTCGGTTGGTTATTCTTTAAAATGTACTGCAATATAATATCGTTTCTTAAAATGTGACCTAAATTTTCCAAACTGGGGACATATGAAAATGTACAAGTAACAGGTACTTGTATGTATGTTTTTGATAGTTTATCATAAAATGAGTCGAATCTGATTCCATGTGTTTTTTAACGGGTTGTACCATTTGTTGTGCGAGGCACTGTCTTCTTCTGTATTCCGTTAATTGCCTCGAACATGCAGAACGCAATTTATTAAAAATAGATTAGCATTCTCCCGATTCTGCAAGTTCTACGAGAGCGTCATCCAAAAATGAAAAAATTAATTCTGTTGTACATTGCAGTATTGTATTGATCGTTGTATCGGAAAGGCTTGATGAATATGAAATTGAAATGAAACTAGATACTTTTTCCGCAATATTGTGAGCACTATTATCAGCTAGAGAAGGTTTGCAATCATTATGATCAATTTTTTCAGTTATATTTTGATGTATACTTTCTTCCAGAGTTTCACTAGTTGAACTTGGCGATGCATTCTCAAAACTATAAGACAGTGCGAAGAAAACAAAGATGTTTCTGTGAACCATACCAAAATTTTTTTCTGTCACTTTTTGTGGTCTTCAACAATATTTTCATAGCTGACCGGAAGGAAAGTGATCAGATTGTTTATGTTATTTTTCTTCTTGCTCCTTGCTGCACCTTTTCGTCCTTCTATAACTGGTGGCAGCAATTGTGTTAATGCCAGCACTACATTCGTCACTCCATCCCAGTCTGTAATATCGAAGATCAAAGAAATAATATTGAAAAATTAAATGTGGAAAACAATTTACATTATGTATAAAAATATGAAGATCATTTGCATAGCCTGCGAAATTTTTCGTGAAGCCATCAAGAACATTCTTCGGCTGCAGTAGTTCGAATTCAATGGTAATCTGTAATTGGGTACTCCTCATGAAATTCCGAAATTAGGTAGGAATAAAATAATAAAAAATATTTTAATTAATTTGAATTTTTTTTCTGTCAATTTCTTAGGACTTATGTTACTAGATTTTACTAATATAGTGGTCCCCAGAATAAACTTGTTCTAAGCGAATTATAACATTGAGATAAAAACTAGAAAACAATTCATCATCAACTCTCATCTATAAAAAATTATTTGTTTTTTATAGAAAATCTTGTTATTTATTTTTAAAATATTTTTATAACTTCTCTAAGAAATATTGACTCAAAAATTATGAAGTTATACTATTATTGCAATTTGAAGAAAAAATTACTTTACACGAAACTTATTATATGGCAGATAATCACAATGCAATTGCAACAATAACCTATAAATGGACTATTAACACAAATATTTCACTTGGAACTTTTGAAATCTCTTATAGAGATTTTAGAACACGCTTTCAAAATCTCTATATTAACCTATTCAGTCTCGAAGTTAATAATATAACAGGCGTTCATAGATCACAGTCTACATTACAATCTTGCTATCGATTTTAATGTTAAATCTTACGACTTGAGCTGATCTATTTCTTTTACGGAATAACATCCTCTTCTGATCGATTTTGGTGGTTTAATCTTCTGTAGAACATCTGCCCAGGGGTACAACTGCTCATCCTTGATTGTTGGCCATCTCCAGGATTTGATTCCTCTTTGCATACACTTTATCAAATCGGCGTCCTCAGAACCTGAAATTATCTTCCCTGGGTAAATTTCATTGTTCCATCTTATCAGAACATGATCACCTATATCATAGGTTACATCGCTGAGGGAATCGTTACTGGCAGAAAACTTATTTGAAGAATGTCACCATGAGCCCGCGTTTGTACTTTATTACGTTTTGTTGAAATACAGGGATTTTTTGGAGACGAGTAATAGCCCAGGTGGAAATGACTACATTTTCCCACACATTGAGAGCAAGAAAGACTTCTGAACTCCAGTATATCATCAGTAAACACAAACTGGCGAATTTTTTGAGTTTCGCGGAATGCAATGATAGTATCTGATTGTTTGACTAGGTCTTCTATTTTTGTGATATTAGCAGTGGTAACTTCAAACAACATAATCGAAGGACATCTAGACAGCAAAAATTTTTTTAGTGAACTTAAGTCCACGATATCTTCGCCTTCAGCTACGGCTTTGTCGGCACTTCTTTTTAATGTACCACCCACACCATCAGGTGCACCTTTGCCATGGCCTGGTTCTGAATAGTGCCGCGAAAAAAATGTGGTTGCCGGGAATAAATCATTTATGTGATGATATACAATGTGGAACATGAGCTTGTTTTTGTACTGATTAACAGGGCTATCACTGAGTATGTGGATTCTGTGAATGTTTGAATTTTTATGTTTAATCCATTGAAAAACTGGTACCAAGTGAGCCCACACCGCCATTGAATCATGTCTGTTATTGTCTGATAGAGAGCACAAAGTTTGGGCTCTAACAATATCATTGTCACGTAAATATAATACCCCTGTATGAAGTGTGATTTGTTTTCTTCCCCCACCGAAATGGACTGCTTGTATCTCTTCGTTGTATTTAGAGCAATAATTTTCACTGAAATCAATATGAATGAGAACTTCGTTCTCAGTTAAACTTTTTTTGAGTTCGGAAATGGTCTGATACTAGTGAGCTATAGTGGCAACGTGCTGAATTAATAAAGGTAATGTTTCTTCTCATTTCTGTACTAGTTCTCTAATTGATACCTTGATCTCTTTTTTAACCGGTTTACGTACTGTCTTCATCTTTTCATTTTTTTCAAAAGAAGTAGTTTCATATATCCACTGATGAAATGTTACCATTCGGTTTGGCTGTGGAAGAAAATATTCTACCATTTTATGTTTACAACCTCCACAATTTCTCAACAAACATTTAGTTGAATTGACGTCGCACGTTATCATAGCTAAAAATTTTGTTAAATTGCAGCTCGGTAATGCTCTATTTTCGTGTAAATTCATAACCATTAGATGGACATTTGCATGGATCATACATTGGCGAGTATTTCGGTCTTTTATGTTCGCCCAAGTCACCCAAAAGGGTCGAAATCTGCAGAATGCTGCTAAGCTTACTTTATATTCAACAGTACTCAGAGATTTTTTGTGCAGATATTTCATAGTGTCAGTTAACAAGCGTTTTTGTTTTACTTGTCCCTTTGACCTGATGAAATCTTTCTTCCCTGGACGAAATCTTTCATCCCTGGACGATCTTTTATCCTGGAATTCTCATCTTTTTCTAAAAAATCTGTAACTTCTTATTTAATTTTTATCTGTCGTGCGTTTATTTTCCTATATGCGCTTTTTTTATAGGTCTCATGTTTAAAAAAAGGCTTTGAGAGTGCAGCAGTCTGTGCTTTTTCAAAAGGTCTGGTTTTAGAATTTCGTAGAATTTCTTCTTCTCACTATGTTTTTTTAATTGAGTGTAGTTGTCTTTTAGTTGTTCAGTAATAACTTTCGAAAAAATAAGCTTCTTTTTCACTATCTTAGAAACTTGAACATCCTTTAATAGTGCTGATACTTTAGCTTCAGGAGACGATAGAACGTTTTTGGTTTGCCTTTGACATCTTTTGCGATATTTCTATTTTTTTCTCATTTCTTCTTTCAAACTTTCCTCTGACCTGGCTATTTTCGCATATTGTATTGCTCTACGCCTTCTTAGTTGCATCCTTCTCTGAGCAGCTACCATGCCTTGACGTTTAACAGTATTTTGAAAAACGGGTTTTGTAGTAGATCCTGAACTAGAAGGTGTTGTTTCATTTGAGAGTCTTGTCAAATTCTTACGTATTTTTGCTTCTTGGTTTCTATATGCTTTACTATTTTCTTCCAATTTTTCCTCTTCAGTCTTTTTTCTCTGGAACTCATAGTAGATATGGATTTCACTTGGCCTTTCTCTTCTTTGTTCAGGTATTTAGCTCGTTCTTTTTGGCGAAGTTTTTCTAAACTCTTAGGATTAGATTTCATTTCTTCTTGGCGCTTTCTATCGTATTCTTTCTTCCTTAATTTAGCTTCTGCATCAAACAACTTCTTTTTACTTGCCATTATTAAGTTCTCAAACAAGAAAAAAACGGTAAATCCAAGGATTATATGAGCAAAGAAATAAAAAAGCCAAGTTAGACTAGTCTAAAAGTCATTACCTCATAAATCGTCATTCCCTCATTTCAAATTGAAAAACATCACCTAAAAAATCTTGCAGCATAACCATTTGTTACATCTGCATTTTTAACACCTTCAAAACCTACTTCACTGTGCAATTAATATTTAAATATAGTAATTACTCTTTTTTCTTCAATGCGATGGAATGACGGCTGAAAATGTAATCTTTAAATAATCTTCATAAAATCTTTTTGCAACAGGTACTCTAACACGCATAAGGTGGGTTCGCTACTCGGAACAATTGACAGTAGTGCCAACTATCAATAACCAAGGAGAGCGTTCATGAACAATTAAAAGTGCGTTCATGTACCGACTGTCTGTAAAGGTGTGAGGGAATGATTTTTGTTTATGGGACATATATAAAAAATATATATGAAAACTTGTTAATTAATTTTAACTCCAAATTCAAACGATTTTTGAAAATCCATTGTATTTTCAATCGATTAGTCAAACTTACGAAGAAATTTTTTGAGAAAATTTTTGATTAAAAAATTCAAAAGTGTTACAATCTGGAGTTTGGGACATAGTGAGGGAATGATTTTTAGGGTAATCTATATTTGTTATTCTTCAAAGATATACATATGGTTCAGAAATTATAACCAACACTATTAGCCTCAGTAATGCTCATTTCAAGGAAAAAATAATTACCATCATATGTCGGTCAGATTATCGTAAAAACTGAAAGGACAATAATGTCGTGATTTCACGAGAATTACCCAATTATATAAAACAGTAAAATGAGCTTATGTATTTATGACATCAATTATGTGGCAATAAGTTCATGAAACTTATTATTGTATCATTGAACGCAATATTAAATCAAAGTATTCTTACCAGTTCTGGCATGTCCATGAATCTTGAGAATGTGGTGAAGAACTCATCATTGAGACACTCGGTTCGTCGATACGCAAAGGTAAGTTTCGTTTCTTCAACGATTTGGTCTTTTTGAATAAGTGGAACGGCACTCTTCATGAAGCTAATCGCATCGTCGATACATTCCTGATCAATTGGCTCTTTGTCTGTACTTGTAGAAGATCGATCATTTGTATCCTTCGATTTCCACTTCTTTCCTCGTGTCTGTCGAGAAGCGTTTGCAAGAGCTGTTTCTACACAGCCAGTCGATATGTTCGGGTCATAATAATAATATTTATTTACTCCCAATATTTGCCTTTCGGCGTTACATTGTTTTTTTTTTTCTTTATCTCATTCCGTACTTCAATTATTTCTAATTTACAAACTATAAACTATTTCTATTTGTATTGTTTGTTACATGATTTCTTTCGTATCTTTCCTTTCTTTCTCTTTTCTTTCCTTTGTTTTCTTCCTCCTAGTCTTCCCATTGTTCCCTCTCCTTTTTTTCTATTCTGTCTCTTCTTTCTTTCAGCATTTTCCCCCACCTCGCCCCTTTTCCCTCGTCGCTTAGTATTTCTTCTAGATTTCCCTCTACCCCCTCCATCTCGCTGCATCTTTCTATCAGGTGTTCTAGCGTCTCCGTTTCTTTCCTGCACATCCGGCATATTCTCTTTTCTTCTTTTATCCAGAATTTTCTTCCTCTCTCTTCGTTTCCGCATCTCAGTCTTGCAATTATCGATACTTCGCTTCCTTTTCTTCCTCTTTTCCCTTTCATGTATCTTGGCTTTGCTAGTAGGCTTATCTCTTTATATCTCGGTACACTTCTTGAATTCCACACTGTATCCATTCTTTCTTGCTCTTGTACCTCTCTATCTCTGCACACTGCTATTTCTTTTATTGTTCCTTCTTTCTCTCTTCTCTTCTCTACTTCTTCTGGTCCCATACCACATCTCCATAGGTATCTCTTTCTTTCTTCTCCCCATCTGTCGTTTTTTCCTCTTTCTTCCGTTTTCTTCCTCTCCTCCCAGCATTCCCTTAGTATCTTTCTCTTCTCGTCTTTTCTTATTTTCTCTTCGTATCTTACCGCTCTCTTTCCGGCTTCTACTCTTAGCTTGTCCCTTTTAAGCTCTTCTCTTATTATGTATCCTGGCGTGGTTCTTTCCAGTTCCAGAATCCATCTTAGGTACCTCTCCTGTAGTCTCTCCATCTCTTCTCGTTCTTCCCATCCCCATACTTCTGCCCCATACATCAGGATTCCTTTTACTACTGAGTCGAATAGTTTCAGTCTCCATTTCACGTCCCCCCTCAATTTTCTCTCTCCTATTCCCCATAGTCCTCCCATGGCTTTTCTCGCTTTTCCTATCCTTTCCTTGATGTGCGGCCCTTCGTTGTTCGTCCTGCTTAGTACGTATCCTAGGTATTTCATCTCGTCTACTTCCTCCATTTCCTTCTCCCCCCACATCCATTTCTCTCTTCTTCTTTTTCCTTTCCCTTTACTGAATATCATTATTTTCGTTTTCTCTTGATTTACCTCCAGTTTCTTTCTTCTGAAGTATCTGTCTGCTCTGTTTATCATTTCCTTCATCTCTTTCTCTTCTTCTGCTATCAGCACTACGTCGTCTGCATATCCCAGCGACCATATTTTTTCTTTCCCTATCACTGTTCCGCCGTCCTGTCCTTTTCTCATTGTTTCCTCTAGGTCTGCGATATAGATGTTAAAAAGCGTTGGGCTTAGTGGGCATCCCTGCCTCACTCCTTTGTCTACCCAGAATCTTTCGGAGGTCTCGTTTCCTATTCTTACGTAGCATCTCGTTTCTTTGTAGATTTCTTTTACCTTTTCTATAAGCTGTTTCTTCACTCCTCTCTTCTCCATCGTTTTCCACAGTGTTTCTCTGTCCAATCTATCGAATGCTGCTTTCAGATCTACAAATGTCATGTACACCTTTCCTTTCTTCTCGTTTAGTTTTTGGCCCACCACGTGTTTTATTATGTATATGTTGTCCATTCCTCCTCTTCCTCCTCTGAATCCTGATTGTGTTTCGTCTAGTCCCCCTTTTTCCTCCAGCTCCTGTATTATCCTGTCGTTTATTATTGAGGCGTATATCTTGTATGCCGTTTGGGTTAGAGTTACCCCTCTGTAGTTTTTCACTTCTTCTGTGCTGCCCTTTTTGTGAACTGGAATTACTACTCCGTCTCTCCACTCTTCTACGTAACCTTCTCCTTTCCATGTCTTCCATATTATTTCTGCTAGTTTTTCCTTCACCTTCTGTCCTCCTGCTAGCCATGCTTCATTTTTTATCCCGTCCCCTCCTTCGGCTTTTCCTTTCTTTAATTTGTCAACCTTCTTTATTACTTCTTCTTTTATTTTTCTTTCCTCCAGTGTCTTTTCTTCCTCTTCGTTCTCCTCCTCTTTTTCTTTGGTCTCTTCTTTCTGCCCCCCCCCCCCCCCCCCCCCTTCTTCTTGCTTTTTCTCCCCCTCGCCGCCCAGCAATTCTTTGAAGTGTTCTGTCCATTGTTTCATTGTTATATTCTCGCTCACCCCTATTCTTTTCTTTCTCTCTCTGTTTATGTATTTCCATGCTCCTCCTTTATCTTTTATTTCTTCTACTCTTCTTTCTTCCCTCTCTCTCCACTCTTCCTTCTTTTTCCGGCACATGTCTGTGTATTTCCTTCTTTCTTCTTTGAATCTTTTCATTTCTGTTTTACCTTCTTCTTTTCTTTTTCCCATTGTTCTCCATGCTTTTTGGACCATCTTCTTTTGTCTCCTGCATTCTTGGTCCCACCATTCCGTTTGTCCTATTTTCCAGGTTCTTTTCTTCTTTCTCTTTGTTGTTTCTTCTTTGATTTTTTCTGTCAGTTCCTTCCATTCTTCTTCTATTCCTTCTTTCTCCCATTTTTTCTGCTCCATCTTTTTCCTGAAGCTTTCTGTCTCTTTTTGTCCCCATATCTGTACTTCTCTTCCCTCTTCTTCTCTCTCCCCCCTTTCTCTTTCAACTGCTTTAATCTGTACTACTATCGGCTGGTGGTCCGACTCTATTCTTCTTACTATCTTGAAGCTTTCTATCTCTTCCCATGTCTCTTCGTTCACTATCCCGTAGTCTATCGTCGTCTCTACTCCGTTCTTGCTGTACGTTGCTTCCCCTTCCTCGTCGCCCCTCATGTTTCCGTTCAGTATTGTCCACCCCTTTCTCTTCACCATTTCTATGAGCACTTCCCCCTCTTTGTTAACTTTTCGGTCTTTTGTCTTTCTCTTTGTTTCCCCTTTTTCTTCTCCTTCTTCTCTGCTTCCTCGTTCTCCTATTCTTGCATTGAGGTCTCCCCTTTTATTATCTTTCCTTCCTCCTCCTCTTCTCCTATTATCTCCTCTAGCTTCTTGATCTTTTCGGGGCTTCCTTCTCTATTGTATATTGTCACTATTCTCCATATTTTTGCTCCTATCCTCGCTTTTCTTTCTTGTACTCCTTCTTCTTTCGTTCTTTCTCTGACTTCCACGGCAATCTCTTCTCTTACCCCCGTGATTATTCCTCCTCTCGCTCTTCCTCTTTTTTCTATTCTCTCTGCATCTTGGCATTCCCATTTCCATCCCTTTGGCATTTTCTTCTTCCATCTCTCCCATTCTTTTTCTTCTAGCCATGTTTCGGTCATTCCTACTATGTCGAATTCTGACACAAACTCCCAGAATTCTTCGTCTTTTTCTTTCATTCCTGCTATATTCCAGAATATCATTTTTGCATCTTTTTCTCCTTCGTTTACCTATCTATTTCCTCTTCCTCCTCTTCCTCGTCCTCTTCCTCTCTCCTCTCGTCGTGTGCTTAGAGTTCTTTCGACTAGTTGTCTTCTTTCTTCCTCCCATTCCCATAGTTCTTCTCCTATCCACATCTTCTTGTATCCTACTTTTGTTCTAATGCCTTTCTCTCTTTCCTTTCTTGCCCTGTCCCATAATTCGTTTTGCACCTCTCTTTCTTTTTTGGTGAGGTCGTCATCGATGTAGATTTTTCTTCCTCTCAGTTTTCCTTTTACTCTCATCACTTTCCTCTTGTCCTCCCAGGTTTCTAGCTTCACCATTATGGCTCTTTTTATTCTTCCAATCTCCGCGACTTCCTTCATGATCGCCCTCTCTCCCGTGAGCTCTTCTATTATGGATCTTGCTATTTGTTCGGCTGCCATCTCTCCTTCTGTATCTTCCCCTCTTATTATAATGTTGTTTCTTCTTTCTTGCTTCTCTTTTCTTTCGTATACCTCTTCGAGTTCTTTCATTCTTCTTTCTTGCTCTCCTTGTTCTCTTCTTTCCCTTTCTTTTACTTCTTTTATCATTCTTTCGATTCTCTCTTCTGTCTCTTTTTTCTCTCTCTCTTTTCTCACTTTTTCCTCTTCTTCTCTTTTTTCCTTTTCCTCTTCAAGTCTCTCAACTCGTTCTTCTAGCTTTCTTCTCTCCTCTGCCCCCTGTTTTCTTATTTCTTCAATCTCCTTTCTTATTTTTGTTGCTTCCTCTTTCGCCTCTGCTCTTCCTGTTTCCATTTCCTCCCTCATTTTCTTTATTTCTTCTGTCATGCTTTTCATTCCTTCGTACATTTGTTCCATAATTGTTTTCACCCATTCCGGTTCATCTTTCTCTCTGGCTTCTGATTTATCCTCTCTTCCTTGGACCTTCCTCACTTCTCCCCCACGCTCTCTCGTCCCTTCTTCCCTTGGGGGCGTCCTCTGCAACGGCATGTGGCTTTTCTTTACTCTTCTCTTCTCTACTTCGTCTTCTTCTGTTTCTTCCTCTCCTGCCTTCCTTTTCCTCAGGCTTTCTATGATCGATCCGTCTGATGCCGATCGCTCTCTCATCCAGGTCTTTGCCTTTAGCGGTCTTCCCCTTCTCCGTTTGTCTGGCGAGCCTAACGGCGTTCCCCACTCCTCTGTTTGTTCTCCTTCGTTTTCCTCTTGTCTCGTGTCTCCGGGCTTCCACCTCTCCGCTTCCCTTGCCATATGCTCTCCACGACTCGCGTAGTCTGACTGCCGACTCACGCGCCTGCGCGCTTTTGTCTGCTTGTCAGATTTCAGGTGTTCGTGCCGGTGCTTTAGGTTATGTGCTAGATTTTATTTGCTGTTCTACTCCTTTTTCTTTCTCTTTGTACCTTTTTTTCTCTCCTGTTTTTCTTCTCCTCTCCCTGGTTGCTCCCTCTGTTCTTTTTCCTCTCTCTTCCAGCTTTGATTCACCGTATTTTTATTTTCTTTCACTCCGCTTTTCACACTCCACTATTCTATACGGTGTCTATCCCGGAAGTCCTGTTCGGGTCATAATAATGTTCCTGTAATGTAATGTAAAATTGGATTCAAAGAATATTTAATTACATTAAATGAAAACAAAGGTCTATTTATATCGTACGAAGTAAAGATTGAAATTGAATATGAATTCGATACAGTGTAAAAGTTGCCCTATGGTCAAAAAATCTGTCATGCAAACCAAACTGAAGATGTCGTGAAGTTATTTACAGACTGCAATTTTTCGTTTCAAGTCTTCGGTAAGATTTTTCAGACTCACGTGACCCAGGGGTCCAGCTGGATTCCTCAATTTGGGAAATATTTCTATAATAGCATTAGCGTAGCCACATTTATCAACTCTGTTAAGTCGTCGGTTTTGTCCAGTCTTAATGTTCAACAACTCTTTAACTATAATTCCGACTAATAGTTTCCTTGTTGCGTTAGTCAATGTATTTCCTTCACGATGTGCTTCCATAATGTTCGATCCACAAGGATTTTCGTTAATCAGGGTTATTAGTCTCTATACATAAGAATAAAAAAAATAAGAAAGTTGTATATATTAGGGTGGTCGTTGAAAAAAAAAAAATTCCGGGCCGCCCTCCAAATCAACTCCAAATAAATCAAAACTAATCCTATAATTTTTTCAGATTTTTATGTCAACGCTTAGCCCTTGACCACAGAGGATGAACTATTCCATTTGAAGTGCACGGGGTTTCGCGGTCTTTCCAGATATTATTTTATTCCAGAACTATTATGGGCCTAAAAATTTGAAATTCTCAGGAATTAGTCTAGGAAAATGCTGCGGTGTGGAAAAAAATTGCCAGCCACCTACCCTAAAAATTTTGTATGGGTTATCCTATGCCAATGTGATGATTTTTATGTTTTCCAATTCCATAGAATGTTGTTCAAAAACATTAAAAATTTATGGTTCCCGATGTTTGAACAACGTTCGATGAAATTGGAAAAAAAAATCATCATATTGATATGGGATGACCCATACAAAATTTTGAGGGCACCGGGATGGCAATTTTTTTCCACACCGCAGCATTTTCGTAGACTAATTTCGGAGAATTTCTAATTTTTAGGCCCATGATAGTTCTAGAATAAAATAATAACTGGAAAGACCGCGAAACCTCGTGCATTTCAAATGGAAAAGTTTATCCTGTGGCGTCAAGGGTTTAATGTTGAAATAAAAATCTGAAAAAATTACAGGGTTTGTTTTTAATTATTTGGAGTCGATTCGCGGGGCGGCCCCGAAAATGTATTTTTTTTCCGACCTAACGACCACCCTAGTATACATATTGTGCTAACAAATTTATACTCACACGTTAAGAATGGTAGATTCTTAATTTTGTAAGTATCGAAAATGATTTAAGCCGAAGTGTTAAGATATAATGGCAACGAGTATTAAATTCGTATTAACCTGTTTTACTGAAGTGACCTCGATTTGGATGTTTGTAATTCTTGGGACCGAAATTTCTGTTAGGGCTCGCTGGTGAGTATCATTACGATCCTTATCATTTGTGAGCGCACCTCGTTCGCTGTCTTTGTTTCTACTATTTTCGTCAAATTGTGAGCTTATGGAAACAGTATCACTCGTATCTGAAGTTTTTGAAGAGATTGCTCTTGCTACAAATTATATGAAAACTTTCTTTACACTATGATCATTGCACCGATAACGATATTTTCAATAATTTCTGTCGTATCAATAATTATCATCTTACAGATATCTATCTAGTCAGATTTGGAAAGACATATTTGAAGGAGAACGCCTCTTGGTGACATTTGTATGTACTTGATTACGAAACTCTCCCTTAACTTTGCATCATTTGCATCAGCAAACGTGAACGTTTTATCAGCCAGAGCAGGAAACAAATTAACAGCTACAGGAAAACATTACGTATGAATTACTTTAATAAATATTCAAAATTTATACTATCAAGCTTGAGGTGTATTCACACAAAAATATCAACAAATGTGCATGTAGGGGAGACCGGGACAGAGTGGGCATCCGTGGGTTAAGAAGGATAAAAATGTTGATCTTGGCGTCAGCTACGCCACGATTTCCGATTCTCACCTTCAGCTGAGGTGCCGTCTTTATCACGGTCTTTCCCCTACACAACACACGTCTGCTTGTACCCTACGGCCGTGGCTACGACACTGATCTATATAAATTGTAAGTGGATCATATACCTTGTGCAACAATATAAAAATACTTAAATGGTGCAGTGATTTTAGCCCACTTTCTATCTCCTTCAAACTGTAGTACGAAATACAGCACAGTAACCGCGAGGATTCGAGTGTCTACAAACTGGTCCATCTAGAAGATGAATGTAGGGAGTTATTTACCAAAAAACTTAATCTGAATTTATTCAGCCTATATTTATGTTTTGTCAACAAAGTGGCACGTAATTAGGGTCTCGCATGTCCTTGACGACGAATACAGTAGAACCGTGACTATCCGAATTAGTTGGGACCGAGCCTAGTTCGGATAATCAAAAGTTTGGATAACTGAAAAGAAATTTTTATCTTAACGGATATTAATATATTATTACGGTTTACGATTCGTGACTCGTGTGAATTATAGTGGATAATTTGGGCAATAAAGTCGGGGAAGGTCAGTGAGAACTCCGTTAATTTGTTTTGCGACGACGACGTTTCGGCTGGGCCCAGCCAGCCATCTTCAAGCGCGCTCGAGCATGCTCGAATACGTGTGGTTCTCACAAAATCACAGCGAGCGACAATGTATATTTCGCGCCAACAATGTATTTTTTGAACCAATGTTCGGATAATTGAGCGTTCAGATAGGTCAAGTCATGGTTCGGATAATTGAGGGTTCGGATGACTGAAGTTCGGATAATCGAGGTTTTACCGTAATAAAACGTAACGTGTTTTATAAATCGATAAATTTGGTATCAATTGAGGGAAAAAATGCAAATAAATAACCAAAAACAACAAATTCAATTGCATATAAAACTTGCTATCAATATTTTGGACGAAAAAGTAAAAATACAACCCGATTATTTTAAATTATTTCACTTCTTACAGGAAAAAATTGAGAAAACTCTCAATTAATTTGTGAAGAATATCGTCACTCTGAATGTCGACCGAATAAAGAAACTAAATACGCAGCCGATGCGGCATATCCATTAATATTCACTACTAAGTTTCTTCCCCTACATGATTTTAACGAAGTGACTCTTTCACGCAAGAATATGAGTTTGATAAACAATCAGTAACGTTACACTTACCATGATAATAATGAAACTTGAATATTCTTCCACTGACGTCACTGATCACTTCGACCACCATGCCCGATACCCAACGAGTGAAAACGATTCGTGCAAGGGCCCGTCGGTTGCACGCCAAACTCAAACGAATTTTGCCGAATTTTACCGAAACGCGTGACTTACAGATGGAACATGTTGTTTTCAACAGTACCAAACTGTTGAAAAAAAACATTCACATGTTTTGACCTTGAATTCCACGGATGAGACAATGTTATTCAGTTAAAGCGCAGAAATAACCAGTTAAACTAATTATTTTAATCTGTAAAATTACTGTATCAATTTTCGCAATTCGACATAAGGTTTCTGTGATTTTGCATAGAAAACGTATTTTGACACGTCAAAAATGTTATTAGCAACTTTATATCTGTTAACTGTTAATTTTAACACTTGACAGTCAATTTCAAAATTTAACAGTTATGAAGTCTCTAACCGGAACGTGTTCTGTTGAAACTACACTCCGAACTTGTTATTTTCAACAGAAAAAGCAGTGACAGGATTTTTTTTTCAACATTTACAGAATTTATTTTCAACTGTGTATGAATAATAGATACCTGCGGATCGTCCGAAGGCGCAACTGGATTATCATTTTTTGAACAGTATCTCAAGAGCTACACATTACCACAACGCATCAAATTTCGTGAAGTTATAACAAGGATCCGTCTCAACATTGAAGTCATCTGAAATAGGCATATCACTAGAGGTGTCGGCTAGGTTAGGTTTTCATCGAACGTATCTGGAAATATTCGTATCGCATACATCAAAAATCACCTTTTATGATTACTATTTCACCCACGAACAGCTTATGCGAATATACGACTGTAACAATAACTTGGTAATAGAAATGTTATTTGCACAACAATATGGAGGTAGAGGTTGACAGATCTCGATCGATGCTTACAGTCATAGAACTTATACTACTGGAAGTGGAGTAGAGCTTTTGGGCTGACGCCAACATGTTGAGACAGAGATATATCTCTTTCTCTGTTCATAACGTCCGTTTTCCCTTGCGCGCGCACCTCCCCAGATATAGCCATTTCTAGCCTATAACGGTAACCACGGGTAACCATTTTCAGATTGTTTGCTTTTATGATTTTCGGGTGTTGCACAAGCTGTATACATATTTTTTATTATTGAATAAATAATTCAAAATTAAAAGAGTGACCGATGACCCGTAAGTGTCTACAGATTACAAGTTTACGCTAACCTAACCTAACCTAACCTAACCTAACCTAACCTTTTTTTTTTTTACCGAAACTGTGGCCGAGTTGGAGTGCCTCGACCCGGGTGCAAGGTAACCGCCCTTCGGCATTTCATCTTACACCTGTGACGGGTGAGCGTGGTGTGAAATATATCGTTTGTTAATCCGAGCGGTTTGTTAATAAACGAATCTACTAACGTGATCTGCTCCCGTCACAGACCGAATAAAAATAATTGAAAATAAAGAAGAGAGATCTACCTTACGATAGACCGGTAAATGGGATCGTTGCCACGTAGTCCTATACAGGGCTCAATTGGAATGTTTAAACTAATGGTTGAGGCTAATTATTATAACTAGATGAAAAATGAGGTGATTAAATAATTTATGAAATATTAACTGGTAAAAACGATAATATATTCTTGAACGATTAATGAAATGAAATGGTAATGCTGTACGGCTCGAGAGATGAACAATGAGATATCTCTTGGCCAAATGATTGACAAAAATAAAATAATATAATATATGAGTTATCGACGTGGGGATCGTGAGGCTTTGTTACATAGAAAAATATCAATATTAAATATCAGAATTTAAAGAAATAATTATTCACGATTCACACGCTAGCGATATAACAACAGGATATATGATTATAAAATATAATGAAAATTGGAACTCTCTCTCTCTCTCTCTTAGGACATTAATTAAAGCGTAAATGTATGTGTATATAAGGATTAATAATCTTTGGTTATTAAATAATAAGAATTTCAGTCAAGTCGGGACTTGAGAACCTAAAAGATCTTCACCTGTGTGAGAAATCTCTAGCAGGTCTTTGGAAAATTAAATAGTAGCGAATACCCGAGATTAGGGAACTGGCCCGAAATATATGGTGATATTGTCCCGGATAATTACACTGACTAATTCTCCCCCAAACTTGACAGAAGTCTTTCCTAAGCTAATAAATAATATATATGAAAATATCTTAATTTTAAGGAAAGCAATAACATAAATGATCGAATAGCTTTACTGGCTGGTAGCAGTAAACAAGGGTATAGCCAACCCACGGGTAGCCGTTACTCGCGAGTCAGGTATAAGGGAAATAACCCGAAGTACTGGAATTACTATACCGACCCTTTGAGCGGGACACCCATGAGGTTGTAATACTAAGAAAAAGAATATCTATAGGTATACTGGTCCTAACCGAATACTGGAAAACGTGTAAAGCTATGGGTAATATATGTGTAGGGGGGTTGTCCCCGTCTACACGCGTAATCAAGATTCGCGGTAGCGAATCGCAGCCGAGTTCCTTCCCTACTAACTCGGCGCGGCAGCCACGAATCATTTACCCGAGCAAGCTCTTGTTCTTGTAAAAAATCTGCCACATCTTTTGAACCGCTGATTATTTTTTAATAAAATTTATAGGGGCGTAAGGCCCTCCCCAGTTGACCTTGCTCGCAAAAGTTCGACAAAATCGACCAAGTGGCTTCGGAGATATTGATCGTCAAAGTTGATCGAAAAACACAATCTTCTTCTTCTTTTTCTTCGTCTTCTTCGTTGCAGAACGTTTTTCTTGGGACCACGATATCTGTCGAAACGTTGCACTTATGAACTTGCAATTTGGTAGGGTTGCTCTTGTCACCGAAATCTCGCCCCCTATTGTTTTTGGGCAATAATCGACCACGCATAACTGAGTTATTCATGTAATATTGATTATTTATATATGCACATATTTTGAGAATGAGAATGATGTCACGAGTCCCGATTCTCATGACATCAATCGAATATAATACTGCTAATTTTCATACATATAGGTATGTATGATTATCATTATTATTATTTTATTATTATTAATGTGTTAACATTTTAATCGGGTCATCCTTTTAATGTCCAGGTCCCCCGCTCCGTAGTTTTCGGTGTCTAGGTATTTTGCTCCCTAGTTTCCGGTATCCAGGTCCTCTTCTTGGTAGTTTCCGATGTCCAGGTATTCCGCTCGGTAGTTTCTGGTATCCAGGTCCTCCCCTCCGTAAATCTCGCTGCCCAGGTCCTTCGCTTCGTAGTTTCCGATGTCCAGGTATTCCGCTCCGTAGTTTCTGGTATCCAGGTCCTCCCCTCCCTAAATCTCGCTGCCCAGGTCCTTCGCTTCGTAGTTTCCGATGTCCAGGTATTCCGCTCCGTAGTTTCTGGTATCCAGGTCCTCTTCTCCGTAGTTTTCGGTATCCAGGTTCTCCCCTCCGTAAATCTCGCTGTCCAGGTCCTCCCCTCCGTAAATCTCGCTGCCCAGGTCCTTCGCTTCGTAGTTTCCGATGTCCAGGTATTCCGCTCCGTAGTTTCTGGTATCCAGGTCCTCCCCTCCCTAAATCTCGCTGCCCAGGTCCTTCGCTTCGTAGTTTCCGATGTCCAGGTATTCCGCTCCGTAGTTTCTGGTATCCAGGTCCTCTTCTCCGTAGTTTTCGGTATCCAGGTTCTCCCCTCCGTAAATCTCGCTGTCCAGGTCCTCCGCTCCGTAGTTCTCAGTATCCGGTTCCACCGCTCCGGAGTTTTCAGTGTCCAGGTCCACCGCTCCATAATTTTCGGTAACCAGGTTCTCCACTCCGAAGTTTTCGACGCCCAGGTCTTTCGCCCCGTAGTTCTCGGTATCCAGTTCCTCCGCTCCGTAGTTTTCAGTGTCCAGGTCCTCCGCTCTGTAGTTTTCCGTATCCAGGTCCTCCGCTCCGTAGTTCTCCGTATCTAGTTCCTCCGCTCCGTAGTTCTTAGAGTCCAGGTCCTCCGCTCCGTAGTTCTCGGCATCCAGTTCCTCCGCTTCGTAGTTTTCGGTGTCTAATTCCTCCGCTTTGTAGTTTACCGTGCCCAGGTCCTCCGCTCTATACTTTTCAGTGTCCAGGTCCTTTGCTCCGTAATTTTCCGTGTCCAGGTCGTCCGCTCCGTAGTTTACGGTATCCAGGTCCTTCGCTCCGTAGTTTTCCGTATCCAGGTCCGCCGCTCCATAGTTTTCAGTGTCCAAGTCTTCCGCTCCGTAGTTTTCCGTGTTCAGGTCCTCCGCTCCGTAGTTTTTGGTGTCCACGTATTCCGCTCCATAGTTTCCGGTATCCAGGTCCTCTTTTCCGTAGTTTTCGGTATCCAGGTCCTCCCATCCGTAAATCTCACTGCCCAGGTTCTTCGCTTCGTAGTTTCCGGTGTCCAGGTTCTCCGCTTCGTAGTTCTTAGTGTCCAGGTCCTTCGCTTCTCAGTTTTCGGTATCCAGGTCCTTCTCTGCGTAGTTCTCGATGTCCAGGTCTAGCGCCACGTAGTTTTCGGTGTCTAGGTCTTGCGCTCCATAGTTTTCGGTGTCAAGATCCTCTGGTCTAGAGACTTTCCCACAACACATTTATTTCCCGATCTGATGCACATATCGATTCCAAATTTGGAAGGAAAATTGATTCTATCGATATCTCGCTGCCTATTGGTCGTTGAACAAATCTGATCACACAACAAAAAAATTGACCCCAATCAATATACTAAGTCATTGACATCAACACATCAATAAGTATTATTATTAGTATTCTCTTGAATCTCATTCCCGAAACTTTTGTTTTCGTAATACATCATCGGTATGAAAAAGTTACACCTTGTCGGTCCTAGTTTCTGAGGTATTTATGTTCAATGAGAAAAAATAACGCTAATGCAAGTGTTAAACAAATTTATGTACGATGAATTTCGAGTTTAGAATGAAGAAACATCGCAATTCTTCAAGCTCGTGGGACTAATTTTTCAACGCAATGTTCGTTGTTCGTTCAGCAATACTTACATATACATAAGGCCATATCGACAAAGTGCGACCTATAGCTTGAAAAATATCATAGAATCACATGATGGTTCGTTTCGAAATGGGGCCTGTTTATTTCACGTAAGAATTTCACAACCAGACGATTGAAGAACATTTTCCGTATTCTATGTTTGTACTACATCTGAATATGTGGCGCTGTTTGAATAGACGAGTTCGTGGGTGGCATAAACTATGATTGGTACAAGCTATCGAATGATTCTCAGAAGAAGATTTCTTGGTCCTATAGAATATCTTGTCCGCTTTGCGTGAACCCAAAGATACATAATTTCATTTCATGACAAATGACTAAGAGTTGATCTTCATATGTGTATGATACATTAAAATCATTTCAGCGCTGACCCATTTGTGGTACATAAAAGAAGTAATGAAATACCCGGCAAAAACATTGTAAATGTCAAAAATTACAGCCGAGTTCTAAAATGGTTTCACCGACTAAAAAATCTGAAACATTATACTATTTTTCAGCGATAGATTACAAACATCATTTCGTTACACAAAATAGTACAAAATAATACGTGAAATCAGGTAGCGAAGCCGAGCGTTCCCTCAGTTAATTTTCATACTTCAAATTATGTTTTCCAAATGCCAATCGATGGAAATGAATGGAAAAACGATCATTCGTTACCTTTGACTGAACAGCATATTGGCGACGGGAAATATTGCTGAAAGAAGTTAGCTCGTATGATGATACAAACTCGGCGGGCATAGATTGTTCTGAAAATTATCAATTGCACTTTTCTTTTTATTTATTTCTTTCAGCCACTCCGTAACGATCACACCCACAAAATTGTTTTAAGCATGATCAAAGACTGTTTGAACATTTTTGGCATTGATGATATTTATTATTGTAAACTGAAACTGCGATATAATAGTTTTTGATATGACAAGGGCGCGGAAAGACCTCGTCTTCGGATCGTGCGGCACTTTCACACTCGTCACGAAGTCCCTCTATGTGCCTGTGCCCTACGTTCTATATTTTCTTTCAGATTTAAAAATTATAATGATTATAATGAGTAATACGTTAGAACTTAAAGTTGAATTAGAAATATACCTATAGTGTGTGTTCATAATAAGAAGTAATAAATTCAGGCACGATGATCAAATTCGTGGTTTGAAGAAGAATCCAATTTTATTGTGCATCTATCGTTCACCAACATTCGCCTATGGTTATAACGCCATGCTACAAACATATGACAGCCATGAAACGATACATATCTATCCTGGACGTACCCATTATCGGTACACTTGGGTAATGCTTTTTTAACGTCTCCCTCTCTGTTTGACTTACATACAGTAGATATACATAGAAGCGAAAGTATATTCTACATTCAAAGACACACTAATTGTTGATCTTATTACCTAACACTTCAGCAATTGATAATTTTCAGAACAATCTATGCCCGCCGAGTTTGTATCATCATACGAGCTAACTTCTTTCAGCAATATTTCCCGTCGCCAATATGCTGTTCTGTCAAAGGTAACGAATGATCGTTTTTCCATTCATTTCCATCGATTGGCATTTGGAAAACATAATTTGAAGTATGAAAATTAACTGAGGGAACGCTCGGCTTCGCTACCTGATTTCACGTATTATTTTGTGCTATTTTGTGTAACGAAATGATGTTTGTAATCTATCGCTGAAAAAGAGTATAATGTTTCAGATTTTTTAGTCGGTGAAACCATTTCAGAACTCGGCTGTAATTTTTGACATTTACAATATTTTTGCCGGGTATATATATGTCGGCGCGTATTATTTAGACACTTGATGGGAAAGACGAGTGATGTTTGATGTCGCTCGCACGGAGCCGTTACTGCACTGATAGTTTCTTCATCAGAAAAGGGACTATCGGTTGCTGGGAGACTTGTTTTGAAAATATCTGCAAGAGGATTATTATTGCAGAATTTGAAAGGATCCCGCGGAACCGTGTTGTCTTACCCATCTTTCAAAAGAAATAATTCTGTTCTTAAATTATTGTTCTATTCAATTTCTGTGTTACGTTCCTCACATTGAGCTTGTTTACCCGTTTATACATTTGTTCATATTTAAAGTTGAGTTAAAATTTAAAATGAAGCCCACAAGGAAACCTTCGTCTCATTCTTCGACTTATATATTGTTACTATGTGAAAGCAAAGAAAATGAGAATTGGTGAACGAACGCAGTGACTTAGCTTTTGTCGACTTGGCCTTCCGTCAAACGGCTGGAGAAAGGGTGGGAATTTGCGCTGCCCTCACCTTCGTAGGAACCTCGTCGATTTGTCGTTGAACCACAAATGCGTCACGTTAATTTAGAACGAGTTTATGAAAGATCTAATTTGTTTAAAATGGTCCGAAAGATAGTCTACTGAAGTGTCTATTGTCAAGACGAAGTATTTATGCGAATGAATTTAGGTTGAGGAAGAGTTTATGATAGAATGATGTAGGTTAGAGAATTACGATGGGTTAATAAATTTGATTATTATCACGAATGATTACGGAATGAACGAAAATCTTGTTAAATTCGAAAGTACCTTAAATTTACATAGAACCCAAATTGAGCGTATGGCGCGAATCAGGAATTTGAATTAAAATTATTAAATAGTATGTGTCCTTGCACTGAATTTAAAGCTAATAAACGGATCACTAAACCTTTAGATTCTATCACGTCTATATAATGGTTATCGAGTACTGAGTCCTTTGTGCTACCACTAGACTTTGAAGAAGTAAAGTTCGAACACAACTCTTGGCTCTAATAGCACACGGTTCTTTACATCCACGCGATTTGCCAGAAGAAAGAGACCAGTCCAAGTTCAAAGGCGACGAGGTCCCCGCAATTGCAAAGATGCAAGTATTACTCCGCGCATTGACTTGACCAATTAGCGACTTGCTTATTTTCTATGCGCCCATTGATTGGAGGGGGCCCTAGCTTTATTCAGCGTAGGCGGAGGGTCCTCTTTGCGCTGCACGGTCTTCAACCGTTCGACGGCTCACCTATAGCCGACTCACACTAGCTTAGATGTAATATATTTAATTCCATTTACAACTCAATCTTATAATGGAATTTCACACACATTCATCCATTCATTAATTTAGAATAGTTCTATATAATTTTTAATTTTATTAATTAATGATTAACCATATTTTTCATAGCTTTTGTTTAATTTGAGAGAGAGAGAAGATGCATTTACTTATGGGTATTAGTGTGGTAGTAAGGGGCAGCAACAGTTGGGGGTTTCCCAGGATTGCCTCTCCTTACTCCACTGTCCTTTTTGGGTGATGCTATGCAGGCCTCAATATCAGCGCCTACGTGACGGTTATTGTATATGGGAGGTCTAAATTGTTTTTGAAAGATAAGGATCGAGTATGAAGAAAAATATTAGGTATGGCTTTCAGCTATCGTTCCCTATGTAACTTAAGAAATATAGGGTTGACAATTAATGCTTCGAAGAATAAATGCAATGATTTAAATAATTATTGATTTCGAAGAATAAATGAAATAATTATTAATTTTGAAAAATATTCAGGGAGAACGCAGGTAACTAAGTTACGCACGTAACACACCCGGCGTTGGACAGCCGGTGGGGATAAAGGTGAGGATACGTTAGGCCCCTCTACTGTTTTCAAACGGGCTTGGGACCGTCTTAGGCAGTCGCCCCTGGTCGGGAGCCCCTCCCCGTGGGGGCGCGGGGTAGCACCCTTCCAAGCGATGTTAGTGGTTAGGTTTGTCCTACTTCTGTCTCTGTCACTGTCCTGTTTTGTCTGCTCTGGTTTCTATTCCTGTCTCTGTGCGGTGCACGCGGGAGTTTTTTTTTTTTTTTAAACCCCTTCTCTTTGTACCTGTGTGTGTGTTTAGCCTTTGTCAATACCCTTTTGCTCTGTCTGCCTCCTCTTTAGCAGTGAGTACGCGGCGTATGGCCGCTTCCGTTTTCGTCCACGTTTTCTTGCATCTTAGCATGGTGCCTACCATGCCCTCGAGTCTCTCCGGTAGTGCGTTTTTCCCTTCGGCATCTATTCTGTGCTCTTGCCACCTTGGGCACCTCAGCAGTGTATGTTCTACGTCGTCCGTTGGGGCCTCTTCGCAATACTTGCACCTTGGCGTGATTCGCCTCCTGAATCTGTGCAGGTACGCACCGAAGGCACCATGTCCCGTGAGTACCTGTGTCAGGTGGTAGGCGACTTGCCCATGTTTTCTGCCGGTCCACGTTTTGATGTCTGGGATCATCGTCCTTGTCCAGGCGCCTTTTTGAGAGGCTTGCCACCTGTCGCTCCATTGCTGTATTGCCTTGCTTAGCTCGTTCTTCCGGTTCTCCTTGATCTTTTTCGCTTTTTCTCGGCCGTTCAGCGCTGCGTTTCGCGGTATTTGTCCTTCCGCTTTGTACATTTGAGCTCGCGCGCTCGCCACTAGGTCCATTGGCGGTAGACCGGCCACCACTTCCGCGGCGCTCGTCGATACCGTTTTGTACGCTCCTGCTACCCCCAGTGCTCCGGCTCTTCTGACCCTCTCCAAGGCCTTAGTCTTCCGCTTGGTCATGCGTCCGTCGGCCCACACTGGGGCGGCGTATAGCGCGATGGATTCCGCTACCGTAGCGTAGAGCTTCCTTCGGAAGGCTTTTGGTCCCCCGATGTTTGGCATTAGTACCGACAGCCGCGTGGCTGCTGCGAGCGCTTTTTCGGCTGCATTCTCCACGTGGGTAGCCAGTCGCATTCCTCCGTCGATCGTCACCCCCAGGTATTTTATTGTTTCCGAGTATGGGAGTTCCCTCCCGTCCACCCTTATCCTGGGTATACCTGCTGTTGTTCCAAGTCTTCGCCTGGAGAAGAGTATCGTCTCGGTTTTGCGTGCGGCGACCGCCAGGCCTCGGCTTCTGATCCATTTGATCGCCTTGTCTACCGCCCTGCTCGCCTTCGCGGCAGCCTCCTCTGCGTTTCTCCCGGTCGAAATGACGAGCGTATCGTCCGCGTAGCAGATGACTCTCACCCCCGGCTCAGTTGCGGCCGGTATCACCCCGTCGAACATGACGTTCCACAGTAGCGGCCCCAGCACCGATCCCTGTAGGACGCCCATGCTCATTTCCCTGCTCACGTCTCCGCTCGGCGTTTGGTAGTGTATCGCCCTTTCGCTGAGGTAGTCCCTTACTAGGGCTGTCAGATAAGCGGGGACTCCCCTCTCCTGCAGAGTTCCTACGATCCAGCTCCACCTTGCCGTGTTGAAGGCGTTTTTTATATCGATCGCCACTGCGATGGCTGCCCTTTCCTGTGCCAGTTGCTCTTGCACCGTGTCCCGCAGGTCCTCTAGCGCCCCTGTGGTGGATCTTTCCGGTGTGAATCCGTATTGGGTCTCGCTGATTCCTCCTCCTCCTCTGGCAAGGTGGTCCAGCAGGCGGTTGCATAAGATCTTTTCAAGGACCTTGCCCATCGTGTCTAGGAGGCATATCGGTCGGTATGCTCCTGTTTCTCCTTTAGGAATCAGGACGTCCTGGCCATTTTCCACGCTGCCGGTATAGTCAGTTCGGTCACGCATCTGACGAAGAGGGTTGTCAGCACCCTTGGGTTCGCTGCGTGCGTTAGCTTTAGCAGCTCCGTCTGGATACCGTCCGGCCCCGAGGCCTTGCCCGCCTTGGCTGCCTTGAGTGCGATTTTCACTTCTGCCGTCGTGACTCGTCGCTCTTCTGGGTCTGTGACCTGGAGGATCTCTCTTTTCTCGTCCTCGGTTATCGCTGCGAGTGCCGTCGCCCGGTCCGTAGGGAAGAGGCTTTCCAGGATACTCTCCACTTCCTCGGGGTGCGTTGGACTGGGTGCTCTGGCAGCTATCTTTCCCGTGACGATCTTGTAGGGTTTTCCCCACGGGTCGGAGTCGATTTCTCCGATCACTTCTTTCCAAGCCTTGGCCTTGCTCGTTGAGATTCCCCTCTTCAGGGCTTTTTTCCGTGTGTCGTATTCTTCTTCGGCTCGCTTGACTGCCGCTTGTCCGCTGTTGCCTCTCTTCCGGAGTCTCATCGTTTTTCGCCGAGCTGCTATGCACTTTTTGCGCAGGAGTGCGACCTCCTCGCACCACCAGTACTGGGCGCGTCTCGCGCTGCTCTTTTTTCTCGGTGCTGCCTTGTCGCAGGCCGCCGTTATAACCTCGGTGACCCTATCGGCGAGTTTCGAGGCTTTCATCACTTCCTGACCCTCCAGAATCACCGCCGCGATTTCCGCGGTGAACCTTTGGTCGTTGAGCTTTTTAAGGTTCCATTCTCTTGGCTGTGTGCTATTTCCGCCGAGGGAGGGGCGCGCGTTGTCCACGATGTATGTTATCCTATGGTGATCGCTGAGGGTTTCGGCTTCGGCCTCCACCGTCCATCCCGTGACCCTTCTTTCCAACATGGCTGATGCAAAAGTTACATCGACCACGGAGCCGCGCGTTCCAGTATCGAATGTGTTCCGTTTGCCTCTATTGCAGCATACGGTATCCGTGGCCTGCAAGAAATTTTCTATTGTTCGTTCCCTCGCATCCGTCCTTGCGCTGCCCCAGGTTTGGGACCAAGCGTTTGGATCACCTGCCAGGAGTCGGTCCGCCACCCCGGCAGCCGCCCGCCTGGTCTGTTCTTCGGTCACCGCTCTCCAGTATGCTGCAAAGTCCCTGTGGTTGCGGTTCGGCGAGTAGTACAACGCCGTTATCGTTATTGTCTGGCCGATTTTCACGGTCACTCGTCCTTCCGCCGTGCCTGTCGTTTTTACCGATATCCCCCTGTCTCTCACCACGATCGCCGCTGTCCTATCCGTGCTCCAGTACCACCTGCCGCTACCCTTTCCTCTCCTCGGTGGCTCCGCTAGTATTAGGATATCAGATTTTTCCTCTTAGGCGGACTGGAGTAGCAGGTCCAAGGCGGCTGGGCTCGTGTTTAAATTAGCTTGAGTGACCCTCAAGTCGGGGCGGGCTCGTCGTCAGCACCCCCTCCGACGGACCCGTCTTTGGGTCTCGCCCCGTTATCCTCTTCCGTTTGCCGCCTCTTCTCTTTCCGCCGTGCCACGACGCCGTTAGCTGTAACTCTAGCCGTTGTCCAGCCTATCCTGATCCGGCCTTTTTCCACAAAGGTTGCGGCTATGTCTTCCGGCATTCTGACAATAGCCGCCCTCTCCTGCCAGGGGTACGTGAACATTCTCGTTACTGTGCCGTGTTCAACCGGCTCGTCTCCCCTGCCCGTCTCGCTGATTAGCGCAGCCATCACTTCGGCCTCGTTTACGAGCGCGTCGAGCCCTCTGATCTGTATCGTCGTGCTGTTCGTCAGCAGGCGTACGTCCGTCTGCTCGTCCGTGCCGCCTGCGATGGTCGCTCTCAGTACTTCGGCCTTCTCTTTCGTGCCGCTCTCTATCAGCACCAGGCCGCGCCGTGTCTTGCGGATACCCCTCACCGTCGCTCCCTCTGGGAGCGTCACTTTCTCCTTGATCATTTGTAGCGTTTGTTCGTAGGTGCTATTGGCCCTTTCTACAGTGATGGCTGCCCCTCTTTTGGCTTTGGTTTTGGGTTGTTGCGTTCGCGGCGTTTCCCTTGCAGGCCCGCGCTTTGTTCTTCCTTCGTCGGGTTTCGCGCTTCCGGATGGGATGACAGAGCCCCCCTGCTCCGCGTTTGTTCTTCCTCGCGGCGTGTTTCTAACTGCTATGCTGTATGCTACGGGGGCGTGGGCCCCTGTGGTCGTCGGCCATCCTTGGATAGGGTCGGTTTGGGTGCCCGTGTCTCTGACCGTTTTCCCCCCCGCGCTTCGCGTCGCGGCTTGTTCTTCTCTTTCCTGTGTCGGTTGCCACTGTTGTCGTTCCGGTCTCTTCTCGGACTGGTCTTCTGTTCTTTGTTCGTCTTCCTCCGTTGTCGTCTCCCCCTCCTCCTGGTTTGCGCACTCTCTCTGCACGTGCCCGGGTTTACCGCAGGCGTAGCATACGTTTGTGGGCTTACGGCAGTCTATCGCCTGGTGCCCCGGGGTTCCGCATCTGTAGCATTGGGTGGATGCGGTGAAGAGCCGCACTGTTGTTTTCGTCCAGCCAATCTTGATTGTCCCCTCTCGCACCAGCTTGTCCGCCCAGGGCTTAGGAATTTCTACGCACGCTGATTTGGTGCCGTTGGCGTTGTCCTTCGTAAAGATCACTCTTCCTTCCGTGTTGCCTTCGAGTCCGACGTGCCTCGCGATACCGTTGGTTAGTTCCTGCGCGGTCACTGTGCCCTCCAGGCGCGCCAGGTAGATTCTTGCCTGTTTCCGGCCCAAGGCCTTTGCGGAAAAGCCCGCCTCCTCCATGCGTCTCGCGAGGATATACGCCGCTTCCGCGTTACCTTCCACCTCGACAATGGCGCTCTGGCAGCCCCTCATCTGTCTAATCATCCGGATGTCCATACTGTGCGTAGGTACCCGCCTCTTCAGGTCTCTTACCATGTCCGCGAAAGTTAGCCCTTCCGCTTCCACTCTCACTGCGTTTCTTTTGCTTGACTTTTCCTCCTCGCGAGTAGCCGCGCGCGTTTGTGTCCTCGGTACGTCTCGGTGCCCTTCACCCTCCTGCGGTTCTTGTCCGGGGCCGCTTTCTACTCGCCTTCTCTGGGTGGGTGGGAATTCCGCGCTCGAGTCGGTGTGGATCGTCGCGTCGGCGGTTTTGTTGGCGGTTTTATCGGCCGTTCGTTTCTCTCGCGCCATCTTGGGGCGTCTTTGCTGCGTCCACTCCATTCGTTTCTGGCGCAGTTCTTCGTCTGTCAGGTTCGTCGGCTCGTTGTTACACTATTTTCCCACTAAGGTGATACCCTCTCCTCTCAGAAGCTCGAGTTCCGATACTATTTCTCTGCTGAAACGTCGCTGCGCCTCGAGTTCGAAGAGAACTTTTCCTACGGCGTTCCCCTAGTGTAAGAGTTCTTCGTAGTCCTCGATCTTCGTTTGGCATTCTCTATCCCTGAGGCCTGCAATGACCTTCTCGAGCGCGGCGTCCTGTTGTTCGCGCACCTCTCTTTTGAGGTTGCCGCTTCTGCCGTACGTGGCCTTGATCTCCTGAGTCAGGTCGGCCAGTTTGCGGATTACTCTTCTTTTCCGGTGCCATTCCCTGGATTGCTTGTCTTCGAATTCCATAGCGATCGTCCCCGACAGGGCTTCCAATCGCCGTGATTCCGTTTACTTGGGCCTCAACGTCTCCTGTACCCACGAACGTGGAGTCTTCGGAGTCTCCGCCTCTTCCGCCCTCTCTGGCGTCCTCTTTCGGGTTCGGTGTGCTGCTTGCTTTGACAACCGTACCCTCGTCGTATGTTTTGTTCGCATCACGGTAGCTGGATGACGACCCAGGAAAGCCCGCTACACCACTTTCACGTGCCGGTTCTGGGGATCCGTGCCCCTGTCCCGTAAGTTTCGATCCGTCTGTTGTGTTAATCATCATTCTGTTTCGTTTTCGTTTTTGTTTTTGGACCGCTTCTTTGTTGCCACCCTCCCCCCCGGCCTGTCTGGCTTGGGAGGTCCTGCCAGGGGGTTAAACCCCCCGCCGGCATAGCCCGAAGGGTCATTGGGCGGCATAAGCTCCCCCACCACGACAAGGTCAAGCGGTCCCCAGGGGGAGAACCTAACCTAACCTAACCTTTCAATTTTCGCACGATACTATTTAGGCGAGGGGGTATGCGCGGAGAGAGAAACTGGACGTTACGAACGCAGACAGAAATATATCTCTGTCTCAACATGTTGGCGTCAGTCTCCACTCATTGTGCAAATGGGCTATTCCCCTCCCAGTAGTATAAGTTCTCTGCTTACAGAGGCTCCTCCGCGTCAGAAAGGAGCATCTCATTGGTAGATATTTCAAAGCCGACTAATCACGCGTAGCTTCCCAACGTCTCATTTGAACGAGCCGCGCAAGCATCGATCGAGATCTGTCAACCTCTACCTGCATATTGTTGTGTAACATTCGTATTAACGAGTTATTGTTACCGTCATATATTCCCAGAAGCTGTTCGTGGGCGAAAAGTAATCACGAAAGGTAATTTTTGATGCATGCGATACGAATATGTCAAACTGATTTTTTGAAAAGAATTTTGAAACGGCCTATGAGATTGAATGAAGCATGGTGATAGTAGAGGAGCCCAAGAGGCTAAATAGGGATTAACTCGAGCGTCGTGGGGACCTTTGGATTGTGAAGATTAGATGCTAAAAAGAAAGAAAAGTTTATGATGTATGCCCTTTCACTGGTGGGGGGAGCGTGTACGGACTTTCAAAAATGTAAAAAAAAATGGTCACAAAGAAATGCTCGAGCGCTTCAGATAATAATAGTGTATGCGCCCCACGTGTTTCTGATAACGGAGGAATATCAATCTGCCGCTTTGCATGGTGGGGGTGACCATACGAAGGGGGTGAAAATGCAAAAAAAATCGTGACATTGAAATACTGGAGCGCGTCAGATTAATATACAGACGGTTCAGCTTGATGTCCTTGTCGTGCTGACCCATAATCTGACAATTATGTGGAGGAATTTCCCTCATCTGACGACGGAAAGTAGTATGGGGAAGGTGCGAGCGAGTAAGACATAGAGAAAGAGCGAGAAGGGAAGAGAGGCATGGAGTGGAAAATACATAGTTCTCAGCAGAGATTATATTACAGATTATATTATTCCCGTGATCCTTGAATGATTTCCTTCAAAATAAAAAATAAATTAATCGCGCTCGAGAATGTCCAGGTGACGTTTTTTTTTTTGCAGCTTTGTGACTCTCTTATTTCCTTATGTCACGCGCAATTCGTCAGATTATTGAAATGCACACTTTCGATCGATTTTATTTTACTAATCTCATCGGCTGCCCTAAACGCACGACCCTATATAAAGGGTTCATGTATGGTGGGAGTACTTATCAGGGTGCAAAGTTTTCCCCCTCATGTTATTCTGCCGCGCTCGAGTAAATCCTAAAATCCCCGCTGGGCTCCCCTACTACATGTATATGCTATGCTATGTAGACGCAGGACTGTGATTCATTTACAGGGGAATGGCGTTAGCCTTCGAGATTTTGATATTACTATTAAATGATTTCTCATTTTTTTCGCATCTCGCGAATAGACTTGCCTCGCAGGGTCGCCACCCAGCACGATTGTCGTTGCGTAAGTCGCAGCGTTTACTTTTTTTGGGCTGATTTGTAGGTTTCCCAGTAGGGGTTCTGTTCGGTCTTGAGGGCCCTGTTGAGCAGTTTGCGGGAGCTGGTTCTGAGTTTGCCCAGCTCCTTATTTCATCAGGGCACCTTTTTGCTGTTATTGTTCCCTTCTTTTCGGGACACGCAGCTTCGAAGGCACGGTCGATGGAGTGCTGTACGAACTCCGCCTCGCTCTCCAGTGCTGCTGATGTACTCAGTCGGCCGCAGGTCCCCCCTAGCCTCATCCTTAGCTCCTCCCTGTCGGAGGTCCAGTTTGTGGCCCTAGGGTTCCTGTACCTGACCGTCGGTTTCCACGCCACTTCCGCAGCCATGTTTAATGATATGTGTCTGTGGTCTGAGAGGGAGTCATCCTCGCGCACTCGTCAATTCTAGATCATATCGATTAGTCTCGGGGTGCAGAGGGTGTGGTCGATTACCTTCTGCTTCACGGCGTTAACGAAGGTCGGCCTGGAGCCCCTGTTGAGGATCTCTAGTCCGGCTGCAGAGAGGAATGCTGTTCCTCTTTTGTTGGTGTTAGAGCTTCCTCATACTACATGGTGTGAGTTTGTGTCGCAGCCTAGTAGTAGGATAAGCTTCTCGTCGCTGCAGTACCTAACCAGCGCCCTGAGCTCCTCCGTGGGAGGAGGTTCCTCGGAATCGTGAGGTAGGTAAGCCGAGGCGACGATTAGGTCAGTGACGCCTCCCCTGCCCAGCCTGAGCTTGACTAAGGCTGCGGCTGGGTCTCTGCCACGAAATTGGTTCGCCCTTAGTGCGCAGTGCTTCCTGCTTTCGAAGACGCAGGCTTTAGGCGCCGGTTTCCCTGCTGCGCACACTAGTGCCCCCTTGTTTAGATCTATCCCCCTTACGAGCCCCTTGTGCACCCAAGGTTCCTGTAAAAGTGATATGTCCATTGTCTCCACCGCCAGGTCTCGGTTGTGTAGGGCCGCGGCTGCTTTGCAGTCTTGGAGCTTTACTTGTGTACACCTGAGTGCGTTCCCGTCCATAGGCCCGACTGTTACAGGTGCCTTGGGGAGGCAGTTTGCTGGAGAGTCCCAATTACTGGGCCTCTACATCCTTTGTGGCCTTCGGGGGCTCTGCGTTGCCCCCTGGGTCCCTGCTGTTCTCGAGGGCCCTGGTAGGGCGTCCTTTTGCCCCCCTGGTCCCTTGCCCTCGTTTGGCCGAGTCCCTTTGGTCCTAGTTCCCAGGCTTACGATGCCCTTCGAGGGTTCTGCGTTGCCCCCTGGGTCCCTGCTGGTGGAGCAGGGCCCCTGTGAAGTGGACCAGGCCTCCGTGGCAGCGCCGGTCAGGGTTCTTTGGACCCCCGCGCAGACGCTATCCATGCCTGCCCTGTTGTTCTCGAGGGCCCTGGTGGGGCGTCCTCTTGCCCCCCTGGTCTCTTGCCCTCGTTTGGCCGGGTCCCTCTGGCCCTTGTTCCCATGCTTACGATGCTAGGGCCCTGAAGCCACGAGGTTCTATCTTGTTGCCTCCGGAGTGATCTCTGCGGCGGTGGCCCGGGGGGGGGGGGGGGGGGGGGGGGGCTTCTCTGCTTCTTGCGTCGATGTATCTGTCGGCCTTCGGGTGGGCCTCCCTGAAGGAGACCCTTCCCATGCCATAGTGGGCTACAAGACCTCTCTCTCTTAGCCCTTCTCTTGATTTGGCGTCAACCCCCAGTACTAGGAAGACGGACTCAGGTCCCTCCTTCCTGCCCCAGACCTTCCATGAGTGGGTCTGGAGTCCCGGGTTCTGGCGCTTCAGTCTCCTCAGGATGACCTCGGATCTCTCCGAGATTCCGGGAATTGCCAGTGTTATTCTGAAGAGCCTGGGCAGTTGTTCCCTTTCCAGTAGCTGGAGCGAGTCCTCGCCCAGGGTACCAGAGTGGGGATCCTGGTCCTCAGCCAGCTGATGGCCCTTCCGTCAGAGCCTGTGACCCAGAGGGTTCCCCGGTCGCACCGGTGCTGGTCAAAGCGGGGGAGCTCCTCTCTTTCCGGGATGGAGTCCATCGCCCGGATCACCAGTTGCCCCTCCTCTGGGCTCAGGCTTGCCTCCGGATAGCTTCTGGGTACTTTGACCGCCCTTCTGCTTCCCTTGGCCGCATCCCCGTAGCTTGGGGATTTGAGGATATCTCTGCCCCGTTTAGGAGCTGAGTAGACCTCCGGTGGAGTCCTGTGAGATGGTTTTGGTCTTTTCAGACCCTTCCTTGTAACGTGGCAAAATCAAAAGATATTAGAATAATTATATTATTAAAATAAACGCTAGGCGCAGTATGTGGCTCTCGCGCGCGCCATCTCCCTGCGGTGTAGCTAACTCGGATCTCGGCCCTCCGCTAAGGCCCGAGCGAAAACCTTTCTCGCAGAAGAAGTAACTACCAGACATATCTAAAGCTTCGGCCTGCAGACATCAAAAACCGAGGACTCTACTTCTTAGAGATCCCAGTTCCGTGTTATTATATGTATTGAGTGTGCGGCGCGTATGGGTTGTTTCGGCCTCCCTACTAGTACGTATACCTTCACATATGCTTCATGTATAACGGAGAAGCTACCTTGATTGTTTCGGCCTTCCGGGATGTCAGACCCGTTATACTAATACAAGCCAGCATTATTTAAAATCACTTAACTTACTTAAATTCAATCTTTTCTTTTATTCACTCATTGCACTAAGCAACCAGCATTATCAACTCACATATAAAGACAAACATTAATATCAAGATATCTTAAACTCTTGACCTCTTCCCCCATACACATATAATACCTGTTCACGATAATATGCATGTGTCTATATTTTAACTAGCTATTAAGAAAAACGGCGAAGACCGTTCAATGTACAATTGCGGGGTGCGAAATTACTCAACTAATTTCGCACCCCCCTACCTACCTAGAAAGATATTTAAAAAGAGGCCCAAGGATTTCCTCCAAGCGCCCTGACATAGCCTCACAAAGAACAAATAATATTGAACTTGAGCTCTGGATAAAATAAAGTGAAACCCTATCAAATAAAGTAGAATTAATTGCGTACTATCTGAGCAAACAGTACATCCTATCCGTTGCCCTCTATGCGGTTGCCTGAGCCTCTCGCTTCGCCGTGCGCTGGTGTTGTGTGTGGGGTTGCTCCCCCAGTCAGTTCTGAGGAGTCCCGACGGCCTGTCTGGCCCTCCTGGCCCTCCTCTTCGCCGCTCCAGAGAGGCCCTTCTTTTGAGCGCAGTCAGGTTCGGCTTCGGTCCCGACGACTGTCGGGCCTTTTGCCTCGCCCTGTGCCTTGGCATCGGTCACGACTGTCGTCGGCCCATAGCCTCGCCTTGTGCCCCGGCCTCCGAGATAGAGAGGCTGCAGTGGGCCATGGAGGTTAGAGCCTCCCTCCCCCGATGAATTCACTTCCGTGGAAGGGACCTCACCGGTATCTGTCTTCACTTTTGTTTTTTCTTTTTGGGGTTCCATTGTTGTTCCCACGAGGAGACAGGAAGTGAGGTCAACCCCTGCAGAGCCTGTTGCAGGAGCAAGGCTGGATACAATGGGGCGGCGCCCGGTACCCCAAGAGCATCGTCAGAGACACTATTCTCTAGTGCCATTCAGCCCTCGGTACGATCGCTTCCACCTTTGCTTGGGGAGTTAGTCCGCGATCAGGACCTCAACTCTCCTGGGCCGGTTTGCTTATAGCCGCCGACTAACTAAGGTGTCTACGTCCGCAGTTCCGTTTACCAGTTGCTTCGCAGCCACCTGGTCCCCGGGACTTTGTTCCGTGTCTCCCCTGGCCGCCTTCCTACCCGCCATCCGGAGACGCACTCGGTTGGCACTCATCCACGTTCCCCGCCCTCCCTTAGGAAGGTTAAGGAAGCCGAGGGGAAAGATAATACTGGTATGTGTTGACTTGTGGATTCCGTCAGTTTCGAGATTTCGCTAGTAATTCCGGATTTTAGATGAGGACCACATATTTTGGTCAAGAGCAGCTGATTACAAGATCTAAGACCAATTCAAATTCGAAATTCAAGAAGATGAGACAAAAAATATTTTGCAAAACAAAATAATTGAATTTAATTTTTGTTTTTTTAATTTTTGCTGTCCCTAGCTTCCTCACATGTTAATTGTTTATCAGCCTCGCTAAAGATTTTTTTGGCAGGTTTCAAAATTTGGAAATTTGAATGTGCGAAAAAAAAAAATTAAATTAAATTAAATTTTTTTTACAAAATATTTTTTGTTGCATAATATTTATTATCTATTTTTTTTTTTTGAATTTCGTATTTGAATTAATCTCCGATCTTGCTATCAGCTGCTTCTAACCAAAATATGTGTTCCCTATCTAAAATCCGGAGTTACTTGCGCAATCTCGGAAGTGGCGAAATCCACAAGTCAACACATACCAGTATTAGCTTTCCCCGTCAAAACCCTCCAAGTTTTGTATGAAACTTTTACTTGTATAACCTTTAGTTCTTGACATCTTCGCCTGGGCCGATTAAAATGGATCACCCTGTATAGGGTATTCGTTTACAAAAGAATACTACATCACACGAGTGCACTACGTTTCACGTGATGACCAATTTTTGTGTTTTTTTGAATAATATATTTAAAAACCAATTGAAAAAAAAAATCAATTAAAAAAAAATAAATAAATAATATAAGAACTGTCACTCAAAGAGATGTTATTATTACGGTCCCTGCTATACTTCTTTCATAATCTCAAAAATTCTCACATTAACCCAAAAATTCCTTCGGCTCAAATTGACGATCACAATATACGACTGACGATAAAACAGAAACTTCATACAGGCATGGATAGATATATCCCCGATTTGATGACATCCGGACATCCGTTTTCGGATTTTAATATATTTATTTTCATATTTTCGTATTTTAATTTTTGTCTAATGAGTCGGAGGAAATGAAAAACCCATAAAAAGCACCTTTGGTGCAAAAACCTTTCGCCTAGTTATATAAATGTTATAGTTATATACAAAAATTCCTTCCTCGTAAAAAAACAATTCGAAATCGGATGCTATTGCCTAGTTGCCTAGTACCAACATTACGTTGATTTTTTTTCGAATTGACAATTAGGCTTTTCACAACACGGTATTGACCGCCTTCTTGTCTTGCCACGTAGAATCATACAGGTAACGATAGGCAATTGACGCCTCCATTGGTTCAAACAGAAAACATACAAAAAATAATAATTAAAAAAAAAAAAAAAATTTGGAGTACGTGGTACTAGGCGGGCCTTTTCTATACAAGTACAAGTAAACGGCGATTGAACCACATCAATAATCCTCATATAATAAAACGCAATATTGGCCCGCCTAGTACCACGTACTCCAAATTTTTTTTTTTTTTTAATTATTATTTTTTGTATGTTTTCTGTTTGAACCAATGGAGGCGTCAATTGCATATCGTTACCTGTATGATTCTACGTGGCAAGACAAGAAGGCGGTCAATACCGTGTTGTGAAAAGCCTAATTGTCAATTCGAAAAAAAATCAACGTAATGTCGGTACTAGGCAACTAGGCAATATCATCCGATTTCGAATTGTTTTTTTACGAGGAAGGAATTTTTGTATATAACTATAACATTTATATAACTAGGCGAAAGGTTTTTGCACCAAAGGTGCTTTTTATGGGGATATCACTACTTTTTGTAGAATTTTATTAATTAAGTGTAATTATTCTCGTATCCGTAATAAATTGCATAAATTGTCGACCACTCTCTATATGAAATATATATACTATATTTATATATAGGGAAGGGTGGGGCAAAATGGACCGGTAAGAAAGAACAAAAAAATGGTTGCAAAATTCGAGTATGAATATGAACTTTATTGATACAATTGATGTGAAATTGACGAAAAATGTAGAACGTAAAAAAAAGAAACTAAAGACTAAAAAAATTAAAATAAAGAAATATAGCAACATAATTCATTATGGCTTTCTAGTTTGCACACAATAATCACACTGATATTGAATGTTCTTCGAGTTTTCTTCAATTCCACATCAATTGTATCAATAAAGTTCTTATTTATACTCAAGTTTTTCAATCAATCAGTTTTTTTTTTTTACCGGTCCATTTTGCCCCACCCGCCCCTATGTAGACAGAGAGAGAATTTCGTGCCTCTACTGGCGTTCTATTGTCTACTGGATCACTCGTATGAAAAGTCAATCGCCCTGTGATTGTAACGCATGGGAAATTTCCAAGTTAGTGCGACATGAATTAAGCAAATGTAATATTATCACAGCTTATTGTGTCGAATAAAAATTTGAGCAAAAGGTCAGTTTCCACATGAGAAAAGTATCTCGCAGAAATTATATAGTGTTTATTGCCTTCGCATAAAGATATCTAGACATTTACTCATGAATCTTGGTATACGAGGATCGATAATAATAATCTCTATGCATTGATATTATTTCTGTTAAAATGGCATAATGGAGGTCAAAATTAATAACTTTTCCTTGAATAACTTTTGACCGAGTCGACTTACCAAAAAATGACTTTAGACCTTTTTTGTAGAGCGTTTAATTCTCTAGAAAAAAATGCCAAGAACTTTACTGTACGACGTATCGTTCGTTAGTTACAAAAATGAGAGGGAACAAAAGTAGTTGTTTCTGTGTTATTCTTATGGGAAATCGAAAAGTGCAATGCGGGCCATCTTAATATTAATATTAAGAGCTTATATTTTAACAGGCCTATTTGAGTACCTAAACGAAACTTTTAAACTTGATTCCGAGGAAAAAAAAAATTTCAATTTATCTTATAAAAAATAAATCGTACCATACCCTACATGATCGTTTGCTGAATTATACACATAACATTACGACCAAAAATAAATTGACATAATAAAAAATAAAATAAAAGATGGGGTACGATACCGTACTGTAGTTGGTGGTTCGGCTACATTCCTTATCAGATATAAGCCATTAAGAAGGATCTAAAAAACAAAACTAGTTGGTGAAAATAAAGAGCTAACCAAAGCGCCATCTGGCTACTGACGTCCGTACTTGGTAGGTCTCGTCTCTCTACATAGCCTAGCGAAGGCCACTCTATGCTAATTTTTATACACATAGGTTTAGTGCCACACTGGCTGAAGGAGATGAACACTCGACGAAAACAAGTACGAATTACTTTGATCTAAAACGTCGAATAATCATATCTCAGCTCTACGTTCACCGATTTAATCGAAATAGGGCTTAAATGAAAGCTCTTCTTGGCCACATTCTGCGATAAATATTACAATTCCCTATTTATAGCGAGACGGAAGAAATTAACGATCATAAATTGCCGTAACGGCCGTTCAGCTCTCGTTCGGGTATATAGACTCGGTCGAGTCTCGCGCGGCGCATACAAAAAATTTTTTTTTATATAACTAGGCGCGAGACTCTACCGAGTCTCTTGATACATACGAAACGAATACACTAGCTAGAGTCTCTCCCTAACCTCAACTCTAAACTAAAACCCCATGTTCGGCTGCTGGGTTAGCTGTCAAAAATATGAGGCTATGACGTCCAGGATCCTCTATCGATTGTTGGAATTCATTTTCGTATTTGAAATGAATAAACGACTATTATTCTCTTCGCAACCTCGATTGTAGAATAAAAGTTTATACGTCCCATATTCGGACCTTAGGTCAGCTGTCAAACGAGTGAGGTTATATCGTCTGCGATTCGATAGTGATTATTGATATTTATACATATATTCATTTTTCTACAAATCAGGATGAAGAATAGGAGTAAAATAAATAACAGAGCCATCGTCTTTTTATAACGTCAACCGCAAATACGATTTTAGTCATCCGACGGTCGTCTTTTAGGTTGGCTGTTTGTTGGGTGCGATCCGATGTCGATTATTTGTATTTTTTGTCAAGCGGGAGCAGCATTTACACTTACGCATAGTGACCTAAGAAACCTTCACTAGCGCCGCCGCGCGGCCTGCAAGTATAGTGGGTGCAATATCGGTACAGAGTGTCACCTCGACTAGATGTCGGTTTTTTGGTTTCGGGTGACGGAAAATCGTCAATTTTCAGCCATTTCTCTCTGAAACGACACGGGATTACGCGCAAAGTGTGTGGTTTTTCATTGCGGAGTGGCTAATTGTCTTGGAAATGCGATTATCTACGGCAACAGTGAATAATTGCATGATTTAGAGGCAGAAAGAGCAAAGAAGAAGGTGAAAATGTTCAAGAAAAGCTCTAGAACTGTTAGGTCACCACAGAAAGATGAAAAAGAAAAAGGGCCAGGAGACCAAAAATTTAACCGCAAGACACCGGAGGAGGGTAGGGGCAAGCATAAGAAGGCCAGGAGAGTCAAAAAAGAGAATTTAAGAACTCAGCAGATTCACTATTGAAGCTCATGGATAAACTGGCTTGTTTCTTCGAGGAGCAGACGTGATAATTGAGTGGGCTGTGAGACAAGACAAGGCAGATGAGAACGGCAATGAGAAGGGAGAAATGGGAACAAGAAAAACAGCAGATCAGCACCAACATGGGAAAGCTGCGGGAGAAGATGGAAGAACTGGAAAGAGAATCGAATAGAAGAAATTAGAATAGAATATAATAGGATAGAATTCTTTATCATGTCTTGGCATTTTATCTAAGGTTTTTTCGTTCTTGCTATACTTTTCACCAATCAGATTTCGCTCCGTTACATAATATGGTGGAGCCAGTCAGCAATCCTTTGCGAGCCTTTAGTTTCCAGTCTTCTTATCATGATTTACTCGCGCGTGCTACTTGGGCAGACTCAACCGTTGTTTTTGGATGAAACCCATCGGATTTTCATTTCAAAACTTACCCGTTCTCTCGGGAATTGATCAACGAATACAATTATATTTTTTCGAAATTTTCAACATGTGGACTGATATTGAATATCGAATTTGAAGATTTAATTGTTTATAACAAATGGAAATTTTTGTTGCCGGCAAATCTATTGAATACCAAATAAAAGTACGTTTCACAGGCTTTGAAATATAATCTCTAGATCTTATTTTGTAACCTTAACGTTATTATAACTGCAAATTTATTGCGTTTACAACAATGTCCTCCATAAAATAGAAGCAGCTTAGTGATAGCGGCTAATTGTTTTTCATGATTTCAGTGTTATTTTGCCGTTATTTCTGCCGTTAAACTTGGAGAATGAGCCCCCTAAAGTCTATAGTGTAAATAAAACCGAAGATATGAATATTTTAAATAGAACGTGCGACCGGTTTTCATTGCTTTCACTGAAATTTTGACTTCGTGTAACTGCCAAGATATCAACAAGCCAGACATCTGCGAGGAAGCAGCCTCTCTTTATGCCATCCATAGAACCCATACAAAATTTTATGAAAATATCGGAACCAAGACGTAAAATTTTTCAACGATTTCGTCCTGCTTGACGTGGCATTACTCCTACATCCAAACTCCTAATACCTGACACGTTGAAACTAAGAACCCTTTTTCTAATAGGCTCGCTTCCAGCAGAAGCAGATGCAGGCAAAGGAGCAAAAGTTGTTACAACTTTACGATCAACAGCAACAAAGAGCTTATCAAGTTGTCCGACGAGGTGGTGCTGGATCCACGGGCTCTGTGTCTCAACAGCACTCCGTTACGAGAACCCCCACTATACACACAAGTAGCACGTCCCAAGGTGGAAAGGTAATCATCTCATGTATAAATTGGCACGTCTATACGCCCCCCACAATATAACATTTCCTTAATGCATAAACACAGAAACCAAATTGATATTGAGCGATTCATCTTTTTCTCATTTTGAATTGCAGCTGCTTTGATATTCCGAAAATAGTATTAATTTGAATTTAAATTCAAATTGTCCAGATTAGATTTCACCAAAATAGAGTTAATACAGAATTTCAGATTCTCAAAATCAAAATACCGTAATTTTCGTCCATCTAACTGTAAGCATCAGACGTGTTCGTTCTGAAAACTATTGGAACTCCATAGGTACGACAAATGTTCGACGAACGACGCCAGACATCCGTGAAAGGCATTGATAAAAGTTATCTATTAGAACCATTGAATACCAAGCCCGAGAGGCAAATTGCAATCGCAAGCAACGGGCACGTTTCATCCAAGACGAATGGAAATGGCACTGTCGTGCGACAAACTGTGACTGTCAAACGAACCACAAAAGCCAATATCAATAACAGCATCAATGGAGGAGGACCAATTATTTCCTACGAAGAAGAGGTTTACCAACATGACTTTAGGAATAAAAATAATAACGATGAATACCGTGATGGGGATGACAGCAGCACCAACCAGACAGGGGTCGGTGATATTATTATATCATTATTATATCATCTCTTACGTACACGTTTAAAGTCTGGGTATATTTTCTTAGGAAGTTATTAACTATGTCATCCTATTTATCCGATTCTGAAACTTATTCTACAAGTATAATGTGCTTCGTGATCTTATAATAATAGGTTCACATTGAAGAAATTCTTAGCGACGACACAATCGAGAGAAATCGAATGTTGGCAAAGATTCACTTGATGGAATATGATGATAACTTAAGGCATCGCATCAATAACGATCTGAACAATGAGAAATTTCCTGAGGACTTAATGGTTGATGTTCCTGACAAGTTACCTAGAAATCCCATCGCAAAAAAAGTATCACCAGCTGAAGCTAGGCTAGAAAGATTCAAGAATTCTCAGGTCAAGAGGGGAAACGCAACTGTTACCGCGACGGAAAACCGTTCGGAGTTGAGAAAAAAATCGGAGCCGATGTTCCGAGCTGCACGAAGTACTACCAGGTTCGTGCTATTTACTAATTACGCTAGAAAGTGACAGCTCACATCTATGCCAACATCAGAAAATTAGAAATCGATAGGCACTCAGTTCACTGCAATCACACCGCAAGTTACCTCCGGCTGTTTCATTCATAGTCAGTAAATTCGTATCGTGCTATATACAGGGCGGTCCATTTAAGTTGGCACAGCAAAATATCTTGAAAACAACGTATTTTAGAGAAAGGTGTTTGGAATAAAAGTTTCATGGTTCGGAGGGGGCAAAACACAATGCTATCGTACTCTCCATTCGGTGAAGGTTTACAAGGTCATTCGTAGGTCAACATTTTTTTTCCAATGAATACGTACACTTTTTTTGACAGATTTGCGTTTTGCACAAAAAAATACAAAACTTTTACTTCAATTTGTTTTTCCTACGCATCAATCTTTCAAGATATTTTAAAATTATTGAAATAGGTAGTAAAAAGATGTGGCGACCTAGTAGGCCAATCTAGTGATCTGCTTATGTTTTTGTTTTCATTACATGAGGGTCAATCTACTTTTATGATAGTCCAGTCAAATTAGGATCTCAAATCGGGAAAATTCCGGGACGCGATTTAATTTTTTTATACTTAGAGGGGAGGTCTTCGAGAGTGGAAATCTCGATTTTCGGGACAGTCCCCCTGGAACGTTCGCCGCCATATTGATTTGGAAGGTGATTTTCCGTTTTTCAAATAACTCGCTTATTTTCAACTTTAGAGCGAAAATGATGGAAACAAAGGTTGTGGGTAATATAATTTTTGACAAGTTTGGTTCTTAATATTTTTTCCCTGGAATCGATATTTACAGAGTTAGACGCCAACTCGTTTATTATGAAATTTATCGGAAAAATGGTGGGGAACAATCAATTGTAGGAAATTTTATTTTTGACACAGCGTGCGGGAAGTTCGTTTTCCCATGCCTGTGGAGCGTGCGGGAAGTGATTGATCCCTGTACTGAACCGTAATGAGCCACAAATTTTCATTGTTTTCGTTGCCACGATCGTTGCCACGAAAGTTAACACTCAATCACAGCCAACTTGGCACCACGCTCCAGGTTTTTTGTATATTTGTTGCAGACTGGCCATACGCTTTTTTAAACGGGATAATATTATATTATATTTCATGAACTTTCCGCACCTTGTGTCAGAAAATAGTATACGCAACAAGGGCGGGTTGATAATCCTTGCACTCGTGCTTCGTGGCAAACATCGCACTCGTGCAGGAATCATCAACTTTCCGCCCTTGTTGCGTAATGTACTATTCCTGTAACTTTGGTCATTACCATTTTCATGATAGAGTTCATAATTAACGAGATAATTGAAAAAACAAAAATTTCCACCCCGAAATTCGGTATGTCTGAAAATGTCGATCCTAGGGTAAAAATGATAAGGTTCAAATTTGTGCCACAACTTTCATTTCCATCATTTTCGCTCTAAAGTTGAAGATAAGCAAATAATGCAAGTCTGTCAAAAAAAGTATACGTTTCCATTGAACAAAAAATGTTGACCTATGAACGATCTTGCAAAGCTCCATCGAATTGAGAGTACGATAGCTCTGTGTTTTGCCCCCTCTGAACCATGAAACTTTTATTCCAAACATCTTTCTCTAAAATATGTTGTTCTCACGATATCCTGCTGTGCCAACTTAAACGGACCACCCTGTATATTATACACGAGCTATTCGGCTACCATCTCCAATTGAATCCATGTTTTTTCATGACACTGTTCCAACTCTAAGAGACACATTTATTCTTTTCAGGTTTTAACGCATACCGAATTCCTAAAATCAAAACAAAACCGCCCATTTTGATTTTTTTCAAAAATGTCTTGAAAACTGTGTTATACGACGATCTCATTACACAATGTCCGAGGGTGGAGCTCAGTTCTTATCCGTTTGTTTGAACAATCTGAGTTGTATTGATGATTTGCAGTTATACTGATTCAACTAATAATAAGTTACGCTACACTATTGTCCAAGCGAAAAAATTGTAATTTTTGCATCAATTTTCTACCAGCATTATTGGATATCTTTACTCACATGGTATTTTTTGATAAAAGAATTGTCTTGATGATATGCACCATCCGTTAAAACTCCTTCGAATCGATTCAATAAATATACGAAAAATTAGTTTCTTTGTAAGATCTTACTTAAAAAAAAAATTGGCGTTTTTGTTCTGGACTAAAAGATTCAAAAATCCAACATACCCGTTTGTGAAAAAATCGAGAGAAATTGACTTTCTCTTGGAGTTGGAATATTGGTCGAGTTGGCATGGAATGCCCCACGAGTCATTCCACGTCAAACGGGACAGCTTTTTGACAGTGATGTTTCCAATTAAGGTATGAAATTTTTTATTGGTTCTTTGCAACAAACGAATACGTCAAACAATTTTTATTTTATTTTTATCACCCCTAGTTCAGAAGTTACAGGGGGGTGAATTTTCAGAGAAACGGCAAAAAATCGCCAACACGCTCTTCTTCGGCTGCTTATATCTCGAATTCTATTTATCCTACAGACTTCGTCAAAAACTCATTTTGAAGCTCTTGAATGAGACTTTCTTTATATATTTATTTAAATACCCGGTGACGAAACATTCCATTTGTACACTGTAAATTTATGGGATGGAACTCCGATGGAAAGTATTTTTAAACCATAGGATTTATAAGTGACGGCGCGCGTTGGCGCTGAGCGACATGGCTCATTTCACGGAGCTAGCATAAGGAGTAAATAGCGCGTATGCGAACCTACATTAAAATAATCATCTTGTGGTGAATATTATAACTATTATGCAGGTTTACTGAGAAACGAGGGCCTCCATGAATTTTTCTGCATTAGAGAATCTCTTAGCTACTACTTTTCTTTTTGTTATTGGCTTAATACCTAGACTATGAAATGTCAATGTGCCGCGGAGCAACTTAGATTTTTGAAATCGAGCTTGTAATGCAGCTGTTTCGTTCTTGTAATCGTCATGAGTGAAAAATTCCACAATAATATTTCTAATATTTGGATTATTTTGCGCCCACGAAAAAAAATAGAAAAATAAATGTATTCATTTACCTGAATATCAGGACAATAGATGACGTAGAATGTCGTTCTCAGAAAACTGTTAAAATTCATAGATTGTTAATTTTCAGAACCAAAAATATGTTGGGTAGTGTAGTAGTTAACAATCCTGTCGTGTATTCAAGTACGTGAAACCGTAAGCCAACCATACAAAATTTGTAATCAATCGGTAGCCTTCAATAACCTGATTCTGATTTAACCTGGACCGCACCGAACAGTGCGCGCCGCGCGCACGTCCCGCGTCGCCTGTGATCAATCGCTGTTTAAAAATACTTTCCATCGGAGTTTCATCCTATAAATCTACAGTTTTCTAGAGAATTACTTAGGGAATACGCTCGTATATCTTTTTCAGATCATTAGAGGCGTGTTCTCGCCTTCAAAATCACGTTTGAATAATATAATTGTTTATAACAAACGGAATATTTCGTCACCGGGTATCTAAATGAATATACATATAAAAAAAGTCTCATTCAAGAGCTTCAGAATGAGTTCTTGACGAAGTCTGTAGGATAAATAGAATCCGAGATATAAGCAGTTGAAGAAGGGCGTGTTTGCGATTTTTTTGCCGTTTTTCCGAAAATTTAACCCCCTGTAACTTTTTAACTAGGGGTGATAAAAATAAAATAAAAATTGTTTGACGTATTCATTTGTTGCAAAGAACCAGTAAAAATTTTGATACCTTAATCGCAGACATCGAGGTCAAAAATCACCCGTTTTTGTCCCGTTCGACGTGGAATGACTCATATATATATATCCTGCTATATCTTAAAACAGGGTGGCCGCGTACTAAGTGCTTTAATTTTGTGGGATGATCGGGGAGGTCTAGCTTGTTATCCTGCCCTTCGGAATAGTGAACTCCGTTGCGCCGCCTATGAGATACAGGTCACTTGGAACGCACTAGTGCCTGCCTTAAGGCATCTAACGCAGAGGCGAACAGTGGGTTGCCTGGTCTTAGGCGCGCACGGCCACTGAAGGAATCATAACGCTTTTCTAGTTCAAGTATCACAAAAATAATTCACGGGCTGTGTTAACTAATTCTTCAGTATGCCGATTTCTTCTGTCAGAGTTGTAGTCCAGTGATTCTTGAATTGCAAAAGTGTTGTGACGCGCTTTAGCAGTCGTGTGCGACTGGACCCAGCCAGCTCACTACTCGTCTCTGTGTAGCTGATTTCTTGATTGTGAGTGCTAGCGTGACTTTTTAAATAGCCGATATCTCGGAGAGGCCGTAATGGAAATCCCTATTTCCGTTGACTGAAGATGTATAAAGATGATTAACCCAATGGGGAAGCGTGTGAATCATCCGCCAAATCTAAAGCACCTAATTCACGGCCATCCTCGGAGAAAAGAATTAGAAGGAGAGCATTGCGAGAAGATAATGGAATATTCTCGTTGCATATAATATGAAAACAAACCGTTTATTAAAAACGTTGAACGTACTAGCTTGCGCGGGAAGAAGGTCTCATTGCAAGGGATTAGTCTTGGCTTTAAAGTGTGTGTGTGTGTGTGTGTCTATAGGTATTAGACTGTGTCGAAAAAAAACGTTTTTTTTTTCTGGACTACACCAGAAATCGGTAGGGTATGTCAAAAAAAAACTGCTGTTAAGAGATGGGCTCTTAACTTCAAGTTTTAGAGGTAGCTCATCGCGTTTTTCGATTTCCCATTTAAATAACATAGGAAATTTTTTTTTTTTTGTTTGGAATTTGATACCTCAGCAATGGCATATTGTAAAGACAAGCCCATGACATATTTTTATAGAGAATTGAATGCTCTACAAAAAAGGTTTCTTGTAATTTTAAATAACCAACTTTTTTTATTACTTACCTGGAGTACCAAAAACGTATTAATAAATTAGGTAAGTATTAAAAAAAGTTGAGTTATCAAAAAATTACAGGAGACCATTTTTGTGGAGCATTCAATTCTCTATAAAAATATGTCATGGGCTTGTCTGTACAATATGCCATTACCGAGGTATTAAATTCCAAACAAAAAAAAAAATTTCCTATGTTATTTAAATGGGAAATCGAAAAATGCGATGATCTACCTCTAAAACTTGAAGTTGAGAGCCCATCTCTTAACAGATGTTTTGTTTTGACATACCCTACCGATTTCGGGTGTAGCGCAGAAAAAAAAAGTTTTTTTCCGACACAGTCTAATAGGTATACATCTACATGTAACTAATCCCCCCCCGCCTTTTTTCCGTCCAGAACTTACAGATGAAGAAGGATACCTTGAATTCATTCTTCCGTCTATCTATTGCTAAATTCGTTCTATATATATGACAAAACGTCCTCATAGTTCCCACCCCTTCATTTTCTTAGGACCGTCGCTCTTTCTACTTGTTTTTCGGCGTTTACATTAATCTTTTGCCCTATGTCAAATTTTACTTCTTTGCAATATTATTATAATATCTCCCTCGAGTTTCTTGATTCTTCGTTAGTTTTTTAAACGCATCTGTTATTACTTTTGGTTTATGGGGGTTTATGCATATGAAATGGTCAAAAATAGGTCGGTTTTTTAGATTTTTTTGCCCAAGAAACTATTGCAATTATCAGATGCATTTTTTCTCATCCGGAAGCATAAGTCTTCGGGAGTCTACGGTTAAAATTCTATTTGTAAATATTAATAAATGACGGAGATATGACCACCGATGATAGGCATGTCCGCAGAGGCGGTGATCTACGATAACCACTGTCGCTTGTACAACAATCATCTGAAGGCAAAAAGTAAAACTGCTTCTTAAAATACCGTGAGAATCAGGTGAAACCGAATGGTCCATCCGCCCAGGCGCCGAATATTTGGTATTTTCATGGGGATAGCCACTCGTTGCACTGAAATCCCTAGGGTGATTTTGGCGCGCGGTCGATGAAGCTCGGCAGATCGACCGCGCGCCAAGATCACCCTAGGGATTTTTCAGCGCAACGAGTGGTTATCCCCTTAAAAATAGCAGATATTCGGCGCCTGGGCGGATGGACCATTCGGTTTCACCTGACTCTCGCGGTATAAAGGGACATCTAGTCTTACCCTGTTTTAATTCAAAAAATAGATTCGATAACTGAAATAGATTCTTGGAAAAAAGTTCCTAGAAATTGGCCGGTTTTTTACCAATCCATATGTATGCAGAGAAATTCAAAGCAAAGTTGACATATCTGCGGTAGGCAATTCGGTTTTTTCCGAAACTGACAACGCCGTGGTATGATCATATCTGAGCGGATCCACGTCACTTCACTCGAAAATAAACCGTCAAGTCACGGATTTTTGCGCCATTCAAAATATCTTTAGTACTATGAAAAAAAAAAATACAACTTCGAGGATTTTGAAAAATTTTCGAAAATGGCGGAGTTAGAGCTATGTGAATTTTCGTAAACCAGTGTTGCACCGCTATGTTTAAAAATTCATATCCCCAAAAGTATTGAACGGAGCGGATTGAACTTTGAATCATTTTGTTCGTAAAAAATACGCTTTCATGAAAAAAATGTCAATGCCACAAGAAAAAATTCCTGCCCTTTTTTTTTGGTTTTTTTTAAATTTTACTGCCATTTTCGCGGGACTCACAGAAATTCATGGAGATAATTTTTCTTAGATACCTGGATCCTTCCCCTTCAATCCTAAAAAAAAAATTTATGGACAAAATAGCTGGGCCGAGGAAAAAAAATAAAACGTCTCGTCGCGCGTCGCCGCGCGCGCCAATCCACGTCCGCACTACTCCCGCAAGCTCGTTGTGTCGCATAGTAGAGTTATGACTGATGGATCTTTTGCAATATTTTGGTGGCTCTGAAAAGGGCCGATGTTTTTAGCGATGATTCGCTGAATGACACTTAGTAGAACACCTCTGTTTTATATCAATTCATAATTTTCATCGAATCAAATTTTTCTGATGCGGAAAATAATTTTGTTTTAACGAGTTTATGGGATGTTGGAATGACCGCATGTAATTTCAGAGTACCATGAACTGTCAATGCTTTATCGAATCGATTTTGTAAAATAGATTCTTCTGTTTGATGTTCTGCAGATGTACAGTACGCGAAAGATATGCTGCGAAAATAAGAACATGCCCAATTATAGATCCAGCGATGTTTGAATAGGATCGGAATTGCCAATCAGTTGTAAACGCGCACGTGAAGCTAATCTTTTAACAGTTCCACCTACCCCATCACACGGCTCTTTCCCATGTGATGTAGCAAAGAAATGCCACTCGGCTTGGCATTGAAAGTCTTCAAAGTGATGTGTTATGTTTATGAAATTCTTTTTGTTCTTATATTGGGAAGCTGCTCCATCGGAGAAATACATTATTTTTTCTATAGGAATTGAATTTTGAAACTTCTCTGTCATAAAGTTGATTAACTTTTTTTGAAATGAATGAACTGCAACTGGATTATGTTTCAGATGCTCTGAAATGATCACAAAACTAAAATGTCTCGACTGGTCGTGACCGTAACTTTTATATTAGACCAGGATTGGATGAATCGTCGCCTGATTATTGCTCCAGTGCAACCCTTCTGTGGAATCGTGTACAAAAAATACATAATTCTCCTCGAAATCGCATACTACTAAGAATTCGCTAACATTCAAGCTCTCTTTCATCTTCTGCGAATAACTACTTTGCTGCTTCGCAATAAAATCATGTGCAACCAATTTTGACAATTGATCACAGAAGTTATCTATAAAATCCTCGGACTTTTTGGTGAGTGTCTCCAAAGCCGTTCGATCCACTGATGTCCACTATTTATAAGTAACGTCATTGATGACATTATTTGCGAAGGTTTCTTGCAACGATGATTGGGCATGTTCTTATTTTCGCAGCATATCTTTCGCGTACTGTACGTCTGCAGAACATCAAACGGAAGAATCTATTTTACAAAATCGATTCGATAAAGCATTGACAGTTCATGGTACTCTGAAATTACATGCGGTCATTCCAACATCCCATAAACTCGTCAAAACAAAATTATTTTCCGCATCAGAAAAATTTGATTCGATGAAAATCATGAATTGATATAAAACAGAGGTGTTCTACTAAGTGTCATCCAGCGAATCATCGCTAAAAACATCGGCCCTTTTCAGAGCCACCAAAATATTGCAAAAGATCCATCAGTCATAACTCCACTATGCGACACAACGAGCTTGCGGGAGTAGTGCGGCGTGGATTGGCACGCGCGGCGACGCGCGACGAGACGTTTTATTTTTTTTCTTTGGCCCAGGTATGTTCTCCATACATTTCATTTTTTAGGATCGAAGGGGAAGGATCCAGGTATCCAAAAAAAATTATCTCCATAAATTTCTGTGAGTCCCGCGAAAATGGCAGTAAAATTAAAAAAAAAAAACGACGAAAAAAAGTGAAGGAATTTTGTTTTTGGCATTGTTATTTTTTGCATGAAAGCGTATTTTTTTACGAACAAAATGATTCAAAGTTCAATCCGCTCCGTTCAATACTTTTGGAAATATGAATTTTTAAACATAGCGGTGCAACACCGGTTTACGAAAATTCACATAGCTCTAACTCCGCCATTTTTGAAAATTTTTCAAAATCCTCGAAGTGGTATTTTTTTTTTTTTTCATAGTACTAAAGATATTTTGAATCGCGCAAAAATCCGTGACTTGACGGTTTATTTTCGAGTGAAGTGACGTGGATCCGCTCATCTACAGACAACGTAGCGGCAGCTGTCATTCTGTGGCCGTCATGTCATGTGAGGAAAATCTTATATCATCTGAAATGACGGTTTTCGGAATACCGTAGCTTGCATGGATAGATTTAAATGCTATTGCAGCTCGATTTTGGATAGTAAGTCAATGATATATGTAGGAGAGAGGGGGACATTTTTAACCATTTTCTGTCTATCCGTTACTTTTCGCTTTTCTAACTATCCTAGGAAGTGTTACTGTTCAGGCTGTACATATAATGTGACTTTTTCAGCATTTGACCTGAAATTTATTTCTTCTAAGCATATATTTCACCCATATCAGATGAGCCACTGCAGTTACTACCACCAAATCTATTCTCTTTTTGGATACGAATGTCTCTTTTGGGCATTTTTGCTAAATCAGGGCGTGCAGGCTTTCGTTAGCATTTTGTGTAGCTCCGCTTACCCACCAGGCCAGTAACTCGTCATGTGACACACGTTCGTAGAGAGGCTTAATCTTTTCTTCTACATTTGCATCAAGTTTCAATTGCATTTTTTCGTGGCTTGCCGGCTCTTGTGAATTTGCTACATTTCTGTTGAGAAAACACCGTGAGTCTCGACTGGTGGAGCGTTTCGAATGCTGCGAATTTTTGTCTGTGGACATACAGTGGTTGAGTGTAGCATCTATCGCTCGTTTTATACGATGGCATTTCTGTAGTAGCTGGTCAAGGATACAATCGTTGTCTCCTTGAATGTATCTTGATTACGACTCCCGAGTAATACTTCTTTCATTCTTCACTCTTTCACGAGGCTCCGGAGTCCTGTGCCCATCTGTTTTGCAATGTGATTTACATATATCGCTTCCATATGGAGCGATACTCTTGAGGTGAACGAATGTTTTGCATCACCATCGGGTAATACAGTTGTATATCTCATTTTGTTTTCATCGACGAGCCTGCTCTATAAATGCTGGGCTGCCTTCGTCCCAATCGCAACAGATAATCCATCGTAGTTAGCGTTGCATTCTCCACTTGTTTGGGACCTCTTTGCGATAATGCGAATTAAGGTAAGTTACCGTAGAGTTCAGCTGCAGCAATGACAAACATTTGACAGTATTTTGAGAGTACTTGGTAGCCAATAGCCAATCCAGTAAGAATCTCAAAGGTTATTGCTACTCCATACATAGATGTAAGGCCTATTTGTGCCAGCACTGCAATGTCGACTACTCCTTCATTCTCTAAAATAGGATTTATTGCTTCGTGAGCTTTCCGTACAGCTTTTCTTGCTTTCCCATTCCTAAATTTTTCCATCCCTGCGTGTCCTTGTCCGAAACTGTTCATCCCATCAGCTGTTCGTCAATTTACGTCGAATGGTGGTCTTGTTGTGGTGGTATCTTAGTTCGGGGGCTCATGTAGCTTTCTCCCTTTTCAAATCCACACTCTTGACATTTCAGAATGAGCTTCGCACAGAATCTATTTTGTCCTCTTACCTGTCTAACAAGGTATTTCCCGGGGCATTCGCTGCATGGGATTTTCTTGAATAATCCGTCCAGTAGTTAGAATGTACGAGGAAGAACTTATTCTTGGCTTCTTTTGAGCCTTGGTTTTACTCCAGATAATCCAGCCACTAGTTCATCTTCTATATTTCAGACGATTTTTGGGGTACGATTTGGTATAGGTAGGTTAGGTACAGGAATTAGGTTAGGTTGCAGGTGGGTTATTAGGACGAAGATGTTTCAAAAAGTGTTAGGCTTTTTCATTTAAACGCTGCTTGCGAGCACGCCAACGAGAGTGGTTTCTAGCCATTTTGAAAAACAGATCTCTTCAAAACTCACGGAAATAGTAACTCGACTCGTAAGAAGAAACTTTGGCAGACTTCGTGTATCTGTCGATAGAAAAGAAATATGGAATAATATCAGCCCCGGATCTTCAATTTTTTTCAGGCCGGGCAAAAACTGAAAAATGCCGCCCCCGCCCAGTTATATTTATTTTTACCTTTATCATCTTTATAATTTTAGCTATCAGATGTCCACTAATTGATTGACATTTGGACATAGGGCTTCCGGAAATAATGCATCCATCGCTGTTCTTTCTGTGTTGAGCCTATTTATTTACAGATATACATATAGACATGAACGTGTAGGATATAGGTATATTTTATACACAGCACAGGATAGGATTTAAAATAAAAATATGTATAATAAAAAAAGGCGTGCTGCCGCGATCTGCGATTCCTGCGGGCGAGCGGGCGCGTATTTTGAACTATGCCTACGTGCCTCGCGATTAATAATGTTCGTGCAGCGCGTCTCACTCCGCGCTCTCGCCGCGCCCGGTCACGTGGTCCGTGTGCTGTACTTCTGGGTATCGGTCGAGTTGATAAGGCCACAGTAAAACAAGAGTGAAATTTCTGTACTTGTACTATTATTTATTCTGTGGTCGAAGTTAAGTAAATGATGAGTTGTCCATTCGTCTGTAAAGTGTGAATTTGGCCGCCCTCTGAACTTGCCGCCCGGGGCATAGGCCCCCCCCCCCCCCCCCCCCTAGATCCGGGGCTGAATAATATATGTATAATAAACGACGACCTAAGTTAAAGAAGATTACAGATGAAAAGACTATATCGTTGCGTCACACGCTGACACCGTCTTTATGTGACTAGTTGAAAAAGGGGTGTGTGTTGTATGAAAAGAATAATTGCATTTATGTCAAAGTATTAATAAAATTTGTATATTCTTAATAATACTTAATGCTAAATACAAGTAGAGGTTTGTAATTTTATTTCGGATTTACGATAGAGGTTTTAATTTTGCTATTTTGATGTTGAAAGAGTCTCAGTAATTAGTTATGTTCGGAATAGTTACAAGTTGAATTTAATTTTTTGTTTTAGAATTGGTTGCTTGAAGAGCTGGTTTAAGCTTTGTTCTTTCAAGCGTTCGTAGATGACTCTCTGTCCGTTCGTTTTCAGTTTTTGTCGTTGATGTCAAAAAGGGATGGAGAGGGAATTGTTGTAACGGTGGAAATTCGTTAATTTTCAGTCATTGGAAGATTTTTTCTATTGGTCAATTATCCCAATTGGTCGATTTTTCCCATTGGTCAGTAATTTGTAAGTAGGGGGTTGTACATGAACCCACATTTCCGGTTCATGAGTCTTCTCAGAAGAGGTATGTAGCTAGAAGTTTTATAGCTTACTCGAGGAAGACAATAGATGAAAAACTCCTTTGAAGTCACGTAGGACGGTAATAAAAAATGTTGGAAATTTTGTGTTTATGGCTACACATTTGGTGACCAAATGTGCAGAGCTCAAATGTACGAAACGGATACAAAAGGCCTTATTACTTTCCGGCCTTACTTTCGGGCAATTGCATCCCTTTTGTTAGCTTATCCTAACGGTGTCGTAGATATTTGTATTTGTACACTTTCTTATAATATTATCGTAAGATCTAAATAAGAATCGATTAATTTAAATACACCATATATGCCATGGCACGCAACATATATCACAAACTGATCGTTACACAAATTATCCACGACGCTTACAACCAATGGAGACGTTTGTACACCAAATAGAACAAGGTTTCAAGTCCATTTTTTAGTAGAAAACAAAAAATCGATATCTTAGTCATTTTGCTCGATTTTTTCAGTGTGATTTCTCGAATTTCTCCAAAACGGGGCTATCAATCGAATTGTTCTTTTGGCGGCCGATATTCGAAGAGAAATGAGTTCAAGCTAGCTCCTAAAATTCTATGAAACCGCAAAGTTTTTTCAATTTCCATCGCAGAATGTGGACGTGTCACTTGAATCTCGACTAATATCAGAGCCCATTCTACACGGTGTGACAAACACTTCTATACCAAAACATCTTTGTTTTATGCAGGAATACAGTCTTTATCTGAGAACTCGCTATTTGTTGTAATAAGCGATTGTAAATTGTTGGGAAGCCATGATAATCCTTAGTTCCCACAATGCCCGAGAGAGAGAGCTGAGCGCGCGAATCGTCCATCGGTATTGCTGGCGGCCAGCGCACGGGTGAAACTATTGTATTTAGCATAAGTGACGTGACAAATATTTTTTGAAGGTATTCTCGAGTCATGGAATTTATATATTTTTTTCTAGTCTGAAGAGGGGCAGGAATCGGTAAGTACGACTAAGTCCTGTTTTGGATAATGATTATATTCATTTTGTCGCCCGGCGACTTGTTGCCTGAGACCGTCGAAAATGCACGCGGAATCCTAACTCAATGCTTGTACATTAGACTGGTCGTTAAAAATTACATTTTTTCCGACGCCCCCGAAAAAGCTTCCTTTTGATGAAAAAACGCGAGGAATTTTTTTTTGAGTTGAGAACAACACGTGCCGCAAGCGATCTAAGTTCATTTCTTGGTAAGATCATGTTTTTTTTTTGGGAAAAACATTACAGAAGTGAAAGTATAAAAATACTCAAGAAAGTTTACTTGAGCCTCAAAATTATGAAATCTGCTTCTGAAAAATAAGTTTGTACTCATTTAGTTTTAAAATAAAATTATTAATTCAAATATCCTTCATTTTTTATTAACTACGGGCTTCGCCCCTGCGCGCTTCGCGCGCCAACCCCGGTCTGCGCTTCGCGCCTCCGGCACTCGGCGCTTCGCGCCTCTCTGATGGCAAACTTTAGAAGCAATAACCAAGTCGATATCGCATCGGGCCTATAAAATATCGAGCAATCCATGAAAACACATTTTACCCTTTTCCATCCCTTTATGAGTTGAATTTCGGAAAATCCTTTCTTATTCGGTGCTGACATCACGAAAGTAATATGCTCCCCAAATTTCATGTTTCTAAGTCTAGGGGTTTGGGCTGGGCGTTGATGAGTCAGTCAGGACCTTTCTGTATACAGAGTGATCCAGAATGAGGTATTTTCCTTCTACCAGTGGATTCTTCGTTAAAATCTAAGACGAAAATTATCAATGCTAAAATGTCGAGGGTGAAGCCGTTTTTAGATAAGAGCCGTTCAAAGTTAGCGAATACGAGAACAGATACGAAACTACCTCAGGGCCGCGATCGTCGTTTTGTCAGTTGGCGAGATCGCGGTGGCCGGTGACGCGTCGCGAGGACCGCCAGGCCGGCGGTGCGGCCCTGAGACAGTTTCGTATCTGCTCTCACATTGGCTAACTTTGAACGGCTCTTATCCGAAAACGGCTTCACCCTCGACATTTTATCATTGATAATTTTCGTCTTAGATTTTCACGAGGAATCTACTGGTAGAAGGAAAATACCTCATTCTGGATCACCCTGTATATGGGGATTCCAGCTCAACTCGACCACCCTCCAGACCTTGCCCTTTCGAATTTGATCGAAACTCTTTTCATACTACACTCGTGGTCCAAATGGGAACCTTCAATTTTTTCAGATTTTTTCGACCCCCTGATTCAGAGATCTGAACAGTCGAAATTTGGCTATTTATAAAATCCAATAAATTTCGATGGTGACTATCTTGAGTTTGGAAAGTCATATTAACAAAAAAAGGTGGTCAATCGATTTTTCTTGATTTCAGCTTTTCAGAAAAAATTATTCCAGAATCTTGCGACATTATTTTGGCTGCCAAAAATGGACTTAAAGTAAAAAAAACTGATATTTCGATGATTTGAGCCGCTCCGATGTTTTTGATTTTTTTTTTTCTAAAATTCTGTGAAGAAAATGGAGAATTGAGGGATCATGATCAAGACGGAGACTCTAATGGTTTAAAAGATATGATTTTTTCAATATGTAAAAACGTTATAATATGACGATTAGGGTGTTTAAGAACAAAATTTTTTTTTGGGTCTCATGGTCTCAAAAGTTACTTCGAGACCTAAAAAGAGTTCTAAATAATCAGCCCGATATCGCAAAAATTGAGCTGGCGCCTAAGGGGCAAATTTTCCCATCTGAAATCCATGTAAAAAAAAAGGGACTCATAAAAACTGTAACTTTTTTCCTGTTTTTCCTGTTTTCCTGTGTTTCTGTCATAGATTTTCTAACGTCAAATATGAAAATACAATTTTTTTACATGCATTTCGGATGGGAAAATTTGCCCCTCAGGCGCCAGCTCAATTTTTGCGATATCGGGCTGATTTTTTAGGAGAACTCTTTCTAGATCTCAAAGTAACTTTTGAGACGATGAGGTCTAGATAAAAAAAAAATTTTTTTGAACACCCTAATCGGCATATTATAACGTTTTCACATATTAAAAAAATCATATCTTCTAAACCATTAGAGTCTCCGTCTTGAGTATGATCCTTAAATTCTCGACTCTCTTCACAGAATTGTAGAAAAAAAAAAATCAAAAACACCAAAGCGGCCCAAATCATCGAAATATCAGTTTTTCTACTTGAAGTCCATTTTTGGCAGCCAAAATGATGTCGCAAGATACTTGAATAATTTTTTCCGAAAAGCTGGAATCAAGACGAATCGATTGACCACCTTTTTTGTTGATACGACTTTCCAAACTCAAGATAGTCACCATCGAAATTTATTGGATTTTACAAAAAGCCAAATTTCGATTGTTCAGATTTCCGAATCAGGGGTGTAGCGTCAACGGTCACTAATTGTATGTATGCGTGAATGTATGAGAGAAGGAGTATATGTGCGCAAGGTGTGTACTACTTAGGATTAGGCCGAAAGGTTTAGTGGAACGAGAATCAAGTTAATGTACAGACGTATCCGTGTAGAAACGAGCTCTAATACTATTGATATAACTAAATTAATAATAATTTTTAATCTAATTACGTTAATGTTCTTCGTAGGGTTGAGCCCCTTTATATTCGAGGTTTCTGTCGTGACGTCCAAATTAATTATCAACAATAAAAAGAAAATAGCTGGCCGGCAATCAATTCGTTCATCATTTCACGTAACCGATAATTTACTTAACAGGGGGTCGAAAAAATCTGAAAAAATTATAGGTTCCCATTTGGACGACGAGTGTAGTATGAAAAAAGTTTCGATCAAATTCGAAAGGGTGAGGTCTGGAGGGCGGTCGAGTTGAGCTGGAATTTCCCATATATAGATCTATCGATTTCTATTGAATTATCACAGCTTCATTTTTATAAATCAAACAAATTTTTTCATATTTTTCTCATATTCTTATTTATAATTATGTATTATCGAAAAATTACACACGATGATTATATTTATTCGTCGTCCATGGTTCTTGAGCTGCTAAAAAAATGCCTGCATGTTTATTATTTATCCATACACAATGTATACCGCGAGAATCAGGTGAAACCGAATGGTCCATCCGCCCAGGCGCCGAATATCTGGTATTTTTAGGGGGATAACCACTCGTTGCGCTGAAAAATCCCTAGGGTGATCTTGGCGCGCGGTCGATCTGCCGAGCTTCATCGACCGCGCGCCAAAATCACCCTGGGGATTTTCAGTGCAACGAGTGGCTATCCCCATGAAAATACCAAATATTCGGCGCCTGGGCGGATGGACCATTCGGTTTCACCTGATTCTCACGGTATAATTACATGTTATTTTAATCCTTCCATCCGCAAATTACATGCGATTTTTTTTCTACTCACCAAACGAACACATGCCATTCGCTGTCTCCAGTGTTTGCAGCTTCTATTTCAGCTGCCTTCACGGCCTCCTAAAGAATTTCATCCGACCCATCATCTTTTTACGAAAACTAGCTCACCACGCGCGCTATGCGCGCGTCTGAAACTGATTTTTTGAATATGCATTTTGCAAAAACCACCTTATACAAATCAGTCAGGTCTGAGATATTTTTTTTTTTTAATTTTGTAATTCAGTATAGTCTTCATTAGGTTAGATTTTTGTGCGAAGACACGAACCTTCTATTATAGAATTCATCGATATACATGAAATTAAATATCTGTATCAGGCCATTGTATTTCACATAAGCTAACCATACACGTCGGTTTCTGTTCAAACGCATCAAATTGCTTAGCGAACTCTGTGCACCACATATTGAAATAATAATGGATAAATCCAAGGTTCGACAAAGGCAATCCAAGATTTGACTTGTACTGTTTTCATTGATTATGGTTTTGTACACCCGTTCTCCTTACTTATAATTTATTAAAATGGAAACTTTGATTGTATTTAACGGCAAATTACGCACTTTTATGCACGTTGCTAACTACAGTTGTTTGCTGTGATTTTAAATCGTCAGCTTATTGATTCTACGTTTACAAACTCATTGACTGGCTGTTTTTTTCAAACAATTGCTGTACGTGACTATTAGGATAGGGGATGAATCCAAGGCTCGACATTTGGATCCATACTACTGACTTGTTGCAGAACTTTATCATTCCTATTCCGAATACATACGTAAGATTCCGGAATCTCGCCATCAGCAGTTGTAGAAAACACAGCAGCCACTTCATTAGTTCTCTGAAAGTTATACCGACGTCGATCCACACCTGGCTTCAACGTAAATAGCATACTAAGCTCAGGGACTGGCTCATTATTATCCATTGCTAATCGCCTTTGATTTGCTAATTCTTCACCCATCATTTGATATGATTCTGCAAATATATTGTACTGCCGCATTATGCGATCTAATGTTAGTACAATTTCGTCATCGAGTTCAGAATTGTGATTCAAGCGATGTTCCGTTGCTTCGCTCGGATCAACTATAGAGAGTTGACCATAACTCGGAGGTTCATTCAAAGCAGAATACAGTGATGTATTCACTTGGTAATAAATCTGACCTTGAATCTTAAAGCAGTAGGGTCTAGGTCGTCTTGCGCCAAAATTAAATAGATTGGCATTGAATGAAGCAAACGAAAATGAACTATTGTAGCATCTTATACGTTAATAAAAATCGGTAGACTTAGGATGATTAGCCTCAAACAGTTCACGCAGTTCGATAGGGAAATCGGGCATCACATCAAGAAGTACACTCCCGTGGCTACAACAATCATTGAACGAATTCCCTCGATTGGCCACCTTCTCTTGTGAAAAATGTCGAGCACCACAATGAATACATAGTACCTCCAATCTCCCAATATAATGTTCAGAAATTGCATCTAAACATGCAATGTTGAAGTTTTGAATATTAGATGACTCTCCATGTATTGCTCTGAATCTGCGTTGCCGTTCACAATTATTTAGACCGACAATATCAACATCTTGAACACGAATTGGTAAACTTGACGTATATAATTCATTTTGTGAGTCAAGATGAATATTTTCTTCATCGTTAATTACTATACGGCGACAACCTACATCATTGCTAGAGATTTGCCTCTGACGCCGCTGACATTGAGTTGCATTATTTCTCTCTCGAGTTCTCTCTCGACGTGTGCGTAAATACTCCTCCTCTTCTTCAACAGTCCGAACAATCTTACGACGTGGCATTATGAAAACAATTCTAAATTGACAGCATTGCGCTTACGATAGCCGATGATTAGTCATTGCATTACTGATTTACAATTGTATTAGTACTTATAATTTCATCATTGGGTACTCGTAGAATTCATCAGGGGACTTATAATGTCTTATTAGGTATGTACTCATAGTTTCATCATTAGGTATTCATAGGATTCATCAAGGTACTCATAAGGTCTTATCAATTAGGTACTCGTAAAAAAATTAGTTGTAATTACCAGCTAGTTATCAATATGATCAATCATCGCATATATTTTTGATTTAAATTCAAATATTATAATTTTTTTCACAAACAAATTACAAAATATAGAACAAACGTACAAGAAAATAAATAAATTAAGGTGAAATTCGAAATTATTTTGCTATATATACGTATTGAACGGGTGTTAAACTCCTTCTATTGCAGGCCTGAAAAAATGAACAGTTTAATGAATACAAAAGTTATCTTCCGTACTTTAATCGACTTTGCAGTTTTGATTTTTTTGTTTTTTTAATGAATCCAAAAATTTGGGTTACGTACCTGATATGAATTATGCAATTAATTCAAATTATCTGATCGCTGGGACCATGACCATAGTCAGTTGACAACGAAGCGATGTTTGAGAATTTAACCTGAAAATAAAAGTAACTACAAAACATCTCTTCAGCCGTAAGTTTTACAATTTGGATATTGAAAGATGCAATCACGTACCTTGTATATATACATATACCGTGACTTTCTGTGGATGCGGCACAACAGGGATACCAACCCAAGTGATTGATAGTCAAATCACTAGATTTATCCAGCTGCTTACTGCCTACTAGTCCACGCTAGTTTTGGGTTGTTATCCCTGCTGTGCCGCATCCACAGAAAGTCACGGTATATGATATCGGCACTTCTGCATACAACATGCTGGTAAGAAGAAATTGCAAACTTTCTTAGATTTTTGCTGGTGAAAAGTTGCAAACTTTCGTAGATTTGACACGATATTTCAAACAAAGAACGCGCGTTGCTTTTTGAACAAGAACCACACGTTGCTCTATGCGCGCGCATTTCGCGGTGACGGAAGTTGCGTCACATCCGTTACAATCTCTTTTTTAAGGAAAGGAATTGTATACAGTTTTTGTGCAATGATAAAAATCATCCGGTTATACTAGGCTTCTCATCCACCGATTCTGCGCAATTAGTTACCTAATTAGTCATTCATATTGCCATTAATCTTATTAATTTTAATTCTTCAAAATACGTTTAATTGAAAATACTCACGTCGACATCTCGGCACACATCTTGTCATACATACATGCGACTTGTGCTGCGAGATGTTGTTTTTGTTTTGTTTTCGGCACCACATATTACCGCCAACTTCATGCGCTATACTATTATTATTATAATCTTTTTTTGCTATAGTTTAATCTGCTTTTTATTTGTTTATTTTCCCATGAAAATACCAAATATTCGGCGCCTGGGCGGATGGACCATTCGGTTTTACCTGATTCTCACAGTATAGAGGGACAATAGAGAGACTAAACAACATCAAATGAAAAAAATTTCGAAATTTTATTCATTTAAGTTCCAAAATTGCTTATATTTCAGGAAAAATACTATTTGTGATAAGAAATTTCCAAAGAAACATGATTTTACCAATAAATGAACTTAGATCATCTTGCAGCACGTGTTGTTTTTAATAAAAAAAAAGTAAAAAAAAATCACCTCACGTTTTTTCATCAGAAGGGAGCTTTTTATGGGGCGTCGGAAGAAATTAAATTTTTAACGACCACTCTATTGCACATGTATGTTCTGTTGATAATGATCTGACGAAATAATGATGGAAAAGGAAAAGGAAGATTGTTTGCTCGTATAAAATGATTTTCAAAAGTCGTCTGTGGTGTGAAAAAAAAACGTAGAAAATACTGACAGTGATGGTTTTCAAGCATAAAGTTTCCTTTGTGAGATGTGTTTACTTTGAAATTTTCGGATTTATTGTCACGAAATTATTCATTATTACGTAACGTTACTACTGTGTACGTGGAAGCGGAGTGAGTCTGCGGATCGGGCCGTTTCAAGCATACATACAACTGACGTTACCCAAAATTGAATAATACCGTGGAAAAAATCTGATGTTTAACAATTATTCTGGAGAGTAGACTTCAGTTGATTATTTGTCATTCATTCTTCGATTTGCGAACTATGTAATATTTATTGACAGACTTTTTTCGTTACACTAGACTATTTTTTAATTATTCATACATGGGACATGACACGTCAACTCGGCCGACGTTTGACCCCGACGATCTCGAATTTGGTGCTTATTCTTTCATATTATATTTGTTCTAACTTATGACCGGTTCTGCAAATGGATGGGTTACTAATTAATAGAAGGCGATGGAATTAATAGACTTATTATTCAGAACATAACTTACACTTTACACAGAAAAAAAATACATCAATTCCACGACTCGAAAATACCCCAAAAAAATAATTGTCACGTCAATCTATGCTAAATATAACAGCTACACCCCTGCTCTCGCCGCCAGCAATACCAACGCAACGATGCGCGCACTGGGCTCTCTGGCATTGCGGGAACTAAGGATTATCATGGCTTCCCAACAATTAACAATCGCTAATTACAACGAATTGCGAGTTTCTAGAGAGAGACTTTATTTTTGCATTAAAAAAAAAATATGTTTTTCAACAGGTGTGTTTGTCATTCCGTGTAGAATAGCGTTAACATACATATTTTCGCGTCAATAATGCGTAGGCTCTGATAATAGTCGAAATAAGAGAAGCGCCCACACTCCGTGACACTGATCTGAATACTATCTGGATAGAGTATCCCGTGAGACGCCATTGTACCAAATTGAAGGCTCAATCAGCACTACCGTAAGAAGGCAGTGTACTAAATTTCGTTTGTGTGTAATAGTGTGTGTGTCAATGTATGTATAGCCGTAATTCTTAACCCTTCACGGTACCCCCGGGTCTTTTAAGGCACAATCTGAATTTTCCGCTTAAATATCTCCGAAACACAGGAAGGGTGGGCCCTGGCTCTTCTCCCTAAGGAAACTTATTGGTAGTGGGGACTTAAGGGCCATGGGACGACGAAGTCCGGCAGGTTCTCTGTGATTGTGTTCCGAAATCTACTATCAGTACTGCAAGTGTGACGTCACACGGTCAACTGCATATAGCGTTCCGTTTTTACTTTGAGTTTCAAGTCGCAGTAAATAACGTAACGCTACAACCGGCAAATTCAAAATGTCGTGCGCTACGCGAAAGGTGGTGCATATTTCCCTAGCTTGTGAAAGTTTAGCGGAATCGTCTACTGAAAGTGATTCCGACAACGACACTGAATTTCTTACATACATTTTCAAGTATTTCCGACGAAGTTTCATATCTCCACGTTTACATAGCTACGTTGAAAACGTTGTGCGTTTTTATTCTGAACATGAGTTTGACTCACATTTTCCTTAAGTGAATCATTCATTATAGGTATTGCAAAGTCTCTGTTTGTATTAGTCAATGCTTATATCAAGTTATAGAACAGATTATGAAAATGAGTGGAATAATGAAGACTTTTCAGGCCTTGTACCTTGGTCAAAATTAATATTAAGACATTCAATTAATAGTAGCAATAGGCAAGCCTCCATGTGCATTCAACCTGTGTGGGCACAGGTATAACCTTGGGTGAGCGCCAGCTGCCCCTAACAATAACACAACCTTTTTCTTAATTTCGTTCTATTCTATACCAGGAATTTCGATATTATCTGTTTTAGAATGAGATACTTTTCAGTTTCACTTAACTTACTCCGTCCACATTTAAATCGGCAATCAGTCAAGTTAGGCCGCTTCCTTACACCTCCTGAGAAGCAGTTGTTGATAGCAATATGGATGTTAGCTACATCAGATTCTTTTCGGTATATAGTAATAGTTTTATAAATGTACACATGCTAAAATCATTTTTTATGGGCACAGATTCTAATTCAAATGTTACAGCTCAGTATCGACAAAATTTAACGTAGGTAAAGCTACAGCCTCGCGTGCATTATTTCGAGTGACGAAAGCCCTCTATTTTTATGACTCGAGATTCATAAGGTGGCCCACTCGAGAAGAAGCCGAATTGACATCAACTAAGTTAAGTATATCATATGGCTTTCCCAATGCAATTGGAGCTGTTGATGGCGCCCACATAAAGATATGTGCGCCTAAACACCATCCTAAAGCATATATTAACCGCAAGGGAAGTCATTCCATTCAATTACAGGTAATGATTACCTATTTATTTTTAAAACGTCATTAAATGAAATTATATACTATGACACATGAATTTTCAGGCTGTTTGTAATGCAGATCTTGAATTCATACACCTATTCGGGTCAGGCCGGATCAGTACGCGATATGCGTGTTTTCCGCTTATCTGGACTACAAAAAATGTGCAATGCAGCATAATTTCAAGAAGGTAGCCACCTCCTTGCCGATGCTGCATATACCATTTAAAAGCACGTAATGGTGCCGTACAAAAATAATGGTCACCTTCCAGTAGATCAAATTAATTTCTATCGACGTTTGCCCTCGGCACGAAAGATCGTAGAACGGTCATTGGCTCTTCTAAAAGGACGATTTCGGTGTCTTCTCGATATTCTCCCCATGAAACGTACAGACTTAATACCGCGATACATTATTGCCTGTTGTATCCTCCTCAATATATGCATACAACGCGGTGACATCATTGGTGCAATCATCGCAACTCGTTTGCAAAATGTGCATGTGGCTAATGAGGAACACGCTAAACAGGCAGGCATCGCTAAGTGTCTGTTATTGACATTTGCACTTGCAAATCGATAAAAATTTTTTATAGTATATAGTTTTTTCAAACTTTGCCTATCGCTTTGTAAACATAAAAATCGCATAGAAAGTAAAAAAAAAAATTTTCCGAAAACTAAAAGGGCCTGTGGTCAAAAAAATATGTCCTTTTGGGATTATTTTTGTTTGCTTCTTTTGAGAATAGAAGAATAATAAATAAAGTAATAATGCTCCATGGTGATTTGTCATATGCTAATATTTGATGTCTTCCTATTACAAATTTTGTATGATGTCCTTCGATTCGTTTAACAAGTTCATCTTTTCGCGATGTCGTTTTTCTTTCTCTGCAATTTGCAACCGTCTATTCTCCGCTGTGTCGCTGATGTATTGTAAAAATGCTGAGTCAACCTTGGCCTTACGTGTCGCTGAATTGTTTAAAACGAATTTGATACAAACAATTGTCTTATAATTATGAATAGGCTCATAACTTTTTATTTATACGGATTTACATAAGTTGATGTAGACTGCTCAACCATAGGTATATTCGAACCGGCGACGGCAACGGTTTAACCCATGGCTTGTCGCGAAAAATCTCATCCATGATCTAAAATATACATTTTCAAATGTGTTACATAAAAAAACAATCCGGAGATTATTGGTGGTCGATAACATTATTAGATTACATACTGTAACGGATCGGGTGATCTAAGCCCGAGACAATACGTCACAACGCGCACCATCAACCGCGCACAACAAGTGACGTCAATCGGTGACTATATAAAGCACCCGAAAAGTTACATTTGGCGCCCAACGTGGGGCTCCTTGTTTGTTAGAGGTAAACCTTCTGTTTACCTGTAAAATCAGTAAAATCATTGCTTAGAGTCATTTGTTTAATTTAGAGTCATTGCTTAACTTAGAGTCATTTAATTAACTTAGAGTCATTAGTCAAATTTCACAATGGAAGGTCACAGTTCAGTCTCGAGATAGGGTTCGGAAAAGGAAATCGGCTCGAAACTTACAGATAAAATTATAGGTGGACAGGATAAAGACAAAGCCACATTCGAGTTAGACAGAACCTTTATTGATAAAAAATCTACGATGTCAGTCGATAATAACACATCAAATAAATTTGAAGTAGGGCAGACCAAGTCCATAATGATGACATTCCTAGAAAAAATAATGCAAAAGCTAGACGAAAAGTTCGATTCATTTGAACAAGCTGTATTCGATAAGTCGGGGACCGAAGACAGTCAAACAGAATTCGAACATAATAACTCGGAAATAATAGACGAAGTCGCGTCCGTAGAAGATAAACAAAACACAGAACTGTTTGAATACAATCTTGAAAACAAAATAGATAGATATAATACGGATTTCAACAGCTGTCGAAGAACTTTAAATTCAATCGAGTCGCGTAAACGAAACGAATTTTTCGAAAACTTAATTATCAATAATAAGGAATTAAGATATAAACAAATCTATTTAGACGAGATCACAGACATAACAAACGATTTAAAACATAGACATACCGATTTAGGTGTAATTACCAATTTATACCGAAATAACATAGTCGCGATAAAAAGTAAACAACCACGGCTCTACGCAGGAACGGAATATGAGAGAGATAAACAACTAGATAGAAAAATAGCTAAAACTCTTACATTCATAATAACTAACGTAGTTAGAGACGAATGGAAAATATTTGTTCTAAACGAAGATTTCAAGTTCCACGTAGAACCAGGGGGCTATCCTCGGACTTGCGCACTGAAAACAACAAAAGAAAAAGAAAAATTAATGTTTCCAAACTTAATAACGTTTTCCAATGAACGTAGAAGAAATAATACTTGTACAACCCTTAAACCGGGCAAGTAAAAGAAAGAAATTTGATAGCATAATAATTTAAACAATAAGAAAATCTTTATAATTTAAAAACAAATTAGTAGAGGTCACTTTTATTTTTTTGAAAAACCAGCAATAATTAAGTTGGCATAATATTTGCAAGTCATATCTAGAACCAAGGTAGATTCACAAAAGCTAATTTTTTTTAGAAAAACTTAATTCAGTAGACCGTAGAATGATGATATTCAAAACTGACACTGAGAATAGAATAATGAGAAAAAAATAAAATTAAAATTAGAAATTATTCAGGAGAATTTCGCATAGGGCCAGGGGGCTGACTACGTGAATTCACATCACGCGTACGAATTATAGAATTGTTAAAAGAGCGACGCGAAATTCGTAGGTATTTCATATAATAGGCAAAGAGCATAGAAATATGATAAGAAGAAGATTGTATTTACCGAAGTCACGTAGAAGGCGAGAATCAAGCAAATAGGCATCTTGATGCGAAGAAACTCAAACCGAACAGCAATCCAACCTAGATGGAAATAATAACGACTTAAAAATTTTATTTCCGAACAAAAAATTTTATTTCGGGAAAAGCGAGATTCGTAAAAGGAAGAGCGAATCAGACAGCTGCAGTCAGAAGAAGACGAGAAGAGGAAGGAGGGTTGTAGACAAGCCTATTGCAATGGAGGAAAATAATGACCGGAAAACTCTTACCAGTGCACAACCTAGTCCAACGACGGAGCCCGGATTAATGATGGAAGATCAATTAATCATACCGACGATTCGAAGACTTACCCTGCCTATACAAATCGACTTAACAGCTATCCACGTCGCTGAACCTGAAAACCGAAACAAACAAACATTACCGACTATGACCAAAACAACACCGATTATGACTAAAACACATGAGCCTAAGGGAACGAAAAAAAAAAAAAAAAAATTGCAACAGAGACATACTTACCATGGAAACTGATACCTGTGGAGATACAGGAGGATCGGAAATTACAACGAAAAGAACACAGAAAGAAGATCTCGATGCTCAAGTTGTTTGGATCTCTTGATATTTCGGACGACGACGACGAAAAAACACCAGCGCCGCTGAGCAAACACCACAAACGCGAAGAAATCGAGATACCGGTATTGTTCGACCCTACCGATCCACTGGGTCTGAAGAGACTGTAGATGCGATCCGACTACTGTATCAATCATCGTCCGAACAGCTGACCAATCATCCGACGATCCGATGATTGAAGGGGGCAATGTAACGGATCGGGTGATCTAAGCCCGAGACAATACGTCACAACGCGCACCATCAACCGCGCACAACAAGTGACGTCAATCGGTGACTATATAAAGCACCCGAAAAGTTACATTTGGCGCCCAACGTGGGGCGCCAAATGTAACTTTTCGGGTGCTTTACGCGACACAGAAGGTGTCGCGTATGGCTAGTTACTTGTGAGTGTCTTTACTCTAGATTAATTTCTAGGGCTCCTTGGTAGAGGTAATCAATTTGTTAGTCCCAAGTCTGATACAGCCTCGGTGCTGCTTGCAGCATCCAGGTCTGAGGGAGGCAGCTACGGTGTGATTCGCTCCACCCTAGTCTGTATTAGGGACTAACAAATTGATTACCTCTACCAAGGAGCCCTAGAAATTAATCTAGAGTAAAGACACTCACAAGTAACTAGCCATACGCGACACCTTCTGTGTCGCGTAAAGCACCCGAAAAGTTACAATACAGAAGATTGATTTGTTATTGATGCCTACTGTAACCTGTTCGGACAGTACAGCATGACCGAACGCCCGAATCACGACCATACGACTGCGCAATTAGTCACGCGCTGGTCATACGAGCTCCGCGTGACGTCACAAGCATTATATAAGGCGGCTCGTCAAGCCAACGAGCAGCGATTCGTACTAAAGCAGTCGATCGACTCACAGATAGCGTAGATTTCTCAAATAACTTCAAATAACCTCAATTCCGGAAATTAGCTAAAGCAGCAGTTTACCAGTCAAGCTCAATTCAATCAATTTATAAATTAGCTAAAATAGCAATTCACAAATAGACCTCAAGTCAAAAAATTATAATTAGCTAAAGCAGTAATTATAATTCAAAGCAATCGAAAAGAAATAAATAAATCAAAGCGATTCATTCAAACAAAAGCAAAAGGCCAGAACGAAAACGAAAGAAAGAAAAGAAACTAGAATTAGAAACATTCATCATATCGAGACACATTTTATTTTCTATTATTGTGAATCACAAACAAAACTATCCCTTTTTTTATAATAAAACCATCATTATTATATCACATCTCCACAGAATCCTTGCGTTTCATTTCGAGTTATGATTACCTTATTTAATTAACATAAATTCTTTCAGAGTAAATTCACTTGCATTAAAATCGTGTTTAGCTAGCTAACAGGCAGCTTCGGTGCGATACACTCAGGTAGCAACGGTATACCTTTAATCGGTACCCGAGCCTGGAAGGTAAAACAATCCCAAGTCTGTAGAGAGGCAGCTCTGGTAGATCTGAGTGTCCATCTGAGTCTGTATTAGGGAGGCAGCTTTGGTAGACCAAAGTGTCTATCCGAGTCTGTATTAGGGAAAAGAAAGGTTTTTCACATTTTTCCAACGAGGAGCTCCAAAAAAAAATTATCCGTGACCTGAACTCACGCGGACTAGCATAATTTCACCAACCTTCCGTTGATAAAACATATGCAGAAAAAGTTACAGTATGGTATATAAACGTTTACTTATATATTATATTTCAGAAATTTCTCACACTTACCTTCATTGTATTGGTTGGTTTTCCTAGAATTCGCAATGTCCGCACGCTGTGCATGATGCAACAGCTTAGTTACAAAGTCCATGTCTGAATACCTCAATTTCTTGTCTTTGTATAACGATGATTGAGGGGTAAGATTCAATGAGCTGATATTATTTTATATAGCTACGCAAAGGTTGCCACTGACCAGTGAGAATAGAAATCTCGAATTTTTTATTTCAGAAAGTTTATACCTCTTGAAAATTTAATTACACATATACAAAAATGTACAAATAAGTTTCCATGAAAGTTGGAATTCAATTGAATGGATGGTTGAAAAATTGTTAATGCTTTCATTCACCAACGCATGGCTTTCACACGCGTGGGCTACCACAAGAGTATATGAAAAGCGACTCGCAATTAGGATCAATTCATCCGAATTTGTCGCCATTATTATAATAAATAAAACTACCTAACGTACCGAACCGCAGTGGTAGCAGTGTGCTACGTCACGAATTCAATGACATCATTGACTGGCTGCAGTAGACTGGTGCCTGTTTTCGGAACGCGGTTGCCATTACTCGCAGTACTGGCAGTAGGTTTCGGAACACAGCCTGTGAATAGTAAAGAGTGCAAACCGAGTGTGTGCCCTGAGAGACCCAGGAGTTCCGCGGCGTTAGTGTTTTGGGACATATTGCACGCAATGCGCCATTCAAGTTATTAATTTACCTGTAACTTTTCATGCTATTGTATGCTATTCTTTGTAATAAACATGAAAACTCGTGTTTGTAATATGAATAAATATTGATTTCTAACAAAATAAATAGTTTTTTTACACTTTTATATGCATAAAACGCGAAAAATTACCCCATTTTGGAAAGTGTAAATAGATATACTTTTTGGAACCGGGACAAATGAAACTATATTTTCCTAAAGGTTTATTGTCTGAACTTTGAAACCCCACAGTATTCTTCCTCGATATTTCTTTACTGCAAAGATATGAATTTCTTAACGAATTTCGGTTCTACGCAAATTATTGTTTAAATTTCGATTATTATTGCAAGAATGTTGATATATTTAGTTTGAAAAACTATTGGAATATGCAGTAGAGACCCTGGGGATTACCCATGAATTTTTTCAGATTTTTAAAAAGCCTATAACATAAAGAAAAGATGGACAGGGCACGAAAGACCCAGGGGTTCCGCGGAAGCAGTAAAAAAAAAAAACGGGTTGCGTGGAGAGTTTAGTTACCATCGCATACACTTAGATACTTAAAGTTTTTGCTCGCGCAAGCGCATTGAGGTGGAATTCACTACCTTGACGCTGTTGCAGTTGATAAAGTAGAATGCTAACTGAAAGTCAAATATCTTATGTAGAATCACACCAGATGGCGTTTAGTTTGTAATCTACAGAGTATAGTTGAAACAAAAATGGCCAAAGTACATGTTGTATGAAAAAAAGTATCTTAAGTAAAAAACCATTATAATAGTTACACAAAGCCTTAAATCCATTATTTATAACAGATCCAATGAGGAGGCGCCGGCTAACTTATCAAATATTGATGATATTTCAAGTTTCGGCCAATAGGGATCCTCTATTCAGATAGTATTCAGATCAGCGCTTTGCGACGTGAAAGAAAAAAAAAATCTATTTCATTGCATTTGATGTGCTAGCTCGAACTCATTCATCGTAAAAAATCGACTGCCAAAAGGACAAGCCGAGAAATTCGAGAAATTAGATAGTCCGTAAAAATTGACTGGTCTCCCCCTGAAGACGATAGCCTAGTGGAAATGAAAAAAAAATGATCTCTGGTGTTCAACATATTTTTGTCGTCCTAGCTTGTACTAAGTTGAATTGTGAACAGTAATAAAATTCCAAGAATTGGGTCATTGACACCTGAACGTGTGACTATCTACACATCCGCTCAGAGATAAGGGTCGGGTGGTCCTGGCATTTGTAAATTTCCTGCAAGCAAGTTCATATCTTATCATCTCAGCATCACTGTCATTGCTTTATTAATCAGCAGCCTAACCTGATGGCGAAACTGTCTTTACAATTGTTATAAATTAATATGCGAACATTGCATACCGTTTCGTAGAGGTTCTGAGGTGATATCCAAGCGAACAGAGGCCGTAACAGTGAACCGAACAGCAATGAAACCTTCCCTAAGATCCGTTCCAGTTCAAGATCCGAAAACAATTCCACACAAGATCTTCACACCTAGCAACACGAAACTAGTGAAGCCCAATTGTTCCGCACCTGTTGCACCAGCTGTACAGTCAAAAGCGTTGGCACCAGCTGAGCCAGTGAGATCCGCCAAACCTGAGTTGGTACGAACGTCCATGCCCACAATTAAATCTTTGGAACATTCTCCTAGAGTACGGAAAAGTCCACGCCCTGAGCTGGCAGGTAACAAGTCCCCGACTTCTACTACCAAAACTCTGATTGGACGAAGTTTTCCTCCATCCCCAACGAGAAGTGCGGACATCATGACAAAGGTAAAACTAAATACTCATGTATCGCATGTTACAAAATCCCTAACTTTTATCTTTGGTTCCAATTATATTATAACGATGAATACTCACTCGTAGTGCTAACACCCAGCAATTCGTTTTGTAATTTGATTAGTCGTTATTTTTATAATATATAGTTAAACTTATTTTGGTTACATATTGGACTCTTATTACACACTAGCTAGTAACTATTCTCGCTCGCTCGCGCTCGAAGGGCGCACTACGATTCGGCTTTTCCTTCCAGCGCGGGACGTTTAGGCACGGTAGGTTTTAACAGCGGAAGAGCCATGATCGTAGTAACGATACCGAAATAGTAGTTTTCGTACCAAGGCCGTGAAGTATGATTTCACGGCCCAAGTGTGGATTGCGCGACCACACGAGGCCGTGAAATCTTACGGCCGAGGCGCGAACAACATTTTTTCAATCGAGTATCTATTAATAAGAGGATTAGTGGGGCTGAATGATTGTACAACACACGATCCGCTATCCGTAGGTTGTATGTTTATTTAGTAAAATAAGGAGAAAACAACTTCTATATATCAGTTATGTGTTAGCGCATGTAGCAAGCTAAAGTAACAATGTGGCCGGCGTGAAGCGCCGGAACATGAGTTCCACTTAACGTGTGTAACTTTGTATGAAACTAATATAGGTGGCAGCACCATGCGGTGTCAGCCACGCATTGCAATGACCATCAAATTACAACACTTCCTCTCAATGCGTGGGGTGGGATGTCACTAATCGGGGATCATTTTTTTTTTTTCAAGCCCGACCAGTACGGTACATTTTTTGTGCTTTGGTCCGGGTAATGCTTTCGTGAGCATATCGGCCATCATGTCGTCCGTGTAGACATGCTCAATCTTCAGCTGGTTGTTGGATAAGGCCTCACGAATGAAATGATGTCTTATGTCGATGTGCTTGCTTCGTACATGATATGTCGGGTTTTCGGCAAGTCGTAATGCACCGAGATTGTCATTTAGGATCTTTACATCGGCAAGGTTCGGTAACCCTAGCTGGGTTAGAAACGCTTCAAGATATATGGCCTCCTTGGTCGCTTCGGTGATTCCCATGTACTCTGCCTCAGTGGACGGTCCTAGGTGATCGCGCCCATGCCGAGGATGAACGTATAGCCCGTGTATGAGTATCTATCTGTTAAACAACTGGCCCAATCAGCGTCGACGTATCCGATCAAAGGTTTTGCCGTTGGTCCATACGTGAGACCGAGCTGCGACGTTTCCTTTAGGTAGCGCAGGACACGCTTAGCGGCTGTCCAGTGGATTGGTCCGCGAAAATTGTTAAACTGACTCAATCACTTACGGCGTGAGCTATGTCCGGCCTTGTTGCCATTGCCAAATACATCAGGGCGCCAACTAATTCGTGATATGGCGGCTTGCCCACTTCACGGTGGCTGTCCTCTTCGAGTGGCGTCAACTTCACGTTGATGTCCATGGGAGTCGTTACGGGCTTCGATTCAGTCATTCCGAATCTATCCAGAATGTCTCTGATGTACCCTACTTGGTTCATTGAAATTGTGTTCTCAGATCGTGTGAACTTGATGCCAAGGCAGTATTTCATGTCACCGAGATCCTTTATTTCGAATTCTTGTGAAAGATATGTCTTCAGCTGTTGTATTTTGTTTTAGCTTCGAGAGGTGACGATGATGTCGTCTACATAAATGGCTATCAGTAGCAGTTCTTCCCTTTGCTCCTGATAATATACACACGGATCCGCGCTGGACGGTTTCGCGTCGAATTTCTTCAGTGTCTTGTCGAGCCTTTTATGCCAGATTTTACCGGCTTGTCGTAACCCGTACAATGGTCTCTTCATAAGGCAAACTTTGTCTCCGTCTCTTAGATCGTCGAGCATCTTCCTTGTCCTAATCCCCAAGTCATCTTTTTTCTCGGTTCGGTTGATTATCTCCAATGTCTCAGTCAGGTACGGTGGGGCGTCCATGAATATCTCTTCCTTGATGGGACCATTCAGCTATGCCGTTGTCACGTCCAATTGCTTGATTGACATTCCGTACTCAGCCGCGGTCACTACCAAAAGACGAATGGAACTCAGCCGAGTGACTGGTGCGAATGTCTCGTTGAAATGGATTCCCGGACGTTGGGCAAAGCCTTTGACCACAATGCGGGCTTTCCTCCTTTCAATGGTTCCATCGGGGTTGTGTTTGTTTCGTAGAACTACGCGGCTGCCGATGATCCGCTGTTTCTCTGGGCGATCTGTGATTTCCCACGTGTCATTCTTTAGAATCGATTTAACCTCTGCTGCCATGGCACGAAGCCAATCTTCGGCGTCTGGACCGGTTATAGCCTGTTCTATTGGAATTTCCGCGATGAGGGCCACTTCTTCTGCGCATTCCGCTGCATTGTGTCTTTCGTGGTATAGTTTTTGCGGTCTTTCCGGTCGTCCAGTCATAATCCTCTTCAGTCTTTCGGCTCCTCTTCTTGGTATGTCCACTATGTCTTCGTCCGGTACCTCGTCTTCAGACTCTACATCAACTACTGGAGCATCCTCGTGGTGAGCTTCACCTTCTCTTATTTCGATTTCGACTTCTCGACGCTCGGTGCTCGGAATATTGGGTTTTGATCTTGATCCGCAAGATCCTACGGGAATAAACCTGCGTAATCGTTATCCAATTGGCCATCGTTGTTCTCCATGAACTTGACGTCTCTTGTCTACACGACCTTTTTCTCGACAGGTAGCCACACTCTGTAAGCTTTTGACTGGTCAGAGTAGCCGAGGAATTTGGCTTTCTTCGCACGTTCCTCGAATTTTCCGTTGCGGGATACTCTGTCTAGGAAGTAGACATCGCATCCAAAATCCCTGAAGTGGCCGACGTCGGGTGTCGTCCCTATCCACTTTTCGTACGGAGTTCGTCCGTCCAGACTTCTGGTTGGACACCTGTTTCGGACGTAGTTCGCAGTCGTAACCGCTTCTGCCTAAAACGACGATGGTAGTCCGGATTGAATGAGAAGACATCTGACGACTTCTATCAGAGTCCGGTTTCTCCTTTCTGAGATCCCGTTTTGTTCCGGATTATACGCGACGGTGAGTCTTCGTTTGATTCCGTTCTGCTTCAGAAAGGCATCAAATTCTGTATTGACGTACTCCTTCCTGTTATCGGATTGTAAATTCTTGATCTTCTTCTCCTTCTGATTTTCAACGACTGACCTAAACTCCTTGAAAACGTCGAAAGCTTCACCTTTGGCTTTGAGAAATCGCACCTCGCACCACCTCGAGTGGTCGTCGATGAAGGTGATGAAGTATTTGCATCCTCCGTTCGATTGCACACGCATGGGACCGCATATGTCGGAATGGATTTTTTTTAGAACTTCGCTTTCTCTCATAGACTTCTTTGGAAAGCGGGATTTTGTCATCTTTCCCCGAAAGCAAATTTCGCACGTCAATTCAGCCTTGCAGTTTCCTAGGTCGAATCCTTTTACGACCCCGCTGCGCTCGGCTCTGACGAGATCCTGTGCGTTGATGTGTCCCAGCCGTCGGTGCCATGTCTTCAACATTTTGGACGGCTTATCAGAATCGTTTTCTTGCCCCAAGGCTACTCCGTGATCTGGCTGCGCGCGTTCGACTACGAAGTATAAGTTACCAATTTGATTTGCAATGAGTTGTGCGTCTTCATCCTTGACCCGGAACTGATCTTCCTTTAAAATTAAAGCTCGATCTTTCTTGAAAAGCACATCGCAGCCCTTGTCTGCGATCTTGGAAACCGATATAAGATCCGTACGAAGAAGAAGTTTTTTGGGTCTTCTTGACCTTATTTCCATCGAGGAGTTGTTTACTAAATTGAGTTTTCCTTGAATCTTCTCTTTTACAGATGTAAAATCATTCGACTCTTTGCACAAATGCGATGTTGCGCCGCTGTCCGGGCACCATCTTTTGTTTCGCGACCCGCTATCCGCCTGAAGTGCTTCTTGTACATCTACGAGTTCTTTCACCGCGCACAAGCTCACGTCTTCGACATTCTTTGCTGATTGTCCGGTATTTTCATGTTTTTTCTTACAATCCGCGGCTTTGCGACCCACTTCCTTGCATCGGTTACAACGGAATTTAAATTCAGTCTTCTTACCGGGGGTCTTACTGCCCGTTTTACCCTGTCACGTATCAGGAATTACAGGCCTGATACAAACAAGACTGACGAATACGCAGGATACACCGCGCATAACAAGTGACGTCACAATCGACTATATAAGGGACCGTGCTGCTCGGCAAAGCAGCGTACCTAGATAGAGCACCAGGACGACTCACTATCATTTAGTTGGTACCTGACCGGCATAGAGCCCGGGTATCTTGTAGGGACACTTTGCTTTAAAAAGACTGCTACAGCAGCGTCTTACTTGTAGATTCACACTTTATTCATATTTGATTTCGTTTTTTTTTTCAATTGAATTCCATATTACCAATCTCTCATCGTATAGCGGTTGAATACCGTGGCAAAGCGCCGAACTGTGCCACAACATAGACTTTGTTATGATTATGGTTGTGGATGTTGTGAGTCTGTTGAGATCGTTGAGTTCGTACCTCGTTTTTACACAGGAGGGTAACCGGATTACGTGCGGATGGTTGAAGTGACTAATGTGTGCTCGTTGATATGATTACAATTGGAATTATTTATTGATACGTAGTTATATCGATGGTTTAAGACAAGTATGCGTTAACTATAATTTCCTAGAGTTAGGTATTAACTATTTAGATATAGGATTTGAGTATTCGAGAGTTGATTGTTCGAGAGTTAGTTGAGGTGTTGATTGCTCGATGGCTAATTGAAGAGTGATGAGCTAATAATGAATATGGTGTCAGTTCGAGAGCAAGTTCTTTGTCTCTTGGGCGTGAGCGTGTTAAAATGCAAGGTTTACAGTTTATAGGTACTTAGGTAGGGATGATGGTTCTTCGAATCGTGAGGTTAAGACGTCCTTTGATCAAGGGTCATGGGATAGGATGCATGCAGGCTGTTGTGTATCAAGTGTTGAGAGTGAGAGGTATAGGGAACGTAACAACTTTATATTTCTTTTTGTTAACTATTTGTTAGATAATTAATTTCATAAATTAAAATTATTCTTTAATCAGAGCCATTTTCATTCTCCGTACCACCTTTCTGAGTTTAATCTTTTACTAACAATTCGAGTCATAGCTAATATAAAGCTTCGGTCTTGACAGACGCTGCTCAGGTCAGATACCTGCTCTGGTACATCCAAGTCAGGATACTGCCTCGGTTAAATAAAGTCGGCCCAAGTTTTGTACAGCCTTGGTGCTGATTACAGCATCCAAGTCTGAGCGAGGCGGCGACAGTGAGCTTTGCTCTCCCTAGTCCGTATTAGGGTACTAACAAACTGCTTATCTAACCAATTCAATTTAACCAGGAGCCCTGGAAAATCCATTCTTGCAAAGATCTCACAATAACTTTAGGCTCGCGTCACCTTCGGTGCCGCGATCACCTCCCCAAAAGCTACAACCCTTATTCGAATTCCACTCTTTATTTGAGAACATGGCGTTTTGCGTTGCACCGTGAGCATCGTTCTTACGCGCGTCACTTTCCTCGATGATTTTTACGCGAAGTGCCTCCGGCAACGGCAACTCATCACGAGATTCGATGGCGCATCGAAAGTTTCCGAAACTGGGGGGCAAACTGTATAGAAACATGATAGCTAACAGGTCGGGATTTATGTTCACATCCATTTCGCTTAATTTGTCAATCGCGTCGAAGAATTTCCGAACGTGTTTACGCACGTCCTCTCCGTCCTCTTCCGTTGAAGTGTTAACTATTTTAACAGGGTAGCCTTGCGAGCCGGCCCCTCGGACTGGTAAATGTTCTCTAGTTTTAGCCATACTTCGCGGGAGGTTTTGCACCCCTTGATCTGTTTTAACTCGGTGGGATTAATTGACAAAATAATATCGGATTTCGCCTTGTTATCGTTCTTGGTCCACGCTTTCAATCTTTCGCTCGATTCCGTGTTGCCTTGGATAATTTCAGGCATTTAGCACTCGCCACTGACATACACCCATGCATCATTTTTAATTAACAATGCCTCCATTTGCGTCTTTCACGTGTCATAGTTCTCTTTGTTTTGTGACGTGGATTTTTGTAGACCCTCGGAGCTGGACCGGATAGCCAGCATCCGGGGTCAATCCAACGCACACACAGCTATACTCGAAATTTAAATTGTTTGGGCGCCAGGCGACTACTCGCCACTTTCAAAATCTCAACAACAAAACAAAAGACTAACGGAAACTTAAGCGGCGGCTAGCAACAGTACCGCGCAGAGGGGTCGGGATTAATATTGAGGATCAGCCAGGCGTTAAATAACGACTCGTGAAGTTAAATTTAACAAAGAAATATTAAGAATTTATTCAATAAAAAAAAATTTAAAGAAAAACAAATTAAGATAAAATAGGTAGAGAATAATCGTGTACCCGTGGGTACTCCCTCGCGGATTGGTTGTGGCCAAGGACCGTGTATAGGCGGTCTCGCCACGTTTTACAAATTTGACAAAAATCAAAGCTTCCACGTAGGAACGCAATAACAAAAAAAAACAATACCAAAGTAAAATAACCAAGAACTTAACAAATCAGTGCCTCGCGGAACAATGATAACGGGTCATAGGCGAAATCTACACCGCGAGGGGTTAAGCAATAATTCACTAAATTCATACGATAAACACTAACAATAACTTAATCCTAACTCTGCCTCGTAGGCAAGTCCACAGGATCTTGACTCGACAATTACAAAACCAAACAAAACGCAATTCGACTCGACTCTAACTGATTGTGTTTGAATCTCTACGCGAGAGAGAGAGACAGCGACTGACTTAGACTGTCTCACTTGCTCTTATAGGCGAGCCTCGGCACCGCTACAGTTGGACTACTAAATGGCCACTTTTTAGGCCTATAACCAAATTTCTCGAACGCGAAAAGTTCTCTAAAACACTAGCTACGGCCTACCGACTCGCAGCACGGCTTAATCGACCCTCAAAAGTGTTAAGTCACCTCGTGGCGCAGATCAAAGGCAATATGGCGAATGGCCGTTTGCCGGGTTCGAAAATCTTTGGACTAGATAAGTTGACGCTTACCGTAATCCAGCCACTTCACGTACAGAAGTAGTGCCTCGTGGCGATAGACTCGGAACTACACTCAAGCACACGCTAAACTCGAAACTCAAATTCAAAAAGTCCCACGTAGGGGAGTCGCAAAATTAGCCTCGCGGCTGAACAAAACAAGACTTTAGCGCAAGAATTAGAGCTCGGGGCTCTACCTGCGAAGCAGGCTTACGGCAGAGTGATTTCTTCCAAAATCGCTCGTCTGGCGGATACTCATCCGCGCTCTATATTTGCGCATTGTCGCCGGGATTTTCAAAAATCGGTTGGCGGGTTGCGCTACGGTAGGCGCCGGTCGATGGGTTGTTTCTGCGTTGACGATTTTCTTGGCCTACGGTTTCGGGAGGCAGGGAACGCGGCTCGCAGGCTCTTGGGGCGGCGGGAATCTCCTCCACCGCCGATTTCCCACGTCGGTGAGTGCCCCCGGCACTCCTCCGCCTTCCTCCAGGTTAACAACTAGGCCTCGTACGTCGGTCCAATACTTCGTGTCAGGACTCTTATCCCAGCCCTCGATCTAGGGACATCTCCCCTCGGCTCGCACATAATAGAGATTATGAAAGAAAATGAAACACAAAAAAAAATCAGAACTCAAATCAGAAGTCTAAGTCGGTCACGGTCGCCTCTCGGAGTTGGATTACCCTAACTGTGGGTGCATTCACTCTGGACCTGGGTGGTCCTTTCACTCTTTCGCTCCCTTAATTAGGCCTGTCAAGGGTTTGGGGCGAATTGTAACGGCAGTCTCAAACTGCAATGTTACAGTTTGAGGTCTCTATTCGCACAAGGCCCGACGCGGACATCTTGTTTCTCGAAACGATACGACCAACGTGACGTACGACACAACTTAACCTCACTCAGTTTTAACCACTGGACTCGCGTGTTTTTATTTCTCAAATTCAGCATTTTCGATTAGCTGGGCCCATACCCTATTAATAGGAGGGTTAGTGGGGCTGAATGATTGTACAACACACGATCCGCTATCCGTAGGTTTTAGGTTTATTTAGTAAAATAAGGAGAAAACAACTTCTATATACCAGTTATGTGTTAGCACATGTAGCAAGCTAAAGTAACAATGTAGCCAGCGTGAAGCGCCGGAACATGAGTTCCACTTAACATCTGTAACTTTGTATGAAACTAATATAGGCGGCAGCACCATGCGGTGTCAGCCACGCATTGCTATGACCATCAAATTACAACGGTATCCGTAAAGTACACCGTTATAAGATGTGTTTTGCGGCCGTAAAGTGCGACTTCCCGAACACGCGTCCGTCAAACACATCTATGATGATTGATGACGTACACTACGTACACTACTCGATCGAAAAACGTCGTTCGTGCCTCGGCCGTAAAATTTCACGGCCTCGTGTAGTCGCGCGATTCTCGGACTGGCGTCGCCGGTCCGAGGACGCGTTATCCCGCTCGGGCCGTGAAATCAAACTTTACGGCCCTGGCATGAAAACTACTATCAAAAATCCGGCGTAATGCGCACCCTCGTTTCCTGTTCCATTCATAGTATGTCTATAAACTCCCAAATACATGGGTGTGCCACATCCAGCAGTGCGATTCTGGATCTTTTAACACCGCTAAAGACCGCGCTAACGTTCAAGTTAGCGACCTTCGCCGAGTCTATAGCAACCACATAATTTTCAACCGGTCGCTATCTAGCGAGTAATAATTGCAACATACTTCCGCGAGGCTAATACTCTTAGCCAATGAGAATTCTCTATTCCTCACCGATTTGCATATGTGCGTGACGACTCTAGCGGCATTTCTACATTCTATGGTGAGTTTATTATTTTTTCAAATATAAATTGCCGCGTCTGTTTAAATAAAATATTTCAAATATAATTTAGAAGAATAAAACGAATAAAATGACGTCAGTACAGATTTTAACGATATAACCGAACTTCTTGAGATTTATAAATTAATATTTTCATCATTATGTATAAGTATGTATGATTGATTTATGCTATATAAATTGTTTGGTATGCAGCGTCGTTTGCAACGTATACAATTCAACTGTTTGATAATAGGTTTCATCAAATAAAACACGTAAATTAATAGTATGATAAATTACTTTAGTTCAAACATCAAACAAACACGCGGTCCAAGAGCGAACTCTGCTCAAAAAGAATATACAGGGTGATTCAGATCAACCGCCCGTAATTTCACACGGGAATGCCTTGCAAAAAATGAAAACGAAAGTTCCTTGGCGAGAACTTCGAGGCTATTACAGTTTTCGAATTAGAGCAGGTCAAAGTTAGCCTACGAGAGAGCTCGCACGCCACGCGGCCGAAACCGTTTTAATAAATTTGAAGAAAGGTGCTCGTACTTTGTTGTTTTCGCGTTCCTACTGAAATTTTTCGGCCGAATCGTCGGTAGACCGTGTCCAGGTCGACAGGCGCTATAGTTTTTGTTGTCCAGGTCGATCGGACCGTAGTTCTTATAGTCTAGGTTGACCGGGCCATAGTTTTTGCAATCTAAGTCGACCGGGCCGATTTGAATAAATAATCTACTGATAGAAAGGTTCATCAATTTCAAATAGGTTCAATTAAAAACTTCGTGTCACATTTGAACTGTAATTAAATTTCTTCATTTCTAGGCTACACCAGAAATCGGTACGGTACGTTAAAACAAAACTTCTGTTAAGAAATGGGCTCTTAACTTCAAGTTTTAGAGGTAGCTAATCGCATTTTTCGATTTCCCGTTCAAATAACATAGGAATTTTTTTTTTTTTTTGTTTCGAATCTTATACCTCGGTAATGGCATATTGTACAGACAAGCCCATGACATATTTTTATATGACTACAAAAAAGGTCTCTTATAATTTTTTGATAACTCAACTTTTTTCAATACTCACCTAGAGTACCAAGAATGTATTAATAAATTAGGCAAGTATTGGAAAGAGTTCAGTCATCAAAAAATTACAAGAGGCGTTTTTTGTAGAGCATTCAATTCTCTATAAGAATATGTCATGGGCTTGTCTGTACAATATGCTATTACCGAGGTATCAAATTCCAAACGAAAAAAAAAACAATTTCCTATGTTATTTAAACGGGAAATCGGAAAATGCGATGAGCTACCTCTAAAACTTGAAGTTAAGAGCCTATCTTTTAACAGAAGTTTTGTTCTGACATACCCTACCGATTTCTGGTGTAGCCCGGAAGAAAAAAAAAAAAAATTTCGGCACAGTCTAACATACCTATATGTGTATATTGTATACCTATATACAGGGTGATCCAGAATGAGGTATTTTCCTTCTACCAGTGGATTCTTCGTGAAAATCTAAGACGAAAATTATCAATGCTAAAATGTCGAGGGTGAAGCCGTTTTTAGATAAAAGCCGTTCAAAGTTAGCGAATACGAGAACAGATACGAAACTACCTCAGGGCCGCGATCATCGTTTTGTCAGTTGGCGAGATCGCGGTAGCCGGTGACGCGTCGCGAGGACCGCCAGGCCTGAGACAGTTTCGTATCTGCTCTCACATTGGCTAACTTTGAACGGCTCTTGTCCGAAAACGGCTTCACCCTGGACATTTTATCATTGATAATTTTCGTCTTAGATTTTCACGAGGAATCTACTGGTAGAAGGAAAATACCTCATTCTGAATCACCCTGTATATATACATACTGTAACTTTTTTGGTGCTGTACGCGACACTGAAGGTGTCGTGTATGGCTAGTTACTGTGAGTGTCTTTACCCTAGAATCTTATCTAGGGCTCCTCGGTAGAGATAAGCAATTTGTTAGTACCTAATACGGACTAAGGAAGAGTCTAGCTCTCCGTAGCCGCCTCTCTCAGACCTGGATGCTGTAATCAGTACCGAGGCTGTATCAGACTTGGGCTTCAACGCGCGTACCGAGATAGTATTTCGACTTGGGTGCACTGGGTACACCGAAGCGAATATCTGATCTGGGCAGTGCAGTCGTCCCCGAAGCTGTACATTAGCTAACGATGAAATTGAAGTTAGTAGGTAGAGTTCAATCTAGATGAAAAAGGTTTGAATGAAAAGGAAATCGTCTCGATTGAACATATAATTTTAATCAAACATTTAATATTTTAGCTCTATGTGGTTGCAACCGATTTCTAATATAAAGTAATCTAATGATAAATTTTAATATAAGTCGTAGATTTAGCTAAGCTACGGCTCTACTACCATTAAATTATAGTTGTATTGAAATAATGAATTAAATTGAAATAAGTAATTTGGTAAAGAAAGAAAATAATGACTCAATACGTAAAACTCCGCTATGGCATTTTCCGTTTTAACAAAAATTAATCTACAGAGTACTGCGGCTCTATGCCTGTGCAGCCCCAAAAGCAAAATAAGTGTGAATCAGCGTGGCGCTTTGCCTAACACTGCTGATCAGTCAGGTTAGCGCAGCGCTTTATAAAGGTACCGTTTAACGTCACTTGTTGTGCGCTGTTGACGGTGCGCGTAGCAACGTATTGTCTCGGGATTGTGACGCCCGATCCGTTACAATACAGGGTCAGGTTTCTCAGCGGTCTGATCTGGGAGGAGCTTCAACGTTATGCGGGTAGACTATTTCCGAAGTGTGCTATACATGTGGATGTGAACACACTTGAAGATAAGGGTATCTGCTCAATAATCACACACTATTATTCTGCCGCGAACAAGTATGAATATAAAAATGCGGAGCTTCAGCACGTTGAAGCTCCTCCCAGATCAGACCCCGGAGAAAACTCACGCTGTGTATTAGGGTGGCCGTTATTTCCCAAATTTACTTTTCTCACTTGGGTATGGTCCAAATCATGAGTTTGTAGCCTAAAAATAACTATGTAAATAATATAAAAAGATTTAATTTCCATCAACCCCTGCCTGAATGACTATACTTTTCCTATTCGATTGACATGGGATTTTTGCACTTTTTAGACTTTAATTTTTTTTGCGGTTACTATATTCATTACCTCATTAAATATTGTTGATTCTTCTTCTGTTCCTACCTATTTAGATGTACAAATCTTTACATTACCGAAAATAAAAATGTTCATTTATTGACTTTTCAATGCTTTTTATGTATTGAAAGGTTGAATATATGTTTTCATACGCTTTCATTACTCTTTAATATGAATTTTTATCTCTTCGAAACTTTTTTCATCTTCATAAGTTTCGAAGAGGTCAAAATTTATATTAAACAGTTATGAGAGTGTCGAAAAACATACATTCAACCTTCAAATAAATAAAAAGCATTGAAAAGTCACTAAATTAAAAAATATTCGAAAATTCTTGTAAAATTTGGTAAAAATCAATTTTGACCTATCCAAAACTCATAAAATTTTTTTTTTTCTACAATGTAAAGATTTGTCCATCTAAACGGGTCAGAACAGTAGAAAAGTCAACAATATTTAATGAGGTGATGAATAGTATAGTCACCTAAAAAAAAATTACTCTCAAAAGCTCAAAAATCCCATGGTAATCAAATAGGGAAAGTATCGTCATTCAGGCAGATGATAATGGAAATTAAATTTTTTTTTTCGTTCAACAATTGTTTTTAGGCTATAGACTAATGATTTGGACAATACCAAATTGCAAAAAGGCAATTTTAAAAATGACGGACACACTTACATGTGTATATATTGTAACTTTTTTGCTAGAAAAAACAACAAAGAAAAAAAAAAAAAGAACCTGGAAAATAGGACAAACGGAATGGTGGGACCAAGAATGCAGGAGACAAAAGAAGATGGCTCAAAAAGCATGCAAAACAATGGGAAAAAGAAAAGAAGAAGGTGAAACAGAAATGAAAAGATTCAAAGAAGAAAGAAGGAAATACACAGACATGTGCCGGAAAAAGAAGGAAGAGTGGAGAGAGAGGGAAGATAGAAGAGTAGAAGAAATAAAAGATGAAGGAGGAGCATGGAAATACATAAACAGAGAGAGAAAGAAAAGAATAGGGGTGAGCGAGAATATAACAATGAAACAATGGACAGAACACTTCAAAGAATTGCTGGGCGGCCAGGGGGAGAAAAAGCAAGAAGAAGGGGGGGGGGGAGGCAGAAAGAAGAGATCAAAGAAAAAGAGGAGAACGAAGAGGATGAAAAGACACAGGAGGAAAGAAAAATAAAAGAAGAAGTAATAAAGAAGGTTGACAAATTAAAGAAAGGAAAAGCCGAAGGAGGGGACGGGATAAAAAATGAAGCGTGGTTAGCAGGACAGAAGGTGAAGAAAAAACTAGCAGAAATAATATGGAAGACATGAAAAGGAGAAGGATACGTAAAGGAGTGGAGAGACGGAGTAGTAATTCCAGTTCACAAAAAGGGCAGCACAGAAGAAGTGAAAAACTACAGAGGGGTAACTCTAACCCAAACGGCATACAAGATATACGCCTCAATAATAAACGACAGGATAATAAAGGAGCTGGAGGAAAAAGGGGGACTAGACGAAACACAATCAGGATTCAGAGGAGGAAGAGGAGGAATGGACAACATATACATAATAAAACACGTCGTGGATCAAAAACTAAAAGAGAAGAAAGGAAAGGTGTACATGACATTTGTAGATCGCAAAGCAGCATTCGATAGACTGGACAGAGAAACACTGTGGAAATCGATGGAGAAGAGAGGAGTGAAGAAACAGCTCATAGAAAAGGTAAAATAAATCTACAAAGACACGAGATGCTACGTAAGAATAGGAAACGAGACCTCCGAAAGATTCTGGGTAGACAAAGGAGTGAGGCAGGGATGCCCACTAAGCCCAACGCTTTTTAACATCTATATCGCAGACCTAGAGGAAACAATGAGAAAAGGACAGGACGGCGGAACAGTGATAGGGAAAGAAAAAATATGGTCGCTGGGATATGCAGACGACGTAGTGCTGATAGCAGAAGAAGAGAAAGAGATGAAGGAAATGATAAACAGAGCAGACAGATACTTCAGAAGAAAGAAACTGGAGGTAAATCAAGAGAAAACGAAAATAATGATATTCAGTAAAGGGAAAGGAAAAAGAAGAAGAGAGAAATGGATGTGGGGGGAGAAGGAAATGGAGGAAGTAGACGAGATGAAATACCTAGGATACGTACTAAGCAGGACGAACAACGAAGGGCCGCACATCAAGGAAAGGATAGGAAAAGCGAGAAAAGCCATGGGAGGACTATGGGGAATAGGAGAGAGAAAATTGAGGGGGGACGTGAAATGGAGACTGAAATTATTCGACTCAGTAGTAAAAGGAATCCTGATGTATGGGGCAGAAGTATGGGGATGGGAAGAACGAGAAGAGATGGAGAGACTACAGGAGAGGTACCTAAGATGGATTCTGGGACTGGAAAGAACCACGCCAGGATACATAATAAGAGAAGAGCTTAAAAGGGACAAGCTAAGAGTAGAAGCCGGAAAGAGAGCGGTAAGATACGAAGAGAAAATAAGAAAAGACGAGAAGAGAAAGATACTAAGGGAATGCTGGGAGGAGAGGAAGAAAACGGAAGAAAGAGGAAAAAACGACAGATGGGGAGAAGAAAGAAAGAGATACCTATGGAGATGTGGTATGGGACCAGAAGAAGTAGAGAAGAGAAGAGAGAAAGAAGGAACAATAGAAGAAATAGCAGTGTGCAGAGATAGAGAGGTACAAGAGCAAGAAAGAATGGATAAAGTGTGGAATTCAAGAAGTGTACCGAGATATAAAGAGATAAGGCTACTAGCAAAGCCAAGATACATGAAAGGGAAAAGAGGAAGAAAAGGAAGCGAAGTATCGATAATTGCAAGACTGAGATGCGGAAACGAAGAGAGAGGAAGAAAATTCTGGATAAAAGAAGAAAAGAGAATATGCCGGATGTGCAGAAAAGAAACGGAGACGCTAGAACACTTGATAGAAAGATGCAGCGAGATGGAGGGGGTAGAGGGAAATCTAGAAGAAATACTAAGCGACGAGGGAAAAGGGGTGAGGTGGGGGAAAGTGCTGAAAGAAAGAAGAGACAGAATAGAAAAAAAGGAGAGGGAACAATGGGAAGACTAGGAGGAAGAAAACAAAGAAAAGAAAATAGAAAGAAAGGAAAGATATGAAAGAAATCGTGTAACAAACAGCACAAGTAGAAATAGTTTATAGTTTGTAAATTGGAAATAAATGAAGTACGGAATGAGATAAAGAAAAAACAATGTAACGCCGAAAGGCAAATATTGGGAGTAAATAAATATTATTATACAGGGTGAATTTTCTCCGGGGTCTGATCTGGGAGGAGCTTCAACGTGCTAAAGTGCTGAGGTGTGCTATACGTGTGGATGTAAACAAATTTGGAGATAAGGGTATCTGCTTGATAATCACACACTATTGTTCTGATGCGAACGATTTTGAATAGAAGAAGGCGGAGCTCCAGCACGTTGAAGCTCCTCCCAGATTAGACCCCGGAGAAAACTCACCCCGTATATTATATTATTATATTGTAACTTTTATGATGACGGCAAGTTATTGTGAGTGTCCTTACTCTCGAATTTATCTAGGGCTCCTTGGTAAAGATAAGCAGTTTGTTAGTACCCTAATACCCCTTGATCAGTTTTAACCCGGTGGGATTAATTGACAAAATAATGTCGGATTTCGCCTTGTTATTGTTCTTGGTCCACGCGTTCAATCTTTCGCTCGTGGAGTCAACAATATTTAATGAGGTGATGAATAGTATAGTCACCTAAAAAAAAATTAGTCTCAAAAGCTCAAAAATCCCATGTTAATCAAATAGGGAAAGTATCGTCATTCAGGCAGATGATAATGGAAATTAAATTTTTTTTTCGTTCAATAATTGTTTTTAAGCTATGGACTAATGATTTGGACAATACCAAATTGCAAAAAGGCAATTTTAAAAATAACAGGCACACTTATGTGTGTATATGTATTGTAACTTTTTTGATGACGTACGCGACACTGATGGTGTCGCGCCCGGCAAGTTATTGTGAGTGTCCTTACTCTAGAATTTATCTAGGGCTCCTTGGTAAAGATAAGCAGTTTGTTAGTACCCTAGTACGGACTAGGGAAGAGTCTAGCTCTCCGTAGCCGCCTCCCTCAGACCTGGATGCTGTGAGCAGCACCGAGGCTGTATCAGACTTGGGTTTCAACGCGCGTACCGAGACAGTATTTCGACGTGGGTGCACTAGGTACACCGAAGCGAATATCTGATCTGGGCAGTGCAGTCGTCCCCGAAGCTGTATATTAGCTATCAATGAAATTCAAGTTAGTAGGTGAAATTAAATCTTGGAAAAACAGGTCGAAAAGATAAGGAAATCGTCTCGATTTAATATATAATTTAATCAAACATTTTAGTGATTTTTCTCAAGTGGTTGCAACCGAAACCTAATATAAAGTAAGCTAATTTGGTTTCAATACAATTTGTAGATTTAGCTAAGCTACGGGCTCTACTACCGTTAAGTTTTAAATTGAGATGAAATAATGAATTATGTTGATAATAAGTAAATTGGCAAAGAAATGAAATAAAAGAATCTATCACGTAAAACCCCGCTATGGCGATTTTCGTCTACAGCAAATGAGTCTAAAGAGAACTGCGGCTCTATGCCTGTGCAGCCTCGAATAAGCTAAATGTGAGTCAGCGTGGCGCTTTGCCTAACACTGCTCGAGAGATAAGGAGTGAGTCAGTCTGGCGCTTTGCCTAACACTGCTGATTAGCCAGGTTAGCGCAGCGCTTTATAAAGGTACCGTTTGACGTCACTTGTTGTGCGCCGTTGAAGGTGCGCGTGACAACGTATTGTATCGGGATTATGACGCCCGATCCGTTCTAATATACAGGGTGTCTGGAAATTCGCGCACCATCGGCATACTGGCAGATTCCTTGCGAAAAATTGAGTCGAAAGTTATCACTGAAAAAAAGTTCGCAACGGCTTAGTTTTCCTGTAAAATCATTTGATAACGCACCAATCAGCGTTCAACTTCAGAAAAGAATGGTTGGAACATTGCATAGCCGTCCGCCCCACTCCTGGGCGAAGCGGGGAATACCACACATTATCGTCTCGATCTCGGTAGTGGGGCCGAGGGCGATGCGGAGCTTTAGCCAGTCTCTCTTAAAACCGATGCTGATTGGTCCATTATTTAGTGCTTTTACATGAAAACTAAGTCTTTGCGGACTTTTTTGCATATATACTTTCGTCTCAATTTTTCGCAAGGAACCCGGCAGTATACCGATGGTGCGCGAATTCCCAGACACCCTGTATATGTATAATGAAGGATTTATTCAATTTGGCTAGACTCGGAAGGATTTGAAAACCCGTGCGCGGACCAAGTCGACGCATATTGTAACGACAAGGAACAAAACTGGAAATTCCCCAGACGACACCGAACCGCTGACTGAAAACGAAAAAAAAGTATTGTCCACCATAGGTTCGGCTGTGGTCAAGGGAGATATTGGTGTTCGCGACAGCCTGCTTGCGAGTGTGGTAATAATTTTTGAATTACATGAAATAGCGCAAAATATGACCAATGAATTGATTTAAAACACAGTGTAATTTAATCTAAACTACTATAATAATAAACCTAAAAATGATAATCTGAATAATAACATCCTAAAATATATTACTTCATCCACGAGTCGTCGTTGAGGAGACTGATTAATGGAGATCACGATGTCCTGCTGCACGATAATCGCCATGAAAAATCCTTCTTCGAGCATTTCAAAATAGAGTCAGACACATTCACACACGAACAGTCATTACCTGCAGATGCACTACCCAAGCACATACCAATTGCATCATCGTCCACCACTCAAGCATCACCTACACAAGGCACACAAACATTAGCATCATCCAACGCAGAAGCACCACTCGCACACACGACACAAACCGGGTGTTTACGCGTACACACACAACAAACATCATTATCACGCACACAAAAAACAACAGCATCATCATCACGCACACAAGCATCTCACATAACATCATCACCCGCAGACACAGTACCTACACTTGAACACATTAAAAAAAGAGCACCGAAGAGGCGGAACAGTGATTTCAGTATCTCACAGTTTGTGGCTCTGCAAGAAAAACAAAATGAAATTCTAGAGGTTAGATCTTATTGAATATATAGTATTTCAAATTTTTCATGATTCTGATCTTACACATTGTAAATTTGTATAATTTCTTTCATAGACAATGGCGCAGGCCATGTTGATATTGGCGTAGAACGAGTCGAAGCGTCTGGATATTTCACGGGAGCTGTTGTCGATGAAACGTAGACGAACAGATGAGCTTTCTGAAATCAACGAGTAACTTTAGGCATTTTTCAAAATTTAAAATAACAACGACAAATACATGGAATTCAATTCATAATAATATCTAAATCATTGTGCAATAAACAATAATGAATATAATATCAACAATGAATACTTAACTTATTTTCGTAGTATATCTGAAACATTCCTCTACGCGGGTGTGGTCGGAGTGTGCAACGGGTGTTCCACCTAAACATTATTAAAACGATAAAAATGATAAATATCGAACCAAGTGTATACTAAAACATATTTCATTTTTAAAAAAAGGTGTCGAACCTAAAAGAGCGTTCCATTCTTAACCATCTCATCGAGCATAGCGGTCGTGGACAATCTGTTCACGTACACGCCGACCTTCGCCAAGAGGTACTTCTGCAGGTTCGGGCACAGGCATAGACACGTCGACAGGAGGAGCGTATTTTTCTGCAGGAATGTCGTCCAACGATAAAACACCATAGTGTGAGCGCATATTGTGCAATGTTGCACATGCGTTCACTATGTTGCCTGCCGATTCAGGGTCGTACATAAGCACGCGTTGCTATTGCATTACAAAAAATAAAGAACTCTATTATGTAGTGTCCAAACAATATTTGAAAATTATTGCAGTGATTATATTACTTAATTCATAATTGAGCAACTTGTGACAAATCGTAGTTAAACAAATACATAACCAACCTTTGACAAGCATCTCCAGACCACCTTGAGCACTCCGAAACACCATTCAATAACAGAACGTGCCTTGCAATGAGCTGCGGTGTATGCAAACTCAGGGGTGCCTACTTGAGCGTTGGTGATTGGCGTCATAATCCATGGCTCTAGTGGATAGCCCAAATCTCCTGTAAACAGTATAATGAATATAGTTGAGGAATATACTACTACGGTGCTTTCGAATAAAACAAAATTCGAACAATTTTAGAACATGCGGATGTACACACTATGGCAGGAATTATTCTGTACAATGAGTATTCACCTAGCAACCATGTTCCACGCTCCCTGTCTCCATAGCACATTTCCATGGGCGTCCTCACTGGAGACTGCGTCCAAATAGCAGCGTCATGACGTGAGCCAGGGGACCTGGCATCGATGTTCAGTATTTTCAGATTTGGATCACATACCTGAAATTGATCACAGTTGAAAAATTTTTACCAGTTAGTACTACTTAGAGCGAATGCGAGCAATGTGTTAATCTTAACTAACCATCTGCACGTTCAAAGAGTGGTAGCCGTGGTGGTTCACATATACTTCCTCGTGCTCTTTAGGAGATAGAATTGCAATGTGTGTGCAATCTATAGCACCAATAGCTCCAGTGAACGGTTGAGGTGCACGTGCAAAATTCAGTCGAGCTTCCTCTCGGTCTTGTGGTGTTCCCGGGAACTTGATCCATTGCTGAAGCAAGTGATCGTTGATTGCCGTCGATACTGATTTCAAGCAGCGACTAACCGCAGTTTGGCTAATCGCCACCATGAAATCTTGCCCTATAGCACGCTGGTATGAACCAACGGCATAGAACCGTACCACACACAGGACCCATCAAGTACAAGTTTATACTCTATACAAACTGCACATTCTTCATTGAAGTATCTCCAATTCAAAATTTTCTAAAACACATTTTGTACAAATTGAAATCTGTTAAACAGAAGTGTAACAAGTTATTCTCACTTGGAATTCGACTGATAGCCCGTGGGAACGATCTCTTTCAAGATGTGGTCGAAGGCGGTTGATTAGATCGCGAGCCAACTCTCTTGAAACCCTAAATAGTTGACAAAATTGAACTTCAGGAAGTTCAAACGGGTTTTGGTCGTCACGTAGTTGTCTGCGGGTAACCATCAGTTCGGCCACCGCGTCTTCTTCCTCCTCCGCATCTAGTATGTCGTTGACTAACCACCCTATAGCCATCTTTGAATTATACAATCATTATTGATTAATGCGATCGCTAACGAGTCAAATAAACAATTCAGAAATACATGAGTAAAGGTGAGCCCTATTCATTGAAAATGGTGTAGTCACTGTAGTCCATCGAAAATGAATCTGTGTTGCATGAATGGAAGACTACGGAGTATGTAAAAACCATATCAAAAAAGTATGAATCTAATTGAAAAATTAAAATGCTTGTAAATGTTGAAATATATTTACATGGCATTCTAAAGTGATGAATGAAACATGCTTTTCACAACATTTGCAATATAGAAGACTGAAATATTTAATGTCTCACATATGAAACGGTATGATTTGTAAGATTTTAATGTCAAACTATACGAAGATTCAGTAATGACTGAATAAATTGAATACACAATGAAAATAATGATTTTAAGGGCTATACCATTGAAATATGAATGAAAAATAATGTATAATATATTTATAAATGCGAAGCCACACCAACCTCGATGTATAAATTCTGATTATTTATTTATGTCATTGAAGGGACAGCACTGGAACCCCGCAAAAGACGACGGAAAGACGATAGCTATATCGAAAAATATATTATGCACTAAATGTGAGGTTATAAAATAATAGATTATAAACTAATCTTACAATGAGTACAAAGTGAAAACAGTAAAATTAGGCTGCGGATGAAGAATATCAGTTAACAATATAAATGGCAATGAAACTTGAAGTTAAATCGCACTATATTGAGTGTTTGAAACTTTTTGAAGCTGAATATACGTGTATCGTAAACGATGGTTGCGTATATAAAGCGACGCTAACAGTTTTTTTGGCGCCAACCGCTACGTAGGGTCTTATAAACGCTGGAACGGTATACCTGTAACGTCTTGACATTGTTTACGCGTTAACTATCTATAGTTTTAACGCCCGGCGTAGCACGCTCCCGCCAACCGTATTTAAAGCCATTAGCGCCGTCATGCATCAATTTAAATAGTATTCATTTACGTACTTGCTTGATTTAGTGTGACACGTGTGAAAGGTTTTGACCTCTTAGTATAGTAGATCGTGACGTGTGAGAAGTTTTGCTTTATCAATATGGTATATTATTACGCGAGTAAAGTTTAAATAGGATTTGTTCTTTACACATATTATTTCTTTATAGTCTGCTTCCTTCAGATTCGTTTACGTAATGTATTTCAAAGATTTTATGTATTTTATTCGAATCAAATTAATTATAAAGTACACATAATTGAACAAAAATATATGCGGCATTCCATGCCAACTCAACCTAGGTCTCTGACCATCTCGATTTGGTACACGATTTTTGATATAACTTTTTCATGCTCCAAAAAGCGCTTATATTTTTTTAATATATTTTTTATTATGAATTTGGTTTGCTTATAATTTTTTTAAACAAACATCTTCCCAATTCTCCAAAATACTGTATTAAATCTAAAAATTTACGAGCAGAACATTGTATTTCGTTTGAGTGAATGTATTTTTCATTATAGTTTTTATTGATAATTTTAAAATAGAAAAAAAAGTTTTTGTAACATTATGTCTACATTCTCACATCAATAATCTACGTTTATGTGATAAAAACTATTATCGGAGAGTTGAACTGTGGACAAGTATCATTATAATGCGGTACCAAAAGTATGAACGTTCGCTTATGTAGCACATGTAAAAAAAAATTAGTTCATAAATAAAAAATTGTTACTTACCTACTTCGTTATGAATTATTGCAGCTGCTGTCTTCCGAAATGCGGCGAATTATTTTAAAAAATCACAATTCACCATAGAATACGGAAATTCAGATAGATAAGTAACTCACTTATACCGAGATAACGCCTGACAACGCGGCGTTAACTTAACGCCAGGCGTTACGTAGCGCCAAAAGATGCAGAATCGCATACCAGTTGTCTTTGAAGAGTACGATGTGCTTCTTTCACGTAATTATTTTTTCGGTTTTACTTGACAAAACTCGGGTGTGAACGGACCAAATACTGGACGTAAACGAAGGCGTAGAACGTGTTCCATTTCTACTCAAGTGCCCAATATAATTATCCCACAAAACATTACATGCGTAGAGGTCAAATTAAATACAATCGTACAGACAGGGTGAATCAAACTTGCCGCACAACATGTCATGGGTGCATACTTCATGAAAATCTGAGACTAAATATTCTCTAGCAAACATTTGGGGAAGAATAGTTTCCGAGCTACGGAATATCTTACTTAGTTGACTAATCGCAGAGCGTATAGGCATGTATTACGTTGCATATACAGGGCACCGCTCGATTTATAATCATGGCCAGCCCTGTCTGTGTCATTTATGAGTTCTGTGATTGATCAACTAAGATTTTCCGTAACTTGCAAGCTATCGATCCCTCGAATTTTTGGTACAGGACTTTCAAGCCTTAGATTTCCATAAGAAATACACCCATAACATGTGGTACGGTGATTTTGAATCACCCTACATATGATGCCAAAGCGATACCATGAAAACATGAAGCACCATCAAACATGACAAATGCATCAATAGAAAAATGAAACAACAGAAGTATGACAAAGAATGATTGAGAAAATTCAATAAATCTGTTTCATTTCCAAATAACCAAACTCTGTCGAACTTCATAAAGAAGATTATTCGTCAGTGGCAAATATAAGCACAAGTTTATGAAGGGGGAGATATCTCTTAGGTCTCAAGAAAACGAGGCTTTATCCACTTTGTGACGTTGCAGATTTTCTGCCGTCACAGTAACCCTTCCGGCGAACTTTTCAGCTAACGATACCGCGAGAGAGGGGTAGAGCACGTCTCAACCTCGGGATAATAGCGACACATAGTAGTTAGGGAATATTAGAATTAAACTAATTTGATGTGGTTTTCTGTTAATGTGCGATGCGAGAGAAAGAGAGAGAGAGAGAGAAAGAGAGAGAGAGAGAGACGATTTAGATCAAGACTACCGCTTCAAGAACTTCCGCTCCGAGAACTTCCGCTGCTGAGATGGCCACAACTATCGCCACTGAGGCCTCCACGGTACGCAGCCCGGGACCTGTATCTCAGAAAGTACCGAGGGTAGTACCGCATCATCTGGAGGGAAGGCTGTTGACCTTGGACGAAAATGCCACTGAGAGTAAACAGGGCCTGCATACGGCTCCCTGTCAGCTGATATCGCTTACCGCCGAGCATCTGGCCTGCAACGACGGCGTATAGGGTTGTACGCTACCATGCTGCAACCTCCCGTTACCGCATCAGCTTCCATCGACCGCTCCTGTTATAATTACCGACGCCACGTTTGGTCCAAGAAAGACTCGTGGCGTAACGTTATCGCAAAAGGATGAGCCACGTGAGAGTGGGCGAACATTGCGTCTCGCGTGCTCCTGACAGATCAACAGAGGTGTAGATCCGGTCCAGGGACACCTAGATCTTGTCAGGAGGCTGCAGCGAGGTCGACTTCAGGTGAGTCTGCCGCTGTAGAGCCCATCCTGGAGGGGTTGATAACGCACGGACGGTACCGCTACGTAAGAGCCAAGGTCACACCTTCCTCCACGTCATCTCGCAACCCCAGCCTCGAGGAACGGCTGAATTGTCGCTAAGAAGCGCGGAGCCCTACGCCTGATGGCCCGCAACAAGATGACGCTTCGTAGACAACGGCTGACGAGCAGTTGCTACGAAGCAACGGCGGATTCAGAGCTCGGATTTGGAGGGGGCGCTGCCCGCACAAATTCAGGAAGGGCGAGAAAAGACAGAAATAAAGAATCTTATTTAAACGAGGACTGAACCTCTCGAGACTAGATATTTTATTAAGCGAATTACACATGAGCAATTGAAAGTGAATCGTTCGATGACTGCAATTTTTCGTTCATACGATGAAATCTAATCTTCGGTTTTCCATTTTCGAAAATCGCTCGATAATACTATCAACGACTATGTGGATGTCTAAATGGATATGTAAGAGTGCAAGGCCAGCAAGCCTCTCCTCTCCCATACGCGTGCGCGGCCATGACTTCAGACGACGAAGCGTAGAAAAGCTTCTTTCTGCTGTCGCAACGCTCACAGGAAGTGTTGCCAATATTTGAATGAGATAGCGAATGTTAGGGTACATATGCTCGCTGCAGTGATCCAACACCTGTACTGCAGTCTGGGGCACAAGCGTCTTCTTGCCTTGCCGTCGACGCCAGGCTGCTCTCCATACTTGAAACGCTCCTACCAGTCCTGAAACAGATCCGACTCCGAGGAAAAAGTTGTATTGATTAGCCAGAGATCGAACACGATCTAGTTCGTCGTCTGCGGCGGTATTTTCCATAATTTTAACGGATGGCATGAGTAAGTTCAGTTCAAAAACTTTCAGGGTCTCCTCCGGAAGTCGGTTTTCAAGATCGTTTATAACGTGATCCAGTAAAGGCAGAAAAATAGATTTGCGATAGTACTCTTCAGCAGTATTGACAGCATAGTTTGAGCAGTAGATTTGTCGCGCTGCTGTTCGAGGAATCTCTATGGCCACTCCTAATTCTTCCGCGATCGTTGTAGCTGTAGCAAATAATCCGGCGAAATGAGTGTCAGCATCATTTCGGGAGGTTCATATAACGTCAAGTGTATCTCGCAATGCATCGGCAACGCCGGATTTACGCCTAGGCCAACAAGGCCATGGCCTAGGGCGGCACATTTTGGGGGCGGCATCTGCTAGAGTCATTTTTTCAACAGATTTTTTTTGTTTTCTATAAAATTAAAAAAAATTGTATTATATACATATATTCAACTTATCAAAATAAATCGAATCAAAAGTATTAATTAACCAAGTAAATGTTCCCAAATCAAAAAACGGCGTAACCACTTCACTTCGTTGTTCTAATAACGTTATAGCCAGCATCGGAGGCACTGTTTAGGTCAAGGGACGGTGCTTGCAAATATAAACTGAGAGATCGTGTCACAGAGAGAACATTGCTTAGACAAATCATTGCCAGAATAAACTCTCCGTCCAATAATGCTTTTATTAGGGTACACGCCTCTGATGATGTTTTGGAATCATGCCACTTCGATATTTCCTGCAGAGCATTAACAATTTTATTACAAGAATCTTTGAACTGAAGAATACCATCATATTTTCAATCCAACGTGTTTCGCACAGCCCATGTAAACCTTTTCCAAGATGTTTTCTAAACACGATCGTTCTTTTTGCAGAAGCATTGGCGAAGCTTATAACTTTTTTCATCGTGAAGATTACGTTTCTAGTAGGCACAACTTCCGAAGTTTTTGCAAGTGAATTATTTAGGGAATGATTAAAGCAAGGACATCTTCTGGCTTTGGGGCAGCTTTTGATGATCTCTTGAACGGCTCCTTTAATATCTGATGCCATAACAGAACAATTGTCTGTACCAATGCCAACACAGTTTTTCAACGGCAGTCCGAATTTTTTGAGAAGATCAACCACGCAGTGGCCTAAGGCGACCCCAGTTAAACGACGTTCACCATTCTCCACGTCCTCTTTGCGAATTAAATCATAAGTATCCGCGAACGTGAAGAAATCTTCCCTAACAGATCCTTCGTAAATGTACCGCAAGCTTAGACTAAGCTGTTCAACATGTGCTGCATCAGTAGTCTCGTCAAATATTGTAGAATAAACACCTGCTCTCTTTACTCTGCTCAGTATAACGTCTTGAATTTCTTCTTTACAGCAATCGATTAAATCATTCTGGGTCGACTTGTTTATATACGTAGCTTTCGAAGATGCAGTGGCTAAATGTTTCTTCAGGGTCTCATCCCCTGATGCAGCCCGATAACGGAGAATAGCTCTAAAATTCCCGTCGTTTGTCAATGGTTCTTCCATAGTCAATTTTCCGTCATCTCTGTGTCCCCGTAAAGCAATGTTTTGACGCCCAGATAGAATGATCGTTTCGATAACAGGACGCAATCTGTTGCGGTTCTCCGTGACTTGCTCCATTCGCTGTGAACAAACCTGATTCACGATGTCTAATTTTGGATTATCGTAGCTCTTTAAAAAATCTTCACCAGCTTGTACCGCATTTATATGATATTTTCTGGAAGCATGTATAGTAAAAGCACCGTCTTTTCCTGTTAATTTCCCGAAAGAACTCAGGGGTTTTCTGACAAATGTACCGAGAGCAGTACTTGACTGGCAGCCACCTGTTTCAGTCGCAAATAAAACGCAGTATTTGCAATAAAGACCTTTATCAGTATCGGACAACACAAGCCAGGAATAGTCATCAAAGTGGCGATTCTGAACGTATCTACGTTCCATCTTGTCCTGTTTTTTATGGAAAGAATAGGGCAATGAGTCGCGTTTGGATGGCTTCCATGCCTTTTGTAGGAGCATCTGGTTTGTATAATCATCCAAAGTAGCAATTTTTGCCACATAAGCTCCGATATCGGCTTTATGGATCTTCGTCTCATCTGACGTGAACCCGGGTTTGAGTGGAGATATTGCAGGAAATGCAGAGCACCCAAGTGCAGGAGAAGATGCTGAAGCTTGGTCCCCAGGATCACCGGCAGATGACGTAAATGCTGAGGATGAAGACGCAATGCTTTCGACAGAATTTCTCTCAACATAATAATTCGCACTAGTTCCTGAAGCTGCGGTAGGTTCTGGTTCAGAGTTTTCAGTGGACGGTGGGTCACTCGGAGACGAAAAAACTACGGTTTTTGTATTCTTCGAAAAGTAACAATTGATACTTCTCGTTGTTGACGCTGTCCGTTTCTTACTTCTACTCGTTGAATCGTTTCTTTCCTATACCAAAAATACATACGAATGCTAGCAACAAGAACCATGCAACAAACCCAACACTGAAATAATTGTCTTTTTTTACTTGACTTACCATGTTGTTACAATCGCTACAAAAGTGACGAAACCACACAAATCAAACAAACCAACAAAATCAAATCAGTGAACAATTAACACGATGATAAATCTGGATCCCCAATACTATGAGACGATGAATGTTGGATCCAGCAATAACAAACCGCGCGCTCTTGTTTTTCAAACTATATAGATAGATAGAGCGATACCAGCGTACCACTAGCGTACAATGTTCGATCAATCGATTCGCAGCGCCTCTCATGAGTCACGGCCGGACTGAAAATAAGATTTATAATTCATATTGGTGGTCTTCCAATTAGAGCATTGTGCGACACAGTGCTGCACACTAAGCGATATGGTTGGCTGGATGCGTTGGATCTAACGGAAATGGCCAATCATATCGTTTAATGTGCAGCACTGTGTCGCACAGTGCTCTAATTGGAAAGCGCCCATTGTATCAATGCAAGAATTAATGATATTTATTTTGGCTTTGAAGATGACGGCGGGGGGGGGGGGGGGGGGGGGCGATCGCCCCTTCCGCCCTCCCCCCTTGAATCCGCTGTTGCTACGAAGTCGTCGGTTAAGTCCCCACCCCCTAGGCGTAAGGAGCAGCGAGAAGACCATCGAAATCCTGCTAGAGCTCGTCACTTCTACGTTCAATATCTTTGAAAGCAGACGTGCCAATACCTTTCTCTCGAACCCTTAAATTCGCACCTATCGCTTTGTTAAGTTTCGATGTTATTATTCTATTAGTTATCGCTGTTAAGTTTTATTGTTATTTTATTATCGCTGACAATGAGTTAAAGTTGAAGTTGAAGTTAAAAGTGTGTGGCGAACCGACGTCTTCGTCAAGGTAAGGTCTCTATGCTCTATCTGTTTGTAAAGCCACGAGGTCTCGCTGAATTTTCCGCTTTATCGTATCTTTTGTGTAGCGTAGCCTACGGGCCACGTGATTAGTTCATTTTCTCTGAGGAAATTCAGTAAGAGGACTTCGTGACTGGCTGTAGCCATTTTCTCTACCTATTCTAGTAGATATATCTTTTCTGTTATCGCTGATGCTTATTGTTTGATACCTTGCCGCTTACTTTCTTTACCACTTGATTCAGCTATCTTCTCTATCTATTTTCTGTAGTTATCTCTTTGGTCTATTTTCGTAGTTAGTATTATATTATTTTGTATGGTGTGTCGCTAATTAATTTCCAACTCCCCGAGGGTTGGCTGAACGTAGATGTCATAGGCTAAGTTAGTTAATGAGTAATTTCTTTATATTAATTTCTTTGATCCGAATGCCGCCGCATATCTTTGAATTTATTGTTATCCGAAATACTTAATACTTCCGGACATTGCGAACCCTTCGATTGTAATCTATTTCAGTCTATTTGAATCCAATCCGTTATCTAAGAAAATCAGTTAGAGTCATTCGTTAAAAAATATCGCCCATATTATAATTAATACCGCTAGCGTACCGCTGTGTTAGAAAATTTGCCATAGAGTATCGTATCGCTCAGTGATACGTAGCCTGGAAAGTAGTATAGCTTGCTTTGTATCGCTTCTAAGGCGCTCGCTAGCCGACCGGCGTGTTATTGTTTTTTTATACTGCTGCGTTGAGAATAAGGCGTAGTTAACCCTCATCAGCTAACGATGTTTTGAGCAACCGTTAAAGCTAACGATGGGTCGTTCGTGTCTTCCGCTTATTTCACGATTTTAAAACTTTTGAAAAAATCTGAAAAAATTCATGGGCTTTCTTTGAACTCTTAACTAAATGATAATAATTTGTCCCACCCGAAAAAAAAACATTTTTACTAACAATTTCATTCAACATATGGAGACGTGCAGGCATTTTTCACGACAATGTTTAAAAAATCATATCTCCTATGATTTTTTGAATAAATGGAAAAATCCGACGGTATTCTTTCATTGAAATGACACCCTTTCAGAAAAAAAATATGAGGAATTTCGAGGGTTGAAATCGGACCCTTATTCTCCATCCTGAAAAATGCCTATTTCTTGACCTCCGTATATGTGTTTAATGAAGGAAGGGATATTCGGAAAAACTTTTACACGTATAAAATGGTTTTTTAAAATAATATTTATTAAATTTTTATTAAAAAATGAATTTTGCTTATAATATTACATAAATATGTACTTTTATTTACATTTTTTTTTATTTGCAGTCTGAGCATACAACCGTTCGATGCTTCTCGCATACGGGTCTTCCGCACCCTATACAACAAAATTGTGTTTTTTTATCTTTTGAAAACGGATAAAAAGCACACCTCTTTCGTTTAGGTAGTCTGTCGCTCCCCTGAGGCTCATTTTCTGGGTGACCTAATATTACGGACAAGGACACGCGTAAATGTCGCGAAAGCTTTGGATTAGCCGTTCGCTGCACCAATTGCGGGTGCACTAATTTCAATACTAAGTTTTTTATGTATTCAATTCTTGTCATATTATTATTTGCCGATATTAGGTTATGTAAAATGATTGCGTTTATTCCCGCTTGATCGAGCATACCGAAAAATACTCGCATTGGCCATCTTTTTGTTTTCCGAGCAGTGTTGTACGCGGACATCATTTTATCAAAGACATCAACTACTCCTTTCGTTGCATTGTACTATTCATTTATTTCGGGCTTACCCGATTGTCCAGCAATACCTTTTCGGTGAACAGTTGATAGTAGAAGTACCACTTTATTCCTTTTCGGACAAAACGAAAAGAGAGTGAGGCCTTTGCTATTCTGATAGGCGTAACGAGTACATCCGGGCGCTGCTAGTCTAACGAACGATACCGGAATTTTCCGTTTATTTTTCCGGATCGTCCCAACCGCCTCGAGACCATATTCGTTATGTAATTTTTCACAAATATTCACCGTTGTGAACCAATTATCGAATGTAATAATTCGATTTGTATGGTGGATTGGCTCGGTCAAAACGCGAACGTAATATTCAGGTACTTTTTCATTCTTTTCTGTTCTGACTCTTCCTGTATACGGAATAGCGTTATACATATATGATGTTTTGGCATCGTTCATCGAAATTATTTTTACACCGTAACGTGCGGGTTTTGACTTTATATACACGCGAGCACCGTAATTACCGCGAAAACCGAGTAGCTGTTCGTCAATAGTTAAATTATTCGAAGGAGAATAATTGATTCGGTACTTTTCGATGAATAAGTCCCAGATGTCCCTAATTGGGGCAAATAAATCGGTCTCTTTTCTCGCAGCTCTAGTTTGCTTATCGTCAAAGCGTAGAACGGAGGCAATGAATTTGAAACGCTCGCGACTCATGACGGTTGCGAAAAATGAGGTACCAAATTCCGACGACCACATCTCAACGAGAGACATTTTGGCTTGGTGTTGTAAGCCCGCAAAATACAATATTCCAATAAATGCTTTGATTTCTATTATATCCGTTTCCCGGTGGGTCGCACTATTATTATTCTCGTCTTCGTCTCTTGTACTCAAGTAATTTCGTATCTCTTCGTTGGTGTGAGTAACGATGACGTTAATTATTTCGTCCGTGAATAATGAACTCCAGGCGTCGATCGGGCTTCGAATGGTCATGACGCCCGCAGTTGGAGTGGGAAAATGAACTACCAGTGGCGTAGATCTTCTTCCTCGATTGTCCGGTGCTTTTTTCGACGACTTATAGCCACTTTTTCCGCGAACGTAAACTCTCGTTGCCCGTGTTTCGCCCGGTTCTTCAGCTCGCTGCTCCGTTTCCGATTCAGAATGCGAATCTTCACTATCACTTTCAAAATCGTCGCATTCGTCTTCGGAACTTACGAGTTCTTCTTCCTCGATATTATCCTCTTCTTCTGAGGCTTCTCCGCCGAAATATTCAACATTTTTCCGACGCCGGAGTGCACACATTATTTGACTGTCGTTTCGTATCGCCATTTTGCGAACCAAAAATCTTAGACCAATGTAGATACACTTTTTCTTGCGAAATGAACGTATTTTACATGAAAACACAAAAAAAAAAATTCATGTTTACTTACGTTGAAGCTAACGATGGGTCGTTTGTATCTTTCGCCGATTTTCACAGCCACCTGTTTACAAACGGAATGAGGGACAATTGCGGGACTTGGCCGTTGGGTTACTCTCTCCCTACACATTCCCCCCCCCCCCCCCCCCCCCCCGGTTCCACATTTTTACCTGCACGGGTCTACGAGAAATCATAACAGACAATTTTTGCCCGGACACGAATGACCCATCGTTAGCGTTTGAGGGTTAAAATATATCTTTTCTTTGTAACTTCGTATTTATCCCATATTAAATCATATCATATATCGTTTCTGCCATATTATTTCTAGTAGCTTATTCCGATCATATTGTTTGTTATAGCAGTTGAATTTATTTGTTACCGCTAACCTAATTGTTACCGCTGATTAGTTGAATATACGGACTTACTGATTCCCTTGAAGGATTTATCTGGTTTATCAAACTTTATTTTATCAATTAATTAAGGCGAACCTACCCACTCTACTATGATCGTTGTACATCTGAGCTAACCGTGGGCTTTAAGGCCGTCGTTCCGCTAACTAGTTCTGTATCGCTTTATTTGAATTCTCGTAGCTATCTGTGATCGACGCAGTCGCGTCTGGCGCCCAACGAAAATATCGCTGAGAAGTTTATTTCGTAAATTCGATTTTTATTTGAAGAACGCCGTAGGGTGCAGTGGTGCACCTCTGACACCATGGTTACAACTTATACCAAGCATTGCTCGGATTACAACCCCCACATCGCTGTAGTTATCATCACGGAAATTGTTGAAAGTTGGGCGGTAAGAAGTTGTGACGTAGATTTTTCCTAGGCCTCGAGGCGAATCCCGGCGACAATGACAATAAAAGATCGGAGAATGGAAGGTTAGGCGCCAGGCGAATACTCGCCATGTTTAAAATACAAAGCATACAAGTTTACTCAAATTGCCGGCTGGCTACAGTACCGCGAAGAGGGGTCAAGATAAAATCGAGGATCAACGGAGCGTTCAATGACGACTCGTAAAGATTGAGTTTAACAAAATAATAAAGAATTTATTCAATGAAAAAAAAAAAAATGAAAAACATAGAATCGAATAATTATAAACTAGATGCATGTACTCGGAGATACTTTCCCTCGAGTTAGTAACGGCTGGGGGTCGCGTATAGGCGGCCTCGCCACGAGTGACAAGTTCTAAAAAATACTCTACTCCGAGATTTCACGCAGGGCAGCAATAAAAAACAATATAAGGACTACTATTAAATAACTTGTAAATTATCTTTCTTACTGGGCAAAAAGTACGCCAGCGAGGTGGCTCAGAAGAGAAAACTACTTCTAACAATTATGTATACTAGCTGATAATTGTGCTTGTTCGCTCGCTTCGCTCGCTCACTCGTTCGATTTTGCGTTGTCCCTCACTCGGTACGCTCGCTCGGTTGTTAGTGGTTTACTAATTGTTTGGACAATATGTTGTCACAAGTCACATGAAATATTCTGTTCAATTCTTTCCACACCCATTCAGTGCACGAAAGAATTGCAAAAACTCATACATTAAAATAGGAGCGTACTTGATAATGATATCATATCATATATAGAAGTCAAGTCCGAAATCGGATAGCACGGCAGGTACAAATTTCATCACACTCTTAGCCGATGGTATTTCTTCATACCTAATAATGGAAAAAATTCTCACCCCTTAATTGAGACTACTACGAATTAATCAAGACATGATGGCGATGAAAAAGAGATATCAAGGAAATTGGTCTTCGAAAGTGCTTGCAGATTTTTGTCGCGCGTCGAAACGAACTTGAATGTATAAAATTGAGAATGTCATTTTTATAAAATCGTACGTCGTTGATGTTAAACGCAACATCCACTGTGACAATAGTATATTGTGCCACGAGTGGGCAAAAATGACGATTCTGAGTGAGTGTGAAGTTATCCGCACGAGCCGAAGGCGAGTGTGGATATCACACTCACTCAGAATCGTCATTGCCCACGAGTTCCACATACTATTTTTCCCAATAAAAATGTAAAATAAGGCGATTGGTCGCCTGCTGGAAATGAACAAAACACACTCCATAAATGGCGTGCGCGTTGGGAAATGGCGAACTATTTCTCCACTAGTGGGCAAAAACTGTTTTTTTGACACAGCGTGCGGGAAGTTCGTTTTCCCATGCCTGTGGAACGTGCGGGAAGTGATTGATCCCTGTACTGAACCGTAATGAGCCACAAATTTTCATTGTTTGCGTTGCCACGATCGTTGCCACGAAAGTTAACGCTCAATCACAGCCAACTTGACACCACGCTCCAGGTTTTTCGTATATTTGTTGCAGGCTGGCCATACGCTTTTTTAAACGGGATAATATTATATTATATTTCATGAACTTCCCGCACCTCGTGTCAAAAAATAGTATACGCAACAAGGGCGGGTTGATGATTCGTGCACTCGTGCAGGAATCATCAACTTCCCGCCCTTGTTACGTAATCTACTATTGCCCACTAGTGGAGAAATGGTTCGCCATTTCCCAACGCGCACGTCATCCATTGAGGAATAGCGTGTTTTGTTCATTTCCAGCAGGTGACAAAATCGCCTATTTTTCCGTTTGAGTTGGGAAAATCAATATACATTCTACGGTGATTTGACAGCTTTTATGATGAGCTGTACAGATAACATAATATATAAATGTAAGAACAATTTAAAAACAATTATGATAATGAAAAGATAGAACTAAAGGAAATTTTTTTGGGTATGAATCAAACATCAGATACTGAAAATTTAACTATTCATGAAACTTTTATTTTTTATATTCATTATCATTATTTTATATTTATTGCCATCTCCGCCATGACGGCGTCCCACTCATCGCCTGGAAACGACAACAATACATCAAAATCCATATCTACATATTTTTATGTTTTTTTTTTTTTTTTTCACACTCAAATATTTGGAGTTGTATCATACCTTTTATAAACGCGGCCACAATTGCCGCCAAGGCCGCATCTTTGATCGGTTCTGAAAAATAACAGAGATTTCTATTTCTTATTTTCTAACGATCAATTTTAATCTGCTTTCAAATCTATAGTAATTCAGTCATTATTCTTTTGCGAAGAATTCGAGTTTTTTCCCGAAGGTTACTCAACAGATTATAACGAGGTTTCTTGTTTTCGTCTTGTATCCTTTTTTGAATTATAAATTTCCGCTTTCTTTCAATTTATGGCAGTATGATGCGTTTTTTTTTCTCCGGCAAGTCCTGCCATTTTGTGATATTTACATAACAGAATATTTTATTTTTCTCGTATATTCTTTATCAAATTATCATGTTCAATTTGATTATGAATCATAGTAATACGAATCATATTAATTAGCGGCAATTTTCTTCCGAAGAATTTCTGTACTCTTCATTATTAAGCAGTTCAAAAAGTACTCACTTTTAGCGTTGGTGGCCTGGACGCCTACAATATTTTTTTTTTTTTATTCTCAGAATCTGGAACGCAAATTAAATTAATTAGCACAATATTGACACTGAATTGGTCTAATCGTTGTTCACGTCCACAGATATTATATACACGTATGCATGGTGTATATGAGATATTCTCTTTCAAATGAGTCAGGCTCGGATCCCACCCTCTTCAAGATTTTTGATAATTTTTTTTCTACCATCAGCAAACTGAAAACAACGTGTATGAGTGATTCCCAATTTCTTTTTATCTAAAATTTCGGAGTTGAAAATTTTGAATTTTGTCAAGTAAATAGTATTCAAATAATTATAGCTTGGCTCTGGTCGGTCAAGTTGAAAAAAACCGATACATGAAAATTATCGTCAGAACATGTGCTCTATGCATACATGCATATACGTACTACACATACCGATTTTGGTCATAAATGTGATCCGAGCGACTTCTCATTATTTTTGTAATGATAACAAGCGGAGAAAAGTTGGATGTTGATTTTTAGTCAAGACGAGGAAGCAGTTTTAGAGAAGCAGCTGATACTAAATAGGAGGGTTCTTCCTAGATCATCCATTTGTATAGGAAATATTGTAGAATAAATTCAAATAATGTGAACGAAACATGGAATACAATATTGCGAGATAAATCAATCAATAGTATATTGTGCATAAAGGGAGGAAAATAGGTGATTTCTACCAAGTGTGAAGTTTGCTGCCCGAGGCGAAGCCGAGGGCAGCACATTCACACGAGGTAGAGAGCACCTATCCTCCCGTGTTGCACACGATATTTTTTATTACATATACACGGAAACACCGATTTTCCGAGCAAACCAAACTGCCTAATTATAGTATTATACAGTGATGTCTGGTGACAATTGCCTACGTAATCTGAGAACGGAGACGGGGTCCAGGGGCATAGCCCCTGGTGGGGTCCAGGGGCGAAGCCCCTGGTGGGGGGTGTGGGGGGCGAAGCCCCCTACAAAAGAAAACAACGAATTCATTCTTATCTTCAAAAAGTTTTATTAGGTTTAGTCTTATTATGAACAAAATTCAAATTACGAAAACATAACTGAAATTATGATATACGTTAAATAATCTTATTAGGAATATTTTTTTTTTGGCATAGTCTTATTTATAACAAATTAAAATTACGAAAACATAACTGGTATTATATACGTCGAATAATCATATTAGGAACATTTTCTGGCATTTCTCAGTTCTCTGAGACAATAAAGTACGCTTCAGTCTTGTAACGTGACTGTGAACGTTTGATAACATTACATATAAACTTTATAATCAAAATAGTTTTTCTCTGCTTAAAACAGCTACTATAAAATATAAAATTTAAGAAATATGCTGAGACTATACATTAATTATATCATTCCTTGTTTTGCGGGTTCATCATGTTCAAAGAGTGAACGGAACTGATGTTTATGTTATAGATTATTTGAGGCGGGGTTGAAGTTTTGGAGGTTGACGTGTCACAATTAATATTATGGCCTTTCAGTTTTTTTGATGACTGATTCTCCAATTCCACATTATGATTTTGTGGTACACTAGAGTTAATTAAATCTGGTAATTGGACAGATCGTTTGGTTTTATTTTTGACTGAATCATCAAGGTATCCTTCCGCCACTTGGTCAGACTTCCATCCTCCGTGGCGCTTGATGGCTATCATATCTGCACCAGCGTCAGCCAGCATCGTGGCTGAACTTCTTCGGAAGCTATGCCCTGTATAAGATTCTGGTTCTTCCAATTCCAAATATTTGGCAATATTTTGTGGCATTGATCCAATTTTGTTCTTTCCGATAACCTGGTTTGTGCAATTTCCGTTGCGGTAATTAAGGAAAAAGCGATTTGATGCTGCAGGTTTCGGACGACAGCTTATGTATCTTCTAATCATAGTATAATACTTTGAGTCGATCACAAATAATCGTGGAAGATGGGTCTTTGTATCAGGAATCCTAACTTGAAATGTCGATCCGAGATCTGAAACATCTTCAACAGTGAGGTTGCAAAGTTCTCCGCCTCGACACGCACCATAGATTCCGATGACCAAAGCCACCTGTAAGAACAAAAATATAATTATGTGGCTGTACGTGAACATCATTTACAAGAAATTTTGTCAATATAAGTTTGATATTTACCTTAACGTCCAGATATTCGCGATCCGGAGCTTGTTGCAAGAACTTTTCGATTTCATCGGGCGATAACGTTTTTGATTTTTTTGCTTGATAACCAACATGTTTTTGTTTTAGAAATGACAGCAAGCGCTTATAGTTGTAAATATTTATGTTGTGTTTATTGTTGATCATTGACCGGAGCATTGAGTAGGTGGACCAGAGAGTTGAAGATTTATATATTTTTCCAAGATCGTGAAAATAGGCGACCAAAACTTCCTCGTCGAAAGACTTGGTTCCTTGTTCTTCTCGCCATTTCACGAATTTATTATATCCTATATTATATTTTTCTTTCGACTTGGAGGGCAGTGATTCTTCCATCGCCTTTTTTGCTTTTTTCCTGATTGCCGCGGGTAATTTATTTTCGTCATCACTCGAGTCACTCATTGTATTTTTTATTTATTTCACGTGATTACAAATACGATAAGGACGTTATTTCAGGTTATGTTTATGTTCAGAACGTGAAGTTCGTTGTACTACGTGTTTATTCCGTCTGATGGCGCTGTTTGTCGTGAAAGAGTAGTCATTGTAGAGAGTAAAACGCTATTTTCTTCCCGCTCCCTAGGGAAGAAAATAAATTCTCCACGACATGCGCATGCGCGAGTTCATCTTGTGTACCACGGGAGACAAAATGCCTTTTTACTCTCGCATAACAGCGAGGAAAATCGGGTTTTCCGTGCATGTGTGATAAAAATGTATATTTTATATTTAAGTGGGAGTCGACTCACTTTTGGTGTTTCTTCGCCCCATGTCTTCAGCGTAGTGAGCGATATGGCGTAATCACCGCGAGACACGTTCAAAATTTAGAACTGATCTCTGTTTTCTTTCGTCTTTCCTTACCTCACTTATCCGTTGACGGAGAAATACGTCATAATATGAGCATATAAACACGTCACACATTAGGCTGACTTGGGATTTGTCTGTGCGCAGGCGCGGGAATTATCCCTACTTTACTTGCGTGTATTAATCTTGAAGAAATTGTGTGAACTTCGTGTCGTATCAGTGTGAATTTCGGCATCATGTCGGGCGGCGAGATTCCAGGGATTTCCGAAATCAACGGTAAGTCGGAACTTACAATTTAGGAAAACAATCGATTTATCGAAGTAACCCGAAAATAAAATTTTATAGTGTTTTAACGACTCCAAGAATAATTCTTGTTTCAAATGAATAAAAAAATGAACAAATTAACGCAGAATGTTGTTACAATGCAATTTTTATTCAAGTATTTGATTTCTTCATTGCCAAAAATTCGTTTACCAGCCGGGGGTTGTACACCGTTCGAAATTCGCACCGTAAATAAATTTACGTCCGTCTCCTTCGATGGCCAAAATATAATTGAATGCTGGTCCGGGGCCATCTGCTGAGGAAACTATTGGACTTTTTTTTTCCGTGGTGAGGGAAACGTATGATACTTTTCGATTTCTAAGAGATACAGGTGAATAAGATACCCTTGATGCGAATTCGCACCTGTCTGTAATGACTCTTATTCTGTAGTTGACTCTTATTCGCCAATGTTCCAACCATAAGTTAGCTTTATTTAGATAATTTTACAGTTTTGCAGAGGCCATTTCAGGATTTAAATGACTTGAGAGAATCGCTGTGTCAAGACTAGTCAGAGTTGAGTGGAGCCAAGGAAAGGTTGGCGAGAGGGTACAAGTAAAGTGCGCAGAGAGATAATCTAAAAAACTCTTTTATTATAATAAACTCTGTTGTAAGGAATGCTCTTGTGACGAACGTGGGTATAATTGATCACGACTTATCGATCATTAACGAAAAGATCAACAATACTAATAATTCGCGATGCCACGAACGTCGCATGCGTTGTCCGACTATGCCTAACCGCGTAGCGTCTGAGTATAACCGCCCGTTATCTATGATAACAAATAAAAATAATTTTGACCTATCTCTCAATAGATCGATTTTTGGATCCTACGCCGTCTAGTCCTATACAGGTCTCGCATTAATTATTTAAACAGAAGGGCCTAATTGTCTTGTCAGGAATGTATTAGGTCGGGTAAAATGATAAAGAAAATTAACTGATAGAGATAGATTATATTCTTGAACGATTATTTGAAGTAAAACGTACGGTTGAACATAACTGAATATCGTGTATGGCTAATACAAGGGTAATGATGTGTGTCTCGACGCGGGTTCGTGAAGAGAGCTTACTTTAAAAGAAACCTTTAGATAGGTACCAAACAGAAATATGCCCTTCTCGATTCTCGCGTTGACACCTTGGTAGTGATAAAATAATATAATGTGTGAATCTGATGTCGCTCGGAATTTAATGTTTGGTTTGATAAATCTTTGCAACCTAGCAACTCCTTATAACTCTTTCGCTGCAATTCCTTATGGTTATACTAATATTATATTGCTTAAAATTATATAGCCATGTTCGACAGGTTGGAGACGTCGCGAACTTGCTTAAAGCTGAGGGTTTCCCGGAAGTGTCTTTGCACTAGCTCTAGGCAAGGTCTATGGGCTTTCTCAAACTAATTATCATAGCAAGCATAGATAATAGATATAGGTAACAGGATAATAACAAAATATAGTTGACAAATGGGGTCGTGAAGTATTTCAGGTCGGAGTTGGGATATCGTGGACAGTTTATTACTGACTTTGATTTAATTATGCTCGACCTGCAATACTACGTTAAACCCAGGGAGTATCCCGGAGTATTTAGAGTACTGGCTTAGCAGGCACGATTCCCATTTTCGTATCAACTTCTAATAATACATTATTTAAGTATGTATAAGTATAACTAGTATACTTGAGAGAATACTGGAAACAATTTGATAGTAAAGATGGGATTTAGCATGAATGATAATACATGGATAACGATCGTCGACACTTAGCTTTAGTAGAACCGACCATGGAGGGATGTCGCGTCGCACCCTTGATTTTGCGGGTCCTCACCTTTGGTATCTTCTAACTCCAAACTTTGCACTATCGACGTGATTTTTTTTAACAGTCTCGGTCTTTAATAAAATATCTATACACTGACTCGAATTTTGAATATTTTTTGATGAAGGTAATAAGGTCCTGAATTTGAAAAATGTCTATCACTAGGTTTTGATTATAAAGCAACGTAAGGTTTGAATTTATGAATTTAAAACTGAAACCATAACTACAAGTACGAGACTTGGCAAAACTGAACTGAATAATTATTTTTTTGACGAGTACTGAGTCCTTTGGGTCACTACTTTGTTAAAGATTGAACACCAACTCTAGGCTCCAACTAGCACCCGGTTCTCTACATCCACGCGCCTCGCGATTTACCAGAAGAAAGACACAAAAGGATGATCCCTACCTCGCTCGTAATTAGCCGTCAAGACTTTGGGAACTTAAGTCTCAAGAAGTGCACGCGTCAGCCGTCCGCACCCACCTAGTCGGTTCACCGTAGTAATTAATTTATACTTATGCTAGATTCTTAAAATTAGCTAGATACAATCACTCCATGCATAACACACATCCCAATTCTTTAATTTAGAATTTCCTAGGTCTTATGGTTTACCTTGTCTATACTAGGATAATTAGGGTTTTATTAGAAAGAGTTATAACGATGCGACTATAGGTGCTAGGTCAACAGAAACTGCTACGTTATAAGCGTTAATCCTAGATATTCTATATTATACGTGACTTCTTCGACATTAAGGAGGTAATGAATCTTTTCTAAATAACAAAGCAAATCGTGACAAAATGCACGTTTTAATATTTCTCCTTCTCGAGTATCCAAAAAGAAGAGTAACGACTAGGGTTTCTTCGAATGCTGATGTCTTTGTCTGATCTCAACTCAAATTTATTGATTATAATAAATTTTTAGGGAAAGCGTAAAGTTGGTACGTAACACTCTTACCACGAGGACTGGAGAAGGAGTAGAGAACGGCCCGCAGGCCGCCGGGCCCTCCCTGCTCACCAACGCACACGGCCGCGCATCCCAAGCATGAAAGAACTATTGGCCCAGGGTCGACTGGGGCCTGGCGCCATGACTGCCGAGCCTTGTGCAAAGCTCGGTGGCCAGCGCTGGCCCAGCGCTTGAATGATAACAACGTACCAGTAATGGCCATTGGTCACTGCCACGCAACCGTAACCAGGCTTTGCTTAGGGCTGGCCCAATGGTCATGTCGGATGTAAAATTATTGCTATACTCAGGTTTGGAATGGAAATAAAAATCATAGAACACATAAAGTTATGGAAATACCCTTCTTTTTTATTTCTGGTCAGCAGCTCTGGTCGAGTTTGTATGGATACGCTTATATTCAAATAAGATAATTAGATAAGATCAAACTTAATGATAGAATATTATAACAACGCAATCTTGATATACGTAAGGTGATAACGTATTGTTATCACGAAATAGAGTACGTTAACGTATAGCTAATAAAGCTCTGTCAAGTCCGAAAAGCAACCGAAGGAAACACTACAAACTACTCATGATCATAGCACATAGACGCAGGTACACCAAGCGTGTTTGATTCTGACCGGTATGAAGTTGGCCCCACAGTCTTCTGTCTCTTTCCTTCTCTATGTAGCTATGAAGGATAAAAAAAGACAGAAGACTGTGGTGCCAATTTCATATCGGTCAGAACCAAACACGCCAAGCGTACAAAAGAATTAAAACAGCTTTGTTGGTAAAGCTGTAATATATCATGCCTGAGCAAACTTAGACAATAAAATTTGTATCGGAATCACTAGGATTAATACTCTGACTAGAATTTTGTTAAATAACAACGAAAACGTGAACAGCTACTAAATATTTCTCATACTTATATCGACACAGCTTGCATAATTCCGTATGAATATACTAAACTATACTAGATTAATGTTACGACTAATAGGATGCGTTCGTGCAATTGCAATATGTATATTACACGTACATAATACCTTAACGAAAAAAATTATCCAAATAATCTTAGCATCCCTTAAAATGATATGGCAGTGAAAACTCATAAAACGAAATTAAACTTAAAATTAAAATTGAAGCTGAAAGAATCACATGCTTCATCTCGCGACTCTCGCCTGTCTTCCACCTTCTCTGTCATGCGCTCTAGACAGCCAGAAACTGGTCAAAGATTTGATCGCACTTGTTTCAGCATTTTTTTTTTTTACCTTCAAAAAATCTACAAGTGAAAAACAAAATAATGAGTTACTTCATTTGTCTCACACTGATAAGTTGAATTCACCTTGCATAGAGGTGTAAATGTTTGTGGCACTAACATTTTTCTTGTCAGTTCCTTTCACTATTCTTCCTTGACCGCTAAATAATATCTGCACATTTTTAGCCATGATTGAGGTAAGAATTTCTGCAATGGAATCCTTGATGTCCGCAGTCAAGTTGGTACACATAAATCGTCTCTAGAATGTTAATTAATTTCCGTTGCAACAGGACTTGAAAGAGTTCTTTAAACCGTTGTTGTGGCAATAATTGTTCACACATACTAATTATTGTACAATTCATGTTGAGTCTTACTAAATTTGATTGATTTTGATGTAGCTCAAATTTGAAAAATTGAAAAATAAATTTGTAATTCGAAATACCTGACCTCAAATAGTAAAAATGTAGCTCTATTATACACCTCAATACATTTACAATTACTATAATACAGACCATTATTTTGATTTTGTTGGGATCATCTAACTGCTCATCCAATTGCACAAACTCTTCGTAGCTCTGCACTGGAAGTAGAACGTCAAATGTTCCCTGCATTTCCCCTTTTGGATCTATCTCGTTATCATCAGCTGAGAATGTAACAGCTGTCCGTACAGTTTTCGAAAATTGCTTGATGTTATAAAGGACACTTCGCTTAGCCCTGTTGATTGCTCTTAAAATCTTCGGATGCTTGCAGCATTGCTTTAGTCACTAGTGTATTTGGATCGGTTTCTGGAAAATATACATATCCAAAAAATACAGGATGGAATAGTGGAACTCAATTCAATGAAAAATAGAATTCAGTAATAATTACTGTTTTGTTTAGCAAATCAGGTTTCATACCGGAGTCTTTTGATTCATTTGCCTTGTCGTGTGCGATCCTTGACTTCTTAACCGGTGGAGCGACATTTCGATTTTCATCTTCATTTCCTATCAAAATAATATTTACTATCTCTTACATAATTGTGTAACATCCGTAGCCTGATGTTACCTTAAATTTGGGATCTTGCCCCTGTTTAAATACTAATGTACGACTAAGGGACGATGTTGGTAGTGAAGTAAACTAAATGAATCTTGAACTAATACGTTCTGTAGACTTCTGTAGACAAGTCGGCCCGCCAAGTATCAGTTGTATCACTACCTCCAATTTTTCTTTTTCAATTTTTTTTTCAAATTGTTAAGAAGTTCAATTTCCGATTTTCTCATGAGTACGTATGTTGCTTGCTTACATCAGCACACTAGCAAGTTATACATGGGACATATGCGTACATCAAATATTGAAGCCTTATTTCGTGCTCGGAGAAAAACAAAAATGACGCTGTACGTACTTGGCGGTAATGTCAGATTTCAATACTTTTTTGAAGGAAGTCGTTTTTTTCAGGTGATGACCACATCAATATACTTGGCGCAAGGTTTTTGCACGTGAGGTGCTTTTTGGGGGATTTCACTACTTTTTGTACAGTGCCGTTTTGATATTTATTTTTGTTTTTAATCAATCGTATCTAGACACGTAGAAGGTAGAGTTTTTCGAGGTGATGACGATAACAACGTACTTGGCGCAAGGTTTTTGCACGTGGGATGCTTTTTGGGGGGATTAACCTTTCGTGACTATTGGTGATACGAATTCACCAGACACACAGTACTTCAGTTAAAGTTGACGTGTTTTGAATATACCTACAAATGCTAGTGCAAGGCAAAACTCAATCCACTTCGAATCAAAGAAAGCAATTAATCCCGTTTGCAGTCCAACAGACGGAACACGGTAATGAGCCATGGAATAGGGTATGAATTCTAATAAATTTTCCGCATAACTGGAAGTACGAAACGGATGTATCTAGTCAGCATCAGATTGTCTATCTATGTCAGTTCTTCTGGCTAACTCCAGTGGCCGACTAGAGGAGCTCCCGGACTCGGATAATGGAGGGAGACCTCAGTTCATGATGAATCTACGAGACCGACAGGGACTCCCCTGATTACAGTTAAATTTTGGCCCATAACTGTAGTTTCACTTTGCAGCGATAAGCTAGTCGAGGAGATATTTGCGCTCACAGACTGCTGAGTTTCAAAATATATCGTTCCCTTACTACCGCCAGAAGTGAGAGGAAGCAAAAGATAACATTTTTTCATCCTATCGCAGTGCATCACTTTATCCTGTAGTCTATGTAATTCTATATAATTATCTCGAGGATTAACAATGTTTGAATTATATCTCATATCTTAAATTGGTTTCATACACAGCTTTATTGCACGTAACATTATTTAAGATACGGTTTATTCCTATTACAAATATATAGGAACTATACACATGTCTTGTCATGTTTGTAATTTTGTAATATTACCTATGTATGCTTATTTTCTTTCATAATAATTTGAGGGTTGAATATTATATAGTTATGGACAGTATGGTCATATTGATAATTAGTTCTGAGCTATATTGTAACTTTTTGGGTGCTGTACGCGACACAGAAGGTGTCGCGTATGGCTAGTTACTTGTGAGTGTCTTTACTCTAGATTAATTTCTAGGGCTCCTTGGTAGAGGTAATCAATTTGTTAGTCCCTGATACAGACTAGGGTGGAGCGAATCACACCGTAGCTGTCTCCCTCAGACCTGGATGCTGCAAGCAGCACCGAGACTGTATCAGACTTGGGATTCGACGCACTTGCAGAGACAGTATCTCGACTTGGATGCGCAAAGCGCACCGAAGCGAGTATCTGATCTGTGCAGTGCAGTCGTCACCGAAGCTGTATATTAGCTAATGAAATAAAAGATGTTAGTCCGGTCAGTTCAGCTTACTAAGAAAAGGTTTTGAAGAAAAGCAAACCGTCCCGATTAACATAAGATTTAATTAAACAAATAAATTCATTTTGTGCGAAATGGTTGCAACCGAAAATGTGTTATAAAAATAAATTACATAAATTTAGTTGAAAATTGTAGATTTAGCTAAGCTACGATTCTACAGTCGTTATACATGCAATATGAATTAAATCAATGAATAAAGGTAATCAGAAATTAAATCGAGATACAATTAAATATAAACTAATCAGACTCTAATACGTAAAACGCCGCTATGGCCGTTTCCGTGAACTAAAGATGACGCTAAAGAGAACCGTGGCGCTTTGCCTGTACGATCTCGAGAACAAAGAGAGGGTGAGTCAGCGTGGCGCTTTGCCTAGCACTACTGATTAGCCTGGTTAGCGCTGCGCTTAAATAGTCACCGATTGACGTCACTTGTTGTGCGCGGTTGATGGTGCGCGTCGTGACGTATTGTCTCGGGCTTAGATCACCCGATCCGTCACAATATATAAAATCATAATGAAAGATAATAAGTATATATCAGTAATATTACAAACATGGCGAAACATGTGTATAGTTCCTATATATTTGTAATAGGAATAAACCATATCTTCAATATCGTTACCTGCAATAAAGCATTGTACTGAAACCAATTTAACATTTAAGATACCACTCAAACATTGTTGTGTCCCTTGAGATAATTATACATATAGAATTATATAGAAAATAGGATAAAGTGATGCGTGGCTTTCTTTCACTTCTGGTACTTGTGAGGGAACAATATATTGTGAAACCTAATAGTCTGTGAGCGTAAATACCCTCTCGACTAGCCTTCCGCAAAGTAAAATAGAACTAGTTACAACTGTAACACGAAGAACGTTTTTAAATTAGCGTTGCTTTGATTGATAGAATATATGATTTGGAAACTTGCGCATGAAAAGTCATTATCAACTATCTTGTTACTTGCCTACACAAAATACACGACATGAGTAATAAACTTTCCAGTAACTGAAGGATTCTATGGTACACGTCTGGTGAAAACTAAACAATCATCCAAATACATCTGACGATTGAAGTTTGCTAGCACAATGCATCCGCTACCTAGCACGAGACATGCTTCAACTTCGGCTGCATACAGGAAAGGTCTTGATTTAGAAGAAATTAGAAAAACTGTGGGTTGGTCTAAAAAATCCGAGGTTTTTGCTAAGTTTTATAATAGACCGATCATTGATGCGTGTTCCTTTGCCAGATCTGTACTTACAATTTAATGTACATCCATGGTTCTCTGTTTGTATCCATATTTATGTTTCACATTATATATGTGACCTTGAGAACTTGTTTTCTGTGTTTTAATTTTACGCGCTCATATTCTCATTACCGTTGTCGTCAAATGCTTTAAACATCTACCTAGTGATCTAGAGGACGGGGCGGGAAATATAATTGAATGATCAAACGAACTTACCTGTGAAGTTCGATCATAATTATATGACCGCCCCGTCCGACTAGATCACTCCCACCCAGGTAACCCAAGCCCACTACTCTGCAGAGAGCTTTGGTAAATAGGCGTATATGTTATCAATATATCATCAGAACCGTTGTATCCCTAAAATTCAGAAAAGGATTTCAGAATAGGTGTCGTTTCACCCAACTCGAAAGATCCACCTAGAACTATAATGTAGTGACAAACATTCTTAAACTGGCGTCGCATAAAGTGAAGAAATATAATATATTTTCAAATAAATTCATTCGAAAGTTCAATGTGTAACAATTTAGAACATAGTTTTGTGCATTCTGCCATTATATGTACTTTTTTTTATGTAATTTATGGAAATTAATTGATGAAACCTATTTATCTTAACCTCAAAGTCTTATGCATGACAGATATTTATATTGCTAGCGTGCGCACGTTGGACTGTATTCCTTAAGCCATAGACTAAAGGCATTATATTAATGTCGTATAGACCACCATACCCCATTTGAGTTTATTCCCATGTAACTTTCATCTCATACAGCGACTCTCTATGTCATTTATATGCGCATGGAACTGAGAGCGGAGCGAAAGATCTGGGCCGGAGATGACTTTTATTCCTAATGAAACCCGTAGAAGCCAAAGGCAGTATATCAATGTCGTATAGACCACCATACCCCATTTGAGTTTACTCCCATGTAACTTTCATTTCATACAGCGACTCTCTATGTCATTTATATGCGCATGGAACTAAGAGATGACTTTTATTCCTGATGAAAGTGACTACTTCAAATAATACAAAAGAACATATCTCAGCGCTCCGAGCACCGATCGCATTGATCTTTGACTCAAATGAAGGGGATTTTGACCCTTAATCTTGACCTAAATCATCGATCTTAGGATACTACTGAATACGCTAGAATCCGCTAAAATATATGAAACATTATACCCCCACTCCGTCAAAGTCTGATCAGTGCGGTATATATACTCGGTCGAGCGCGCTACGTCTCTATATTTTCTGTCTTTTAATATACTTGGCGCGAGACTCTAGCGAGTCTCTTGATCTCCTCCTCGCTATGTGATGATGACATCGATGTTTCATCCACAACTTTATAATATATCATCAAATTATAGTTGTATAGTATAATATGATATAAATATGAACGTGATCAACGTTGTATTGATTACTTTCATGACTGTGATCAATCGCCCATCTTGTTACATGTAAAATTATCTGAAGATGAAACTCAAGTTTCCTGTCAAAAACTTCGAGGTTGATATGGCTGACATCTAAGTCAACCTGAACGGCGTATCTACCTACACAATGTTTGCACGATACATTCATCTGTTCTATGTAATGCTCAGGTACCGCATTAACATAATCTGATTGTGAGTTAAGATCGAGAATACCGGATCATGCTGTTCGATGAGTTTGATATCGTCTGTCACGTATTCATGATCTGGTATTTCGTCAACAACAGTATTACTTTAACATGCTTCATTTCGCATCTTGAGACGATAACTGCGCTGGTACTCATTATTCTTCGCGCGACGTAAACGTTGAAACTCCTCTTCTCCGTCTGCATTGCGACAAATTTTACGTCTACCCATTACAAAATATAATTCCAACTCAACTACTATTAAAAAACTAATATTCTGATACTACTTTTTCAGTTTCAAATTTGCAAAACACTTGTCGTTTTTGTCGTGGTATACTCGTGTAATATAGGTACTGGTTACTCATGCGGAAAGAATACTCATCGTTTTCATCGTGATACTCAATTTTTTTGTTCAATTTTCAATCGGTACGCATGCGTGAAAATACTCATTGATCGATATAATGGTAAATAGTACATCGAAATATTTATACTCACAATTTTAGAATATATATAGTTATCTTCATAATTTGCTACGCTGTTGCCCTTTTCGCGTATCCGCAGAGGCCTCAACACGTACGTTGAACCGCAACGAAAGGCTGATTATATCACTTCAATCAATTCACTTTAAAAAAGATTGGGAAAGTCAGACAGATGTCAATGTACAGATTACGGATGACACGCATACACATTACGCGCGCTTGACAACACGACCGATCGAAGCTGCGCTGCGATTATCTCGAACCTTGCACCTCGAAAACAAACGTCCAATCAGAACACGAATAAAATGCTGACGGGATTGCGATTCCTTCTCCTTTCAATAACGGAAATGTAGCGTGCGGGCGGCTTCGAGAGTTGATATCTTGAGTCCTCCTCATCGTAGAGAGATGTTCCAAAACGCGTTTCAAAGGTGTTGAAAGACACTTTTTGATAAAACTTTTCAAATTTGCAAAAGATATAATTTTGTTGGTTTTATGAGCAATCAAAATGTTTATCGATTTTTTTCACAAACTAAAGCCATTTTTAAAATTCTGAAAAAAATATGATTACATTCCTTCATCAATTCTGAAGATGGCGAAATTTTGAAATTGATCGCGCCTCGCGACTACCCATATATGGAAAGACGCGCGCCACGCCATTTGTCGTGATAGTCGTGAGGCGCAGCGCCGGGCAAATTATTGTAAAAAAAATATTTAAAAAAATCGCTCCACCAATTTCGAAATTTCGCTATCTTCAGAATTGAATAAGCAATGCATTTATATTTTTTTCAGAATTGAAAAAATGGCTTTAGTTTGTGAAAAAAATCAATAAACATTTTGATTGATCATAAAACCAACAAATCTATTTTTTGAAAATTTGAAAAGTTTTATCAAAAAGTGTCTCTCATCACCTTTAAAACGCGTTTTGGAACATCTCTCTACGGTGAAAGGGACCCGAGATATTAATTCTCGAAGCCGCCCGTACGCTACATTTACAGTAAAATGCGATAATTCATGACTAGCGTAAAAAAAATTTTTTAGACCAACGAAAAAATATGCGTCTACTTTTTTGGCGTTGATTTCACGTAAAAAAAGTTTAAAATGATTAAAAAAATACGAGGTCATTTCTCGGCCGATTCGAGGTGGAATTGCCCTGATAGAATATCATAGATGAAAATTACAGATGTATTAGACTATCTAAAGACTCTAATAACATTTGCACGCAAATCTCCTGACTAAATGCATATTTTGTGAAAATAAACTCAAAATGGCACATTTCTTCGGATTGATTGATAAATGCTGTTATGCAAATCACATCTTGGACCTTTAAAGAATCTTCTCCTCTACTCTTTAGTTTTGGCCTGTAAAGCAAACCAAGGTATTGAGTGAAATTATAAGTATTAAAACATAATATTTGTTCATGATTCCAGGGCCGTGCTAAGGACTGACAATATTGATGATGGCGCATATATCTCTTTTAATTCATACTCTTTCCTGTCTTTGAAGCCTCTAAATGACTAATTAGAGTATAATATGTGATAATTTTTAAAAATTAAATGGGCTTCAAAAATGCATGTAGGTATTTCTGATGGTCAGCAGGCGCGTCTTTTCAGCTCTGCGTATAGAATATTTTGTTAAGCTATTGTGGGTCTAAGGTTAATAGACAAGGAGTGGCTATTGACGGTTGCGTTGGCATGTCCGCGATTCAGGGTTAACTTGAATTGGTCACATGTGGGAGGACCATGGTAGCATCGCCGTCTAATGGTGGCTGCGTAGAGCGCGGTAACCCTGGTCTGTGATTGCATTCATAATGTATCTGGAACATGAATATTAGATGTATAACTTGATGTATGTGTAACACGCCTGCTGCGTATTGTTCATATATTATTCGATGTAAATTTTCAAAATATTGGATAAGTTACGTATTTAAGGGGGGACAGTACTGAAAAATTCGAGCAAAATGTCTAAAAAATCGATTTTTCGTTTTTGACGGAAAAATGTCCTTGAAATCTTCCTCCATCCATAAAAAATATCATGGTGGTGAAACAATTTTTTTCAAGGTGATTTTGAGAGCCATAAACCAAAAAAAGCGTTATTCGCTTCATATACGCTACACTAACGCCCCCATCGGTCGTGAGCGTTGTGAATAATTTGTGCAACGATCAATTTGTGATATAGTTTTCCCATCTGCAGTTTTTCTAAACATATGCCTTTTATCGAAAGATACACGCTTGATACACGACTTCTGTCAAAGTTTGTTCTTACGAATTGAGTAACTATTTCCGTGAGTTTTGAAGAGATCTGCCTCTCAAAATGGATAGAAACAGCTCTCATTGGCGCGCTCGCAAGCAGCGCTCAAGTAAAAAAGTTCGACACTTTTTGAAAAATCTTCGTCCCAATAACCCACCTGTACCTAACCCAATTCCCGTACCTAATCTACCCATACCAAATCGCACCCCCACAACCGTCCAAAATATGGAGATTGAACCAGTGGCTGGACCATCTGGTATACAAGGAAGACCTCAAATTTCTGAGACAGCAGAAGTGCTAGAAATTCCCGGTCGTAATCGCCATACGACTATTGAAGCAACAGAGAGCTTTGGAAAACTCAGTCTGTTCGACATAATGTGCACACCGGAAGAAATAGGGGCTCAGAAGGAAGCCAAGGATGAGTTTTTCCTCGTACATTCTACCTGCTGGACAGAATTATTCAAGAATATCGCATGTAGCGAATGCAGAGAAAAATCCCTCATTATACAGGTAAGAGAGCAACATGGATTATGTTCAAAACTTATCCTGAAATGCGAAGGGTGTGGATATAAAATGGGAGAGAGCTACACGAGTCTCCGAACCAAAGATGATACCACAACGAGACCACCGTTCGAAGTCAATCGACGAACAGCTGATGCTATGAGCACTTTGGGACAAGGACACGCAGGGATGGAAAAATTCTGCACTGCGATGAGTATGAAAGGTATGAGCAGTCGCACTTTTAAAAAACATATGGATAAGTTAGCTGCGGAGAGTCAAAAATTAGAGGAAGGGATTCTGGGAAAAGCAAGAAAAGCTGTACGAAAAGCTCACGAAGCAATAGATCCTACTCTAAAGAACGAAGAATTACTTGACATTGCAGTATCGTATGACGGGACCTGGCACAAACGAGGCTTCACATCTATGTATGGAGTAGGAATAGTCATTGACATTCTTACTGGATTGGCTATTGACTACCAGGTCCTCTCAAAATACTGCCAAATGTGTGTCATAGCTGTTGTAACTAGACGCTAAAGGTCAACGCGCACTACGCGGAAGCGAAGGTATCGGAAGCGAAACGAAGGCGTCGGAAGCGCAGCGAAGGCATCGGAAGCGAAACGAAGGTATCGGAAGCGATCGGAAGTGAAACGAAGTTTTCACGAGCTATCTGGTGCTGTAGGCTGGTCCACGTCTTAAAAAATGTGTAAATTCAAGTTAAAATGAATTAAAATATGAGCGTGGGCTCATTCCATTCCATATATTCATAGATACGTAGACTGTCGTTTTGGCAAATGTACGATCGTAGAAGCAAACATATTTTAATTCATTTTAACTTGAATTTACACATTTTTAAAGATGTGAACCAGCCTACAGCACCAGATAGCTCGCGAAAACTTCGTTTCACTTCCGATCGCTTCCGATACCTTCGTTTCGCTCCCGATACCTTCGCTTCGCTTCCGATATGGAAGAGGTCCGTCGATAAAAACAAAATGAGATATACAACTGTATTATCCGATGGTGATGCGAAAACATTCGTTCACCTCAAGAGTATCGCACCATATGGAGAGGACGTACCTGTCATAAAGGAAGAATGTGTAAATCACATTGCGAAACGGATGGGCACAGGACTCCGAAAGCTCGTCAAAGAGTGGAAAACGAAAGGAGTAGTACTAGGGGGTCGTGGTCAAGGTACACTCAAGGAGACAACGATTGTATCCTTGACTAGTTACTACAGAAATGCTATCGTGAAAAATATCCCGAACGTGCCTGCTATAAAACGAGCGATAGATGCCACACTCGACCACTGTATGTCCACCGACGAAGATCCACAGCATTCGAACTGCCCCACTGGTCGAGACTCGTGGTGTTTCTTCAACAGAAGTGCAGCGAACAAAGAAGAGCCAGCAAGCCACGAAAAAATGAAATTGAAACTGAGTGGAAATGTGGTCGAAAAGATTAGGCCTCTCTACAAACGTTTGTCAAATGACGAACTGCTGGCCCGGTGCGTAAGAGGAGCTACGCAGAATGCTAACGAAAGCCTGCACTCCCTGATTTGGCGAAAATGCCCAAAAGAGACCTTTGTATCCAAGAAGAGGGTAGATTTGGCGGTAGTAACTGCAGTGGCTGAGTTTAATATGGGTGAACTCCATGCCCAGAAGGCAAAACTGTCAGTCAGGTCCAGAAAACTACCAGATATTGCCAAAAAGATCACCGAACAACGAGACACTCGGCGAAAGCGAAAAGGCGAATGGAAAGGAACATCGGAGAATAAAAGAGTTCGACGAACAGCCAAAATTAGAAAAACTACAGCTGAGGAGGCGAAGAAGCAGGTCGAAGGAACGACATACAGCGCGGGAGAATTTTAATATTTTTTTACAGGTCATCTCAACGCCCGGACAAACCTAATGGTTCTTCTGGCAGGCCAGTCTCCAAGCCTTGAGCACCAAAATTTTATTTCAGGTTAAAAATTATTATTCAGGTGCGTTATTTTACAGTAGACTTATATGGGCCGGATGAATATCGTAGATCGAATTGTTTTCTCAAAACACCATCAAGATATTTATCTGGCCCTAATGATTACTCCACAAGAAAATTAATGCATCATTGTTTCATTTTGTTTTTATGACTGAGCACTTTCAAAACTCCAAAACTCAAAATATATAATGAGTAAAAAAAGTGAACTCGGAGCTGAAATGGAGGAGCGAACTTGAAACCAGATGGAAGCAGCGGAGGGCACCGACCAATGACTGAGAGGATCACTTACTAAATACTTATTCACATTAAATTATTAATCTCAGATTCATGCTAAATAATTCACATTCTGAATTTTACTGAGTTGTACAATTTTTCCATTTGTGATCATTCGTAATGGCCATAAATAAACCCCAATACCAACTACTATTGGTTAGGAATTTTCACAGAACAAAATTCAGCCTTTCCCATTCACGTTTTCCTTATTTGAAATTGTTCCAACAAAAATTCATTGAATCGCGTTTATCTCGGAACTATATTTTTGGGTATTCAAAAAATCTCTTGCGCATTGGTTTTGGTTTAATCACTTTCCCCTTTTGAACACATATTCTAGGGCACATTATCTTCAAATTTGTGGAAGGAATTTGGCGTAGTGTCGATAGAATTCATTTTCTGATACATAATGTATGAAAAATTATAATGAAAAAAATTCCTCTCCATTGGTAATAGCTTGGATAGGCAAAAAAAGTCTATTTGAAAATTCCTTCCACAAATTTTTAGATTATGGTAGTATACGTGTGGGGAAAAAATTTCAGCCCTCTGCGATAACACTGTATGCGCAGGGAACGTTTCGAAGAGGTATACTTTAGAATTCGAAAAATAGCCATAACTTCCAAAGTACTTGGCCTATATACCCTGAGTTTTGGTCAGTTTCTAGTTCAAGAGTTTCATAAATGTTGTCGACATTTGAGGAATATCCATGCACGAACACAAAAAATCCCAATTTCAGTACTGTCCCCCCTTAACATTATAATTTCAAAAGAGATAGAACGCAATATGAATGCAACATCGATACGCTACTGATATGTAATTGCAATGCAAGGTGCTGTGCAGAGAGTATTTGAAAATGCGAAAAATATATTTTTCAGTAAATTTGAATTTGCGATATTTTGTGCTAATTATTATTGTGTTCTATGACTGTAGGGAATTCTTTAGGTAATGATCATTGGATTCTATACCCCGTTCACGGAGAGAATACCCAACGATCGGAACAGAACTCGTCCGGTTCGGTCAGATCCCACCCAACGCTCCACCCATTTTACCCTCTCCATGTCGCCAAACGGGTTGCATGGCTGAGCAGACCCGGTATAGCCGTCGCGGGGGCCCCGAGTCTTTAAGCCGAGCGGTCAATTTCTTTACAGAGCGTACATTATCGGCCGGGGCCCAAACGTATGATAATTGAGATACGGCGTTGAGTTGTGAGCACCGTTACCCCCACTCGACTCTCAGGCCGTTCGAAGCTGCGCGACGTTTGGGTATTCTCTCCGTGAACAGGGTATATATGGACATCGGGCGAATTTGGCGAACGCCAGTCCAAAACCGGTTCGCTTCCCGTAAAATACCCCATATCTTTGTCCTGTGAAAAAACATCGAGTGAGATATTTCTCTGCGTATCTAAATTCATGTAAAAAGCGTTTGTCAAATGTCAAAGTTTTGAATGACGGGTTCTGTCCATCGTTTGACTTTATGAAATTCCTTCACGTCAGTTATTTTCATGAAATCCGTAACTCGTGATTTTTTTTATTCTAGCAGCACAAAGAATGCTAATATTTCGATTGCTAAAGTGATTTACCAAACGTAAGGATAGGCTATTACGACATCAATAAAATTTTCGAATACAGTGCTTGATCTTATAATAACTACATATTTTGGCTATGATCTTTAGCGGACCTCATCAACTCAAAATCAGACGCATCCATCACTGACCACGAATCCTTCCCCGCGACCGCCATCTGCTCTATCAACAGTCTCGAGTACGACTGGCTCCACACGAGGTGAATCCTCCGCAGAGGGCCCGTTCCATCATATGGCTACTAAGGCAAAGAATCCAACTCGGTCCCTCGGAGCGACATCATCGTCCAGTACGAGAGGACCACCTCCGGTTGGGAGCGATCCTACGGCGCCAAGCAGGTGATTCGCCCTTTTTTATATACTTACAGTAGAACTTCGTTCATTCAAACCTCCGGTATCCGAACCGTCTGTTATCCGAACCATGATTTGTTTTAGCCGAACATCTATTATCCGAACTACGATCTACTTTATCTATTTTTCGATCATGACGCGGAATTTTCGAATTTTATAATCGCGCGCTACATGCTGCAACCAGAGTCTGTGTCCAAGCATGCACAAGCTCATATCAGCTGTCACGGCATCAGTCGCTCGCATATTCACACGCAGCTGTATGAGATCTTCGTGCCACGGAATATATGTCGCAAATCGTTTCGCTATCGTTTCCTAATTCGTATAATACATAGATTGTTATGGTCCATCCACCAGTAATGTTTGAAATATTTTTATATAGTTTCATGCAATATTACTGTTCCATTATTCGAACTTTCTCTAATCCGAACTCGGGTCGGTCTCAATTGATTCGGATAATGGAGGTTTTACTGTATATTGTATACATTATGCTTATGATTGAAAATTCAAAAGCGTGTAGTCATTTTTAAAACCGTGTCCAATACTGATGTTGAGTAAACCATGGTATGCCTGTCGTATTTTTTGTTAACAAAATTCAGGTACCAATTGATATAGAGACAATCCAAAATAATATGATCTTAAATACTAAGGCTAATTCAAAAAGTTCGAGCACAAAACTCCGCTACATGAGTCATTCCACGACAAGCGGGACAGCTTTTTGACAGTGATGTTTCCAATTAAGGTACGAATTTTTTTACTGGTTCTTTACAACAAATGAATACATCAAACAAATTTTTTTTCATCTTTATCACCCCTAGTTCAGAAGTTACAGGGGGTTGAATTTTTGGAAAAATGGCAAAAAATAGCAAACGCGCTCTTCTTCAACTGCGTATATATCTCGAGTTCTATTTATCCTACAGACTTCGTCAAAAATTCATTTTAAAGATTTTGAATGAGACTTTCTTTATATATTTATTTAAATACCCGGTGACCAAACATTCCATTCGTTATAAACAATTATATTATTTAAACGGAATTTTGAAGGCGAGAACACGCCTTTAAAAATCTGAAAAAAAATATGAGCGTGTTTCTTGATTAATTCTCTAAAACATTGTGAATTTATAGGATGGAACTCCGATGGAAAGTATTTTTAAACCATAGATTTATAAGTGACGGCGCGCGCTGGCGCTGAGCGACATGGCTTATGTCACGGAGCTAGCGTAAGGAGTAAATAGTGGGTATGCGAACCTACATTAAAGGAATCATGTTGTGGTGAATATTATACCTATTATACAGGTTTACTGAGAAACAAGGGCCTCTACAAATTTCTCTGCATTAGGGAATCTCTTAGCTTCTACTTTTCTTTTTGTTATTGGTTTGATACTATGCAATGTCAATGTGCCGCGGAGCAACTTTGCTTTTTGAAATCGAGCTTGTAATGCAGTTGTTTCGTTCTTGTAATCGTCGTGAGTGAAAAATCCCACAGTAATATTTATAATATTTGGATTATCTTGCGCCCACGAAAAAAATAAAAAAATAAATTTATTTATTAAGGTGTCCGTTGAAACCCCCAACTCTGAATCGGACTAGACGCAGCCCCTACAATTATTGCAGGGAAAAAATTTTAAGCGCGATTTGATCCCTCTAACTCAATTAGAAAGCGTGCCTAAGTGTCCAAATGATCTCCCATTCAAATATAATAGAATTTTTTCATTTTTTCAGTTTCAATTTTTTACACAGCCAACAGGGGGTAGAAATATGTATCTACGATAGATTTGAATGAATTAATGATTTTTTATACCTTCTGTTGGCTATGTAAGAAATTGGAACTGAAAAAATGGAAAAATTCTATGTTATTTGAATGGGAGACTATTAATTTGGACACTTAGGCACGCTTTCTGATTGAGTTAGAAGGATCAAATGGCGCTTAAAATTTTTTATTCTTTTTTTCTACAATCATTATTGTAGGGGGTGCGTCCCGTCCGATTCAGAGTTGGGTCTTTTAACGGACACCTCATTATTCATATACCTGAATATCACGAAAATAGATGACGTAGAATGTCCTTCGCAGAAAACCGTTAAAATTCATAGATTGTTAATTTTCAGAACCCAAAATATGTTAGGTAGTGTCTCATACCATAAAAAATTTGTAATCAATCGGTAGCCTTCAATAACCTGATTCTCATTCAACCTCAACCGCACCGAACAGTGTGCGCCGGGCGCGCGCCCGCGTCGCCTGTCATTCAATCGCTATTTAAAAATACTTTCCATCGGAGTTCCATCCTATAAATTCACAATGTTTTAGAGAATTAATCAAGGAATACGCTCATATTTTTTTCAGATTCTTAGAGCCGTGTTATCGCCTTCAAAATCACGTTTAAATAATATAATTGTTTATAACAAATGGAACGTTTCGTCACCGAGTATTTAAATAAATATACATATAAAGAAAGTCTCATTCAAGAGCTTCAAAATGAGTTTTCGGCGATGTCTGTAGGATAAATAGAACTCGAGATATGGGCGAATCTCCGGAACTTTTAACCTATATGTCTCATGACTTTTCATCGAATTATCTGATTGAATAAATCGTAAAATGCTTTTAAAAATATCGACTAATTACCAAATCTATCTATCAATAATATATGATATGATTTCAATGATGGGTGAACAATATTTATCCCTAATTCCGACCTTTAATGTTATACCTGTCATATTTTTTTCCTGTCTTTCAGTGGTTTATCACTTTCATAGTTTTATTTGTTGATGAACACAATGATTCATCAAAATTTAAAATACGGGCAACAATGAATTTTTAATTGAAAATTTCGATTCGATTGATTTCATTAGCGTCCGTCATTTAATTTGACATATTAGTTTATTTAAAATTTGTCTCCCAGTTTGAGGTGTCACGATCGAAATCACGAAGAATTCTTAAATTGAGTAAATAATTTTACATTTGAAGCTGAATTATTGTGTTACTCATCAAGCTCAATTCAAACAAAACAGATACATATAAATTTTTTTACGAAAATTCTTTTATTTATATTGTTTATACACAAAGACACATTATCTGTCAAGCGGTCTAGTTTACGATGTCACAACTTAAATCCACGCGGTTTTGAATATTTGTTATTTAAACTTTTTAAAATTAATATGCACATGTTTGTTTTTGTATACCTACTTTATTAGTGGTTAAGTGTGCATTGATTAATTTCAAATATTTTCAAAGATATTAATGAAACCATTAGATGTCACGACCGAAATCTCGTCACATTCAAAGTTCAAAAATTTGAATTTGATAATTGAAACTTAGTTTTTTTTATTGAATACAAGGATTTAAACTATTATCAAATACGATTAGAAGTATAGATTACAATTTTTTTTCATTCTTATTCATTTTTTGTGAATATAATTATAATGATTTTTTGAATGAAACTAATATTTTTATTGCAAATAAATGTATGTTTAGAAATAGACCAAAAGTGCACTCGAATTTTGTGGTTTTATTAGGTTTTTTATGATTAAAAATACAAAAAAATGACTAATTTGGGTTATGTTTATTTTTTTAATTTTTTCGTCGCAGGCATCGAAAAGACCGATGTTCTGCAGCATTTCATAATATTTTATTTTATTTGAAACCATAATTTGTGTGCTAAAATGATGTGCGTTTAATTTTTTTCATTTTCATTTCATGTTAATCAAAGTTAAAGGTTCCGGAGATTCACCCATAAAAGCAGTTGAAGAAGAGCGTGTTTGCGATTTTTTGCCGTTTTTACGAAAATTCAACCCCCTGTAACTTCTAAACTAGGGGTGATAAAAATAAAATAAAAATTGTTTGATTTATTCATTTGTTGCAAAGAACCAGTAAAAATTTTCATACCTAAATCGCACACATCGAGGTCAAAAATTGCCCGTTTTTGTCCCGCTTGACGTGGAATGACTCACATACACCATCAAGTTGGTAAGCACATGCCGCGAAATCATCAGTCTCGCACTAGATTCACCGCTCGACTATTATGTGAGTATAGGTAAGTGGGAGAGGGTTCTGGGCAAGGATGTAGTCACCAGCAAAACGAAGTGCTTAAAAAGGTATAAGAACTTTTATTTCAAAACAACTCTATAATATAACCAGATCAGTCTACGTCTTAACCGATTTTCAGTCGGTGCTACTCTGACTGTCATTGCCATTCTTTGAGGGCTACGGTACAACCCCCGCAGTCTCTTCTCTCACTCACTCGTTCACTCCACGATCACGCATCCCTTATTCTCTTCCTCTTAATCTACGACTTAGCCTTAGATTGACCTTCCCACGAATTACAAGTCACTGGACAGTCTCAACGTCAAACTTATCCTAAAACCTGAATTGATGTTTTCTCGAGTGCCTTCGTTTTTTCGCTATTCTATTTACTCTCCACCAATAAAATAAAGGCTTGCAGGCATCCGATACTACAGGTAGAATTCTGAAAGAAAAAGGCACAAATCTCGAAAGATCGGTTTTTTATTCAGAAAGTCATAGCTCAAAAACATACGCTTGAAATCGTTTCAAATTTTTTTTGAAGACACTTGAATACTTACTGTTCAAGCTGAAAATGTTATGAAAGAGGTATTGGTACCTTAGAAAAGAGTTACAACCGTTTTTCCGTCGATTAGTCGAACTTTTCTTCATTTTATTGTATTTCGAAATGTGTTTAATGTTTTCGCACGCTCACACACGAGCTCGTACCTTCTTATACATAAGCGCACATAAATCAGTCATTTTTTCATTAATATAATCTGTCGATTATTTGTTGTTAATATCATATTTATAATTTATCCTATAAGTTTATTAAGAATTGTGACGAGCAATTTCCCTACCCGGGGAAGCGAATAAGAAAACTAGATCCCGCACAAACGGCACCAACGTGATCCACCCTCAAGGGGTACCCCAGACGTAGTTAGAGAAAGAGAGGGTGTTGGGCGCCAGGCACACGAATGTGCCAGATAAGGGAAAGCGAGACGGCAAGAAAAAGACGGAAATCGAAATAAGCCACAATCAAGCTCTAAACTTAGCAGGTAACCGGCTAGTTAGTAGGAGAGGGGAACGTGGGCGCGGCGAAATGACACACTCCGATACGGTACGTAAATGATAAATTTATTTGCCCGAGGGCCGGAACGATACGCAAATGAAACAATAAAGAAAATAACAAAAGCAAAGATAGCGTAGAATAAACAAGGTAATGCAAATAAATAAATAGAAAGACAATAGTAGATAACGGCGGCAAAACCCAAAAACAAAAAAAATATAAATAAATTACTCGACGACGCACGTCGGGATCGAACTCACGACCGGTAGAGCGGCGGAGTACGATCGAGGTAGTCGCGACGGGTCGTATACAAGACGGCAGAAAGGTACAGTAAGTTAGCGGGCCGGGTAGTACGGCTCAGCTGTACGACGAGCTACGGCTAGTAGGCTCGGTACGCGGTACGGGACGGCAGGGGGAGGGTAGGCACACTCGCGCCCTGCCGGCTCAGCTGACGCGCTCACACAATTATGCGGCGTGTCGTCGGCGACAGACGTGCCACACGCACTCGCGCTCACACACACTCACACAGACGGCGGATAGCCGGAGCTTACGCCTCCGGGTCCAGCACGTGTCTCCCCAAGGCAAGGGAGCAGGCTAGGTGGAGGTGGCCGAGGGCCCTAACTACACAGGCAGAAATAAGATAAAGAGGCAGACTTCCGACAACCGTCGAACGCGCTAGAGATAGGTGAGAGGCTCGGGAGACTCCGCGAGCCGCCAGGTATCCAGAATAACGCAAAGAGAATGAGCTAAAGAATTCGCACAGCAACGCGAGACGGTTGGTCGGTAGTCCGGTGAGAAGCCTACCTCGCTCTCCAGCAGCTACTCCTGCGGCACGGCACGGAACGGCAGCAGCACTCCACACACTCACACACACAGCGGGTGTCGGTTAAGCCGAACTATACTAAAGAAGCTAAATCTACGAAAAAAACTAAGGCACTAGATACAAAATAAGAAAACTAAAAAAAGAAAGCAAGCCAAACGGAATTGAACGGAACGGAAGCAAAAAGAGAAGGAAAGCGTAACGTAAAGATAAGCCCAAAAACTCGGTAGCGACAGAAAAGCAACGGTCCTCGGTTCGTCGTGCGAAAACGGGAAGATGGCGGTCGCCTTCGTTTCCGCCGTCCTCTTCTTCGCCGGCGGAAGTTTAAGCCGGCGTCGCTGATAACGGCGAGGGAGGTAGCCGCTCGGCACCCGCCGATTTCGCCGTACCTCGGTGCGGTGACGTCATGGGGGAGCTAGGGCCGGCTCGGGACGTAATGCAGGGAGGAGCGGTGGCCTGAGGCTGCGACGGTCAGCCCTCTCCCGACCGGCTGGCTGGTGTGCTGTCGTCTCGTCTTGTCGGTCCGAGGCACAGGTACTATCGGCGAGGCTCTGCAGCGTCCTTCCCCGCCGATCCTCGTGGTCGTCTTCCCTCGTAGTCCCTCGCAGTCCAGCGTCGCCTCCACCTGCTGACATAAACTTACGGCAGACAGACATGCTAAAGTTGGGGGACTAGAGGCTTGCCTTGGGGAACGTATAGGAAGTAGCATTAGGAGTCGCGGATCGTCCCGGGGTGCAGGGAAGGCTGGTCAGTGGCGGACTGGGAGTCCACCACGTTACAGAATTTATTAAATAATTTATATTAATCTAATTAGCTTATTTTTTTTTTAATTCAAAAACCAAGTTTAGAAGAGAAAAACCAAGTAATAGTATATTAATTTCGATATTTAGCTAATTACGTTAATTGATGCTGTGGAAACAAATGTCGATGTTATGATCTAATATTCTGGAAAATTCCATATTTAATAGATAAAAATCGATGTACAAATTTACAGCAACATCGGGGAACTCGACCTGTAACGAGGTGTCCTATTCCCCTGGAATTAGCACGTCATATTTCGCTTTTTAGTAGATTTTCCATTGTTCCATAATTGTTATTTCTCAATTTTAAGATACAGGCAAATTTACATCGGGGTGCTTGTATTACAAAACAATTATTCAGTTGATTTTGCTATACCACAAGTCTTACCACAAATGTTGCAACAGAACTCGACAACATAATTTACATTGCCAACAAATTTATACCTCGTACCAATGCTACTACCTCGTTCAATGTTTTTCAATTATTCAGGCAATGTGAGAAAAAAACAACTTGACTGGCTGAAGCGTACTATAATTTGAATTTGAGCGAGAAAAAAAAAAAAAAATAAGACATTCCTTTGCAAATTAGGAAAATGGTTTACCTGCGGTAAGCTATCAATCTAAAATACCGTGGCGAATATAATGAATCTAAAAAAGTTGGAAATTTGCAATTGGTGATGCAGTAATTAGAATTTTGCTAAACTCTGTTATAGACTCTAGAGAATTTGATCGAATTTTACAGATTGCCATTATACAGGAATTAATAAACACAGTTCGGGAAAAAAATACATAGCATTAGTCTAATCGCAAGTGAATGCGATTTTAGTCATCAGCAAAAATATTTCCTGTAAAAAATAGAATCATGAAAAATGTAAAAGGTAAGGAAACCATTAAGCTACCACTAGTTTACGTGCGCTCCATAGACCTTCAGTAAATATAGGTGTGAACATTGTTTAACATGACTTCGTGTGAAAACGCAACATAAGAGTTATACGAGTGCAAGAGAAATAAGTATTCGCACATTTTTCAATGGTACAGGACTGGTCTATTCAATAGGGTTTTCACCGACCAGACGGATTACATGTGGATGAAATATGGAAAGCCCCATACAAAGGTGGGGAAGTACGATCCTATACCATTTAAGTTGACGAATATATTGTAACTTTTTTTATTGCGTTCGCGACACTGAAGGTGTCGCGGACGGCAAGTTATTGTGAGTGTCTTTACTCTAGAATTAATCTAGGGCTCCTTGGAAAAGATACGCTGTTTGTTAGTACCCTAATACGGACTAGAGAAGAGTCTAGCTCTCCGTAGCCGCCTCCCTCAGACCTGGATGCTGCAAGCAGCACCGAGGCTGTATAAGACTTGGGTTTCAACGCGCGTACCGAGACAGTATTTCGACTTGGGTGCACCTGGTATACCGAAGCGAACATCTGATCTGGGCAGTGCAGTCGTCCCCGAAGCTTTATATTAGCTAATGATGGAATTTATTTTAGTAGGTAGAGTTCAATCTACGTGAACAAGGTTTGAATGATAAGAAAACCGTCTCGATTGAACCTAGAATTTAATTTAACATTTTAATTTTATATCTCAAAAGTGGTCGGAACCGAAACCTAATCTTAAGGGTAACTAAGTAATATTGTGAGAGGACTAGTATTAGCCCCCACAGTTGTAGGCTAGGATGTGAAAATGGGGTCTTTTATGTTAATAATTAGTCAAGCACGGAGTTCGGTTATGCCTCGTTTATTTCTTTGATATTTTCTTGGCCGTTGTCTTCGACAGTCAACGCCGAACTAACTCCTTGTTTACATTGTCGGACATCCACCCACATACATACATACACACATGCATACACACACGTACTGCGCCTAGCAACGGGGCCTACAATATTAACACAAATTTGTAGATTTAGCGACGCTACGGATTCTACTGCCGTCCAATGTGAATTGAAATGAAAGAAGTGAGTAGTTAAATATAGAGAAATTTATTATGGAATGAAATAGTTGGCGCAAAATCCCGCTATGGTGATTTCCGTCTAATACAAAATGTAGCTAAAGAGTACTGCGGCTCTATGCCTGTGCAGTCTCGGAAAATTAGGGGGTGAGTCAGTCTGGCGCTTTGCCTAACACTGCTCTAAAGAAGAATGAGTCAATCCGGTGCTTTGCCTGGTATTGCTCTAAAGAAGAATGAGTCAATCCGGCGCTTTGCCTGGTATTGCTGATTTGCCTGGTAAGCGCAGTGCTTTATATAGGTAGTGTTTGACGTCACTTGTTGTGCGCCGTTGACGGTGCGCGTGACAAATGTATTGTCTCAGGCTTATGACGCCTGATCCGTTACAATACACCTATCGCACTGGCACTTATAGGGCCGCCACTGTAGCATTCAAGTGCAAAAACGCAGTATATCGTGTAATATGCGTTCTTGATACTATCATAATAAAATCATACATGCAAGAACGAAAGATAATAATCTCTCAAACATGTCGTACACATTGGACAAAAAAAAAATCGAAACATGATATCACCTTTGTTTTTCGATTTTATACACATATTTCTGAATAAACAATCGAAACTGTCGGTTCTGTAAAATCCGACATCAATTTCGAAAAGATGAATTCGTTCTGAGAAAAACCGTGGAATGCAAATGCAGCGCACATTTTGCGTGAATTCGTATCCGGGTCCAAAAACATCTGAAATGTAAAAAACTCCGCCGAGTACCTAAATTATCGTACAATGAAAATTCACGACAAACATATCGCCAGTCTCTGTCATGATATTAGGAAAGTCTACAGAGCACTGAAATTTCCCTGCAAGTATACGTCGTGGATTCGGACCTCGCTGTTTCGTGTAGTGATATCGCAACATCATTCCAAGAGCTACGTACTTGGCGGGCACATTCAATTTCTGCATCGTACTGCAATTATATCTGAGTCTATATTGACATTCTGTCAGCTGCAGGATCAATGAAGAATTTGCCTTTGTTTTTGCATAAGATAGTAGGTTTACAAATTAATTTGAACCAGAGTCCAGTCAAGTCGTTGACACCTATTTCATAAAAGAATCATCATCTGATTGATGTCTTAGAGCATAATCCTGATTCTTACATTTACGCGTTATGAGTCTTGTTTTGCAACAAATATATTTTACAGAAGTAAATAGGCCGTATATCACCATGTACACCTGACGAGGTTGATTTTGATACCTGCGATTTGGACAACTCCCGAAACAGCCAATCAGTACTCTGGACAACAGCGATTCCTGCACGCCAATTGGTTAATTCGGGAGTTGTCCAAATCGTAGGTATCAGATTCAACCTCGTTGGGTGTACCTCGAATAAGCTTGTTCAAGCTAGTTCCCGTTTGTATACTATATCAAAATATTATTGGTGTATCCGGATATTATCAATAAGAATTAGAACATTGTTACGTATAATTCAGGAGTTCATGATAAGCAGCTAGTTTAAAATGAGTGATTGTCCTCTCCGTAAAGGTCCTTATCCAATTTGTCGGCGTTACATCTTTTGTCATTGTATACCGTAACACAATTGACGACAGAATTGGGTCTCGGTTAGAAGAGCCAAGGTGAAATAGCATCTATACTATTCTTATGTTCAAGCAAACAGCTGATACCATAATAAACATATATGAATAGACTATATCAGTATGACGGTTTGCTATTATACTGTATCGAATTATGATGAATATCTACGATTATACTGCGTATCTCTGCAATTAACATATTCATTTAAATTCTTTAATTTTATTCGCCGTCGTACGTATCGTTCTTGAGTTTTGTTCTGGGTATGCAATTTTGCAGCAAATAATATCAATTTTAGTTGCTTCTAGATTATATGACATGAAATCGTTCATACTGTAGGCGAGTCTTATTAAGAATTTGTATTGAAGTTACGTACGTAGATATGAAAAGAGAATTACACACACCGAGGATAAGGCTGGTGATTGAATACTATGGGCTGTTCATGTAAAACCTGCTATGTCTTGTGACGTGACTTTTTATTAGCCCTCGAGACTAGACCGGATTACTAGGCCTCGGGACCAGCCAGTCGACAATCAGCTATAGAAAAAAAGGAGAAAACTCGAATTTTAAATGTTTGGGCGCCAGGCGAACTATCTTCGCCACGAAACTCAAAGTAAAAAAAAACAACGAAGCCTCACGCATATTTACAAGCGGCGGCTAGCTGCAGTACCACGGAGAGGGGTCGGGATTATGTGAGGGATTAGCTAAGACAATAACGACTCGAGATATTTAAAATTAAACAAAATAATAAAGGATTTATTCAAATAAAAAAAATTAAATAAAGAAGAAAATAATAATTCTAACAATACTTGCTCCCCTCGGGGGTGCTTTACATTAAATAATCCTCCAAAAACTAAACTTCCACGTGGGATAGTAATAACCGGTGAAAAGAACCAAACAAAAAAAAAAGGAAGCGAACTAATTAGCTCGACAAATCAAAGCCCTGCGGCCCACTACAACTAGTTAACAACTAAATTCGGCGATTCTTAACCCTACTCGGTGGTGGTAGCGCAAAATCAAAATAACAAAAAAAAAAAGATAGAAGCAATAATAGAAACAACTCAAAAAATCATCCCACGGCTGTTGCTAGGCAGCAACCGCGACGACGAGAGGTTGGGCCTCTGCGTTACCGACCACCTATGTTATCCCAATTCTTACTTAACTAACTTATTCTAACTCTGCCTCGGGGCAACAACAAAAAAACAAATATAAATGGGAATCTGAATTTCGCAAACCGTTCGTACAATGAATAAAAGCCTCTAAGTGACTCACAACAGCCTTAGTCTAGCCTAACGGCTGACTCTCCTCGTGGGAGTGAGAGAGAGAGCGCGACGGTGACCGGCTCTGTCTCTGTCGCACTCGTGTGCGGAGATACTCGACTCTACAAAAATCGTATATTTGACTCGAAATGTCGGTCCAACCGAAATTTGACTCGAAATCACTTTTTCTCTGGGACCCTGGTGACGGCCCACCGACTCGGAGATCGGTTTAACTTGATCCCAAAATCTAATGAGCCTCGTGGCTGCGAACAAGGCAGTATGGCTGATGGTCGTTGCCGGATTCAAATCATTCGTGGGCTAAGTGAGCTATCGCTTACCGTTGGCCAGCCACCTGACGAAATAGTCTCCTTCGCAGGAGAAATCCCAAATCAATCCGTCGGGGGTCCTCAAAAATCCACAAATTTCCCCCGTGGGGTCTCACAAACTCAATATTCTACTCGACTCGAAACTCAATCGCCGAACAAATTCGCTACTAAGAAACGCACGTGTGCGCTAAACACTAGTCTAAGATCTAGCCTAAGGCAGAGCCTACGGCAGAGTGTCCTCTGATCGCAAGGTGCCGGTCGTTAGCACCCTCGTTAGCCGATCGATTGTTAGATCGCCTAACACCTGGCGGCGTATTGTCGTGCCGCGCGAAAACTCAAAATTCGGAAGTCCTCGTAGTAAGCCCACGGTTCGCCGGCTCTTGGGGGTGGCGGGAATCTCTTCCACCACCGATTTCCCTCGTTGCTGAGTGCCCTCGGCACTCCCCCGTGTCCTTGGCCGTAGGTGAGAAAGCTTCCGTAGTCAGGTGTCATCAAAATCGTAGTTCCCGGGGCTCTCATGCCAACCCGCGGTTAATTCGGCGAGTCATTCGTCCGTCAAGCGCCATTTATTGGGAATCTCCACCAAACGTTTGGCCGTGCCTCCCACATATCAGAGAAAAAGTGCAAAAAAAAACAAAAGAATGAGTCTTAACTCCACAGTCTATAATCGGTCACGGTCGCCTCTCGGAGCGAACATTAGCGTCGTGGCTATCCTAACGCATTCACACGGCTGCGCAGGCATTCGTTACACCCTTAACTAAGGTCGTCTAAGGGAAGGTGAGCGTATTGTAACATGCAATGTTACAGTCTATACCATGAAAAGTGTCACATTATTTATATAGGGGGAAGTCCGGCAGTACCGACCCCCTAAGGTATTTTCAACTGTCTCACAAGAACTAGTACGATGATCATTAGACACCCATTGATAATTGTTCATTGGGTTCTTATCTATAGATGAATTAAATGAAATAACGTTTTGTTTTGGAAATAATAGTTTTATTACAAAAATAAGAAATGATAGAAAAATTGACTTCCAGAAAAGTGGCTGGCAGTATCGGACATACGAAGTTTAACACGTTACATAAGGCAATGGTCACAAGTATACTGATTTTCATTGTCAGGTACATCAGCGCAGGCTTCATGCACCCATGCCTTACAGTTTCCACACTGGATCCAGTCCTCTTCGTGGGATTCCAGGCATAAAGAACACGTTGTTTGCTCCTGGGAGGTGACTTGCTTTTTCCGTTCATCTACTTTTTGCTTTTTTTTACTTTTTTTGCTGACGTCTTTGCCAGACATCAATCCCTTGCCACGTTTCACCAATTCAACCTTTTGTTTTTCCACTGTTTTCTCTTCAAGCATCGTTTTGTACGGTGAATTGGTTAATATCTCGCTCTTCTCCGCTTTTCGGCGTCGTGAAGTAGCCCTTCGTTTTGAAGCATCTGGAATCGGACATAACTCTTCAACTATCACCTTGAAACTATTCATAGATTGGGAAGTGGATGGCAGTGCCTCTCGTTCAGCATTTCCTCGGTGAGAAGTTGTAGTTCGAGCCATCGGTCGAGGATCTGAAGACGAATAGCTGGATTGTTGAGCTTGGACAATTGTGGAAGTCGCTGTTGTTCCAGACAAATTTGAAGGGGGGTTGTTTTCGGAGATATTGGTCACGTCCGATGGCAAGAAGCCCAGGTCATCAAAAATATTCCTGTTGAAGGGGTGAATGCCAGTGCAACGGAATCCGTTGATACCGATGTCTACTCGAGACACTCGATTAAAAGCCGATGCAACAAATCCAGCAATTTCGTATTCACTAATCCTCAAGCCAGCGTTAGCTCTCATCCACAAATCACAGGCATCGTTATATGCGCCCTTAAATGGTTTCATAAACGTTCTGTCGAGTGGCTGGAGCTTGTGTGTAGTATGAGGAGGTGTACTCAACATGTGAATGTGGTGTTTCCTGGCAAAGTTAATCACATGCAAATCTTTGTGGCTACAATGCCCATCCAGGATCAGCAAAATCGGGCTTTCTACTGACGGATTGGTATATTTCACAAAGTGGGTCATCCATTTCAGAAACAAATCAGCGTTCATCCAGCCGTTTGGTTGAGCTTCGGCTACACTTTCATTCGGAGAATTCATCATAAGCCTGTCGTTCATCCTTTGGCGTGGGAAAACAAAAAAAGGCGGTATAAATTGACCACCAGCGCTCATGGCAAACAGCACCGTCACGTTTTTTCCACGTTCAGCGGAAGTTAGTCTTCCCACTTGTCTGCGATTTTTAGGAGCTAAGACTTTGGCATGCTTTTGCACAATACTAACCCCAGTTTCATCGCAGTTCCATATTCTGTATGAGGTGAAGTTGAATTTTTTAAATAAATTGTCCAGAAAGTCAAAAAATCTATCCACCTGAGGCTTATTGAAGCCAACAGCCCTCATCAAACTAGTTGATTCGGCAGTCCTCAATGACAAATCGGGATGTCTCTTCATGAAGTCGTAGTAGAAATATTTCCCAGCAGATTTTTTTTCCTTACTAAACTGATGCGGAATATGCAAACTTTCAGCAAGTTTGTAGGCAAGATTGAGAAATTCTTTTTTATTTAAAGGCATTAGCCTATCCGCCAAGTCCTTGACGTGTTCTACCAAAATTTCTTCGTACTCGGTCGAGAAGGTTCTTTGAAACCGACCCATCATAGGCTTGAAACACACTTCTTTATTTTGTAGAACGTGACGAACTCGATCGTTCAATGTACTCTTTGGAACCTGATAACGATCAGCTGCCACTCTTGAACTCATTTCTCCAGATAATACCTTCTTCACGGCTTGATGCATGTTATCTGGTTTCCAAGTCCCCTTCTTTCTCCCAATTTCTTCTTCTGCTTCATTTGCCATCGTTACGCACCTACAGATCAAAGAAGAATACAATCATAGGTCCCGATTTGTGTCCGGTATTGTCAGACAACCAAGTGTCCGGTACTGTCAGAATCAAAACGATACTTCATTCGCCCATAGATCTGAAATCCCATATCTTTTCATGGAAAATCTCTTAATTCCTGAAAGATGCATAAATAAGGAATACATACCAGAAACAACTGCTCAAATATTCTTCTTCAGAATAACGTGGTTACAAGGAGAATTTTACCAACGTAGTGCGCGTAGTTCACGAAACAAACATTCGGTAGCAATTCCGGCGAACATGCATCGACATGAAGTTGCCGCTCATTTCGTGCACTCGCGCATGAGTCGTGCACAGGCTGTAACAGTTAGATCAACCCCATCTACCATAGACACGTTAAACCTACTAGTGTCCGATACTGCTTGCTGGCCGCTACTGCCGGACTTCCCCCTACGTATTATGATTGGTGTAATTATAAGTCCGATTATTGAAAATGTTATTACTGCTTTACAAGTATTTCTTGGAGGAAAGAAGAAAGGTGAAATGGTGCAAGTGATAAAAAAAAAAAAAAATGTGCCCGCCAAGTACGTAGCTCTTGGAATGATGTTGCGATATCACTACACGAAACAGCGAGGTCCGACTCCACGACGTATACTTGCAGGGAAATTATAGTGCTTTGTAGACCTTCCTAATATTATGACAGAGACTGGCATATGTTCGTCGTGAATTTTCACAATTCAAAGATAATTTGGGTTCTTGGCGGAGTTTTTTACATTTCAGATGTTTTTGGACCCGGATTTCACTTCTTTTTTCAAGCCGCGTAATGCCGCGTACCGTACAGACGTCTAATATAAGTAATACCTCCAATATTTTCAAGATAGATCGCACTCGCATCCGATGGATATGTTTTACACGCCTACAACTCAGAATGAAGTCAGATAGTGCAGATCTACCAATATTGATCTGTACCGGACGATCTTCGTATAACTATTCGATGCGTGATTCTATGATAGCGTGAGATCGTAACGCGAAAAATGACTCATTCAACGTTTGCTCTCAAAAGATTGTTGAGTTTCGTCAAGTCGATTATATCTTATCGATCGAGAATCGTAATTATTATACAGGGTGATTCAGGTTGGACGCACCACTTTAGGCAGGTGTATTCCTCCTGGAAATCTAAGACTAAATTTCCTTTACCAAAACTTCAAGGGACTAATAGTTTCGGAGCTACAGAAGAAATTAGTTGACCAATCACAGGGCTATGAGAAATCAAGACAGGGCCGGTTCAAGAGTATAAGTCGAGCAGTACCCGCGGCGGATCGAATTTTATCGTACAACGTTTCAGTTCGATTTCTAGATGAGTATAACGACGTCGTCTCCTGGAGATGTCTTCGGACGGCATTCACCTCCGTTCTTGTCGTCCTGATCCCTTAATTCATAGTTTCAGTCGTCCAGATCCCCTACTCCGTAATTCTCGCAGTCCAGATGCTCGAAATCGTAGTTGCATTTGTCCAGGTCTTCGGTTTCGTAGTTTCAGTCGCCTAAGTCTTCCGTTCCGTAGTTTGAGGACCTGGACGACTGAAACTACGGAGCGAAGGACCTGGACGACTGAAAATACGGAGCGCAGGACCTGAACGACTCAAAGTACGGAGCGAAGGACCTGGACGATCGAAACTGCGGAGCGCAGGACCTGGACGAATCAAACTACAGAGTGAAGGACCTGGACGACTCAAACTACGGAGCGAAGCACCTGGACGACTCAAACTACGGAGCGCAGGACCTGGACGACTCAAACTACGGAGCGAAGGACCTGGACGACTGAAAATACGTAGCGCAGGACCTGAACGACTCAAAGTACGGAGCAGAGGACCTGGACGACTCAAACTACGGAGCGCAGGACCTGGACGACTCAAACTACGGAGCGAAGGACCTGGACGACTCAAACTACGGAGCGAAGGACTTGGACGACTCAAACTACGGAGCGAAGGACCTGGACGACTCAAACTACGGAGCGAAGGACCTGGACTACGCGAGCTACAAAGCTGAGGATCTGGACAACTGAGACTACGATTTCGAGGATTTAGATTACGAGAATCACTGGGTGGGGGACCTGGAAGTATGAATCAGAGGATGAGGACGACGAGACGGAGGTGAATGCCGTATGAAGACATCTCCAGGAGACGACGCCGTCATACTTATCTAGGAATCTAATCTAACTGAAACGTCGTACAATAAAAATCTGTCCTCCGCGGGCACTGCTCGACTTGCACTCTTGAACCGGCCCTGCTTCGATCCCTCATAAGCTCTGTGGTCGGTCAACTAATGTAAGGTCTTCTGTAGCTCCGAAACTATTAGTCTCTCGAAGTTTTGGTAAAGGAAATTATTCGTTTTCAGGAGGACACCCACCTAATGTGGTGCGTCCAGCCTGAATTACCCTGTAAAAAATATATAAATTTAATTAACGCCCTCGGGCGGCCATTTTGCCGTACTAAGCGCTTTGTGACTTTATTAAAATCTCCTGACCGAGTGTGAGTACAGATTCGCACCAAAATCGATAGGGAGCTAGATTTCGATGGAGAATAGCTACGTTTTAAATCTCAAGTCGATACATACAGCCGTTCGATTGATATCGTGGTCCCTAGCAAGCATCTAGCGAAAAGTGGGGCGAAGAAGAAGAAGAAGATTGTGTTTTTTTATCATCTTTAACAGTTAATATGTCTGGAACCAAACGACCGATTCTGTTCGAATTTGGACAACGAACTCATTCGGACTGGAACTCATAATCTTGTAAATTTCATTCGATAATATTCACGCATTCGGGAAATATAACGGTATGTTTACAGGTATAGACCGTTGCACTGTAGGCAGATTCACAGAAAAATCGGCAAAACTAGGCAGATGTGCGTACTGAAAAATGCAATGGTGATTCTTGAGTTTTTGACCTCGCTGATTTCAAATCTCGAATCAAAATTTCGAAAAAATGAAATGGTGAACCGGAAATGACTATCTGCGTTACTAAAAAGCATCCAATTTGTGTAAGGATTGGTAAATTTGCGGTTTAAAAGTCACTTATTGAAAATCCTGAATCAAAATTTCGAAGAAAACAAAATGGCGAACCGAAAATATATTTTTATCTTACTCACAGGCAACTTTTTCTATCAGAAATCAAGATTTGTGTGTTTTGAAGGTTGTTTTTTTAGAAACTTTGAATGAGAATTGGGGAAAATAAAACGTTTGTCTGGAATTGAGGGAAAGTTTTCAAAGAATTTCGGAAAATTAGTTATAAAGCATTTCAAACGAATTTTATTGCTAAACACAGTTGAAACAGCAATCGACACTTTACGAATCAAATATTACCAAAAATAATACGTGAGTTACATAGAATAATTATTCTTGATTTCAATATTATTCATAATCGTCAGCGTCGCGGTCGTCGTCGTCAGAGGAATTGGTGGATTCTGATTCATCACTGGTGTATTCCATTGATTCGCTGGGTAGAAAATTATTTTATATTTCACAAGGAACGGCTATTGTCCCCAGCAGGTATACCTGTACAGGTACCGGTACAGGTATACCTGCTGGGGACTATGCGCCCACCCTGACAAACGTGCCGAGCGTTGCGCGACATGAGAATTCCGCTTCCCAAAGCCAGATATGCAGCATTCTGCGGAAAGTTTTCATCAATTTCTAATCTTAATAACATTATCAATAGTGTACAATGTTCAAAAGTCTGAGATCTTCCGCGATAGTTATGCTATATTCATACTTCTTTTAGAATATTAAATTTACACGCTTACTTAAAATGTACACATTGAACATTCTTTCAAACATTATTCTACATATACCTTCAAGCTTATCTTCCATTTTACCGATTTGAAATCAGTAGCGTAGAACAAAATATATTTCACTTCGCGCGAATCGAAAATTTCAGAGTACAAAATCGTTACGTTTTTCACTCGCAAACGGTCGAGTTCGGATTGTCGTTAGTCGAGTACCGCAAAGGGTAGGGACCGGTCCTTCTACAGTAGGGCGTAGAAACACCTGATCTTTGAAATGACATATATACAAATCAAAAATGAGAACACTCAATTTTTGGATTTTGCCGATTTTTCTGTGAATCTGCCCACAGTGCGTTGCCTCGGGTAAATAATTCTTGGCTGCGCTCGCCCACCTTCAAAATAGAAATAAGAAAAAAAAACTTTGATCTGATTCAACTTCTCTAAGTTGTAGTTCGCTCGGAGGACATGCCATCTTTTTTTTTTTTTTTAGTAGGAATCTGTGGAAAAAAAAATTATTGTAGAAAATATATTAAATTATCTAAGCTGAGAAAATTAAATTTGACTCATTTCCAAATTAATCGACCGAAGAATTTTTTCATTTTATTGCCCGTTGTCGCAATGTGACGGCATACTTTCTGAACAAATCATTAAAAAGTTAAATCTGACTAACGGTGATCCTTATACCTTCCGACAAACTCCACAACCATAGTATTGAGATAAACGCGTCTGATTTTTTTGCGAAAAAATTGGTATTTTACCCCCAGGGGCTCATACATCAAAGAGTTTGTTATAGAAAAGTTGAGCAGAATTTTTTTTTTCTGAAATAATTTACTCAGAATTTTTTTTCAACTTGTCAAGGCTTTCAATTTTTGACTTTCTCATGAGTACGTGTGTTGCTTGCTTACATCAGCACACTAGCAGGTTACACATGGGACATATGCGTACATCAAATAGTAACAGAAATTAGTGAGAGTAGTCAGGGTTAGACTGATAACAGAAATAGATATATTCATTTAATAAAGAGAAATAATAGTTAACAAAATAAATAAAACGTTCCTTATAGTGGTAGCTTTCAGTAGTAGTCCAGTAAAAATCCATGAAAGGTAGCAATTTTCTAGATATGGATCCGGAAACTTGATCTAAGGGTAATCGATGACGCTGAATCAAATGGCGGTAATTATTTTGCTCTCAACCCCCGGGATCATTGGAAAAAAAGGGTTGAACCGTTCAATTCGGAACCTAATGACTTTATCGAAAAATATATCAAACAAAAGTTGTTGGGGACAAAAAAATACGTAAAGAAGTATTCTATGTTTATCTTCGTATCTTCGAAACTAAGGGAGACAAAAACGAAAAACTATTTAATTAACTATTTTATTTTATTTTATTTTGTTTTATTCGCCAACGAGTGCGAGAGAGACAGACATTTCTTTGCATCCCTTATTTTTGAAGATACGAAGATGAACATAGAATACTCTTTTACGTATTTTTTTGTCCCGAACAACTTTTGTTTCACATATTTTTCGATAAAGTCATCAGGTTCCAAATTGAACGGCTTAACCCTTTTTTCCAATGATCCCGGGGGTTGATCGCAAAATAATTACCGCCATTTGATTCAGCGTCATCGATTACCCTTAGATGAAGTTTCCGGATCCATATCTAGAAAATTGCTACCTTTCGATTTTTTTCCTGGACTATAGGTTTCGGTTGCCAGAAGGTGTTCTAGACGGCAACAGAACGAATAGTGGATGATCCACAAAAATACATTATGTCATTATTAACTAGCCTGAATGATCACTGTACAAAAGTTTACTTATAACTATGAGTGTTGCTTTGATGACTTTAAAAAAAGATCTATTATAGTCTAGTATTCTAGACGGAAGTTTCGCGAACGCCATCTAGTGCGATAAGATTATCTCCGAGTATGGGGGAAGCCCCTACTCCTACGAGTCGCGCCTAGCGGTCCAGGGTCTCTTCTTGCGGTCCGTGCGTCTCAGGAGACGGAGTTCAGCTTGTGACGGGTGGGTAGTCTTACAAAGGGGAAGCTTGGGAACTGGTTCGTCACAAAATAAATAAATGCATAATATAACATGAATAAATTTCATTGAATAGTGGCAAAGAAATATATTCACGATGTAATGAAACTGCGATGTTCAAATTATCTCACCTATTATTTCGTTTACAGAGCGTAAATTATGGGCCAGCGCCCAAACGTACGATAATTTAACTACGGTGTTGAGTAGCGAGCCCCCCCCCTTCCTGCCCGGCCCACGCGCCGCTCAAAGCTGCGTGGCGATATGTCGTTCTCTCGTTGGCGTTTTAAAATTGATTTGAACATTTCTGTATGATCCGACGTTTGGAATATCCTTCAAAGGATTTTCCGCGAACTGAGTAATTCAGAGTGAATGAGAAACGTTAGTCTGCAAAACTATATCTTCAGTCCCTTTTCTTTTTTGAAGCCTCATCTTTTGTGATTAACGTATGCCACCCTGAGATAAAAAAAAGTCGTAGTGATAGGATTTGAGGAGCATATTATGTGAAACAGCGCGTACATATCACATAAGCGTTTCCCCTCGAGGTGGGACTTGGAAAAATTTGGATAAATCAGATTTTTCCGCTTGCAAAATTACTAAACAAGGTCTGATTAAAAATTACTTACCACGAGATTTCTACTCGAGTAGGATGTATATTGGAAAAGAAATTCAATCTTCAGAATAGAAAATACCATCAAAAAAATTAAGAAAATATATGTGCAGGTAATTTCTGTGCCGAATGGAAGCCTTTCGCAGCGATACGCAGGACTTCTCTAGTGATTCTGAAAACGGAAAATCATTTTTATTAAAAGTCCCCTCCCTTCCTCCTTAACAAAAAGGACAAGAAAGCTTAGATTCTCAGGATTGAGTAAATTTTGTTAAAAAGTTAGATAGATAAATGGTTTCGGTTTTAAAAATTACAGTGATACTTTGGTGGCATGCAAAAGCTGCGGACGTCGATTTGCCCAGGACAGACTATCCCTACATGAAAAAATCTGTGCGATGACTGGACAAAAGAAGCGTAAGCAGTTTAATACGGCGTTGCATCGGGTCCAAGGTACTGAACTGGAGGCGTATGCGAAGAAGAGCGCTCCTGTCGGGAGGCAAGCAGAGGTCAGTTTCTTTTCCATCAGCTGGTCACTTTATTTATCTAGTTTCTTTTACAATGAATGGATTCTTTCTGACTTCTCTCACTTTCCCCCGTCAATAACTTCTACATGGCTTTGTTCACGTAGGATCTTACGGGCCAGAATTCTTCAGTATCTTACGGGATTCATAGATAATTATAAAAAAAATCATGTAAAAAACATGTATGATTAAAAAATTAAAGTTACAGTATTATGTCAGTATCAAGTAAGAATGATCGACGCAGGAAGATAGAAGCGCATACGGAGTATTTCATGCCGAATCAGTGAACGATTGGCCATGACATTTTTTCTTCCCACTCGTAATTTCTCCAGTAGTAGTACGCTCGCCGAAAACCTCAAAAAAAAAAAAAAATTTCAACTCTCTTCAATCCCCCGGCTTTAGCCCATGATCATGTTCAAACTCATATCATAAACTCCCTAATCGATTTTTATGACTTAACCACGGCGGAAATCATCGATTTTCAAAATGGAAGATTTTCATGCGAATTCCAGAATAAACGCACGTTTTTTGCTATTTTTTCAATTGTATTTTATACTTGCATGATGATATTTTACGAGTCAAAATTTTTTTTATATAAACGGTTTCGTAACCGATTTGAATTTCAATTTTCGAAATGATAGTATTTATACAATTTCAAGATTACTATTATGTATTATAGTCACAGATTTCAGAATAGAAAATACTATTGGAAAATATAAAAATATGTCCTCTACTCCGGGATTCGTGTGAATATTTTTCATTTGGAATACCCATCATTTTCATGTTTTAATAATAGAAATCAATTTGAGCGTTTTTGAAAGTCGTTTGATATAATTTGAAGCCGAGTGACTGGAAAAAATGGAAATCTTCTTCGAAGTTTTACAGAGGTCGTAATATCACAGGAAAAGTGATGAGTGAACTCAAAAAATGTTACGGCAAATCGTTTACAGTGTTGGCGTGGAATACTTCACATAAACAGGATGGGTGCGAACTAAATGCTTCAATTTCAAAGAATGATCAGGGAGGGTATAGATTCGTATCCAACCGTGAAAAAGAGTGGTTTCCGTTGTGGCGTTTGTGAGATACAAGTAATTCAGAAGGTCGCCCTGACGCCTGCATTGAGGTAGCCAACTATACAGCGGCTATCGGTGGGCTGTCTGGTTTGAGGTGCGCACGACCGCTGAAGGAGTAACAACGCTTTTCCAGTTGAAAAATCACAGAAATCATTAACGGACTAGATTAACTAACTCTCCGGTATGCTGTTCTCGACTGTCAGTTGCGTAATCCAGTGATTTTTAAACCGAAAAAAGTCTGAGACTCGATCCAGCGGTCGCGTGCGCCTAAAACCAGCTAGCCTACTGCTCGCCTTACGATAGTTAGCTGCGTAAATGCAAGTGCGATTGTTTAAATGGCCCGCATCTTATAGGCACCGCAATGAAGATCATTACTTCGAACGGCAGGGTAACAAGCTAAGCCCTCCCAATCATCCCCCAAAATCTAAGCACTTAGTTCGCGGCCACCCTGTATGAAAGAAGCCTGAATAACCGAAATTCAATTTGCAGAAATCGAGTAACAATCTGGTCTATTCAAAAAAAGAACTCGGACATCATACATGGATCGTACAAACAGCTTGTGTAATTTCCTATATGATCATGATTGGAAAAAACATAGACTACTCACATAGAACAACTAGACATATTATTTTTAGAACATGTATTTATTCTGTAAAAAATTCAGCGGTAAAATTAACATTTATAGTCAGCCAATTTTGTTCCTGTCAAAAATTTCACTTCTGACAAGCAACCACATGGGTATTGCAATACTTCCATTTTTTGATTAAATCGAAAAATGAGTAAAAATTGCGTCGAAATGGTCGATTCTTTCAAGTTTTTGTTAGTCAAGTTCCACACACAAGGTTGCCCGAGAAATGAATTCGACATACCTGTCATACCTACGCATTAGAGACTGAAAAATGTGGGTGCATTCTCTCTTTAAGGAGGCATATATGTCTACAAATATGAAAAAGATCGATTTTTTTAATCACTAATATTCAATGCCCTATCCATATTCTACCATAAAAACAATTTATTATGGCTTGTTTTTTTGGAAGACTATGTTTTTAAACTTCGCATGACTTTTCAGAAACCGACGACCCATCTCACAAGCGGACCCTACGGCAGTCGGATTTTTGTAATTCGTACTCATGGTACGTGAAGCTCAGAACTCGAATATTAATTTCCCGAAGCAGTTCGACGCCATATTCAGAAATTTTCGAAAAAATCGACTTTGAAGTTTTTCCGAGCGCGTTATGTGCACCAAAGGTGTACCGATGTCAGAACCGAACTCGTGGCGCACCCGGTTGCGTTCGAGTCTAGTGATCGCGGGAACTCTGGTTCGAGTCTCACTTCATGTGCTACTTTTTTTTCGTTCAATTCGCATACCTCCGTCATTTAAATATAAAAATCATCAAATCTATGCTAATTCACAGACATCTAATTATAATTTTCAATAAAAAATGTGCTTGTTTCAAAAATACCACTCTTGATCGTAAATATACATTTTTAACTATCAATATTTATAACGAATAAAATTTTCAAAACGGAAATGAAAAATGTCGGGTAGGAAATTGACTACTTTATTATTCGGGCTGTATTCGTTTATTTCATACATCGGGTGCAATGCCCACTTCGCAGGTAGTTGACCGTGACAGGGGCAAACGACGTACGCAGAACTGTAATTCACAATAATGACGGTGACTGAAGCAACCGTCATATTCAGATATTTCAACATTTATCCTTTTATTTATATTTTTGTTAATCTACAAGAAAGTTTTCGCTTATTCGCAATTCCAAACAAGAGATAATTAGAATAAGACATTTTTATGATTTTTATATTTAAATGACGGAGGTATGCGAATTGAAAGAAAAAAAAATAAAAATAGCACACGAAGTGAGACTCGAACCAGAGTCCCCGCGGTCACTAGAATCCGGTTCAAAAATCTTTTCATCATTGGTGCACATAACACGCTCGGAAAAACTTCAAAATCGATTTTCTCGAAAATTTCTGAATACGGCGTAGAACTGCTTTAGGAAACTAATATTCGAGTTCTGGGCTTCACGTACCATGAGTACGAAAATTTACAAGAATCCGACTGCCGTAGGGTCTCCTTGTCAGTCACTTTCCAACCAGAAATTGTCTACGTTAGCCTAGATTTGGAATGACGAATCAGAGACTGGATATTTCAATCAGTTCTCACAATATAAACTATTTGCGCGTTGAAAAAAATTGATATTCAACAAAAATATTTGAATACGACGTCAATTACTTAATTCTAAATATATTAAATATCCGGCTGATCATTTTCACAATCTTCATACAGCATCCCAGTGTAATATGTTTCAAACTTTAGCTCAATCTGATGACTCGTTCCTAAGAAACCCTGCACGTAGCATATAAGAGATTTTCCATGAACTCAGCTGCTTTTTTCTCGACCCTCGTCGATATTTCTGCTGATTGGCCAGATTTGAGTAATATTTGAGAGTACATTCTGTGATTTGTTTGGAAATTTTTCATGTGCCGATTTAGAAGTTCTATTTTTTTCTCTATATTTATAGACCTGGAGAGGGGTAAGTCACACAAAAAAAATTGTCCGGCAGAAAAGTTTATTTTATAATGTTTTGAATAGAGCAGAATCCATATTTTTTTTCATGAGTCATTCCACGTCAAACGGGACAGCTTTTTGACAGTGATGTTGCCAATTAAGGAAGAATACATCAAATAACTTATGAATAAATACTAGACGGCACCACTGGATATTATCTGATTATCTGTAGAAAAATCTCTAGGAGACATCCCAGCAAACCGAAACGAAATGAGTGTGTTAAAAACGGAGTTAACACGAATCAAATGGAATTCAAAAGACCTATTCGTCAATTCTTTCCAATTCTTTCCAATTCCAAAAAATTGACACACAGGTCTTTTTAATTCGTGTTAATCCCGTTTTTAACACACTCAATTCGTTTTGGTTTACTGGGATCTTGTAGATATGTTTCAGATGAATACATATCCACAGTCTATATTTCATGAGTAGTTGTTTAAGGAGAGTTCTGGACCAATCTAGGTCACGACGTCATCAATGCTGGTTCAGAATCCCCGTGTGTTCTGATTGGTCGAAAATCTCCCCACCGGCTGCAAGGGCCGCCCCCTAATAAGGGTAAATCGATGATTTCACAATTTTAACGGGATCTATCGCAATGACCGCCCCTAATTAGCGATAACCCGCCCCGCTAATTGATTATTTCGCAATTTTTGAGGACGTCCAGGAGCTCCCTGTGTTCCGATTGGTCGAAACCTTCCGCCCTCCCTAACGGTAAGATCGATGATTTCGCAATTCTAACGGGATCTATCGCAATGACGGCCCCTAATTAGCGGCGACCTGCCCCACCCCTTTTTCGATTATTTCACAATTTTGCGGATAACGGGATCTACGGGCCGCCCCTAAACGGGGGATCTATCCGCAAGGACCGCCCCTGAGGCTGATTTCGCCTCGATCACGCGCGCGCGTCTTCCGACTAACGGTGCCTGATTTTTTTCTGAATAATTTGTACGACCTGATTTCTGAATTTCTGCTAGCTGATTTCTGAAATGACATTTCTGAATTATGCGTGCTGATTTCTGAAATGACATTTCTGAATTATGCGAGCTGATTTCTGAAATGACGCGAGCCCGATCGATGCTATAGCTTCGTCGTCGTGAGCGCGCGCTCTCTTACCGACCCTCGACCGCGCGCGCCTGTCCGATGAGAGAACTCTCATCGATACCGATGACGACGACGACGACGACGGGGTTACATTTTTTCTTTCTTTCACAGTTCGAACGTTCGATTGCTTTGCGTATTGGTGGCCCTGAAAAGGGCCGATTTGTTATCAGGATTTGGTGTCCCTCTGGAAAGAAAAAAATCGATGATAATTAATAATTAATAGAATTACCAAATAAATACTTTTTTAAAATTAATAATTCTTCTTCTTGAAAGTAACTTTGAACTCTGTACATACCACTCCACCTCCTCCACCTCCTCCGCGGGGAATGGTATAAAAATATTTTTGTAGTGGATTCTCTTTTATGTTTCGAAAATACATAGAGTATGAATTTATTGAATCATTTGACATTGAAAATAAGATAATTACAATGAAATGATTTACATGAGTTGCCTTCCATATAACAAGCTATGAGTATACGGCAACTCCGCGACCAGGTGTAAGGGATAGGTTCCGAAATACTGGAAATACTATCCTGACCTTTCGCTCAGAATACTCATAGAAATTATACTACCAAAGAGAATGTCTATGGGTATACAGACCATCAAGAATTAATATGAAAGTATACGCTTCAAATTTTATTCTTTCTTCGCGCGTTTCGGGTACCGCATCTTTGGTGAGCTAGCATCAAGGGTAGATGTATCTACCTCGACCGCAGGTGTATCTGCCCCAGACGATTGAACGAGCTCAACCATCTCGGGCAGTTGAGCAAACGCATCTCCGTCGAACGGTTGAGCAGGTGGCTCGACTGAAAGAATATAAAAACGCTTTAATCGTTCGAAGTACTGAAATTAGCGGCTTTGAATTATGTATTTTGAAAGCTTTTACCTTGTAGACAGTTTGATGACTCAGCAGTCATCGATGCTTCAACAGCCTGTATGATGGATTCGAATTTGTACCGACCGTTATTATAATTGTGCTTTTGATCAGCGTTAAGATATAATTTTGCTGCTTGGATGCACTTCATACATTTTTCCCATTTTATCCTCAGTAACGGAATGCCGCATTTATCACAAAACCAAATTTGTGGTGTTGCATGGCTGGGTAACAGTTGGTGCTCCAGCTCAACATCCCACGGTCCAGGATTTCTAATCACACATTGTTCACAAAATATACCCACTTTCGTGGAGTCTTTCAAGTACAGTGTGTTGTAACACAGAGCTTGTAATCGGAACATCTCCCAGAAATTCTTTTCACGCTCAGCCCATTCCATTTTATGAGGTAAAGTCCATACCTGAACCATGGGAATCAGTTGCTTAACTGTAGCCGTTTGAAAAAGATTCGGAAGCGCTAAAAAAATAAAAATTGGAAAATCAACAAATTGAAAGATTCCAGTAATGCACAGAACCACTCACACATACACACGTAAAGATTTTGCAATACCCACACATTTGAAAATTGGTGTTATATTTTGATATTTTTTTAATCGAACGAAACTCAGCACTACACTCTCGAGATCTAATTTGCGAATGAGATCGGTATGCGATTCTTCAGTGTGCAGACGTCCAAAGCCGTATACAACAATAAAAATAAAATATATACTTACCCTCGGAGCCTTTGTCGCGTACATATTGAAGTTAGAACCTCACTGGTAGCTTATAGTTGGATTATCTAGAAATCATACGATCATATGTCAAGCTACACAACGTACCGAATATTCTAAACAATACGATAACCACGTTGGCTTGAGCGATTCGGCGAACCACAGTAAATTCGTAGCTAAATAGTTGAAGACGTTAAATTTTTCTAAAGATATAATGTGAATAATAACAAGTCTACCGATATAGTACCTACGCACGCATACATATTATTTATTACTAACGGTATTACAATCTGTATAAATTCACCTCTAAGCTGGCGCACTACAAAGGCTAACGAGTTAGATAAGCTACGGAGAAAGGAATTAAAAATAATCGTGTGTGTGTGTGTGTGTAAGGGTTATAGACTGTAAATTTACACTGAATTCTTTTTATTCTTCAAATTAGAGAACACATAAATGACAGAAAGCGTAAAATTTATTGAATCGTTTGGCATTGTGAGCAGTCTCTAATCATAGGAGTAGATTCAGCGTATTCTCCGCTCTGCGTTTCATGATGTATTTGACATCGCCGACAGCCTGCGATATCTGCATCCTTCTTCATAGCCTCCGATAGTTTGTCCCACATCTCATCCATGATGCTCGAACCGTAAATAAGAATGAAATCGTTGGTCAAATACGCGATGTCTTCCGCCTTCATTCGTTTCAAACCCCCTACTTCAATGGACATGATCAATGATTTGTAAAGTGATGGTTTGCATTTCTCCAAATACCAAGCTTTCAATCGCTGAACGTTTTCGAAGGCGCACTGATATCTGGGTATGTTACCGTGACTGTCCTCGTGCCAATGAGTCACCTCGTATTCTCGAATCCATCGAAAACTTGGACATCGCAATTCTTCTAAATTGACCACAGGCTTGGACTCGTCGTTAATGATTTTTTTAATCCACTCTTTCTTCTCCTTTCCCTTGACGTAAATATAACTTGCGTGCTCGACAACTTTTTTTACCACTTCCCGAACCTTGTCGTAAGATATATTGCCAGCATTCCATGGTATTCCGTGATGATTCCGCATCAACCAAGTATTGACAGCTCTACATTTTACAGATAAGATTTTCCAAGCACACGGCGGTTTGAAGAGAATGCGTGCCAGACCCTGCTTGCCCGTCTTATCCGCTTGAATGGTAATTACACCGAGCTCTTTCAGTACGAACTCGTTGACGGGATGTTGAAAACCTTGTACATCCAATATCATCTCCATTGTAACAATTTTATTTTTCTAGAGTGGTACGATGTGGATTTCAGAAAAATTGAGCGTTAACTAATTTCAAAATATGTTCAACCTCGCTTTTATACCATATATCCCCTCTGAACAACTGTCGTACACATAGCTGGAACTGTGAAATGGTAAAATAACAATAAATATCATTTTTTCTTTACTTATCTTTTTTTATTATTTTAATCGCAGTAAGGTACAGTTATCATAAAATAGGACAAGTACAGTTGTTGCAAATTATAGATTGTAGAATCATAATGTAACGTAGGATGATATAGTTTTTTCTTATGTTAATTTTTTTACACCACCGCTGATCGGGTTGTACTCAATGATACGATCGTGTAAAATCATACAATAGACTGAAGTTTGCGGTGGAAAAGCATACGTTGACTCGAATTCGAGGCGAATGTCCACGGGTCCGGATTTCAGGGAATCGTTTTGCTTCGAACAATCGATGACGATGAGCGGTGCATATTTCAGAAATTCATTCCTGCTCAACAGAGGTTCGGAATCTTTAACGTAGTACGATGTCTGGAAGTTTGCATACATATCATAGAGCAGAGCGTACTGGTTACGAGCAACATCGAGATTTAGGTTTCCGTAAGGATAACTCTGCGAGTTGAGAAAGAGCTTCACATCTCGGATGCTGCAGTGATCGAAATGACTCGCGTTCCTAGCTGCATTATTTTTTCGATCCGTCTGAAAACCTACTACAACGTATCGAGATTTTTCCAGCTGAGTGGAGGTTTTCACGACCCAGACATGTTTCGAGGTAGCGGGTAGTAGTGGATACTCGTATAATTCCCATGTGCGGTAACTGATGGGGATGGGTGTGTCTTTGGCAATATAGTTCAGCAACTGAATTTTTCGTTGATCGGAGACCTTGATGTACGGAATCATCCACTCGAGTTTGAGAAGTGAAATTTTGAATTCTTCCACAGTACCATCGACGGCTGTCTGTATAATTGCATTCGTATCGGTGTTTGTCCTTGTAAGAATTACCTCGTGCTTGGCATTGACGATGATTCGACGATAGTCCTCGGCGAAACCCAGTAACCAACTCAGCGGTATGGATATATCGAAGTAACCGTTCTCGTCGACTATTTCATTATCGTTATCGATCCAACCGGCGTTCTCTCGCAGAGACCTTTGGCTAGGACTTTGCGATATGTAATTCTTCATTAGGGTTGTAATGCCTACGTGCTTATTTCGATCGATCTCAACAGCATTCAGCTCGTAGCGTATATCCTCAAAGAGATGACAGATGGCATTGTTGACTAACTTCGTGGCAGTGACCTGAGTTCGTCCATCAGCCTTGGTCAATCTACCGTGTACGTGCAGTGAGCTCCTACTCGGTAACAGACATAAATCTTGATGTTGAACGGCGATCCGAATTTCATCGTCGTTTTCGAAGCTCGTTGATGCGAAGGGTTGATGCGCGTGGGTCTCGTAGTGTGCGACGGACTCGTCAAAGACAATTGGTCTTTGTATCGTTAAGATCTCCTCCATGGTACGAAGCAGACGATTGCGATACAGCAGAATTGTACTCTTACTTTCCGGAAAATCCTCTTCCACGAACTCTGAGTCCCAGACTCTTCAGGAACTTGATGTTTTGACGTCTGAGCTGCCCGGAAGCTGTGCGACGACTGCTCGTCCCGTGACATGTCGGTTCTATTTTATAACTCCGTCCGACTTTGGTTTCGAAAACGATACCCATCACGATTTCACGTGCAGTCTTATCGTTATCACTTCACCTTGGAAATTAACCAATCGTCCGTCTTGATCGACTAGTCTGAGCTGAAGATGATCTATTGCTTGAACGGTGATCGGTAGGTAAATGACGTTCGATGGTACTTCGATGATCTTATATCCAGGTGAAACGACGGGGAAAAACTCGTGAATGGTGTGCACTTGTTGTCCGTTGAGGTACGCACCCGTAGTGACGTTGCACTCGACTCGTAGGGAGTTAACCTTGAGAATAGCCACAGGCAAGTCAGACGTATGTGTGACATCTGCATTAAGGGTGCGTGGAGTGAAACCCAATAGTCGTCCGATAGAGTCGGAGGGTTTAAAATTTATCTTACGATTGCACTTGATTTCGCTACACAGTGTATTGTTGTTTGCTCGTAGGGTGATGGAGATGTTACGATCGGTTAATACCTGCTGCACATAACTCTCTATGTCCTCAATTTCGTAGCTTCCGGTGGGTATGGTTATAACTTCAGTCCCATCGATGTGAAGCTTGTTGTTACCCTCATCGATGTTGGGAATCGAGTTGAAGGTTAGCAACTCGACAAGTCCTAACGTGTAATTTTTGAAGGGTGATAGCTCGATGGGTGGGAAATAGTAGGCTACAGGTGACGTACCCGATAGTGTTAACGTGAAAGAATCACCCATGATGATCCGCGCTCAACTGACGTTTTGCGTGCGGACAGCGTTTTTATAGCAGTCCGCTGAGGAATATGAGACACAGATGTCCGCACACCACCGTATCATAGTCTTGATATTTTTTATGATTATACATTACAATGCTACCACCACCGAGGTATGTCATGAGATCTTTGGGTGGTTGTAAATCACCAAAGCTGGCAAAGTAAATTACTTTGTTGTTCTTCTTTCTGTACGCAACCCAGTGTGTACCAGGACCTTCTTTATTATCAAGATTCACTATGGCAGCTTCGTACTTCCTCGGTCCACCTCTCGGCATTTCGTTTCTCATGTACACTCCGCGAAACCCCGGAATTTTCATGATCTTAGCGTACTTCAGCAGATCGAAATCGGTGAGTGCTCGGTGTGGTAGCCTTACGTGTTTTTTGGATTCAACTGAAGACCTAAACCTTTTTTGTAGGGTTTCAGGTACAACCCCTTTCCCAAAGCGATCGCCTCCATTGTCTCGTTGTGACGTTGCCGCTCGTGTAATTCGCGTTTTGCTGCGCTTGCCTCGTTCACAGCTTTTGCGATACCAGCTGCCCCACCTGCTAGAGCTCCGGTAGCACTCAGCCCGGCAAATAGAGGTATGAGAAAGGGCAGGAAACCTCCAACTTTGGCTGGTACAGGGAGAATGCGTGGAGTTTGCACTTTGTTCCTACCACCCGCATTTTTGACAGCCTCGCGTGCCCCTCTGAGAGCCGACTTGATAGGGTCGGCACTGTTCGACCGCGTGGCAGCTCGTGCCGCCTTTGCTATCTGTTTCAAAGAGATTTTTTTCTTGTCGCAGGTTTTTTTCTCCGTGGAGTTTTTTTTCTTCCGCATACCCATGCCGAACTTCCTTTTCACTTTCATTGCGTTGGCTACACCCCAGGCGGCTGCCTTCTCCGTAACGCTCGCGTCTTTGGCGAGTACGCGGTACCAGGCCTTCTCCGCGAGTACTTTGTCCGCCTCGTGTCGAGCAGCAAGATTATCCCGTTCTTTCGAGTAAGCGATGTCGTGTTCCTTGCACGCAGCGTCAAGAGGATTGATGCCCGGATCACCGCGTGCGAGTCGCGACTTCAGTTTTGTTTCGGGACCGCAGTACTGATAGCCCGGTATATGCAATTCAATGGGAAGTTTGTTGATGATTCTGTTGACGAGACCTTTTCCCCTTGGTCGCTTTCGTTCTCCGTCACGTTTGTGCACGATCATGGCTACCGACACACTGACTCAAATCTTATAAATAGCGAGCATTTATAGTTTTGGAGGTAGTCGGGATACGTCAGCGGTCTTTGATTGCACCCTCGCGTTATACCATCATGAAGTTCAATGAGCAAAGTACCAAGTTACCGGTAATTAATTTCGACAAACTGACGCAAACGAGTGTGAAGGAGCGGGAGAAACGTCACGGTCCGCTACTACCGAATAGCGTACGCGCAGTGATTTGCGGACCGTCCAATTGCGGCAAAACCAACACCCTCTTATCCCTGATCACACATCCGAATGGTCTAAAATTTGCGAATATCTACGCTTACTCAAAATCGCTCAATCAGCCCAAGTACCAGTTTCTCAAAAGGCTCCTCGATTCGATCAAAGGTGTTGGATATTTTCCGTTCAGCGAACACGAGCAAGTGATCAGGCCGGAAGAGACACGACCGAATTCCATCATGATTTTCGATGACGTGGCCTGCGAAAAACAGGATAACATCAGAGCCTTCTTTTGTATGGGGAGACATAACGCGGTCGACTGTTTCTATCTTTGTCAGACTTACGCTCGTATTCCCAAACACCTCGTACGTGACAATGCTAATATGCTAATACTCTTCCGACAAGATGAAATGAATTTGAAACATATATACGATGATCATGTGAACACGGACATGTCCTTTGCACAGTTCAGGGACCTGTGCTCAGCCTGTTGGAGTGATAATAAATATGGTTTCGTTATGATCGATAAAGATAGCGATCTCAACGGGGGGAGGTACCGCAAGGGTTTTGACTGCTTCGTAGCCATAAACACGGGGCAAACGTTGTGACAAAAGTAGTTATATATCAAACTCAGAGACATCAACATGCAGAATGCTGATTTGCGTCAACAGAGAGATGTCTTGCATCAAATTACAAAAGCGAGCGATGCTATTCGACGCAAGCATAAAATGTTGAAGATGGGTCAGGATACCAACGAAAAGGCTATGATGGAAGTTTTCAAACCTGTAACAACACCTCTTCAGCAGCTAGTGAATCAGTCGCTGAAACAGGAGACCATCAAGAGTGAAATTCAAGAGCCACCCGTGAAACGGGAATTTCTGAAAGAGAACGTGCGGGAGTCGGATGAGAACTCTTTTGTCACGGCTGACGAAGAATCCTCCGATGAGAATGAACCTGTCACCCCTTTGAGGCGTGAAGCTTCCACCGCGGTTGGCAACGATTTGTCTCAAACGTATTTTCGAATGTTCGAAACAAACGAAGCGAAAGCCTTGGATACTTCGTACGGTGTTCGTAGATTGAAGGGTAACGTTTTAAAGATTGGGAACTCTGAATTGACTCTTGACAACGATGTCATTCGCATTGGGAGCACGAGTTATCAATCAACACCAGGTTTGCTCGAATTACTGTTCAAAAAGTCGCCCAGTGGCACCACGGTGAACCAGACTGATTTGGAGAATTATAGAAAAATCGTGGTCAACACAAACGCACATCGAAAGTATTATCGCAGTGACACGGCTATTCGTTCCGAGAATAGCGATAAATTCAAAAATATCATTTCTCAAATTCCCACCTCTGGGGGACAGAAGAAGGGTGAGGCCTTACCGCGTTTCAAAATCGTCGCAGGCAAGAAGAGTCGAACGGATTACGTGTAGTGGGACGATCCCAATGAGCTAGTCGAACGACTTCGTTTGCTCTACGCATCCCAGGCGGCCGGCAACACGAGCCACTCCAATGAAATTATTTCCATCATTGAGGAGTTGCGTGAGGCTGGAATCATACAGGGTGATTCAGGTTAGGCGCACCACCTTACGTGGGTGTATTCCTCCTGAAAATCTAAGACTAAATTTCCTTTACCAAAACTTCGAGGGACTAACGGTTTGGGAGCTACGGAAGATCTTAGTTGACCAATCACAGGGCTTATGAGTAACGTAACAGGGTCGGTTCAAGAGTGTAAGTCGAGCAGTGCCCGCGGCGGTTCGGTTTTTATTGTACGACGTTTCAGTTCGATTTCTAGATGAGTATGACAGCGTCGCCTCCTGGAGATGTCTTCGTATGGCATTCACCTCCGTTCTCGTCGTCCTGATCCTCTGCTTTATAGTTTCAGTCGTCCAGGTCCTCCACTCCGTAGTTTGAGTCGTCCAGGTCGTGCGCTTCGTAGTTCTTGTAGTCCACCTTCTCCACACCGTAGTTTCAGTTGTCCAGGTCCTCCGTTCGGTAGTTTGAGTCGTCCAGGTCCTCCGCTCCGTAGTTTCAGTCGTGCAGGTCCTCCGTTCGGTAGTTTGAGTCCCTCAGGTCCTCCGCTCCGTAGTTTTAGTCGTCCAGGTGCTGCGCTTCGTAGTTCTTGGAGTCCAGGTCATCTGCTCCGTAGTTTCAGTCGTCCAGGTCCTCCGTTCGGTAGTTTGAGTCGTCCAGGTCCTCTGCTCCGTAGTTTTAGTCGTCCAGGTGCTGCGCTTCGTAGTTCTTGGAGTCCAGGTCCTCCGCTCTGTAGTTTCAGTCGTCCAGGTCCTCCGTTCGGTAGTTTGAGTCCCCCAGGTCCTCCGCTCCGTAGTTTCAGTCGTCCAGGTCCTCCGCTCCGTAGTTTTAGTCGTCCAGGTGCTGCGCTTCGTAGTTCTTGGAGTCCAGGTCCTCCGCTCTGTAGTTTCAGTCGTCCAGGTCCTCCGTTCGGTAGTTTGAGTCCCCCAGGTCCTCCGCTCCGTAGTTTCAGTCGTCCAGGTCCTCCGCTCCGTAGTTTTAGTCGTCCAGGTGCTGCGCTTCGTAGTTCTTGGAGTCCAGGTCCTCCGCTCCGTAGTTTCAGTCGTCCAGGTCCTCCGCTCCGTAGTTTCAGTCGTCCAGGTCCTCCGCTCCGTAGTTCGCGTAGTCCAGGTCCTCCGCACCGTAGTTTGAGTCGTCCAGGTCCTGCGCTCCGTAGTTTGAGTCGTCCAGGTCCTCCGCTCCTCAGTTTCAGTCGTCCAGGTCTTGCGACTACGAGAACTATGAAGCGCAGGACCTGGATGACTGAAACTACGGAGAGCAGAACTTGGACTACTCAAACTAGAGTGCGGAGGACCTGGACTACGAAAACTACGGAGCGAAGGACCTGCACGAGTGAAACTACGGAGCGGAGGACCTGGACGACCGAAACTACGGAGCGCAGGACCTGGACGACTGAAATTGCGGAGCGAACTACCTGGACGACTCAAACTACGGAGCACAGGACCTGGACGACTCAAACTACGGTGCGGAGGATCCGGACTACGAGAACTACGGAGCAGAGGACCTAGACCACAAGAACTACGGAGCGAAGGACCCGGACTACAAGAACTACGGAGCGAAGGACCCGGACTACGAGAACTACGGAGCGGAGGACCTGGACGACTAAAACTACGAAGCGGAGGATCTGGACTGCGAGAACTACGAAGCGCAGGACCTGGACGACTAAAACTACGGAGCGGAGGACCTGGACGACCGAAACTATGAAGCAGAGGATCAGGACGACGAGAACGGAGGTGAATGCCGTACGAAGACATCTCCAGGAGGCGACGCCGTCATACTCATCTAGAAATCGAACTGAAACGTCGTACAATGCTCGACTTACACTCTCGAACCGGCCCTGTCTACGTCACTCATAAGCCCTGTGATTGGTCAACTAAGATCTTCCGTAGCTCCCAAACGGTTAGTCCCTCGAAGTTTTGGTAAAGGAAATTTAGTCTTAGATTTTCACGAGGAATACACCCACGTAAGGTGGTGCGCGCAACCTGAATCACCCTGTATATTAGACTTTCTCATTATTTGTCCGAGCTCATTTTCAAAATGGGCGTTGACGTGTTTGGTCGACAATTGACGAGGGTGAAGAGTAGTGGTCTGTCGGGAAACCACGGTCCTCCCGGTTACGGTTTCAAAAAAACCCTCGACGGACAGTACGATATGGATAACAAGAGATTGAGCAACCTCGCGGATCCTGTGGAACAAAATGATGCAGCGTCCATAAGGGCGGTGCGAAGCGCTGTACGGCAAGAAACTCAACTCTTACACCAAATCACGACATCTTTGCGAAACGAGGTGAAAAATGTGGGTAAGAGGATCGAATCTCTCGAAAACCTTACCACTCGCCATTCTCAATTCATTCCACAACTGGAGGAGAAGCTGACAATATCAGAGAGTGAAAACAATTTTATGATAAGAAGCCTGGAATCGAGTGTGAACGAAACTCTGAAACGCCTCGAAGCGGACAACAAGACCGGTCAAGACTTGGCATTCCACAATTCCGGAATAATAGTGCGATTGGACGAACGACTGACCAGACTGGAGGATGGGAGACAAGAAGCTAGCGTTGGTGGAGGAACTTCATAAGCCTGCACGAAGAAATTATCCGCGTCGTCGCGTTATCATGCGAGGAGTGGATGAGACCTGGCAGGCTGATCTCGTGGATATGAATGCTTATGCGAAATACAACAATGACTACAAATACCTTCTAACGATCATAGATATTTTTTCGAAATTTGCCTGGGCAGTGCCGATTAAGACCAAGAGTGGAAAGGATGTGACACATGCTATGAACTCTGTTTTAAAGCAGGGTCGCGTGCCGAAGAAATTGCACGTTGATCGCGGTAAAGAATTTTATAACGCCGACTTCAAGGCTCTCCTAGAACGATACGGTATCAAGCTATATTCAACCTTTAGCAACCTCAAAGCATCGATCTGTGATCGTTTTAATCGTACGCTAAAAAGTAACATGTGGAAGCGTTTTTCTCTCCGAGGAAATTACAAGTGGATAGATATTGTGTCGGAGTTGATGCTGACTTACAACAACACCAAGCACCGTACAATTGGAATCAAACCGAATGAGGTTACAGCTCGAAACGAAAAGAATCTCCTGCGCAACGTGTACGGGAAATTTCAAGTTAATCGAACGCGGAAAAAGAAGTTCAAGCTGGGTGATAAAGTTCGAGTCAGTAGGAATAAACATACGTTTGACAAAGGCTACACACCCAACTGGACAACTGAAATATTTACTATAAGTAAGATAGAGAATACTGATCCTGTCACATACAAACTCGTAGATTATCAGGATCAACCGATCGAAGGTGGCTTCTACGAAGAGGAACTCTCCAAAGTCAAAAACCCTGATGTTTACCTGGTGGAGAAAGTGTTGCGGAAGCGTGGCAGTAAACTGTTTGTAAAATGGTTAGGTTTTGATAATTCACACAACAGTTGGATAAATAAGGCGGATATGTAATTTTTATTCAATAAAGATACATAAATATGTTATACATATATAAAGTTTATTCATTTACGATAACCCCATGGTACGGTATCGGTAGTGTTGGGGAGAATAACCCTCTTATCATCGCACCAACTGAGTGCTATTTTCTTTTGTAATACGGTATGAACCTCATGTTTCTTGCTGCTAAAAAAGTACTGAGATTTAACTAAATTTTCATGTTGCATGAGACACTTTTTGTAATCATCGAACATTATTGTTCTCAACGTCGCTGCCTTGATACCTTTTGCTCGCTTTTGCTCTTTATCTTCCCCAAAAATTTTAAAAGTGTACAATTTCGCTCGTAATCCTCCAAATTCTTTCATAATCTTCCCGTTACATTCATCCTTCATTAAACCTACCACTTTTTTGTTCATCAATGGGATTCCATAGATATTATCGAGCGGGTAATCGGATGTATCGAATTTGTGTGCATCACGTTTGATGTATTCGTATATGTCGGGGACAGTGAAGTGATACAGAAGACTATCTGTGTCCGTGTACAATAGCTTTGATCGGTCGGCAAAGGTACGTTTCACGTAGTTGTAGTGAAAATCGTAAATGAAGATCTTGGATAGATCTAGGATGGAAAATCCAGCGTAAATCGGTTTATTAAAGTGTATTTTGACCCGACTGAGCTCGATAATTACTATATCATTATCAAATACGGTACAGCTGTGAAAATTCGGTTTTGCGATGAGTGCTTTGGCTCCGTACCTCCCCTCCCACTTTGTCACTAATTTAACATCGTTTTGCTTTCTTACGTTCTCCATAGTCTTGCCGAATACCGCGTTATTCATCAATTTAAAGAAATTCTTCTCATTCACACTCGTTATTCGACTTTTTTCTCAATTCAGTATTCAGATCTATGTACGGTTTCAACCACGGAGATTGTTCAAATTTTAAGATTCTATGAATTTTCGATAATTTCAGCCCCAAGCTTAAGTATTGTTCTAAATTCTGGTAGTGAACAACGTATTTCTTTTTCGGATAAAGAGTAGTCATTAATTTAGAATTTTTACTGTGCGAGGGTGTATAGTGTTCGGGGCAAAGAGGCAGATCCTTGTGTGTTTCGTGAAGTTCCAAAGGATACTCCAAGTCCACTTCAAGAATGTATCCTACATGTGAATCATCGGGAATATTACAAACATCAATCGACTCGGATTCCCACTGGAAAGATCCACGAGGTAGGCACTGACTCATCGCTCCACCGTACAGATTGTTTACATCGAAGTACATGAGGTAGGATTCCTCTTTGCTGGAATCAAAGTCCTCGCCCATATATCTATTGTTACTCTCAGCGTACTGGTTTGAGCACTGAGCTACACCACCCCGAATCCCCTTTTGGATAAACAAGAGCATCTCCACATCGGTGAGGAGTTCTAACTCGACGCGCGTGGACTTGAGCATCGCGTCAAAGGCGAGTCCAGGAGCGGTGTAATAGTGCAGAGGATCCAGGCTATACGTTGAATGACAGTTACGATGAAAATTTTCAAAAATGTCCGCTAGGAGTAGAACATCCGTTTTCAAATATAAATCAGAGTATTCGCCAAGCGTATCAATATTAAACGTGTCCCAGACTTTTATTGCATGTCGATAATTCACTTCCGAGACGTTGGTATCGTTCAATTTTGAATAGAATTTTTCAATCGGTGGTAATTTTTTCTCGTCAAGCTTTGCCCAACTATCTATATATTCGTAGGGAAATACCCCCTTTCTCGTAAGCAACTCGAATTCCTCTGCGCTATTACACAACTTTCGTATAATTGTTTTATCATTATTATTCAGATAGGATGCCAGTTTGTCTAAACTACTTGCCATAAACCGACACGAATCGATAAATCGTAGGCTCACATTTGTACCTTGAATCTTTTTTGTAAAGGAAATGTACCGTTCTTTGTTGACCGGAAGAAGACTCAATTGATCGTCGAACAGTGTAGCCAAACCTTTGATTAAAAAGTGTGATTCATAGCCGGACAGATTATGAAAAACTACTGGAATAATATGCGAAGTTTTATAATTCAAATTACAGCTCGGATGCGCCACACCGCGGTACTTGCCTGTGAAATGACAATGATCGCGATGTTTCTCATCCGTTGAAGTGAACGGTTTCTCGCAAATATGACATATTTTAGTATTATGAAAATCTTGTTTTTCCTCGCTAGTGAGTTGCATCGGTACGTTTCTTTCTAGGTAAAAATTTGTTAATTCCGCCAATTTTTGTAATTTTTTAACGAACCATTGGATGCAATCGGGATCACGTTTTATTTCAAATTTTGAGAGAGAATCGTCGAAGGTACAGTGTAGATAGAACGCTGTACTATGTGGAATATGCTTTTCGTATAAGGTTTCATTCTCCGTCGGCTCAAGGATACACTCTATATCAGCGTATACGACGAACGGTACAAACTCCTTATATCTATAGTTTCTAAAACTTAAAATCTTATCTTGTTCTTTCGGTAATATCATCTTACACTTGTTTATATTTTCACAGTCTTGCTTATGTCTTTCGTAGGAGGCTTGAATTTGGAAATGACACAAACATCTATCACACAGAAATTTCGCGCCCTTATGTTTCGATAGTTGTGAACTTAACAATCTGGATAGATTTTTGATCCAAGCAAAGTGGAAAACGAATTGACCATTGATTTCTGTACAACTTTCTATAGCAATAAGGTGGATAGTAGGTTTATCTGACTTATTTTTACTCAAATAAAGGGGTACTATTTCACTAGGCTTCTTCGGTTCGGTTTCCACACCGTAAACGTTTATTGTTAGACAATTGATTCGTTCAAATTTTGAAATATCTTTCAAAGCTATAGGAAACTTGATACCCTCACATTTGAATATCGTGTTATGATGAGGATAAGAAGTTGTTCGATCAACATGATTATCTGCAGGATAAAGAGCTGCAACGACGGCCCACAGAAAGCAGAATTCATCGCTGTTCTTGACGTTCACCACAGCTTTCTTCTTCTGTATATCCAGAGGTAGATCCGCGTAGGTAGATAAACCTCCCCGTAGCGGCTCGTACCGATTGATATTAATCATTAGGTTAACAATTTCGATTAATGTCCAACCGGAGTCTTGCTCTTGAAAATCCTCAACTTTCACCAGGAGACGATCGATCAAATTCTCATCGAACCATCTCTTAATATCCGTTGCTCGAAGGATAACTTTATTTTTTGTGTTGAAATATTTCATCTCTTCGACGGTTTCAGAGTTTTTCGGGATGGAAAACTTGCAAGCCAGTATACCGTTGACTTTCAGAGTACCTCCTTGCTGTAGAGAATTCTTCAATCGTACGACAGTTAACGTTTTCGAATCCTGTAAAAAAGATCTCAGATCTTTGTGACGTAGATTTATAATAACACCAGTGCGTATTCGACCTTCTCACCGAACGATTGGAGTATGGAGACTGTTGTTACAATTCTGTGTCTCTCTCCAACAGAAAGAGTAACTGTTCTCAAGATTTTATTCAAGAGTCTGATATTGCGATTGCACAAATTTTTCCATCGCTCGATTTGATGTATCGATGAGAGTTCTCTCATCGGACAGGCGCGCGCGATCGAGGGTCGGTAAGAGAGCGCGCGCTCACGACGACGAAGCTATAGCATCCTTCGGGCTCGCTTCATTTCAGAAATCAGCTAGCATAATTCAGAAATGTCATTTCAGAAATCAGCACGCATAATTCAGAAATGTCATTTCAGAAATCAGCTAGCAGAAATTCAGAAATCAGGTCGCACAAATTATTCAGAAAAAAATCAGGCACCGTTAGTCGGAAGACGCGCGCGCGTGATCGAGGCGAAATCAGCCTCAGGGGCGGTCCTTGCGGATAGATCCCCCGTTCAGGGGCGGCCCGTAGATCCCGTTATCCGCAAAATTGTGAAATAATCGAAAAAGGGGTGGGGCAGGTCGCCGCTAATTAGGGGCCGTCATTGCGATAGATCCCGTTAGAATTGCGAAATCATCGATCTTACCGTTAAGGAGGGCGGGAGGTTTCGACCAATCGGAACACAGGGAGCTCCTGGACGTCCTCAAAAATTGCAAAATAATCAATTAGCGGGGCGGGTTATCGCTAATTAGGGGCGGTCATTGCGATAGATCCCGTTAAAATTGTGAAATCATCGATTTACCCTTATTAGGGGGCGGCCCTTGCAGCCGGTGGGGAGATTTTCGACCAATCAGAACACAGGGGGATTCTGAACCAGCATTGATGACGTCGTGACCTAGATTGGTCCAGAACTCTCCTTAAACAACTACTTTCATGTCCAATACCATGGATATCTATTGAAAAATCTCTAGCAGATATCTTGTGGATATGTTTCAGATGAATACATATCCGCAGTATATATTTGATGTCTAATCGCGTGGATATCTGTTAAAAAATATCTAGGCGATGTCTTGTGGATCTGTTTCAGATAAATACATTTCCATAGTATATATCTGATGTCTAGTCCCATAGATATCTGTTGAAGCATCTCTAGGAGATGTCTTGTGGATATGTTTTAGATAAACACATATCCATTGTATGTCACTGATGTGTAATCGTCTGGATATCTGTGAAAAGATGTCTGGGAGATATCTTAAGGATATGTATTTATCTGACACAAGTCCGTAGGGTATCCAATGTATATCCTCCAGAAATTACTGATCAGAAATAGTTGATATCCCTGAAACATCTATGAGCGGAAACTTTGGATCTCCATGCTATATCCAAAGTATAACTTGGGATATCCTGGGATGTCTGATAGATATTCGCACTGGACGTTAAGGATATCCTATAGACATTCTGAGGACATGTTTTGCTGTGCGGGATGGCTCGTGTCGCGGAGCAACTTTGCTTTTTGAAATCGAGCTTGTAATGCAGCTGTTTCGTTCTTGTAATCGTCGTGAGTGAAAAATTCCAGAGTAATATTTTCAATATTTGGATTATTTTGCGCCCAGGAAAAAAATAAAAGAATTGATTTATTCATTTACCTGAATATCAGAACAATGGATGACGTAGAATGTCCTTCGCAGAAAACCGTTAAAATTCATAGATTGTTAATTTTCAGAACCAAAAGCATGTTAGGTCGTGTAGTAGTTAACAATCTTGTAGTGTATTCAAGTACGTGGAACCGTAAGCCAACCATACAAAAGTAATCGGTAGCCTTCAATAACCTGATTCTCATTTAACCTGAACCACACCAAACAGTGCGCGCCGCGCGCGCGCCCGCGTCTCCTGTGATTCAATCACTATTTAACAATACTTTCCATCGGAGTTCCATCCTATTAATTTACAGTTTTCTAGAGAATTAACCAAGGAATACGCTCATATTTTTTTCAGATTTTTAGCGGCGTGCTCTCACCTTCAAAATCACGTTTGAATAATATAATTGTTTATAACAAATGGAATGTTTCGTCACTGGGGATTTAAATGAATATATAAAGAAAATCTCATTCAAAAGCTTCAAAATGAGTTTTTGATGAAGTCTGTAGGATAAATAGAACTCGAGATATAAGCAGTTGAAGAAGAGCGTGTTTGCGATTTTTTGCCGTTTTTACGAAAATTCAACCCCCTGTAACTTCTGAACTAGGGGTGATAAAAATAAAATAAAAATTGTTTAATGTATTCATTTGTTGCAAAGAACCAGTAAAAAAATTCATACCCTAATTGGAAACACCACGGTCAAAAAGCTGTCCCGCTTGACGTGGAATGACTCATAAGCCCATTCAGCTTGTCGAATTTAATTAAACATTGCGCAATTTGCAAAGCGTATTTCTGTTAAAAAGAAAAAGAACTGCATAAGAGCTTCGTTCTATAAAAAGAAAAATCAATCAAACCAACGCACTCATACAAGTAAACACATTTATTCTGCAATCAATTTCAAATACCTAGTCATTGAAACTAAATTCAAATAAGGTAACGAACCATCCAAAACACAATACTTTTCGAGCCTAACTCACACGATCAACACAGGTCAGTCGACCATGTAAATAGTATTAGAAATAGTATTACATTTAAGATTCTTGTGATATATTGCAAACGCACACTTGGTGCACTCTGATTAAATTATTTAAATAGAACTATACTGTCTTATTGCAAATCTTGCTTCATCTGGCATTATGGAAGTAGCGCGTCTTGGCACAGAAGAACTAGATGTAAACTCAAGCTAGCGGTGAGTTTTGGTAGTCAGGTGGAGCCCGGTATTCCTCGAGCCGTCAGCTGACTAATTGACTATTAAAAGAAACCAACTAAGCAGACTCGGTGTGCTAAAGCTATCCCAGTTCTGTAGGATGATCCTAGCAGGAAAAAGCTTGCTAGGATACACAAATTAGGAACAGTAAATTCAAACTAGAAACGGTATTGATCAATCCAACGAACTATCGTCGTGGTTGATCCAGATTTGTGCCACATGACATAAGGTGCGAAAGCTAATTCTGTTCCGTAGAAAACTAGGTTTGGGGGTTTATAAAAATAAAAGGGATACGCTACTGACTCGGCGACTGCCAGTCCGGATTCGTAAAATTAGAGAAAAATGAATGATTTAAGGGACGGTAGTGATTAGCCACTTCAGGAGTCCTAAAATTCCTTTAGGATAATTAACACACAATAACTGGTTTACCAGCCCGTGAAGTAACCAAGAAGTTACAACACATATGAAAAATAGAATAGCAACTCCGAAATGGATAGATACAAAATTTTCAAACAAGTCAAAGAATGTACTCTCAAATAACTTTAAAATGTGGCCAATCAGCAGAAATATCGATTAGGGTCGCAATAAAGTGGCTGAGTTCTGTAACGCAGTTTTCTTTAGAGGAAAGGAAAACCTACTACTACGTCACAATTCGACGCTTTCCCGTGTTAATTTTCTGACTTACCATATGTTGGGCGCCAGACGCTTGCGCGTCGTTTCTTTAACAAATTTTTTTCGATACGATAAACTAAAACATACGAGATGCGACGAGCGACAACTCAGCTAGCTCAGTATTCTAAAATCCTTAGATAGAGGGGCAGGGTACACCAGTTACAAATAGAAACAGTAATTCAACATTTTTAACTGAGATCACATCAACCAGATTTTATTTTACCATATTTTTCGACATTTAACAAATCCGATAGAATCGATAATAGGATTGGTACAGAGTTATTCGTTTGTTACGATAGTCGGTCTAAATACGGGACAGAATTTAGTTTTTCTCGATACAATTTTAGCGATAGGCGTGTGTCAGAGTGACTCGATATAAGGCAATATACTAGACTCCAGACTTGGTATCACAGAGCGATACTTCGTACCCAAATGCAAATTTGATTTATCATAACACAGCCAAGCACTATTATGCAGCTCTTTAGCCGAAATCCAATAACGATACAGATTCTCCAAGTATTAATCGACAGCACGCTGGGCCTTACAATCAACGATATTTCGAAGTCTATCCGCAGATAGGGACCGGGGTCATTCAAAACACGCTAACTATTCAACTCAACAATAACCGATTATTTAGAGGGCGGTAGTATGGTAGTAAACCAGATTCTAAACGATATTTTTGCGAAAGCTTCGATACTGAAGTTTACCAAAGACGATACTGAATTTTACATAGTCAAAACGATACTCAATTATACGAGAGAGATAACATAACTAAATTATAACAAATTAACTGTAACGCGAGGTCTTAGCCTCGCGGCTAATTTCGCTCAGGGTACTCCAGGAAAGGAATTATACTATCAAGTTCATGCACAAGATACTAAAAGATGCTAAATCTACAAAGCCATACGATAGGTAACAGCCGAAAGCAGTATAAGATCTACGTAACTCAGTCAGGCACCAGGTCGTTCGATAAATTAACGATAGACGAGCTTCATAGCTCAAAAAAAACATACGATAAACCAGACTTTTATACGAATGACCTCGTGTCCTCACAGAAAGAATCAAGACCTTACCTTAATTGAATTCAGTTAATGCACAACACTATTTAAATTATACTCCATATATAACAATGAGTTGTACGATACTCGACGATAGCGATACTCGACGATAACGATATTGGAGGTGCGATACTCGGCGAACTCTGCAGCGTAGCCGGTAGCGTAGACGATATAGCGGCGAAATAGGCTGAGCGACAAGCGCGTCTCCCTTATATAGCCTTTATTTACGCGTGCCGGTTCATCCGTCTGGTGATGTAGGTCACGTGACGTATCGGTGATTTAATTGGCTCGCGTCAATTGTCGGTAGTTTAGACGGTCGTCAGGTGTTCGTCCGTAATCTGGGAGAAATCTAGCTTACCCCTCCGTTGCTGTACTCCTCTTCCTGCCGCCTTCCGTAAGAACTCCCTGGCGCTGGATCCACTGGAAATCTCGCTCACCAGAGCTATTCGATACTTTTCGCTAGGGCCTTACATGATGTCAATCCCCACGAAATGAGTAATAGCCTCGCGCTGGACCACAAGGATCTCGCCCACGATAAAGTTCCGCAGGTTGGAACGCCGATCCGGGGGTTTTCTGGACCAACCACAGCCGCGATAACGGTTTCAGAGAAAGTTTGGATGACCGATACCTGTTTTTGATAAGTCCTAGAGTAGGGGGTTGTGAAGGTGTCCTCACATGACCTTGTACGCCACCCTAAGACTTGCAGGTGGTATAGTAAACGATAGCTTAGTCGGACGACGGGAGGATTGTTAGGGTGCTTCTCGCACATCCCTGTACGCCGTCGATCCTGACTGTTGGGGTAGTAGATTCTCCGATTCTAGAGGAGGCGCTGACCTTGCCGCTTTCTTGGCGAATCGAAGGTTTGCACGCCGATAGTGCCGTCAGCGACGATACGAGAGGTTCCTTACCTCAGGATGAGCTGTACTTTTCTTCGGTAGTTCCCACGACGGTAGAGATCTCGTGGTGCATCGTGATCCAATTACATAGATTTACAAAAATAAATAGTGCATTAGTCAAAGCTAACCAGTTTCCCTAAATTTCCCTTTTCCTGGAGTACCGGTCCACGCTACGCCGCATTAGTTTCGAGATTTTCCCCTTGTAACTGGGACTTGTTAAAATACCACGTTACAGTTCATAGAGAATCCCTTATACTATATGTGATAGGTCCAATATAATATTTTTTGTCACAGATGCACGATCCTCGCGTTTTTTTAACCTAAAAATCGGGCGTAAAGTGAACGTTTTTGTACCAGCGGGCAAAAAAAGTCAGTAGCGGGCGATAATGAGCTTTTTTCGCCCGCTAACGGTGACAGCGGGCGAAAATGAACTCCTCGCCCGCTAACGGTAACAGCGGGCGATAATGAACGTTTTTCGCCCGCTAACGGTCAGCAGCAGGCGATAATGAACTTTTTGCGCCCGCTACCTCAGTGCCGCTTATAAGTACAAAAAACGCAAAAATCAATACATGCGTTACAAAAAATATGGTGTGCACCAAGGGCTAGTGGGCTTTTTGACCTCGTGTGGTTGCAGTACTCGTCTTCGACTCGTACTGCAAACTCCACACTCGGTCCAAAAAAGCCCACTTTACGCCCTTGATACACAATATACTATTTTTAACTTACTAATTCGGGTACAAGGCCAAGTTCTAAGCGTTCCAATGACAGTATAATTGTCAACTTCAGATCAACAGTATTATTCTATTTGGACTCTGAATTATGAGAAATTAATATTTATAGAGACGTATGTGCCTGCTTAATGCATCTCAAAAAAATTGATCAAATAACTGCAAAATAAATACAGTGTGATAATAAACGACGTAGCAACAAGAGCGAAATACATAAGCCATGCGTATTCTCATATTTTCAGCACCGTCTAAAGGCAAAGAAAGCGGAACTCACCACGAAGTCCAATTGGCGGCGAAAACACGAGGATTTTATCAACGCCATCCGTTCGGCAAAACAAGTCCAAGCTCATCTTGCAGCAGGAGGACAGCTTAAAGACTTGCCGCCTCCACCAGCTAGCGATACGAGCGATTACATTCAATGTCCCCATTGCGGCCGGAAGTTCAGCCAGGGTGCTGCAGAACGTCATATTCCTAAGTGCGCAACTATGATGCACAATAAGCCAAATCCCCGAGCTTTGCCGAAACCAAAGCGTTAAGGATACGTTAGCTGCAGTCTACAAAATTCCCGTTATGTTTAATATTTGAAAAATTTTATCTATTATTGGTTCTTTACTATTTCTTACTGATTGCCTTTTATTTTCAATCTATTTTAGACGTATTAGTGAGTTCCCTGAGTATCATAGGAGAATCTCCGCTTAATTTTTTCGGAATATATCTACATTGGTAATAAACTACTTAATATCCTAATATGATTAATAATAATCGTAACAGACTTCCGTGGTGCTATGCTGTTCAGTTCAATATCAATAAAAGAAACGAGAGCTCTTTGTGCAAATTCGTGACACAATCCCGCCACAAATTTACAAAAAATCATATACCTTCATGGGTCGTGTCCTAATATTGTATGGCCGAATCCATTTTAAATTAGGTAAACAGTTTCACTCGAAGCCAAAGAATCTATCGGCGATGACATATGTTGGGTTTTAACGAAAATATTAGGGGACCCATATTTTAACGATGTAGAAAATAAAAATTTTCACAAAGTTATGAATCTTTCATTTTAAAAGCTGTGAACGGTGATGAGAAAAAGCATCGAAATGTATGTTAAAATTGCCCTTTCTTTCCTACTGTAAATACATATCGTCGCCTTAGAGTGTAAACCCGCTAACTAACTACAAGGACATTTTACAGGGCAGACAAAAAACTTCCAACTTACCTTTGTGAAATATCTATTATTAAGTATTGAATCAACGAGGAAGCAGAGTAAGTAGTAGCAGAACAAGGAGCCGGCGGCAAAACCTAATACGAAATGGCAGTGACGCTGGAGTTAACGGCGAAATCTGAACTGATTGGATTCTAGCAGTTTTACTCATAACACATTTTCCGGCACCTACAGTTTTAGATTGAAGTGGCTGTTTTACTTGGACGATGCCGCGTCTCTTTTTCTTTCGAAGGGTATTAATGTGTCATATGAGATAAAAAATGGATTTAGCAGGTTTATACTCTAAGGCGACGATATGCAATTTTTTACACGAGATCACGTAATGAGAGGTCGATAAGAGAGAGAGGCAAGATGGTATGTGATTAAATTGGGATCGCATATGAACGTCATTGGAAAAAATGGTGTATGCGATCATGCAAGGTCTTGCACGATCTGATAGGATCTTGAAGGATCTTATATCGTCTCGTATGTCGAATTGCACACTGAGAAAAATTTATGGTAGTCACAACTATTTTGTAACTGTAAAAACAGGTAACTAACCGGACTTAAAATAACTAATAGTTCCCGTTACCGATAAAAAAATGGTTAGTAGAACTAAAAGTTCAACCATACCATATGACATGAGTTGTAGTTACTAATTCCAACAGTACGATTTACTATAGTGATACTATATTCATAACGTGAAAAAATGTCTTGCAACTCTTTTTTATAGTAGTTGCAACGTTATCGTGGCGGCTTCGTTCGTCAAAACATATGGTTATTCATACTGTCCGGAAGAGTAGTATTAATTGTTTTGCATTGGGTCATCAGCTATGCGAATGGTAGACGTAACTATATATCATTGGGATTCTTCAATAAAAATGAATATCGAAGGTTGAATTTGTAATTACCACAGCCACAATTCAACTATAAAAACGAGCAAACAACCGGACCTGAAATAATTTATAGTAGAGTCATGTGGGGCAAGTGTGCGCAGCGGGTAAGAGTCCGCAGATTCATTATTTCAGAAACCGTTAAAATTAGAGAAAGAAAATCAACTCTATCCAGTACTTACTTCGACGTTGGACAAAAGACTCGAGTCTTTTCTGGCGTGGTGGCGCGGTTTTGTCAATATTGGTAAGTTAAATTTTTCGTTAAAAATCTTACGATATTTTTTCATTTTCAGTTCAAAAACTTTCGTACTTGTGTTGCGGTATTTATTACTTATCATATACGAACGTGCACGTTATTCTATCTTGTTTGATGCGTACCATTACAAAGCTTGATAAAATGACGCAATTATGAATAATTTTAAGTGAATTCCGTTCGGACAGTTAGCGGTAAGCGTACGCATAAGCTTGTCGGGTAAAAGCGCGCATATTTCCATGCGTACGATCGCTATCAAAAGTGTATTTTTATAGGTATGTGATATATGCACCGATGAATGAGATTTCGTTATCGTTAGTTTAAATTGATCTCATATTAATTTTTTTTCAGATTTTAGAAATGTTGATCTCTAAGTAATAACGATATAAATATAGATAAATAATATAGATGAAATAATATATATCTATATTGTATATAGGTATATGATATATAAATGATAAAAGATGAATATATGAATAAATAATAATATTTATGCTATCAAATATATAGTTAAAGTATATTTAAATACATTAAAGTTTTGGTTACTACAACTGCGTACACTTACCCGCACAACTGCGCACACTTGCCCCTATATTGGGGTAAAAGTACGCATTTTGACAAGGTTTTCTTTTTCTTTTTTTTATAGAATTACAAGTAAGTAAGTCCAATTCTGATTTTCGTAAATGGTGAATTAATGAAGGCTCGAAATGAATGACGTTGTTTTATTTTATTCCACTTAAAGTTTTCAACTTTATAACAATTTAAAGGAAAAATGCGCACTCTTACCCCACATGACTCTACTTGTTGCGGATTAAATAGTTAGTTGAATACAAATTTTTGAATGTGAATACTATTCACACAACTATTTTGATGAAGTAAGGCGTACAATATGCCCCATAAACTATGAATAAAGTTCAACCGCACCATATTACATGAGCTTAGTTACCAATTCCAATACATAGTACGATGCACTATAGCATAATGTTTTCATAATGTAGAAAATAACATCTGACTACTTCTCTTTATGGTTGTTATACAAGCATATTATTATGGCACCGTTCGTCAAATCATATAGTTACTGGTATTGTCCTGGAGAGTTATGTTAAATTAAACGTATTGGGGCACTAACTATGCGGATGATACTTGCATACATGTAAAGAAAATGTAGTTCTTTAAGTTTGAATTTTGCCGCACTTCGTGCAAGTAAAGTAGGAACCGCCTTACACGGGGGAGAGAGATCCAAGGATAACCACGTGTGGAAGTAATAAAAAGCTGAATAGTATTAATTGAATTGAATAGTAATAATAAGGAAAAAGGGGATTGACAATTTAAACAAAAGACTTAAATGTCGTTTCTTTGTTTTCAGGTGAGAGTTTCTGTAAATAACGAAAATTAGAATCTGTAATTATTAAAAGGGAACTTTGTTTTCAGAGCAACACAATACAGGCAGTATTTTTGTCAATCCTAACCAATAAAAAGGGAAGAACCCTTACATACATATAAATACGGAAATCTGACAATTGTATGAAGTTACAATAACTACAAATGTGGATTTTTTGATGAGAATGTAGTGTAACCGTTCGGCGCACATCAACGAAGCTGATCGCGCACCACCAACAGCGCAGCGCACGGGATCACGCGATGACGTCACCGTAAGTATAAAAGTCGCGCAGCTGCGGCGCTCGAGGAGCGATTCGTGGCAAAGCGCCCATCGTATCCACTTGTATTCTATATTTCAAGCAAACTGCTAAAACTGGGTTTGACTTCTTAGCTTCAATTTGCCATTTCGGAATTGTCTAAAATTGCTATTCGCGAGGTCTATTTAAAACTTTCTTGATAACATTAACTTACCAATTGCCATTTTCAAAATTCTACTTAAATCCAGATTATAAATGCTAATTTGGATATTTATAGGTTAGCCTATTTTAAAGTCGAAACAAAGAAGCTTTTGAGCGAAAGCTAATTTAAACTCAATTTATGTTTAATCGAACGTATAAACACACCGGTTAAATTAAAATTTCAATACCTGATAAGTCGAACAATTATTTGTTTATTTTATTTTTTCTTTGTTATTAACTTCAACTAAATTTAATTTATTATTATTTGTGAAATTCTTTATTATTATTTTTTTTTGTTTGTACAACTGGTTGCAACCAATATGATTTAATATCGATTTGAGATAAAATTTATTCTGATCCATAAGGAATTTGTTTCTTATCTGCCGTATTAACTTCCTTACGTTTTCAGGATATAACAAGAGAATCTTAGCTAGAGTCAGCTTTGGTCAGACCTATTACAGACAGCACTTATAGAGCTATAATAGCTATACGTGTCTGGGTGATAGCGTTTGTCCCAAGTCTGATAGGCAGACACGGTCGCGAAACCGTCCCTGTTCTGTAGAAGACGGTTCTGGTGGAGGTATAATTCCCATCCGAATCCGTGCAATAGGAAGGTGGCTTTACCGGAAGGTTAATACCCAGTCAAGTCCACGACAAGGGACACGATTTCTTCAATTTTTCGTATGCGCTGCTCCGAGTCCCTTCCGGACAAATTACTCACAATAACTGTAATTTTTACCTGTCTTTCAGCTCGGTAAAAATTACCAAAGGTTACAGTAGATTTGCGGTTACCATACGAAATAGTCAAGCCAAGTTGTTGGGTATGATATATACTGCTATCGTTACTAGTCGTATCCACGTATATGGAATGGTTTATCTCACTTTCTGAAATTATGACAGGAATCAAATGAAGACATGAGGAAAATATTTTCCACGGAAAATATTGTCATAGCAGATCATATAGAAATAGGATTACAATACGTAACTGAACTTAAAGAGGTATATGAACATATTTCAATTACAGGGTGTTTCAGAATCCGATTCTGACCATTTTACAAGGTTATTCTCTTCAAAAAATTGGATCGAAATTATCTTGAGCCATTTTTTCCTAAGACGCCTAGTTTTCTAGTTATGATTGATTGAATATTAGTCAATCAAGGGTGCCTTATTAACGTATCCGCGCGGGTGTGTGGCGCGCTTGGCTGTGTGCGTATCTCCTATCGCACACGATACACGGACAGCTAGGCACGAACACACCGACGGGAATACGTTCATAGGGCACCCTTAATCGGCTAATATTAAATTAATTATAACTATAAAGCTAGGTGTCTTAGAAAAAATTGGCTAGGGATAGTTTCAACCCGATATACCACAAGAAATAACCCTGTAGAATAGAATCGAATTCTGAAACACCCTGTATAGAATATAGCGTAGATAGAAAAACAATCATTAATATTTTTTACTTATATACGGCGTATATATGTATGTATTGTGACGTTGCAGATTTTCTGCCGTCACAGTAGCCCTTCCGGCAAACTTTTTTTAGCTAACTATACCGCGAGAGAGAGGTAGGGCACGTCTCAACCTCGGGATAATAGCGACACACCTAATTAAGGAATATTAGAGTTAAACTAATTTGATATGTTTTTTTTGTTAATGTACGGCGAGAGAGAGAGAGAGAGACGATTTAGATCAAGACTACCGCTTCGAGAACTTCCACTCCGAGAACTTCCGCTGCTGAGATGACCACAACTATCGCCACTGAGGCCTCCATGGTACGCAGCCCGGGACCTGTACCTCAGAAAGTACCGAGGGTAATACCGCATCATCTGGAGGGAAGGCTGGTGACCTTGGACGAAGATGCCGCTGAGAGTGAACAGAGCCTGCATACGGCTCCCTTTCAGCTGATGTCGCTTACCGCCTAGCATCTGGCCTGCAACGACGGCGTATAGGGTTGTACGCTACCATGCCGCAACCTCCCGTTACCGCACCAGCTCCCATCTACCGCTCCTGTTATTATTATTGACGCCACGTTTGGTCCAGGAAAGACTCGTGGCGTAACGTTATCGCCGAAGGATGAGCTACGTGAGAGTGGGCGAGGATTGCGTCCCGCGTGCTTCTGACAGATCAAGAGAGGTGCAGATCCGGTCCAGGGGCACCTAGATCTCGTCAGGAGGCTGCACTCTGCAGCGAGGCCGACTTCGGGTGAGTCTGCCGCTGTAGAGCCTATTCCGGAGAGATGAATAACGCAAGGACGGTACCGCTACGTAAGAGCCAAGGTCACACCTTCCTCCACGTCATCCCGCAACCCCAGCCTCGAGGAACGGCTGAGATATCGCTAAGAAGCGCGGAGCCCTACGCCTGATGGCCCGCAAGAAGATGACGCTTCGTAGACAACGGCTGACGAGCTGTTGCTACGAAGTCGTCGGTTAAGGGAACCAATCAACTAATGAGATGGGCATGGCTTCATGGTACCGCAGGTTCATCATAGGTTCCCCACCCCCTAGGCGTAAGGAGCAGCGAGAAGACCACCGAAATCCTGCAAGAACTCGTCACTTCTACGTTCAACCTTAACCGAAACTTCCAAATTATTAGTTATCTCTGTTAAGTTTATTATTAGTTATATTGTTAACCTATCGCTACGTAAAGTTAAAGTTACTGTGTTGTTCAGTTAAGTAAATGAGTGACGAACCACATCTTCGTTAACGTAAGGTCTCTATGCTCTATATCTTTGTAAAGCCACGAGGTCTCGCTGGATTTTCCGCTTATCGTATCGTTGTGTAGCGTGAAGCCTACGGGCCACGTGATTAGTTCATTTTCTCTGAGGAAATTCAGCATAAGGACTTCGTGACTGACTACAGCTACTTTCTCTGCCTATTTTAGTAGATCTGTCTTTTCTGACTATCGCTGATGCTTATTGTTTGATACCTTGCCGCTTACTTACTTTACCGCTTGATTCAGCCATTTTTCTCTATCTTTTTGTCTGTAGTTATTTCTTTGATCTATCTTTGTATTTAGTATTATATTATTGTGCATGGTGTGTCGCTAATTAATTTCCAACTCCCCGAGGGTTGGCTGAACGTAGATGTCATAGGCTAGGTTAGTTAATAAGCAATTTCTTTGATCTGAATCCCGCTGTATATTTTTGAATTTATCGTTCGAAAATCAGGCGTACTTACATTATATTCTTTTCTTTGTAACTTCGAATCTATCCCATATCAAATCGTATCATATATCGTCTCTAGTATATTACTTCTAGTAGTTTATTCCGATCACCTTACTTTGTTATATTGAACTTATTTATTACCGCTAACTCAATTGTTAACGCTGACCTTGTTTATTTGAATATACGGAATCGTGGATTCCCTTGAAGGATTTATCTGGTGTACCAACTTTATTTTATTAATTAGAAGGCGAACCTACCCACTCTACCATTATCGCTGTACATCTGAGCTAACCGTGGGCGTTAAGGCCGTCGTTCCGCTAAAGTTTCCTATCGTTTTATCTAAGGTATCGTAGCTATCTGTGATCGACGCAGTCGCGTCTGGCGCCCAACAAACAATATCGCTAGGACATTTATTTCTTGGATTCTAATTTTATTTGAGGAACGCCGTAGGGTGCGGTGGTGCACCTCTGACACCATCGTTACAGTATATTAGGGTGGTCCTTCCTTATTTGGGGTCAACAAAAAATTTCATATTTTTCATACATACCCCTGTCAAATCGGCTCCAAATGGTGTAAAAAAAGTTCCATAATTTTGAAATTTTTTTATTTCATTCCCCTGGTCTCCTCGTTTACGCGGGAAGTTTCAAATTATCTAAAAACATGTTTATTCACTATATTTCATACTAAATTTTATTCCAAACTCAATCGCAGGCCAAAAATCCACATTCTCGAATATTCAGTGAGATTCATCTAATTTTCAGTGAAAGATAAAAAAGTCATGAATGGCTATTCCATGAGAATCGTGTGCTATATTAATTTTGTTTTTATTTTTTCCAACATGACAAATGATCAAAGTAGGTGAAAAGTTTTTGCAGGTCATCAACTTTGATTCAACGTAGTTCTGACTCAGTCAACGACCGGCAAAAACTTTTTACTTAATTTGATCATATGTTATGTTAGAAAAATAGAATAAAATTAATATAGCACGCGATTCTCATGGGATATCCATTTTTGATTTTATGATTTTTCACTGGAAATAGGATGTTTCCCACTAAATATTAAAAATATGAATTTTTGGCGTGCGAATCACCTTTAAATAAAATCTAGTACGAAATATAATGAATAAACATGTTTTTGGACAATTTGAAACTTCCCGCGGAAATAAGGAGACCGGGGGAATGAAATGAATTTTTATTTTAATTATGGAATTTCTTTTACACCATTTTAAGGGGGTATTCTGGTCTAGAGACATGAATTTTAGGTAATTTTTGAAGTGCTGTAAAAAAAAAGCAATCAATATTTTTAGTATCCATTTTTCATACATTATTTATTAACATTAGAAGAATACAAAAAAAAAAATTAAAAAGTAAAAAAAATTCAAAATTCCGTTAATTATCAGCTGATGAAGTGGGGAGTCTCAAAAATTTGGTGCGTGACCATACCCACGATTTTAACCCTCCTAGCAATCTGAAACCAAAAAAAAAAAAAGATTATCAATCTATAATAATGTCGCAATGTCTGGAACTACGGAAAAGTTGGAAAAATTTTTTTTTACAAAATGGCGACTGCCTAAAGAAAAAAAAAAAATTTTGTACCACTTTTTTTGACTTTCTTCAATTTTTAAAAAATAGTAAAAATGAAAATTTGGGGATGGGCGTAGTTCCGGACATAGACAAGTCTCTAAAGAAGACTCTCTTAAAATTTCAAGTGAATCGGTTCGGTAGAACCTGAGAAATCGTGGGTATCGTATTAAAAAAGACAGTTCTGAGAAAAACGCGTTTAAAGTTTCAAGTAAAATTTTTGCAGTCTAAGTCATAAAATTATATTTTAAACTTACATTTATTTAATCTGCCATTCCTGCTGCATACATTGGACCTTCCTCGACTTCGAAAAAACTATTTTCGGCGTTTCTCTCTTCCAATCGAGCAGTTCTGGCCTCCTTTGATGCGCTGGATGTTCGTATCTCGGAGCGGTCAATCCGGGCGTTGTCTCGTTTGACAGCAAATGTATGAGCTTCTGGACCAATTTTCATTCCCATAATCGTCATCATTTTCAAAATTGGAATGAAGCCTTCATTAAAAATACACACAGCAATAAATGTTGCAATCTCAATGATCTGAGGCCCGGAATGGATATGTTTTGGAGCGAAGTCCATATCAACGAGTTTAGAAACTCATTATTATTTTGAGTTTCTGAACCTAAACATCGAGTCAATAACTCTTCTGATGATAAACTCTCGTAAATTGGCTTTATAATTTTCAAAACTTTATCACACAGAGGAGGATTTTCGTGGTCAAACTCCTGTAATGTTCCTTCAGATGCAGCTTTTTGCCACTTACACCAACTCTCCGCACCAGGTGGACAATACATATGTTGTGGGTTTTCATTCGTAGAACTATTATGGTAGTACGTTGCCCAAATTGCATTTTTCATGTACTCAACAGAATCAGGATGCCGGCGAATCGCTAAACCATAATATAATAGTATATTGTGTACCAAGGGCGTAAAGTGGGCTTTTTTAGACCGAGTGTGGAGTTTGCAGTACGAGTCGGAGGCGAGCTAGCACGAGCCGAAGGCGAGTGCGTCTGCGAGCCGAAGACGAGTACTGCAACCACACGAGGTCAGAAAGCCCACTAGCCCTTGGTGCACACCATATTTTTTGTAACGCATGTATTGATTTTTGCGTTTTGCGTGCTTATAAGCGGTACGGAGGTAGCGGGCGATAAAAGTTCATTATCGCGCGCTGCTCGCCGTTAGCGGGCGATAAAAGTTCTTTTTCGCCCGCTGCTCGCCGTTAGCGGGCGATAAAAGTTTTTTATCGCCCGCTACTGATTTTTTTGCCCGCCGGTACAAAAACGTTCACTTTACGCCCGATTTTTAGGTCAAAAAAACGCGAAAATCGTGCATGTGTTACGAAAAGACAATTTATTGATGACTTTATCGGTTAATTTGCCTTCACCTTTTCCACCAACCCCTGTATTATCTTTTTTCGCTTTTCGTAGCCTTGCACCCATTCTTTTTTGGACGTGTCCTACGCACTCTTTTTTTTGGACAAGTGGGTCACCATCGTAAGGATCTATATCGAGTATACCCTTGAACGTCTTAGTGTCACCATCTCCAATATACTTTACGTATTTCACTCCGTGTTTTTCAACCGATCTACAGAACATTTCGACGATAGCATCAACTTCCATTTTGCCCGCACTTCCTTTATGGTTTATTGTACAGGATTCTTCATGATCTTCAAACCAATCGTTGTATGCAGAAATATCGGAATTTTTCTTATTTTTCCAAACATTGCAGCCTTGACAAAAACTGGATTTGACCACGGTATCAACAACCTTCTTGCAATTTTTTGCTACAAGTGTAGTTACTCCGAATAGCAAACTAAAACCTCTTTTTTTCCATGTGCCATCGCCGGATACAGTAAAATCCGTTGGACTGTCATTAGAATCAGAAGCTGAAATTAACTCTTTTTCTTCATTCACAGCTTTGGAGATAATGAAATCATAAACTGTAGATGCGGCCACGTGTATGTTTTTGACACAAGCGTAATAAGTAGCGATTGATATTCCTTGACAAATATCAATTATGCTGCAGAAGATATTTAATCCTTCCCTGCCAACTCCCAAAAGCCGCATAGCAAATATCACTCGTCGGTTTACTTCGAAGGATTTGTCAACGAATGGACATGATGGAATGTAGCGTACACTATCGCAACTGCATTGTAATGCAATTTTGAAACCGAGTCCGCGTTGAGCCGTTCTTGAAAATCTAATCTCGTTGTTGTATGTAGAACACGAAACAAACGAAGAAATCGCTGAAAAAACCGTGAAAAACTCCAAAACACAGTAGCCGTAATTATTATCAATTATCACCTCTTCATCATTTGATTTACTCAATTTTGCTGCTGATGCACTCCTAAAACTGGTGTCTTCCTGTGCCGTAAATCTATTGCCGTGAAATCGCCTTTTTTTTGTCGATCTGGACGCGTGATCCTTTGCGCTGAGGATTTTTTGTCCATTTTATTTGAAAAAAATTGAAATAATCACTCAAAATATTTTTATTTCACTCACAGCACATACGTTCACGTGGTTTAGAGGTTAGAATTCAACTGTTAGCAGCTGGATGTGAGCGAATACTAAATATAAAAGACACAGGTCACCTAGGGTTATTGTATTACAATACAAGGGTGAGGCATTTATAGTGACCCAGGCAATTTTCTCCCAAACGAAGCGGGATATTAAAAAATGTTTCAGACAATAGCTTCATGGCTTCGAGGGGGACACAAGATTGTGTCTTTGAATTTTTTCCAAAGTCGAAGCATCATGGTCATTTGAAGGTCAACTTTGGTTTTTCAAATGGGATGGTGTATTTTTTCGTCCGGAAATCGAAAGAGCATTCAATTCCCGGTCTAAAAGTACTGGATATTAATGTCTTAAAATTGGAGGATCATGAGATATTCATTGGGAAAGAAAAATAAATCCGCATGGATTATTCCTCTTGGAGCATCGTATTGCGTATAAGACGCTGCACGGGCGTTTTTCTGCGTTTCACTGAAAATGGAAATCATATCGACCTTCTCAGCAATCGTAGATCGTTTCATTTTTGTTATTACTAATCACAGCAGCAATACTTTATTGTTGAACTTGTTGCAATCGATCAAGAAAATCCATGACTCGTGATAACAACCGTTGTCGTTGGCAACCAACAATTTCTCGTTGTTATCAAGAGTCATTTTTCTCTCAAACAATTGCTGGTTAATAATGACAACGGTTGTTATCAAGAGTCATCGTTTTTCTTGATCGATCACAAAAAGTTCAACGATAAAGTATTTCTGCTGTGATTAGTGAGAGTAAGAATGGATCGATATACGATTGCTGAGAAGGTCGATATGATTTTCATTTACGGTGAAACGCAGAAAAACGCACGTGCAGCGTGTAACTTATACGCAGAACGATACCCCGAGAGGAATAATCCATGCCGTAGAACTTTCGATCGAATTATACAATCGTTTTCGGAAACGGGAAGTGTCGCGGCTAAAAAGAAAAAACGAAGTAGGTCTATTACTGGCGAAAATTCGGAAATTGCTGTTTTAGCTGTAGTAGCCCATGATCCGGAAATAAGTTCACGTCAAATTTCAAGTGATTCGGGAATCTCTCAAAGAAGTGTTCTTCGAATACTTCACCGCCATAAGTTTCATCCTTACCACATATCTTTACACCAAGAACTTCATGGAGATGATTTCGAGCATCGTGTACAGTTTTGCCAATGGGCACTGCAACGGATGCAAGACGATAACTTCAACGTATTGTATTCGGACGAGTCAGGGTTCACAAATCATGGCCAAGTTAACCGACACAATATGCACTACTGGGCTACAGAAAATCCGAGGTGGTTACGGCAAGTAGAACATCAACGGCCGTGGACTCTGAATGTTTGGTGTGGTATTTACCGGAATCGCATAATTGGACCGTACTTCCTTGATGGTACACTCAACGGACAGAAGTACACAGACTTTTTGGATCAAGTACTTTCAGTATTGCTCGAAGATATACCACTCCTGGAACGATCCAATATGTGGTATCAACACGATGGATGTCCAGCTCACTTTGCAGTTCAGGCTCGTGAGATATTAGATCGAGATTATGCTAATCGCTGGATAGGACGTCGAGGACCTGTTCATTGGCCTGCACGTTCTCCGGATCTGACTTCTCCAGACTTCTTTTTGTGGGGATACATTAAAGAAATGGTTTACAAAGAAGTACCGACGACACGCGAGAATATGCGCCAACGGATCATCGATGCCTGTGCCAGTATCAAGGAAACCACTTTATTGGCAGTTCAAAATTCTTTTATTGGACGCTATCAGAAATGTATCGAAACAAATGGCCAACATTTTGAACATTTGTTGTGAAATCTGATTGGAAAAATCTTATCCCCACAATGTCTACGCCGTTGATCTCGGGTAATGCACAGAACCGATTTATTTTTCTTTCCCAATGAATGTCTCATGATCCTCCAATTTTAAGACATTAGTATCCAGTACTTTTAGACCGGGAATTGAATGCTCTTTCGATTTCCGGACGAAAAAATACACCATCCTATTTGAGAAACCAAAGTTGACCTTCAAATGACCATGATGCTTCGACTTTGGAAAAAATTCAAAGACACTATCTTGTGTCCCCCTCGAAACCATGAAACTATTGTCTGAAACATTTTTTAATATCTTGCTTCGTTTGGGAGAAAATTGCCTGGGTCACTATAAATGCCTCATCCTGTATATATACAGGGTGATTCACACCTTGCGGAAAAAAATTCACGTGCATATTCCTCATTGAAATCTAAGAATAAAGTTCCTTAGCAAAAACTTCGAGGGACCAGTCGTTCCTGAGATAGAGAAGGTTCCGTCCGCCCAATGAGACGGCCGTATCGTGTCCTGCTCTGTCCCGTATCAAGCCCGTAGAATTAACGATGCCCGCGGCTTATGACCTTTGTCCGAAATTTTGGTTTCTCAGTAATTTTCAGTCTTTGAGTCGTCCAGTCGGTCGCTCTCGTGCCCCACGTCTTTCACCCCGTAGTTGACGTTGTCCAGGTGGTCAGAATGGCGACTGACGTTCCCCAGTGCATGGCGGAGGGACGTGTGGTGCATGTGTGGTGCACGTGTGGTGCATGTGTGGTGCATGTGTGATGCATGTGTGGTGCACATGTGGTGCACATGTGGTGCATGTGTGGTGCATGTGTGGTGCATGGTGGAGGAACGTGTGGTGCATGTGTGGTGCACGGCGGGAGGACGTGTGGTGCATGTGTGGTGCACGGCGGAGGGACGTGTGGTGCATGTGTGGTGCATGGTGGACGGACACCATGGGGAACGACAGTCGCCATTCTGACCACCTGGACAACGTCAGCTACGGGGTGAGAGACGTGGGGCACGAGAGTGACCGACTGGACGACTCAAAGACTGAAAAATTACTGAGAAACCAAAATTTCGGACAAAGGTCATACGCCGCGGGCATCGTTAGTTCTACAGGCTTGATACGGGACTGAGCAGGACACGATACGGCCGTCTCATTGAGCGGACGAAACCTTCTCTATCTCAGGAACGACTGGTCCCTCGAAGTTTTTGCTAAGGAACTTTATTCTCAGATTTCAATGAGGAATATGCATGTGAATTTTTTTCCGCAAGGTGTGAATCACCCTGTATATTGTAATATATATATTGTAATATATATATATATATATATATATATATATATTGTAACTTTTCGGGTGCTTTACGCGACACGGAAGGTGTCGCGTATGGCTAGTTACTTGTGAGTGTCTTTACTCTAGATTAATTTCTAGGGCTCCTTGGTAGAGGTAATCAATTTGTTAGTCCCTAATACAGACTAGGGTGGAGCGAATCACACCGTAGCTGCCTCCCTCAGACCTGGATGCTGCAAGCAGCACCGAGGCTGTATCAGACTTGGGATTCAACGCACTTGCCGAGACCGTATCTCGACTTGGGTACGCCTAGCGCACCGAAGCGAGTATCGGATCTGTGCAGTGCAGTCGTCACCGAAGCTGTATATTAGCTAATTAAATGCAATGTGTTAGTCAGGTCAGTTCAGCCTACGGAGAAAAAGGTTTTAAAGAAAAGGAAACCGTCCCGATTAACAAAAAGTTTAATTAGTCAAATAAAGTCATTATTAGTAAATGGTTGCAACCGAGAAATTATTCTATAATTAAATTACATAAGTTCAATCAAAAGTTCATAGGTTTAGCTACGCAACGATCCTATATTCGTTTAAATTTTAATTATATCTGGAATTTAATATTGTGAAATTGGATATAAATCAAATGATGAGTTGGTTATAATGAATAAAGAAAAACAAAGAAAATAGTTGACTCTAAGACGTAAAACGCCGCTATGGCCGTTTCCGTATGCGAGAAAAATGAAGCTAGAGAGTACCAGGGCGCTTTGCCTGTCTGGCCTCGGAGAAAAATCTAGGCGAGTCAGTGTGGCGCTTTGCCTAACACTGCTCTGAAGAGTGAGAAGTAAGTGCGAATAAATGAGTCAGTGTGGCGCTTTGCCTAACACTGCTCTAAGGAGTGAGAACTAAGTGAGAATAAAGGAGTCAGTGTGGCGCTTTGCCTAGCACTGCTGCTGGAGCCATGTTAGCGCTGCGCTTATATAGTCACCGATTGACGTCATTCGTTGTGCGCGGTTGACGGTGCGCGGTGTGACGTATTGTTTCGGGCTTAGATCACCGGATCCGTTACATTGCCCCCTTCAATCATCGGATCTTCGGATGATTTATCAGCTGGTCGGACGATGATTGACATAGTACCGGGTTGCATCTACAGCCTCTTCAGACCCAGAGGATCACTAGGGTCGAATAACAACATCGGTATCTCGATCTCTTCGCGTTTGTTATGTTTGCTAGACGGTGCAGGTGTTTTTTCATCGTCGTCAGAAATATCAAGAGATCCAAACAATTTGAGCATCGAGATTTTCTTTCGGTGTTCCTTTCGTTGTAATTTCCGATCCTCCGGTATCTCCATTGGTATCAGCTTCCACGGTAAGTATATCTCAGTTGTCTTCTTTTTTTCTTTTTCCTTGGTCTCATATGTCTGAATCGGTAAAGTATTCGTTATCATCGGTGAATTTTGTGTCATAATCGGTGTTGTTTGTTTGTCTTGTTTTTCAGGTATAGCGACGTTGAGATTGGCTATGTCGATCTGTATAGGTAGGGTGAGTTTTTTAATCGTAGTGCCTATCTGATCCTCCTTCATTAACTCAGGCTCCATCGTAGGATCAGGTCGTGTTCTGGTAAGTGGTTTTTGGTTATTAATCTCTTCTATTTCAATAGCCTTATCTGCAATCCTCCTTCCTCTTCTCATTTTCCTCTCTATTGCGGCTGTTTGGATTGCTCTCCCTTTCACAAACCTTCCTTTCCCCGGGATAAATGTTTTATTCGGGAATAAGATTTTCAATTCATTGTTATTTCCATCCAGGTATGGTTGCGACTCAGTTTGCGTTTCCTTGTCTTGTACACTTGTGTAACCGTAATTGAACGAGGTCATCTTGCCGAAAACTGCTGGTGTCTTCCTTGCTGCTCTGCTTTTATAGATGCCTAATTACAGGTGTGTAATATAGGTGAGTACTTTTTTTCAACTATAATCCTATGTCACCAAGTCTAAACGTTTTGTCTGTGTGTATTCAGAATGTTTTTCTATATTTCTCGAGAAGGTTCTAGATACAGCTTGAACATATTAGTATGGAACCTGCCTCTTTCTAGACCATTATTCAGGTGTTCTAGAATAAATGTGGCTTCGCCAATTCTAGTTTTTAATCTATAAGGTCCTTCGTAAAGGGTGAAAAACTTTCCCATCTTTTTATTCTTAGTATCTGATACGTTCAAAGCTCTAACTAGTACCAGATCTCCAACATTAAATTTTACTAGCCTGTGTGTTCGATTAAAACGATCGGCTCGTTTTAATCCGTGTTTTAAAATATTCTGTCGAACTAAACCTAGTTTCGCGTCTCTAGGTATATTGTCCCTGTTTTTTACGAGCCATTCCTCCCAGAATCTAGATGGAGGTTCTCCTAGTTGGATTTCGCACGGGCAGAATCCAGTTGAATCATGGTACACCTCATTTATGCAACACTCAATCACTGAGATCCAATTGATCCATGCGGTATGTTCCTCCGTGAGGAATGTCCTAAAAAACCTTCCTATTTCTCGGTTTACTCTCTCAACTATGTTCCCTTGTGGGTGACGTATTGATGAAAAAATTGGAGTTATGCCCTCTTCCTCTAATTTATTCAACCACCTAGCTGACGTAAATTGCGTACCATGATCAAACTGGATCCTGCTCGGCTTTCCAAGTTCCGGTATGTATTTATCAAAGATGCATTTGATGATGGACTCCGCGTTTGCCGTTCTCAAGGGATACATTCGTACAAATTTACTAAATGCATCGCAAGTTACCAAGATCCATTTATAATTTCCCCTGCTAGAAGGTAACGGTCCCAGAAAATCGATGGATACTAAATCGCCTACCCCCCGCGGAACTATGTTTTGCATGCTTGCATAGCTATAGGAGCTAGGTACCTTGCATCTTTGACATCTATCGCATCGCGCTAATTCCTGTCGGATTATTCGTGCAAATTTAGGGTAATAGAATCCTTCTTTTAATATCCGATAGCATTTGCTCGATCCAGTATGCCCATATATCTCATGGCATTCCTTAATTATCTTTTTAATTAATGAATCAGGCACATAGGCTTTTAAACTGCCCCCTGGCTCTACGTGGTATAATACGTCGTTTATGACTTTATATCGTTTTTCTGACTGAATTTCGTCTGAATCCAGGATCGATAAAATTCTCTCATCCTGTCTTTGATGGTTAGCTAGTGATTCTAAATTAACTCTTAATTCATCCGTTATTTCTTTAGCCAAAGGTGCTAATATTATTATCTGCTCTATCAATGCTATTTCTTCTTTCTTTTCAGGAAGATATCTGCTCAGTGTGTCTGCGACAACATTATCTTTTCCCTTGACGTACTCGATCTCGAAGTTATACGTTTGCACAAACAAAATCTATCGGGTTAGCCTGGAACTTAATAGTCTGCATGCGAATAAAAATGTTAATGCTTTATGATCCGTCCGAATTGTTTAATGAGCTCCTGCCACAAATGTCCGAAACTTTCCTAAGGCGAACACTACTGCTAACAATTCTTTTTCCGTAGTGAAGTAATTCAACTCCGCTCCTTTTAATGTTCTACTCGCAAAACCGACAATTAATTCTTCATTCTGATCTGAAAGCTGGTATAATACGGCTCCGATAGCGTAATTGCTTGCATCGCACTGCAAATAATATCTACGTTTAGGATCAGGATGATGTATTATCATGTTGTCACAGAACAACTTCTTTACTGTTGTAAAATGTGCTATCATCTCCTCGGTCCAATCCCATTTAGAGTCCTTCTTTACCAACGCTAATAATGGTGCTGTTGCCTCGGAATAAGATTTCGTAAATTTGCTATAATAATTTGTTAGGCCCAAAAATCCTTTTAGTTGTTTAACATTTTTCGGCTCTGGGAAATTCTGAATTGCTTCAATCTTCTCTGATTGCGGCCGTATGCCTTCTTTCGTTATTTTGTGGCCGAAAAAATCGATTTCTTCTCGGAAGAATTTTGATTTACTAAAATTTATCGTCATATTGTATTTCCTGAATACTTTAAACAACAATTCCAGGTGCTCTAAATGTGATTGGATCGAGTCCGATAAACACAATATGTCGTCTACGAAATTTACCGTGAATTGATCTGTGTCCTTTATAACACTAGATCTAAAGTTCTAATCAGGCTGGCTAGACTTGTACTTAACCCATAGGGTGTCACAGTGAATTGGTAGGTTTTCCCCTCGTGCATGAATGCTGTATATTTCCGCGAATCTTTATGTAATGGCACTTGCCAAAAACTAGCTGTTAGGTCTAGACTCGACATTACGGTTGCATTTCCGCACTTCTGGAACAAAACCTCAGTAGATTGCGCGCAATCGTGATCAGGTACTATAAGCCGATTGATGTATCTCGCATCTAAGACTAACCTGATCTCGCCAGATTTTTTAGCAACAACTACCAGTGGATTCACATATTCACTATAAGATCTTTCGATCACTCCAAGGTCTAACATTTTTTGTATTTCATCATTGACTTTATCTCTGTGTATCATTGAAATGGGATATGATCGTTTGACGAACGGTCTATCTTCGTAAACTTTGATTTTATGCTCATACACGGTGACTCTACCCGGAATCTTTTGAAAAACATCTCGATAATTTTTGATTAGGTCTGAGAAAGCTCTAACTTCATCGGCTCGTAGTACCTGACATTCGGTTAGCTTGCTCTCTACCTCATCATCGGTTATGTGATATTTATTTCCTCGGTCCTCAGTTGTTTTTAAGCTAGAGATTCCAGCCGTTGGATCCGATCTATTTTGTTTTTCGCTTGGACTATACAACTCAATAAAATACTTTTTCTCTCTTATCTGGATTTCTAGTCTGCTTATTTGCAAATCTAGATCAGCCAGCTCTCCATTTACGCAGCGTGTCGATACCGAGAATTACATCGTGTTTTAATCCAGGCACGACGAGAAAACCTACCTCATCGACTGCCATACCGACCTTGATTTCCGCGAGAAACTGTTCTTTTACTCGGGCTGGTCTGCCCCCTGTTACACCCTGTACTTGAAAATTTACAACTGGTAACTTTTCGCATTGTGATAAGTTGTCTTTATGTTTGAGATACCAGTCATCCGAAACGCAGGTTATTTGGCTACCTGTATCTATCAAAGCTCTCATCTCTATTTTTTCGATTCGGAGACTTAATTCCGGACATTTGTTATCTACTGGTTTCTCATTTATTTCTTCTTCAATTAAAAACTCGTACGGATCTTCAAACGTAGTTAAATCAGCGAGATTTGCCGCGAAAACATTTACTTCATGCTGTGTCGGTATGTTTATCGGTGTGACCGGCACAGCGATCTCTAGTTTTCCGAACTGTTACTAGGTTCCATTGTAATCGGATCATCCGTAGTGTCGTCACAGTCGATCGCGTTTATCTGGTGATTTGTCCAGTTTTGTTTTGAACTGTAATATTGAGTACTAGGCCTACTATTTTGGTTCGCGTCGCTTTGTTTCGAACCAGGATTAACGTTCTCAGTCCGCCATGACACTTGTTTATCTCGCGTCTCTGTCGTTCGATAACCCGGTGAATTTTGTTTGTTCGTGTTGGTGAACTTACTTCGAGTTGCATTTGATCTACCCCCAAATTGCAATTCGTCCAAGAATGCGAGGAGCGCATCAATGTCGCGGATGTCACGGCACCTAGCTGCTTCTACTACGGATTCGTTAAAATGACGGGTAAGGCAACAAACTATTTCTCTCTCTTCCATGCGTGGAGACAAGCCTGCGGCTGACGCGAATTTTCTGTTTGCGTATTCTGACCACGTTACCTTCGTATCGTTATTATAAAATCCGAACTCAATATCTTTTCTAATCTCCCTCTGTGTTTCTTCTCCCCAGTATCTATTTAGGAATCTATTTTTGAACGAGTCCCAGGAATTGATCACGTCACGACGCGCAGTCCACCAATCTTTTGCATCCTGATTAAGACATTGGCCTATGAGTTTTAACCCTAATTCATCGCAATCAGCTCCTACAAAGGTAAAGTATTCTTCTAGTTCTTTAATAAAGTTAGCAGGTCTTTCCCATGTTTTTCCAGAATAAGTTGGCATTTTGATATGCTTAGCTATTACGTTATGACATTCACTGTTGTTACCAGAGTTTCTGAATCTAATTCTCCTAACCTCTGTGTCGATGTTTGTTTTCAAACTCTCATGTTTGTTCTCTAACTCAGTGAATTTGTCAACACTAAATTGATAGTTTTCCTTAACCTTGGTATTGAGTTTATTTAAATTTCCGTTAAACTCGCTTCTGATGTCTACTTGGCAAGTTGTCAATTGCTCTTGCAAACCTATCACTTCGGAACTATATTTTTCGTCTAGATCATGTAAATTCGCTTCTACAGACTCTATTTGCTTTCGATTTATTTGCTGTTGATCATCTAGTTTTTTGGATATTCTGTTTTCGAACTTTGAATATTCTTTTTCTGTATCCGTTTTAAATACCATCATCCTACGTTCTACGGCAGCAAATTTTTCATCTAATTTTTTGTTTATTTGTTCTAGGATCTCCATCATCATGGATTGCGTCGGATCCGCGAATTTACTTGATGTTCCTACTTCTGTTGGTCTATCAATAAAAGTTTTGTCAAACTCAGTAGTGCCTTTGTCTTTATCACGCCTACCTACATTTTTATCTGTAAGTTTCGAGCCGGTTTCCTTTTCCACACCCTTTCTCGAGGCTGAACTGTGACCTTCCATTTTGAAATTGACAAATGACTCTAAGTTATGCAATGACTCTAAGTTAACAAAGGACTCTAAATTAAGCAATGACTCGAATTTAAACAAATGACTCTAAGCAATGATTTTACTGATTTTACAGGTAAACAGAAGGTTTACCTCTAACTAACAAGGAGCCCCACGTTGGGCGCCAAATGTAACTTTTCGGGTGCTTTATTATGGCTAGTTACTTGTGAGTGTCTTTACTCTAGATTAATTTCTAGGGCTCCTTGGTAGAGGTAATCAATTTGTTAGTCCCTAATACAGACTAGGGTGGAGCGAATCACACCGTAGCTGCCTCCCTCAGACCTGGATGCTGCAAGCAGCACCGAGGCTGTATCAGACTTGGGATTCAACGCACTTGCCGAGACCGTATCTCGACTTGGGTACGCCTAGCGCACCGAAGCGAGTATCGGATCTGTGCAGTGCAGTCGTCACCGAAGCTGTATATTAGCTAGTTGAATAAAAGATGTTAGTCAGGTCAGATCAGCCTACTGAGAAAAAGGTTTTGAAGAAAAGACAACCGTCCCGATTAACATAAGTTTTAATCAAACAAATAAACTCATCATTTGCGAAATGGTTGCAACCGAAAAATGTGTTATAAAATTAAATTACATAAATTTAGTCGAAAATTGTAGATTTAGCTAAGCTACGATTCTACAGTCGTTATACATGCAATATAAATTAAATCATTGAATAAAGGAAATCAGCAATTAAATCGAAATACAATCAAATACAAATTAATCAGACTCTAATACGTGAAACGCCGCTATGGCCGTTTCCGTGAACAAAAAATGAAGCCAAAGAGAACCGTGGCGCTTTGTCTGTACGGCCTCAACAAGAGAATCTAGCGAGTCAGTGTGGCGCTTTGCCTAACACTGCTCTAATTAATAGGACGATCTGGTTACTTTGCCTAGTATCGGGGAGAAGTTATTGAGTCAGCGTGGCGCTTTGCCTAGCACTGCTGATTAGCCATGTTAGCGCTGCGCTCATATAGTCACCGATTGACGTCACTTGTTGTGCGCGGTTGATGGTGCGCGTCGCGACGTATTGTCTCGGGCTTAGATCACCCGATCCGTTACAATATAGTAGTCAAGTCCGAAATCGGATAGCACGGCAGGTACAAATTTCATCACACTTTCAGCCGATGGTACTTCTTCATACCTAATAATGGAAAAAATTTCCCCCCCTTAATTGAGACTACTATCAATTAATCAAGACATGATGGCGATGAAAGCTAGATATCAAGGAAAATGGTCTTCGAAAGTGCTTGCAGATTTTTGTCGCGCGTCGAAACGAACTTGAATGTATAAAATTGAGAATGTCCTTTTTATAAAATGGTACGTCGTTGATGTTAAACGCAACATCTACTGTGACAAATAAATGTAAGAACAATTTAAAAACAATTATGATATTGAAAAGATAGAAGTAAAGGAAATTTTTCTTGGTATGAATCAAACATCAGATACTGAAAATTTAAACATTCATAAAACTTTTATTTATTATATTTATTTTTATTATTTTATATTTATTGCCATCTCCGCCATGACGGCGGCCCACTCATCGCCTGAAAACGATAACAATATATCAAAATCCATATCTACATATTTTTATGTTTTTCTTTTTTCACACTCAAATATTTGGAGTTGTATCATACCTTTTATAAACGCGGCCACAATTGCCGCCAAGGCCGCATCTTTGATCGGTTCTGAAAAATAACAGAGATTTCTATTTTTTATTTTCTGACGATCAATTGTAATCTGCTTTCAAATCTATAGTAATTCAGCCATTATTCTTTTGCGAATAATTCGAGTTTTTTCCCGAAGGTTACTCAACAGATTATAACGAGGTTTCTTGTTTTCGTCTTGTATCCTTTTTTGAATTATAAATTTCCACTTTCTTTCAAATCATGGCAGTTTAATGCGTTTTTTTTTCTCCCGCAACTCCTGTCATTTTGTGATATTTACATAACAGAATATTTTATGTTTCTCGTATATTCTTCATCAAATTATCATGTTCAATTTGATTATGAATCAAAGTAATACGAATCATATTAATTAGCGGCAATTTTCTTCCGGAGAATTTCTGTACTCTTCATTATTAAGCAGTTCAAAAAGTACTCACTTTTAGCGTTGGTGGCCTGGACGCCCACAATATATTTTTTTTTTGTTCTCAGTATCTGGAACGCAAATTAAATTAATTAGCACAATATTGACACTGAATTGGTCTGATCGTTGTTCACGTCCACAGATATTATATACACGTATGTATGGTGTATATGAGGTATTCTCTCTCAAATGAGTCAGGCTCAGATCCCACCCTCTTCAAGATTTTTAATAATTTTTTTTCTACCTTCAGCAGACTGAAAACAACGTGTATGAGTGATTCCCAATTTCTTTTTATCTAAATTTTCTGAGTTGAAAGTTTTGAATTTCGTCAAGTAAATAGTATTCAAATAATTATAGCTTGGCTCTGGTCGGTCAAGTTGAAAAAAACCGATACATGAATATACATTATCGTCAGAACATGTGCTTTATGCATACATGCATATATGTTCTACACATACCGATTTTGGTCATAAATGTGATCCGAGTGACTTCTCATTATTTTTGTAATGGTAGCAATCGGAAAAAAGTTGGATGTTGATTTTTAGTCAAGACGAGAAAGCAGTTTTAGAGAAGCAGCTGATACTAAATAGAAGGGTTCTTCCTAGATCATCCATTTGTATAGGAAATATTGTAGAATAAATTCAAATAATGTGAACGAAACATGGAATACAATATTGCGAGATAAATCAATCAAATGTATATTTGATATTTAAGTGGGAGTCGACTCACTTTTGGTGTTTCTTCGCCCCATGTCTTCAGCGTAGTGAGCGATATGGCGTAATCACCGCGAGACACGTTCAAAATTTAGAACTAATCTCTGTTTTCTTTTGTCTTTCCTTACCTCATTATCATTTCTTTTGTCTTTCCTTACCTCACTTATCCGTTTACGGAGAAATACGTCATGATATAAGCATATAAACACGTCACACATCAGGCTGACTTGGGATTCGTCTGTGCGCGGGCGCGGGAATTATCCCTACTTTACTTGCGTGTATTAATCTTGAAGAAATTGTGTGAACTTCGTGTCGTATCAGTATGAATTTCGGCATCATGTCGGGCGGCGAGATTCCAGGGATTTCCGAAATCAACGGTAAGTCGGAACTATTTTCAAATGATTTACAAAAAATATTTCATACACCTAGGATATGAAACACTTTCAATTCAGTTGCCGATTGATTTCTTTTCTCAATAGGAGTAGGCAGCCAGTACCTTTATTGACCTTTCTTTCTGGAATATCCTCAAATGCACGTAAGTCGAGTAATAAATAAATTTTGAGGTATGTTGAATTTCATGAAAGACGCTGTACTGAGTTGACATAAAATGCTTTATTTATAAATAATATAATATACTTTCAGATTACTTGCACGGATTTCAAATCGAAACGCGCGGTGAGTCAGAAGTATTATAGTGTATGACAAACCATCAGATGAACAAAATTCAATTAGCTATAATTCAAAGCTCACAAAGTTTGCTCACAAATCTGTAACTGCAACTATTATCAATATGAGGATGGTCAGCGAAATTGGCAATATATTTCACTTACATATGGCCCAGTCCATATGGATTCACCGATGATTTTTGGCCACCACTTCCGATTCATTTGTAACTTTGGTATATCAATTTTCATGCGATTTCATGAGACACGGTTTCTGCGTTTTGGCGAAAAACGATGTTTTACCTCTGTTGGGCCATTTTGAAATTTTCCTAAAAATATGGTTTTTCCGAGAATAAAAAATCCATGTTTTTTTCAAATTGCCGCCAGTTCGTCACCAATCATCCAATCGCAACGATTTTTGTTTTGAAAATGTGCGCAATTTCATAGGCTTCAAGTTGGTTTTTGGCAAATTGTGATTAAGTGCAAGGTTTTTGAGATAGAGGAGGAAAACTGAAGATACTCAATTTTAGGAAGAATTCGGTCGAAATTCGCACCGAAAATAAATTTACGTCCGTCTCCTTTGATGGCCAAAATATAATTGGGTGCTAATCTTGGGTTACCTAGTGGGGAAACCATTCGCCTTTTTTTGCTGTCAATTATTATGTATACATTTTTTCGTATATATAATATATCTATAAAAAAAATGCATTGATTTATTAAATTTATGCAACCAAAAGAAAAAAGGTAAGCTGAAAATCTTACCAAACGTTCATAACATGTTGAACTATATGTATTCAGTTAAAATTTGGATGAAATTAAGTAGACCCTGGATATGAGATTGCATGTGAACTCAGTGACGACAGTGATTTAAAATTTCGATTGTTGATCAATTTTGCTTTATACTTACTCAGCGATGATAAGCGGCGACAATCGAAAAAAAATTTCATTCATAACCCTTTGATCGAACACCTATTTGAAAACCTTAGATTTACACACTGAAGCAAATTCTTGATTATTAAAATGATGAAAATTGTACAGACTGTAATCAACGGGAATATTAATATTTTGAGGGTATATATAAGTTTGTTTTTACAATTTAGGAAAACAATCGATTTATCAAGCGGTTGGAAATTAGAGTTTCATCGAAGTAACCCGAAAATAAAATTTTATAGTGTTTTAACGACTCCAAGAATAATTCTTGTTTCGAATGAATAAAAAAATAAACAAATTAACGCAGAATGTTGTTACAATGCAATTTTTATTCAAGTATTTGATTTCTTAATTGCCAAAAACTCGTTTACCAGCCAGGGGTTGTACACCGGTCGAAATTCACACCGTAAATAAATTTACGTCCGTCTCCTTCGATGGCCAAAATATAATTGAATGCTGGTCCGGGGCCATCTGCTGGGAAAACTATTCGACTTTTTTTTCCGTGGTGAGGGAAACGTACGATACTTTTCGATTTCTAAGAGATACAGGCTAATAAGATACCCTTGATGCGAATTCGCACCTGTCTGTAATCGTCAATCCAAAGGATAATTATTCAATTCTCAATAATTCTGGCTGTGTTGATCAAATCAGAGGGGAATTAGGAATCGAATTAATCGTCGTAAGTAAGAAACAAAGGAACACGTATTAGCTTTTTGGGACAATTGCCAATATAAAAATCAGCATACAGGGGGACGAGGGGCGGTCACAGCGCTCGGGAGTGGCGGAGGAGGCAGGAGCAGCGGCGAGAACAGTCCCGCAACGAGGCGGTGATGAACAATTTTCGAGTTTTTTCAGATGGAATGTTTGATGTAAAATAAAAGAAATAAAAAATCGATAAAAAAATATAATATAAAAAATATCACACAAAGATATGTTATTATTACTGCCCCTGCTATACTTTTTTCATGATCTCAAAAACTCTCACATTAACCCAAAAATCCCTTCGGCTCGAATTGACAATCACAATATACGACTGACGATAACACAGAAACTTCTTACAGGCATGAATAGATACATCCCCGATTTTGTGACATCCGGACATCCGCGGACATCCGATTTCGAACTTTAATATAATATATGATATGATTTATTTATTCTTCGAAATCAATAATTATTTAAACCATCGGATTTATTCTTCGAAGCACTAATTATCAACCCTATATTTCTGAAGTTACATAGGGAACGATAGCTGAAAGCCAAACCCAATATTTTTCTTCACACTCGATACTTATCTTTCAAAAACAATTTAGACCTCCCATATACAATAACCGTCACGTAGGCGCCGATATTGAGACCTGCATAGCATCACCCAACAAGGACAGTGGAGTAAGGAGAGGCAATCCTGGGAAACCCCCAACCGTTGCTGCCCCTTACTACCACACTGAAATACTCATGAGTAAAAGCATCTTCTCTCTCTCTCAAATTATACAAAAGCTATGAAAAATATGGTTAATCATTAATTAATTATATTTTAATTATAAATTAAAAATTTAATAGATAATAGATAATAGATAAATTTAAATTAAAAATTATATAGAATTATTCTAAATTAATGAATGGATGAATGTGTGTGAAATTCCATTATAAGATTGAGATGTAAATGGAATTAAATATAATACATCTAAGCTAGTGTGAGTCGACTATAGGTGAGCCGTTGAACGGTTGAGGACCGTGCAGCGCTAAGAGGACCCTTCGCCTACGCTGACTAAAGCTAGGGCCCCCTCCAATCAATGGGCGCATAGAAAATAAGCAAGTCGCTAATTGGTCAAGTCAATGCGCGGAGTAATACTTGCATCTTTGCAATTGCGGGGACCTCGTCGCCTTTGAACTTGAACTGGCGTCTTTCTTCTGGTAAATCGCGAAGTGCGTGGACGTAAGGAACCGTGTGCTATTAGAGCCAAGAGTTGTGTTCGAACTTTACTTTTTCAAAGTCTAGTGATAGCACAAAGGACTCGGTACTTGATAACCATTATATAGACGAGATAGAATCTGAAGGTTTAGTGATCCGTTTATTAGCTTTAAATTCAGTGCAAGGACACATACTATTTAATAATTTTAATTCAAATTTCTGTTCGCGCCATACGCTCAATTTGGGTTGTATGTTAATTTAAGATACTCTAAAATCATCAAGATCACCGTTAACTCTAAATTCATTCGTAATACCTTAATAATAATAGTCTCATCGCATAACTTATCGTAACTCTCTTAAACTAAATTGATTCACTATAAAGCTCTCTTCAAACCTAAATTCATTCACATAAATACTTCGTTTTGACAATAGACACTTCATTAGACTATCTGTGGTTCAACGACAAATCGACGAGGTTCCTACGAAGGTGAGGGCAGCGCAAATTTCCACCCTTTCTCCAACCGTTTGACGGAAGGCCAAGTCGACCAAAGCTAAGTCACTGCGGTCGTTCACCAACTTCCATTTTCTTTACTTTCATATACTGACAATATATATATATATTACGCGTGTAGACGGGGATAACCCACTACACATATATTACCCATAGCTTACACGTTTTCCAGTATTCTGTTAGGACCAGTATACCTATAGATATTCTTTTCCTTAGTATTACAACCTCATGGGTGTCCCGCTCAAAGGGTCGGTATAGTAATTCCAGTACTTCGGGTTATTTCCCTTATACCTGACTGGCAAATAACGGCTACCCGTAGGGTGGTCATACCCTTGTTTACTGCTACCAGCCAGTAAAGCTATTCGATCATTTATTTTATTGCTTTCTTTAATTTAGCATTTTCTTTACATATTATATATTTATATATATTGTAACTTTTCGGGTGCTTTACGCGACACAGAAGGTGTCGCGTATGGCTAGTTACTTGTGAGTGTCTTTACTCTAGATTAATTTCTAGGGCTCCTTGGTAGAGATAAGATCTTTGTTAGTCCCTGATACAGACTAGGGTGGAGCGAATCACACCGTAGCTGCCTCCCTCAGACCTGGATGCTGCAAGCAGCACCGAGGCTGTATCAGACTTGGGATTCGACGCACTTGCCGAGACCGTATCTCGACTTGGGTACGCCAAGCGCACCGAAGCGAGTATCGGATCTGTGCAGTGCAGTCGTCACCGAAGCTGTATATTAGCTAATTAAATACAGGATGTTAGTCAGGTCAGTTCAGCCTACAGAGAAAAAGGTTTTAAAGAAAAGGAAACCGTCCCGCTTAACATAAGTTTTAATTAATCAAATAAATTCATAGTTTGTGAAATGGTTGCAACTGGTAAATTATTCTATAAATTAAATTACATAAATTTAGTCAAAATTTATAGGTTTAACTACGCTACGATCCTATATTCGTTACACACGTTATATAATTTGGTATAAAAGCAATTATCAAATTGAAATAAGAGACTAATGGAATAAATCAAATAATATATCAGAAAAATCGAATCTACTACGTAAAGCACCGCTATGGCTACTTCCGTCTCAAACAAAGTGAATCTAAAGAGTACCAGGGCGCTTTGCCTGTCTGGTCTCAGAAAAATCGAGGTGAGTCAGTGTGGCGCTTTGCCTAACACTGCTGAAATAGAGTGACGATCTGGTTATTTTCCTAGTATCGAGAAGGAAGATGTGAGTCAGTGTGGCGCTTTGCCTAGCACTGCTCGATAAGGTGAGAACTAAGTGAGTCAGCGTGGCGCTTTGCCTAACACTGCTCTAATAATTGGGAATAAGTGAGTCAGTCTGGCGCTTTGCCTAGCACTGCTGTGGAGCCATGTTAGCGCTGCGCTTATATAGTCACCGATTGACGTCACTTGTTGTGCGCGGTTGATGGTGCGCGTTGTGACGTATTGTTTCGGGCTTAGATCACCCGATCCGTTACAATATATATATATATATATACTGTAACGGATCGGGTGATCTAAGCCCGAGACAATACGTCGCCACGCTCACCGTCAACCGCGCACAACAAGTGACGTCAATCGGTGACGATTTAAGCGCAGCGCTAACATGGCTAATCAGCAGTGCTAGGCAAAGCGCCACGCTGACTCAATAACTTCTCCCCGATACTAGGCAAAGTAACCAGATCGTTCTATTAATTAGAGCAGTGTTAGGCAAAGCGCCACACTGACTCGCTAGATTCTCTTGTTGAGGCCGTACAGGCAAAGCGCCACGGTTCTCTTTAGCTTCATTTTTTGTTCACGGAAATGGCCATAGCGGCGTTTCACGTATTAGAGTCTGATTAATTTGTATTTGATTGTATGCCTACAGGCAAAGCGCCAGACTGACTCATTTATTCTTACATATCTCACTTATCTCACCACTTATTCGAGCAGTGTTAGGCAAAGCGCCACGCTGACTCACACTCTCATTTTCCGAGGCCGTACAGGCAAAGCGCCACGGTACTCTCTAGATTCACCTTTTGTAATACGGAAACGGCCATAGCGGCGTTTTACGTCTTAGAGTCAATTAATTTGTATTTCATTTTCTCTCCTATAAATCGATCATCTCTTATTTTTCATTCAATTTCCTAAAAATTACGATAATTTATTTTGTACGTTATAACGGTAATAGAGCCGTAGCGATGCTAAATCTACACTTTGTTATAGAATTAATTTAAAGCATTTTGTATAATACTTCCGGTTGCAACCATTATAGAATTATGAATTTAATTGTTTAATTAAATCTTATGCGAACCGAGACGATTCTCTTTTCTGCCAGACCTATTTTTCAGTAGATTGAACTGACCCTACTAACATCTGTCATTTATTAGCTAATATACAGCTTCGGTGACGACTGCACTGCACAGATCAGATACTCGCTTCGGTGCGCTTTGCGCATCCAAGTCGAGATACTGTCTCGGCAAGTGCGTCAAATCCCAAATCTGTTACAATACATATATTGTAACTTTTCGGGTGCTGTACGCGACGCTGAAGGTGTCGCGTATGGCTAGTTACTTGTGAGTGTCTTTACTCTAGATTAATTTCTAGGGCTCCTTGGTAGAGATAATATCTTTGTTAGTCCCTGATACGGACTAGGGTGGAGCGAATCACACCGTAGCTGCCTCCCTCAGACCTGGATGCTGCAAGCAGCACCGAGGCTGTATCAGACTTGGGATTCGACGCACCTGCCGAGACCGTATCTCGAGTTGGATGCGCAATGCGCACCGAAGCGAGTATCGGATCTTTGCAGTGCAGTCGTCACCGAAGCTGTATATTAGCTAGTTGAATAAAAGATGTTAGTCAGGTCAGATCAGCCTACTGAGAAAAAGGTTTTGAAGAAAAGAAAACCGTCCCGATTAACATAAGTTTTAATCAAACAAATAAACTCATCATTTGCGAAATGGTTGCAGCCGAAAAATGTGTTATAAAATTAAATTACATAAATTTAGTCGAAAATTGTAGATTTAGTTAAGCTACGATTCTACAGTCGTTATACATGCAATATAAATTAAATCATTGAATAAAGGAAATCAGCAATTAAATCGAAATACAATCAAATACAAATTAATCAGACTCTAATACGTGAAACGCCGCTATGGCCGTTTCCGTGAACAAAAAATGAAGCTAACGAGAACCGTGGCGCTTTGCCTGTACGGCCTCAACAAGAGAATCTAGCGAGTCAGTGTGGCGCTTTGCCTAACACTGCTCGAATAGAACGATCTGGTTACTTTGCCTAGTATCGGGGAGAAGTTATTGAGTCAGCGTGGCGCTTTGCCTAGCACTGCTGATTAGCCTGGTTAGCGCTGCGCTTAAATAGTCATCGATTGACGTCACTTGTTGTGCGCGGTTGATGGTGCGCGTCGCGACGTATTGTCTCGGGCTTAGCTCACCCGATCCGTTACAATATATATCCAATTAGGAAAGACTTCTGTCAAGTTTGGAAGAGAATTAGTCAGTGTAATTATCCGGGACAATATAACCATATATTTCGGGCCAGTTCCCTAATCTCGGGTATTTCTATATTCTGATCATTTAATCTTTCCAAAGACCTGTGAGGGACCCCTCACGCATTTAAGAGGTCATCTAGTTTTCGAGACCCGACTTGACCGAACTTTCATTATTATACTATAATCAAAGATTATTGACGCTTATATACATATATTTACGCTTTAATTATTATTCTAAGTAAGAGAGAGAGAGTTCCAATTTTCACACATTTTATAATCATATATCCAGTTGTTATATTACTAACGTGTGAATCGTGAGTAACTACTTTCTTGATTTTGACATTTAATATTACTATTTTCCATATAACAAAGCTTCACGATCCCCACGTCAGTAAGTCATATACTATATTATTTTATTTTTGCTAATCATTCACTCAAGAGATATTTCATTGTTCATCCCTCGAGTCGTGTGGTATTACCATTTCATTTCATTAATCGTTCAAGAATATATTATCGTTTTTACCAGTTAATATTTCACCAATCATTTAATCACCTTATTTTCATTTAGTTATAATAATTAGCCTCAACCATTAGTTTAAACATTTGAATTGAGCCCTGTATAGGACTAAGTGGCAACGATCCCATTTACCGGTCTATCGTAAGGTAGATCTTTCTTCTTTATTCTTAATTATTTTTATTCAGTCTGTGACGGGAGCAGACCACGTTAGTAGATTCGTTTTTTAACAAACCGCTCGGATTAACAAACGATATACATATATTAAGACCACGCTCACCCGTCACACTATCATAATCAACGAATAAACCGAGGCGAAGTACATAGGTCTCAGAGCCAGTATATTCACACACAATTCCAAGACACTGTTTTATGGGCGAGGACTTAGTGATCCAAGCTTTCCTCAATATCTTACATTCGTTTAGCGAGTTCGGGCGAGGAATTAGTTCCCAAGCTTGCGTTAGACCCTTCTATACTCACACGACGTCGAGGCGAGGATACTAAAGCCAAGCCAACGTTAACAACCTCTTTTCCTTTCCCGTAGATAGATGGAGCTGTAATGTGAAAAAGGAAGTTAAACGTCGATCAGGGAAGAGAGCAAACGCTCGTCGAGCTAAAGTAACAGCTCGATGACGACGCTTAACAGAATCACTTAACAATTCCCCAACGCAAGCCTGGTTACAAGACTATATTATCGAATTGTACGTAGGACTAGACGACAGTGATAGCCGCGATACAATTATTTTACCTAAAACCGGTCAATCTCAAACCACGCCGGAAACGAATGATACGAACTATAGTTCTTGATATACGAAAGTTCCCTTATCACAACCAGGCGAGTTACCAGAGGTCCATTCCATGAATATTGGCAAGAATATTCAAGAACTATAGTCCAGCACAACATCGACTATCAAGAAGTCAGATGTATAGTTAGCACCATTAAGAATACCCTAACGAGACGATCTATTGATACCAGCCATAGTGACAGCCCCTTTAAACCCACTACGCCCAAAACCATCAAAATCGTCGAGCTGGACTAAGGTGAGACAAACATCTTATTACTCACCCGCATGATATTTGCTGTTTCCTGTTAGCCTCCCGTGAGCCCGTCCATGTGGATCTTGAAGGAGGTGCGTTAAACCTGAACATCAACCCTCGTTGATCTATTGTGGCGGACCCGGAACTTAGGCTCCCGTCCGTTTTCCTCTTTTGGCGATAACTGCATGTCAGTCTGTAACACCCTGACCCTGACCGTGTCCCTGGCCTGGCCCTGATCCTGACCGTGACCCTGACCCTGACCGTGTCCCTGGCCTGGCCCTGATCCTAACCGTGACCCTGACCCTGACCCTGACTCTGACGGCTACTCTAAATCTGACTGTTACTGTGACTCTGCCTCCGACTCTTACTGTGACACTGACCCAGACTCTCACTCTGACTTTGACTGTGACTCTGACTCTGTCTCTTACTGTGACACTGACTCAGACACTTACCCTGACCCTGACCTTGAGCCTGACCTTGACCTTGACATTGACCCTGACCTTGACCTTGACCTTGACTCTGACCTTAACCTTGACCCTGACCTTGACCCTGACCTTGACCTTGACCTTGACCCTGACCTTGACCTTGACCCTGACCCTGTCCTTGACCCTGATCTTGACCCTGACCTTGACCCTGACTCTGATCCTGAATCAGACCCAGACCTTAACTCTGATTGCTACTGTGCCTCTGAATGTTACTGTGACTCTGCCTCCGACTCTTACTGTGACACTGACCCAGACTCCCACTCTGACTCTAGCTGTGACTCAGACTGCGTCTCTTACTGTGACACTGGCTCAGACTTTTACCCTGACCCTGACCTTGACCCTGACCTTGACCTTGACCTTGACCTTGACCTTGACGCTGACCTTGACCCTGACCTTGACCGCGACCCTTACCGTGTCTCTGGCCTAGCCCTGATCCTGACCGTGACCCTGACCCTGATCCTGAATCAGACCCAGACCATGACTCTGACTGTTACTGTAACCCTGCCTCCGACTCTTACCGTGACACTGACCCAGACTCTCACTCTGACTCTGACTCTGACTCTGACTCTGAGTCTGTCTCTTACTGTGACACTGACTCAGACTCTTACCCTGACCCTGACCTCGAGCCTGACCTGGACCTTAACCTTGGGATTGACCCTGAGCCTGACCTTGACCCTGACCTTGACCCTCACCCTGAGCTTGACCCTGACCCGACCGTGTCCCCAGTCTAGCCCTGAACCTGACCGTGACCCTGACCCTGATCCTGAATCAGATCGAGACCCTGACTCTGACTTTTACCGTGACTCTGACTTTGGCTCTTACTGTGACACTGAATCAGACTCTTACGCTGACCCTGACTTTGACCCTGACTCCGACTCCGACCCTCTGACTCTGACTCTGATTACGACTCCGCTCTCTGACTTTGACCCTAACCCTGACCCTTAGCCTGACCCTGACCCTGACCCTGACTATGACTCTGACCCGGACCATGACTGATTCGGACCCTGACCCTGAACCTGACGCTTAACCTGACCCGAACGCTGACCCTGACTGCGAACCTAAACCTGACCCCGACCCTGACGCTGACCCTCACCTCGACCCTGACCCTGACTCTGACTCCGACTGCGACTCTCTGACTCTGACTCTGAATACGACTCCGCACTCTGACTCTGACCGTCACGCTGACCCTGACCCTGACCCTTACCCTGAACCTGACCCTGACCCTGACCCTGACCCTGACCCTGACCCTAAGCCTGACCCTGACCCCGACCCTGACCCTGTTCCTGACCCTGACTCTGACCCTGACCCCGAACCTCACCCTGACTTTGACCCTGACCCTGACCCTGACCCCGACCCTGACCCAAATTCTTACTCTGTGCCTGAATCTGACCCTGAACCTTACCCTGACTTGGACTTCGACTCTGACCCTCTGACTCTGACTCTGAGTACGACTCCGCTGTCTGACTCTGACCCTGAACCTGACCCTGACCCTGACCCTGACCCTGACCCTGACCCTGACCCTGACCCTGATTCTAACCTTCACACTCACCCCGACCCTGACCCTGACCCTGATTCTGACTCTGATTCCGACTCCGTATCCCTGACTCTGACTCTGATTAACACTCCGCTCTCTGACTCCGACCCTGACTCTGACGCTAACCCTGAACCTGAACCTGACCTTGACGCTAACTCTGACCCTGACCCTGACTATGACTTCGAATCTGTTACTCTGACTCTGACTCCGACTTCAACTCTCTGACTCCGACTATGACTCTGACTCTGACTCTGACTCTGACTCTGACTTCATGACTCTGACTCTGACTCTGAATCTGACTGCATGACTCTGACTCTGACTCCGACTCTGACTCTGACCTAAGGACTCCGACTCTGACTCTGACTTTGTGACTCTGACTCTGACTCTGACTTCACGACTCCGACCCTAACTCTGACTTCATGACTCTGAATCTGACTCTGACTTTGACTCTGAATTCATGACTTTAACTCTGACTCTGACTCTGCCTCTGACTTCATGATTCTGTCTCTGACTCCGACTCTGACTATGACGTCATGACTTCGACTCTGACTCTGACTCTGACTAATACTCTGACTTCATGAATTCGACTCTGACTCTGACTCTGACTCTGACTCCGACTCTGACTTCATGACTCTGAATCTGACTCTGACTTCATGACTTTGGATCTGACTCTGACTTCACGACTCTGACTGTGACTCTGACTTCATGACTCTGACTCTGACTTTGACTTCATGACTTTCACTCTGACTCTGACTCCATGACTCTGACTCTGACTCTGACTTCATGACTCTGAATCTGACTCTGACTTCATGACTCTGACTCTGACTCTGACTCTGACTCTGACTTCATGACTCTGACTCCGACTCTGACTCTGACTAATACTCTGACTTCATGAATTCGACTCTGACTCTGACTCTGACTCTGACTCCGACTCTGACTTCATGACTCTGAATCTGACTCTGACTTCATGACTTTGGATCTGACTCTGACTTCACGACTCTGACTGTGACTCTGACTTCATGACTCTGACTCTGACTTTGACTTCATGACTTTCACTCTGACTCTGACTCCATGACTCTGACTCTGACTCTGACTTCATGACTCTGAATCTGACTCTGACTTCATGACTCTGACTCTGACTCTGACTCTGACTCTGACTTCATGACTCTGACTCCGACTCTGACTCTGAGTTCATGACTCTGATTGCGACTCTGAATTCATGACTCTGACTCTGACTCTGACTTCATGACTCTGACTCTGACTCTGACTCTGACTCTGACTCCATGACTCTAACTCTTACTCTAACTTCATGACTCTGACTCTGACTCTGACATCATGACTCTGACTCTGACTCTGACTTCATGACACAGACGCTGACTCTGACTTCATGACGTTGACCCTGACGCTGACTTCATGACTCTGACTCTGACTCTGACTTCATGACTCTGACTCTAACTCTGACTTCATGCCTCTGACTCTGACTCTGACTTCATGACTCTGACTCTGACTCTGACTTCATGACTCTGAATCTGACTCTGACTCTGACTTTATGACTCTGACTCTGACTCTGACTCTGACTTCATGACTCTGATTCTGAATCTGACTTCATGACTCTGACTCTGACTCTGCGTTCATGACTCTGACTCTGACTCTGACTTCATGACTCTGACTCTGTCTCTGTCTCTGACTCTGACTCTGACTCTGACTCTGACTCCATTACTCCGACTCTGACTCTGACTTCATGACTCTGACTCCGACTCTGACTCTGACTTCATGACTCCGACTGCGACTCTGACTTCATGACTCTGACTCTGACTTTGACTTCATGACTCTGACTCTGACCCTGACTTCATGAATCTGACTCTGACTCTGACTTCATGAATCTGACTCTGACTCTGACTTAATGACTCTGACTCTGACTCTGACTTCATGACTCTGACTCTCACGCTGACTTTATGACTCTGACTCTGACTCTGACTTCGTGACTCCGACTGCGACTCTGACTTCATGACTCTGACTCTGACTCTGACTTCATGACTCTGACTCTGACGCTGACTTTATGACTCTGACTCTGACTCTGACTTCGTGACTCCGACTGCGACTCTGACTTCATGACTCTGACTCTGACTCTGACTTCATGACTCTGACTCTGACTCTGACTTCATGACTCTGACTCTGACTCTGACTTCATGAATCTGACTCTGACTCTGACTTCATGAATCTGACTCTGACTCTGACTTCATGAATCTGACTCTGACTCTGACTTCATGACTCTGACTCTGACTCTGACTTTATAACTCTGACTCTCACTCTGACTTCATGACTTTGACTCTGTTATGATTAGGGTTGTGGATGTTGTGAGTTCTGTTGAGATCGTTGAGTTCGTACCTCGTTTTTACACCTGAGGGTAACCGGATTACGTGCGGATGGTTGAAGTGAATAATGTGTGCTCGTTGATATGATCGTAATTAGAATTATTTATTGATACGTGGTTATATTGATGGTTGAAGACAAGTATGCGTTAACTGTAATGTCTTAAAGTTAGGTATTAACTATTCAGATGTAGGATTTGAGTGTTTGACAGTTGATTGTTCGAGAGTTAATTGATGTGTTGATAGCTCGATGGCTAATTGAAGAGTGGTGTGCTAATAAAGAGTATGGTGTCCGTTCGAGAGCGAGTTCTATGTCTCTTGGGCGTGAGCGTGTTAAGCTGCAAGGTTTGCAGTTTATAGGTACTTAGGTAGGGATGATGGTTCTTCGAATCGTGAGGTTGAGACTTCCTTTGATTAAGGGTCATGGGATAGGATGCATGCAGGATGTTGTGTATCAAGTATTGGGAGTGAGAGGTATAGGGAACGTAACACGCCCATCCCCGGGGGAAAAAAAAATTGCTCCTGTGAAGCAGGGGAAATTTTTTTTTTTTTTTAAAAACTTCTATGTTAGGTATAAGATTTTATGTTTACGGTAGTAAACATTTCTATGTTTACGGTAGTAAACATGTCTATATTTACGTTAGTGAATATATCTAGGTATATGTATTATGATTTCGATTTCGAAATTGTAATATGTTTAAAATTATAAGGTTTTATATTTACGACAGTAAATATAATTATATTTACGTTAGTGAATATATCCAGGTGTATTGATTATGATTTTGATCTCGAAATTATAATATAATTAAAGTTGCTTATTTGCAATAAGTTCGGTTAGTTATAAATGTCTTATGCTGAGTTAGTACATGTATGGTATATTGAATGTTAGGGTTTCGAGTTTAAGATAGCTAAAGAAGATTGAAGTTTAAATGTTTTGAGTTGGAAGATTGGGTTAGAGTGGGAAATTTGGGGGGTTGGAATAAGGATTGTTTAAACATTTGGTTTCTTGGAAGGACAAGATGGAGGAGAGGTAAGGGTTCGACGGACGTGGTGAAACAATAGGGGGAAGTTTTTCGATGAGCACAAAAGGAGTCATAAAGGAATTGTTTGAAGGAGAGTTTGAATTTTTGGGTCTCCCACATTTGGTTGCCAAATGTTTTCCCAAAGGTGTGAGACGAGGTTTTTATGGTCCTTTGCCTCAAGGCATGACCGGCAATTGAGTTTGTTAAGCCCTCTAGTAATGTTTCGGATAGACCTTAAAAATAATTAACTATTGACTTACTAACTAAATGGGTTGATTAAATAGGGCGTGACATGGCACGCAACAATATCTGATTAATAATGAAATATATATGCTATCTTAGCGTTGTAGGTATTGTAATATATAAGAAGTTTTGTTAGGTTTTTGTGAAGCGTTTCTTATGTCGCGTAAAAGGATGTATGAGGTGTTTCGATAATTTCTACGTTTGGTGTGATAGGAGTAGTAGTAGTTGCTGGGGGGTTGGCCTGCTGAATGATGATTTGCGTGTGAGGTGTTCGTGGTCGTGTGGCTATTTCTTGTGTTTCTGGTGGGTTATCTGGTTCGGTTTGATTCTGATTTCCACGGTAGCTAACTATTTGATTATTTGGTTCGTTTCGTTGACAGAGGGTTTGAATTGTTGTAAAAATTTTCAATAGTTTGCTTAGTATCGAGAATTTGTTTGCGATGTACATTAGTGATAATGATCCGAATAAAGAAGAAACGTAATATAATATGCTTTCGATACGGTTTTCGTTATCCGTGGATTCTTTATGTTTAGTTATTTCGTTTGTTTGTTTGATGATATCGTCGAGTGTCAAGCCGTTTGAAGTTAAATCTTTAGAGTTAAGGTATGGGGTCTTGTTGAGTGTTGCTATCGGGATAAGGGATAAATTTTTGGGGTCTTCGTTTTCGGATGGGTTATAGAAGTCTGAGATATTTAAATTGAATTTCGGTGCATAAGAGTGGGTTTCCGTTGTTTGGTAGTGTTTGGTTGTGGATAGGGTGATTGTGTTAGAATTTGCTGTACATTTGTTGTTTAGTTTTAGTATTCCGGAATCGCTCAGGGATATTTGGATTGGATTTTCATCTGTGCATACGATGTGCATGATTTCTGTTTTTGTCAAAGAGTAGATCCAGGAGTTGGATGTAGTTAGTTCTGTCCAATATACTCCGTTGAAGGTTCCGAGTCTGACGTCGCATGTTTTGATATCTGTTTCTGTTGGTTGGATGAATAATCCTATTTCGCAAGTGATGTGGTCGTTCGTGTGGAATAGTGGTTGATTTTGTCTGCAGATGTACGTTTCTAACGACATCATACATTTATTGAATTTTAATTCGGTTAATTTGAAATATAGTGTTCTGTCTCTTGTTATTGCTATGTAGTCGCTGCTTGGTTTAATGTATGCGAACTTGTCGTCCGTGGTGTCATAGTGTTGTTTTACTGGGATCGGAATTAGTCGGTAGATATTGAAGGTATTGGTGTTTAGTAGTGGTATTGAAATAATGTATATAATTTTGGTATCTATGTAAGTTATGTCGAGTCTTGAGAGTCTTATTAATTCCTGTGCGTATTCGTTTTCTAGTGAAACTGGGAATTGTTTCGTAGGGTTGTGGCTCTGTATTTGTCTAATTGTTGACATGATTTGTTCGGGTGTTAGGATTTTGGGGTGGAGTAGTCCCTGTCTTGCAAATAAGATTGCGTCGATTAGGCTATTGAGGTCTAGTTCATATTCGTTGGTGTATTGGTCTAGTTGTATGAGATGTTTGAGGAGGAGGTTGTTTCCTCTATTAGCTCTCGCGTTTTCGTTTATGGCGTCGACTAGATAATGTAATTCTACTTGTTTTATTTCTTTGATTTGGTCCATAAGTTCTCTGAGTTGTATTCTGTGTGCTCCTAGGGTAGATTTTACAACGTGTGTTTGTTCTTTGAGTAGTGAAGCTAGGTGGTTGTTGTCTACGTATAATTTTTTGATTTGTTCGTTGTAATATTCTGCGTCGTCTGCGTCTAAGGTTCCGAATAGTGTTTTACTGATTTTACTTATGAATTGGAATGGTGGTGATCTTTTATGTTTGTGGTTGATGTATTGTGTGAGGTATTGTTTTATGTTACTGTCGTCGTGTTTGCCTACCAGAATTCCTATTTGGTTCTGCTGTTCTATTACTACTGATATTCGATTCTGGATCATTCCTATATGTTCGTGCATGTCGCACCTGCTTGCGTATGAGTCGCATTGTCGTTTTATTGTGGTTAAATATTTTTTTAGTATTTCGAATTTTTCGTTTAGGTTATCTAAATCAATAAAGTTTATTAATGTCCATTCGTCGTTGTAGGTTCTGAGGTTCTGTACGTGCTCGTAGTAGATGCCAGGGTTTTCTTTGAATGTTGATGTTTGGTATAGGCTTCTGATTTCGTCCTGCTCAGCTAATGTAGCTCTGAAAATGTATTCGTTTACGGTCGGTATATGGCGTGTCTGGGTTTCGTTATGGGTGGGGGTGGTTATTGGTATGTATGAGTTTAGCTTTTGCTGATACGGTCGGTTTTGGTGGTTCGGTCTCATTCGTCTCTTGGTGTTCGAAGCGTTCAGTTGAGGTTTCTTTTGTGTTCTGCATCATTATGAGTTTGGGATTTGGTGAAGTGGCGGCTTTCGAAAGAGGTAAGGGATTTCGTTTTTGTTGTGTAAAATGTCGGTTTTTATTGGTTCTCTTATTTTTTTTTTTTTGTTTAGTTTTTGATGAAAAATTAGATCAGGCTGGGGTGGTGGCTGGTACGAGGCGGGCAATCCGCGAGCTGAGGGTGCCGTACGCGGATTCTTGGGGTGTGAGGGAGCAGATCTTACGTGAGGCCTGGAACCACGGCGGTTCGTGTCTCATGGGGTCTGGGTGGATTGTGTTGCACACCGGCGAGAGGGTTTGCAACAGTTGCTATCGACGCCATCGCTCAGCGTTGGTCCGGTATGAAGAATTCCGGACCCATCGCTGGGCATTACATCAAGACGGTGTTTCGTTGTGCCGTCGATGCCGTCGTTCCTTAGACGTTGTCACCCGGATGGGGTGCGCTTTGTGTAAGGAAAATTTCGAAGCGTACCTCTCCGTGGAGGCCCGGGTATGTTATCCGGGTGGAGTTTTGGTTCCGGTCCTTGGGGGTCCGTGCTAGTTGTAGCATTGTATATATATATGTATATTATTATTAATAATTTTTTTTTTTTTTTTTGATCGTAATTAGAATTTCTTTCTTAGTTCTCGTTTTAGTTGAGTTGTTGTTTATATGTTAGGTAAGATTAATAAGCGGGTTAAGCTTAGGTAATTAATTTTAATTTTGAGTTTGTTTATTGTGTTTTATATTAATAAATGTTAAGTATTGGTTTATTTGGCTAGTTTGATTTTATTTATGTGGACTATTTTCGTTTTGTTGTCGTTTATTTGAATTTCTGCGTTAATGTTGTTAATTATTCGAATTATTTTGTATGGGCCTTTATAGTGGTCGTCTAGTTTCTTTTTTGTTTCGTTGATCAAATAGACATATTGTCCTGGTTGGAAGCTGTGCGCGTTTATATGTTTATCGTATCTCAATTTTGATTTTGATTTTGCGTTTTTTAGATTGTTTGTAGCGTCTTGTCTAGTTTCTTTGAGTCGGGTTATTATTTCTTGGAGGTATTCTTCATATTTGTTTGAAACGTTTTTGTCTAGGCGTATGTTTGATAGTTGGCGCGCTATCATTCCGAAAATGAGTTCGTGTGGTGTGTAACCGGTACCTTCGTGTACTGATGTGTTGTACGAGAATATTGCAAAGCGAATCCATTTGTCCCAGTTATTTTTATTATTAATGTAGTGTTTTAAGTATTCGATTAAGACTTGATGGCTGCGTTCGAGGGAACCGTTGGATTGGGGATGGTAAGCTGTTGTTTTGATTTGTTTGATTCTGAAGATTTTTGCTAATTGTTTCATCACGGGACTTAGAAAGTTTGGACCTTGGTCTGTTATGATTGATTCGGGTGCTCCGTAGCGGCAAATAAAATTTTCGGCGAATGCTTTGGCGATTGTTGTCGATGTCATGTTTTTTAGTGGTATTGCTTCTGAATATTTGGTTAGGTTATCTTGGATTGTTAGTAAATATTTATTTTGTGAGTTTGAAGTTGGTAAGGGTCCGACAATGTCTAATGAGACTTTTTCGAAAGCGGTTGTCGGTGTGTCGGTTATTACCATCGGAAGTTTGACTTTATTTCTGACAAGTTTTCGTCTTTGACAGCTTTCGCATGATTCTATAAATTTTCCTATGTCGTTTTTCATGTTCGGCCAGAAATATATTGCTCGGATTCGTTTAAATGTTTTAGTTATTCCTTTGTGGCCAGCTATTACGGATTCGTGATTTTCGCGAATTATGTCTTGGCGTAGTTCTGGTTTAGGAACGTTGATTTCGTTGAGGCATATGTTAACTGTAATGTCCGTGTAGTTGAAGACTTTTCTGAGAATATTTTTTATTGCAAACCAATTCAATTTGTCCAATCCGCTGCCTATTTTAGAAATTGAAAAGGATTTTATGTGTTTTGCTTGTAGTATGTCACGAAGAATAATTAGTGTGTTATGTATTCCTTCTACCGTTGATTTTTCGTAGTTTTTGTTTTGTGTTACATGACTGAAGATGAATTTTTTATTATTTGGTGTTATGATTACGCTATTTATTTCTGGGTTTTGAGATTTTAGGAAATTTGTATCTAGGCTGCCAATATCGATTAATTGTTTAGCAACTCCTTTTTTTATAATGCAGTCAGCTGGCATGCAGTGTACATAGTTATCTCTTTTCATGAGAATATCGTCGTTTGTTTCTTTGATATTGGTCGCTGTTGGCGTTGGATCTATTTGGCTGAAATGTGGAATGGGGTTTTGAGGTGGATTTTGTCGTGTATTATCTAAACTCGTTTCTTCGATGTTGTGTGAGAGCTTTGGTTAACGTTTGGAGGGGGATCATTATTTTCTGGAATATTATTCGGGTTTTTATGTATGTTTGTTTCTGTGTAGTTGTTTTTTGGATTTTCAGGTATGTTTGTATGTTCGGTTTGTATGAAATTTTCGTTATTTGAGTTTGGATTTTCGGGGTTATTTTCTGGATGTGGTGCGGTTCTTTGACTTGGTTTGAAATCACAAATATTTATTTTTACGTCTGAATTTTGGAAAACGAAGTAAATCATTGATCGGACGGTCTTCCAGTTTAGTTTGTCTAGTCCGCTACCTATTTTTGGTATAGATATCGACTGTACATTGTCTGATTCTAGTTTTTGTCTGAGCTTACATATAATATTATACATAGTTTCGTACGTGGGTTTGTTGAAAAATTCCGCTTTGGTGATTAAGTTATACACTTTGATATTATTGTACGGTGTTACTATGATGTCACCTACTCGGGGGTTATTTGATTTTAATACGTCGCGATTTATAATGTTTCGTTCAATCATTTCTTGTGCTATACCTTGTCCGATTAGACAGTCAGCTGGGATGCAATGTGCTAAATTGTCGTCTTTTGTAAATAAATCTTCGGTTATCTCTGTTATGAATTGGTTTTCTAGATCTGGTAAGAGTTTTGAGACTTCTCGAAATTGTTTGTAGGATGGGTTATGGTAAATGGATTCTGTGATTGGGCATGTAGTGTGTTGTCTTGGAGTGGTAGTTTTGGGTATTGTTGTTCGTTGTTTTTCTTTCATGACGTCTGAATATGATTTTTTATAATTCGTTTTGTGAGTCTCTGATTCACTAGAAACGGGCGATTTTTGTTTGGAAGTAGGATTTTTGCGGTTCGAGGTCCACGATTCGCTGGAGGTAGGGAGTTTTTGTTTATAATAAGGGGTATGGTCGTCGTCTGACGATGTGTCAAGTGGTAGGGGAGGAGATTTGGGTTTTCTTGGTCGTAGTTTATATTTGTATGCGTGTGTTGAAGATCGTGCGCTAGTGCGTTCGCTGCACGTTGTTTTTTCTTCGCGCGTGTTACTTGAGTCTGGGTTATCGCTAGGACTGTTTGGAGTGAGATTAGGCTTTCTGAATGAAGTGTTTCTGTTCGAATAGCGTTCGGTATTTCGTAATCTTTTATTTAGAGGTAAATTGTCTGGGGAAATATCTGTATACGTAGCGTTTCGTTTTTGATCAATTCTCTTGAACAATGGTAAATTATCGGCGGAGGTGTCCGTAGATGAATCGATTTTTATTGTTTTAGTAGATTTTGAAACGTTAATTGGTTTTTTAGGCATCGGGAAACTGTCTGTCGAGTCGCCTGTGGATGGATCTTCTGAAAATGTGGTCAGATTGTCTAAGAGACTCTCCATTTCGGTATCAGTTGATGAATTATTTCCTGTATGTTTGTCTGGTAGGTGTATTAGTCTCTTTGTGAGTATTTGATTATCTACAGAACTGTCGGTTTGTGAATAGTTTGTTAGGGGTCTATTTGGGAAGTTTACTATTTCTCTTGCTGATGGTAGACAATCCATGGAGGTATGTGTAGGTTCGTCGTTGTCTGTATTTGTATCGATGTCGCCTTTATATTTCTTTACGGGAGCGGGGTTTGGTGATTCGTCTGTACTTTGTCGCGGGTGAGTTGGGAATTGGTGTGCTTCTTTTCTTCGTTTCGCGTCAGGATTTGATATACTATCTGTGCTCGGATTTCGGTCGCGTTTTGCATTGATTGGTAGTAGTTTATTAGCATCTACAGGTGGATTGCGTGATAGTGCGTCTGCATTGCAATTGATTTGTCCTTTTTTGTATACGACAGCATAGTCGTATTCTTCTAGTTTGAATCTCCATCTCAGTAATCGTGAGGTTGGGTCTTTGACGCTGCTGACCCAGACGAGAGGTTTGTGATCGGTAACAAGTGTAAATCTATGTCCATATAAGTAAGGTCTGAAATGGTGGACTGAATATACGATGGCTAGTAGTTCTTTTTCGATTACGGAATAATTTAATTCTGCTTTGTTTAGTGTCCGCGAAGTATAGGCTATCGGTAAGTCTTCTCCTATTTTACCTTGGCTGAGTACGGCGCCTATCGCATATTTAGATGCGTCAGTTGTTAAGATAAATGGTTGATCGAATTTGGGATATTGTAATATAGGGGATATACATATCAAGTCTCGTAAGGTTTCGAAGGCCATTTGGTGTTCGGATGTCCAGAGGAATTTAACGTTCTTTTTGAGTAGTGCATTTAATGGTCTCGATATTTTTGAAAAGTTTTCGATAAAGCGTCTGTAATAGCCGACTAGACCGAGGAATTGTTTGATTTGTCTGGCTGTTTTAGGAACTGGATATGATTTGACTGCTATTATTTTCTTAGGGTCTGGTTTTACACCGTTTTCTGTAATAATGTGTCCTAAGTAGACTACTTCTTTTCTTAGGAATTCGCATTTTCCAATTTGTAGACTGAGATTCGCTGATTGTAGTCGGTTTGCTAGTTTTCTGAATTTAGTTTCGTGTTCTTCTATGGAGTGTGCGTAGATAACGATATCGTCTAAATATACGAATGCAATGTTTCCTTCTAGACCGGAAAGAACTTGGTTCATCAGTCTTTGAAATGTCGCCGGGGCGTTTTTGAGTCCGTATGGCATGTCATTAAATTCGTAATGGGCATGTGGAGTTGAAAAAGCTGTTTTATGGGCGTCAATTGGGTCCATGGGGATTTGGTGAAAGCCTGAAGCGAGATCGAAGGTTGAGAAATATTTAGCGTTTCCTAACTGGTCGAGTATGTCGTTTATGTTTGGCAGGGGATACGCGTCGCCTATGGTTTTTTCGTTGAGTTTTCTGAAATCTATAACCATTCTCCATCTTTTGTTGCCTTCCGCACCTGGTTTTTTAGGTACGATCCACACGGGGGAGTTATAAGGAGAGGATGATGGTTTGATGATATTTTGGTCTAATAAGTCGGAAACTTGTTTCTGTATCTCGTCTTTGTGGATGCTTGGGTATCGATATTGTTTTACGTTAATTGGGATGTTGTCTGTGGTTGGAATTGAATGTTTTGTTAAGGGCGTGTGCGATAGTTTGTCGCCTGGTAAGAAAAATAGGTGGTTGAATTCTGTGGTAAGTGCGAGTATGGATTCTTTTTCTTCGTTGTTTAGGTGATCTAGATGCATCAAGTTTTTAAGGATCGTTAATCTTTCGGATTTATTGTTATTATTATTGGCAGTTGTAGTAGCGTTAGGTTCGATTGTGTCGTTTATTGTTAACACGTTTAGTTTTTCGTGCGTATCCTGAGTTGGGTTATGAGGTTTAGTATCGTAGATTTTTACTGTAATATTTGTGTTATTGAAGATTGAGATTATTATTTTCAAAATGTTATCATATTTTTGTTTGCCTAGTTCGTCAGATAGGTCAGGGATTGAGATTGATTTTGTGTTTTGCGTTAGTAAATGGTTTTTCAGGGTATCGAGTGTTTTCGTAATCATTATATCGTCTGTGTCACTGTAATATGTTTCCATAATTATTGAGTGGTATAATATTTGTGAGGTGTTAGGGATTGTATCTTTTATAGTAGCTCCGACTATACTATTTTTTGCGTAGGTGATGAGCTCGTACTCATTCAAATTGCAGACTTCTAGTAATTTGACCGAAATTCCTCGTAATATTTGGAATTTTTGTGGTATGAAATGAATGATTGTGCCTGTAGAATTGTATATGTCACCGTGAGTTCTTGAGATTTGTTCGAGCGCTGGGCGTTCTGTAGTAGTTTCTCGTGTGAGTGTACTAAATGTTTCGAGCACAGGTTCTAGGGTTACTGTCGGCACTCTTATTTCGACAGCTGATTCGTTTGAGTTGATCGCGTATATGCATGCTTGACCGTTTCTATTTGTTAGGAGTGCTTTGCCGCAGTGGATATTGTGACCTAGATTGATTGTATCTACGTAACCTTGATTGATTTCTGAATTTGCGATTTTAATAGGGATTACTTGGGCTGTACGGCCTGGTATTGTGATGGTCTCGGCGATTGTATGTGAATTATGTTTTTGGAGTTTGAAGGGAATTACTGTATCTATCAGAGTTAGCGTATTGGATTTGTAAGAAATTAGAGCTTTTTCTTTGGATAGCAAGGGTTGTCCGATAATGCCATCTTGTGCTATTGGGAAGTCGTCGGGGACAATGTGAAATTCGTGGTGATTGTCGTTGATTTTTAATTTGGTTTCAGCTAAGGTACTAATAAATCCATCTGTTATTCCCGTCATTTTTCGCGTTTTATTTTCGTCACGTTTTGTTTCCTCTTTTAAGCGATTGAGTTTGATGATATTTATGTCTGCACCAGTATCTATTACAAATTTTGATTTTGTTTTTAATTCTGTTATATCGATTTCAATGACTGCTGGTAGCTCGTTTATTGATTTTGATTCTGTCTCGAAGACATGATTTATTGTATCGTTGAACGCTGTTGTGTTTGTTCTGGATCCGTCGGCGCGTTCTCCCGGCGGACGGTGTTCGAGTTTAAAGGAGGCTGTGATTGTTGGTTGCGTGATTTATTATAGGCGAGTTTTCTACAATTTTCGATTGTGTGTCCTTGGCGTTTACAATAATTACATGATATTGAAGAATATTGCGCGTTTGATCGATTAGACTGTTGTGGTTGATCAGATTGTTGTTGTTGATTTGACTGTTGTGATTGGTTAGGTTGTTGTTGATTTTTAGCAGAGCGGCACTCGTTTAGGGTGTGGCCCTGTCTTTGGCAATATGTACTGTAACGTATCAGGCGTTATGCCTGATACGAATACACGAGACAATCGCGCATCCCCCTTCACGCATAACAACTGACGTCACAAAGCGCTATATAACGAGCGGTGCTGCTCGACAGAGCAGCGCATTCCAGGTATAGCACCGGAGCGACTCACTACTCATCACTTAGCCAGGACCTGACAGGCATAGAGCCCAGGTGCCTTATTAGAATCACTTTGCGAAACGGAGTTACCTACAGCAGGGACTTACGTCTAGAATCAAATTATTCAATTCCAAATTAATATTCAATCATTTAACCTTATCCATTTGCTTTACTCATTCTTAACGACAATTTCGTGGCTTAGCCAAAACACTAAACACATTAAAAACTTAGGTTCGCTTATTACTTAACTCTTAGGTTAATATTTTCTTTTGTAATGATTTTCTTTTTGTATTATTTTTGTTCGTAATTTTTATAGATTAAATTATAATTTAACTGATCAGCTAAAATCCATCTCAGAACATCTTTCTTTCTTCTATTCTACTAATCAATCCATAGCTAACATACAGCTTCGGTCAGGCAAACGCTGCCCGGATCAGATGCCTGCTTTGGTGCACTAGCTGCATCCAAGTCAGGGTACTGTCTTGGTGAGATAACGCCGATCCAAGTCTGATACAGCCTTGGTGCGGAATACCGCATCCAGGTCTGAGGGAGGCAGCTACGGCGAGATTCGCTCCGCCCTAGTCTGTATTAGGGTCTAACATCTACCTATTTCGGGAAGTCCTGATTAAAATTTCAAGACAAAGAACTTACAAGTAACTACCGGATCGCATCACCTTCAGTGCCGCGATCCGAGCAACCCCAAAAAAGTTACAGTACAGTATTTAGCTTGTTTTATATCGCGGGCTTGGGTATAGCAAATGTCTTCTGTGTGACCTCTGCGGTTACAGTAAGTACAAGTTACTGGATTTTGGTTAGGTTCGGGTCGTTGGTTTGGGTTCCGAAGAGTTGATGGATTTTGAGGGTGGTTGTTGAATCGTCTGTTGGGTTGCGTGTTTGGGGGTTGTGATTGGTTTTGTTGTGTTTTCTGGTTATTACTATTATTGTTACGGTTAGTGTTATTTTTACTATTATTACTATTGTCGAGGGGGTTGCGATTTAAGAATTCTTGTTCTTCTGTGAGGGCTATTTCAATTGCCTGGGTCAAAGTGGTCGGGTGCGTACCAGCCACTCTGAACTCTATATCGGGAATTAGGCCTCTAACGAAGCATTTTAATACGTTGTCTTGAATTGCCGAAATCATGCTAGTTGTGTCTGTGTTGGTGAGTGAATTGTTGATGGCTTGTATTGTGTTGTACAAGATATCTTCAACTTTAGTGCTATAATCCAAAACACGTTGGTCGCTCTTCTGTTTAACACTGTTCAACTCGGTTTGCCATTCGAATATGGTCTTTTTAGGTAAAAATGCTCTCTTTAGAACTGCTAAAATTTCGTCAAGTGTATTATATTCTTTACTACCTAAATAGGATTCTGCGGTTCCGTAAATTTTAGTTCGTACCATTCGCGTTAATATCGGACTTTGTGATGGTTTGACAAGAGGTTTTGCATTTTCGCAGCTTCTAATGAAGTTATTTATATTCACGTTTCGACCGTCGAAGTATGGAATCGTATCTAATATGTCTTTAAGAGACCAATATGGAACTTCTGTTTGCGTTCCGGATGAGGGTTCATTGTCCGTCATTTTGGCGATTTGTGTGTTGGATTATTTCGATCTAAAACTGTTTGCTTAGTGTAAAATTAAAAGTAACTTACAGGCTGATGATCAAAATTAGAATGATTTTCATTTTGGATACGAATCTGTGTCAGTGTTTTTCGGGGGTGGAGTTGTTGTGTAGAATTGCGTTGGATCTAGGATGTCGTGATGAGTTAAGATGTCTTGCCGTCGGCTGGGGAGTACGGACTTCGTTGTAGCGAGGTTGCTAATCGGTGGATTCAGGTGAATCTTTGTGGGGCGAGATGCCTTTGAGGATGTTGTTGGCACTTCTTTTTAGCAACTTTGATTTTATTGCTGGGATATTTTCTGTGGTTTTGTTATATTTTCACTTTGATGTATGTATGCAGGGTGATTCAGTTCGACCGCACCATATTTTAGAGGTAGATTCTTTGTGAAAATCTAAGACTAAAAGTCCTTTACGAAAAATTCGAGGGACCGACGGTGTTCCAGTTAAAAATTATCAAAGTTGACCAATTACGGAGCTCATACGTGACCAAGACAGGCCCGGCTTGTAAGTGAAAATTTGACAGTGCCCGTGTCAAATCGAATAACTGTCAATATTTGAGTTTAATTACTTGTTGATAATTAAATCGTTGTCTCCGACTGAAATCGTCATGTCCAGGTAGCTTGTTTACTTTGCTCAGGTCCTCTGCTGGGTGGTTTCTGGAGTTCAGGTCCACCGCTTCGTAGTTTCCAGGATTCAGGTCACGCGCTACGTGGATTTCGCCGTCCGGGTCCTTCGCTTCGTAGTTTCCGAGGTCCAGGTCGACCGCTTGGTAGTTTTCGTTGTCTAGGTCACGCGCTTCGTAGTTCTTGCCGTCCAGGTCCTCCGCTTCGTAGGTTCCGAGGTCCAGGTCGACCGCTTGGTAGTTTTCGTTGTCCAGGTCACGCGCTTCGTAGTTCTCGCCGTCCAGGTTGTCCGCTTCGTAGTTTCCGAGGTCCGGAAACTCCAAGCGGTCGACCTGGACCTCGGAACCTACGAAGCGGAGGACCTGGACGGCAAGAACTACGAAGCGCGTGACCTGGACACTGGAAACTACCAAGCGGTCGACCTGGACCTCGGAAACTACGAAGCGGAGGACCTGGACAGCGAGAACTACGAAGCGCGTGACCTGGACACCGGAAACCAGGAAGCGAAGGACCCGGACGGCGAAAACCACGTAGCGCGTGACCTGAATCCTGGAAACTACGAAGCGGTCGACCTGAACTCCGGAAACCACCCAGCAGAGGACCTGAGCAAAGTAAACAAGCTACCTGGACATGACGATTTCAGTCGGAGACAACGATTTATTTATCAACAAGTAATTAAACTCAAATCTTGACAGTTATTCGATTTGACACGGGCACTGTCAAATTTTCACTTACAAGCCGGGCCTGTCTTGGTCACGTATGAGCTCCGTAATTGGTCAACTTTGATAATTTTTAACTGGAACACCGTCGGTCCCTCGAATTTTTCGTAAAGGACTTTTAGTCTTAGATTTTCACAAAGAATCTACCCCTAAAATATGGTGCGGTCGAACTGAATCACCCTGTATATGCACTTTGTATTATGTAGATTTGTATATTCGTAGTTTGTGTCTTCGTTCGGTATTTCTGTGTTCAGATTTATGGCTTTCGGAGTAGTATAATTACTGTCGGTAGGTTTTTACGACTTGTCACAATTCTTTGGAGTATGGAAAGTTTTCCATGAAGGAATGTGTATTCAGAAATTGCGGATCACTTTTGTCGCGTATATTTAATGATGTAGAATTCACTTATTTTTAGCACCATAATTCGGTAAACGAGGGGTTCCGCTGCCACCAATGTTATGATTAGGGTTGTGGATGTTGTGAGTTCTGTTGAGATCGTTGAGTTCGTACCTCGTTTTTACACCTGAGGGTAACCGGATTACGTGCGGATGGTTGAAGTGAATAATGTGTGCTCGTTGATATGATCGTAATTAGAATTATTTATTGATACGTGGTTATATTGATGGTTGAAGACAAGTATGCGTTAACTGTAATGTCTTAAAGTTAGGTATTAACTATTCAGATGTAGGATTTGAGTGTTTGACAGTTGATTGTTCGAGAGTTAATTGATGTGTTGATAGCTCGATGGCTAATTGAAGAGTGGTGTGCTAATAAAGAGTATGGTGTCCGTTCGAGAGCGAGTTCTTTGTCTCTTGGGCGTGGGCGTGTTAAGCTGCAAGGTTTGCAGTTTATAGGTACTTAGGTAGGAATGATGGTTCTTCGAATCGTGAGGTTGAGACTTCCTTTGATTAAGGGTCATGGGATAGGATGCATGCAGGATGTTGTGTATCAAGTATTGGGAGTGAGAGGTATAGGGAACGTAACAACTCTGACTCTGACTTCATGACTCTGAATCTGACTCTGACTCTGACTTCATGACTCAGAATCTGACTCTGACTCTGACTTCATGACTCTGACTCTGACTCTGACTTCATGACTTTGACTCTGACTCTGACTTCATGACTCTGACTCTGACTCTGACTTCATGACTCTGACTCTGACTCTGACTTCATGACTTTGACTCGAACTTCATGACTCTGAATCTGACTCTGACTCTGACTTCATGACTCTGACTCTGACTCTGACTCTGACTCTGACTTCGAGAGTCTGACTCCGACTTTATGACTCTGACTCTGACTCTGACTTCATGACTCTGAATCTGACTCTGACTTCATGACTCTGACTCTGACTCTGACTTCATGACTCTGACTCTGACTCTGACTCTGACTTCACGACTCTGACTGTGACTCTGACTCCATGACTCCGACTGCGAATCTGACTTCATGACTCTGACTCTGACTCTGACTTCATGATTCTGACTCTGACTCTGACTTCAAGACTCTGACTCTGACTCTGACTTCACGATTTCGATTCTGAATCTGACTTCATGACTCTGACTCTGACTCTGACTCCATTACTCTGACTCTGACTCTGACTTCATGACTCTGACTCCGACTCTGACTCTGACTTTATGACTCCGACTGCGACTCTGACTTCATGACTCTGACTCTGACTCTGACTTCATGACTCTGACTCTGACTCTGACTTCATGACTCTGACTCTGACTCTGACTTCAGGACTCTGACTCTGACTCTGACTTCATGACTCTGATTCTGAATCTGACTTCATGACTCTGACTCCGACTCTGACTTCAGGACTCTGACTCTGACTTCATGACTCTGACTCTGATTCTGACTCTGACTCTGACTCTGACTCTGACTCCATTACTCTGACTCTGACTCTGACTTCATGACTCTGACTCTGACTCTGACTCTGACTTCATGAATCTGATTCTGAATCTGACTTCATGACTCTGACTCTGACTCTGACTTCAGGACTCTGACTCTGACTTTGACTTCATGACTCTGACTCTGACTCTGAATCTGACTCTGACTTCACGACTCTGACTGTGACTCTGACTTCATGACTCTGACTGCGACTCTGACTTCATAACTCTGACTCTGACTCTGACTTCATGACTCTGACTCTGACTCTGACTCTGACTCTGACTCTGACTTCATGACTCTGACTCTGACTTTGACTTCATTACTCTGGATCTGACTCTGACTTCATGACATTGACTCTGACTCTGACTTCATGATTCTGACTCTGACTCTAACTTCATGACTCTGACTCTGACGCTGACTTCATGACTCTGACTCTGACTCTGACTTCGAGAGTCTGACTCCGACTTTATGACTCTGACTCTGACTCTGACTTTATGACTCTGAATCTGACTCTGACTCCATGACTTTGACTCTGACTCTGACTTCAATACTCTGACTCTGACTCTGACTTCATGACTCTGACTCTGACTCCGACTTCATGACTCTGACTCTGACTCTGACTTCATGACTTTGACTCTGACTCTGACTTCATGTCTCTGAATCTGACTCTGACTCTGACTTCATGACTCTGACTCCGACTCTGACTCTGACTTTATGACTCCGACTGCGACTCTGACTTCATGACTCTGACTCTGACTCTGACTCTGACTTCATGACTCTGACTCTGACTCTGACTTCAGGACTCTGACTCTGACTCTGACTTCATGACTCTGATTCTGAATCTGACTTCATGACTCTGACTCCGACTCTGACTTCAGGACTCTGACTTTTACTCTGACTTCATGACTCTGACTCTGATTCTGACTCTGACTCTGACTCTGACTCTGACTCCATTAACTGACTCTGACTCTGACTTCTTGACTCTGACTCCGACTCTGACTCTGACTTCATGACTCTGACTCTTACTCTGACTTCATGACTCTGACTCTGACTCTGACTCTGACTCTGACTCTGACTCCATTACTCTAACTCTGACTCTGACTTCATGACTCTGACTCTGACTCTGACTCCGACTTCATGAATCTGATTCTGAATCTGACTTCATGACTCTGACTCTGACTCTGACTTCAGGACTCTGACTCTGACTTTGACTTCATGACTCTGACTCTGACTCTGAATCTGACTCTGACTTCACGACTCTGACTGTGACTCTGACTTCATGACTCTGACTGCGACTCTGACTTCATAACTCTGACTCTGACTCTGACTTCAGGACTCTGACTCTGACTCTGACTCTGACTTCATGACTCTGACTCTGACTCTGACTTCATGACTCTGACTCTGACTCTGACTCTGACTTCATGACTCTGATTCTGAATCTGACTTCATGACTCTGAATCTGACTCTGATTTCATGACTCTGACTCTGACTCTGCCTTCATGACTCTGACTCTGACTCTGACTTCATAACTCTGACTCTGACTCTACCTTCATGACTGCGACTCTGACTCTGACTTCATAACTCTGACTCTGACTCTGACTCTGACTCTGACACTGACTCCGACTTTGACTCTGACATCATGACTCTGACTGCGACCCTGACTCCATGACTCTGACTCTGACTCTGACTTCATGACTCTGACTCTGACTCTGACTCTGACTCTGACTTCATGACTCTGACTCTGACTCTGACTCTGACTTCACGACTCTGACTGTGACTCTGACTCCATGACTCCGACTGCGAATCTGACTTCATGACTCTGACTCTGACTCTGACTTCATGATTCTGACTCTGACTCTGACTTCAAGACTCTGACTCTGACTCTGACTTCACGATTTCGATTCTGAATCTGACTTCATGACTCTGACTCTGACTCTGACTCTGACTCTGACTTCATGACTCTGACTCTGACTCTGACTCTGACTTCACGACTCTGACTGTGACTCTGACTCCATGACTCCGACTGCGAATCTGACTTCATGACTCTGACTCTGACTCTGACTTCATGATTCTGACTCTGATTCTGACTTCAAGACTCTGACTCTGACTCTGACTTCACGATTTCGATTCTGAATCTGACTTCATGACTCTGACTCTGACTCTGACTCCATTACTCTGACTCTGACTCTGACTTCATGACTCTGACTCCGACTCTGACTCTGACTTTATGACTCCGACTGCGACTCTGACTTCATGACTCTGACTCTGACTCTGACTTCATGACTCTGACTCTGACTCTGACTTCATGACTCTGACTCTGACTCTGACTTCAGGACTCTGACTCTGACTCTGACTTCATGACTCTGATTCTGAATCTGACTTCATGACTCTGACTCCGACTCTGACTTCAGGACTCTGACTCTGACTTCATGACTCTGACTCTGATTCTGACTCTGACTCTGACTCTGACTCTGACTCCATTAACTGACTCTGACTCTGACTTCTTGACTCTGACTCCGACTCTGACTCTGACTTCATGACTCTGACTCTTACTCTGACTTCATGACTCTGACTCTGACTCTGACTCTGACTCTGACTCTGACTCCATTACTCTGACTCTGACTCTGACTTCATGACTCTGACTCTGACTCTGACTCTGACTTCATGAATCTGATTCTGAATCTGACTTCATGACTCTGACTCTGACTCTGACTTCAGGACTCTGACTCTGACTTTGACTTCATGACTCTGACTCTGACTCTGAATCTGACTCTGACTTCACGACTCTGACTGTGACTCTGACTTCATGACTCTGACTGCGACTCTGACTTCATAACTCCGACTCTGACTCTGACTTCATGACTCTGACTCTGACTCTGACTCTGACTCTGACTCTGACTTCATGACTCTGACTCTGACTCTGACTTCATTACTCTGGATCTGACTTTGACTTCATGACATTGACTCTGACTCTGACTTCATGATTCTGACTCTGACTCTGACTTCATGACTCTGACTGTGACGCTGACTTCATGACTCTGACTCTGACTCTGACTTCATGACTCTGACCCTGACTCTGACTTCATCACTCTGACTCTGACTTCATGACTCTGACTCTGACTCTGACTTCATGACTCTGACTCCGACTCTGACTCTGACTTTATGACTCCGACTGCGACTCTGACTTCATGACTCTGACTCTGACTCTGACTTCATGACTCTGACTCTGACTCTGACTTCATGACTCTGACTCTGACTCTGACTTCAGGACTCTGACTCTGACTCTGACTCTGACTTCATGACTCTGACTCTGACTCTGACTCTGACTTCATGACTCTGATTCTGAATCTGACTTCATGACTCTGAATCTGACTCTGATTTCATGACTCTGACTCTGACTCTGACTTCATGACTCTGACTCTGACTCTGACTTCATAACTCTGACTCTGACTCTACCTTCATGACTGCGACTCTGACTCTGACTTCATAACTCTGACTCTGACTCTGACTCTGACTCTGACTCTGACTCCGACTCTGACTCTGACATCATGACTCTGACTGCGACCCTGACTCCATGACTCTGACTCTGACTCTGACTTCATGACTCTGACTCTGACTCTGACTCTGACTCTGACTTCATGACTCTGACTCTGACTCTGACTCTGACTTCACGACTCTGACTGTGACTCTGACTCCATGACTCCGACTGCGACTCTGACTTCATGACTCTGACTCTGACTCTGACTTCATGATTCTGACTCTGACTCTGACTTCAAGACTCTGACTCTGACTCTGACTTCACGATTTCGATTCTGAATCTGACTTCATGACTCTGACTCTGACTCTGACTTCATGACTCTGACTCTGACTCTGACTTCATGACTCTGACTCTGACTCTGACTTCAGGACTCTGACTCTGACTCTGACTTCATGACTCTGATTCTGAATCTGACTTCATGACTCTAACTCCGACTCTGACTTCAAGACTCTGACTCTGACTTCATGACTCTGACTCTTACTCTGACTTCATGACTCTGACTCTGATTCTGTCTCTGACTCTGACTCTGACTCCATCAACTGACTCTGACTCTGACTTCATGACTCTGACTCCGACTCTGATTCTGACTTCATGACTCTGACTCTTACTCTGACTTCATGACTCTGATTCTGACTCTGACTCTGACTCTGACTCTGACTCCATTACTCTGACTCTGACTCTGACTTCATGACTCTGACTCTGACTCTGAATCTGACTCTGACTTCACGACTCTGACTGTGACTCTGACTTCATGACTCTGACTGCGACTCTGACTTCATAACTCTGACTCTGACTCTGACTTCATGACTCTGACTCTGACTCTGACTCTGACTCTGACTTCATGACTCTGACTCTGACTCTGACTTCATTACTCTGGATCTGACTCTGACTTCATGACATTGACTCTGACTCTGACTTCATGATTCTGACTCTGACTCTGACTTCATGACTCTGACTCTGACGCTGACTTCATGACTCTGACTCTGACTCTGACTCTGACTCTGACTTCGAGAGTCTGACTCCGACTGTATGACTCTGACTCTGACTCTGACTTCATGACTCTGACTCTTACTCTGACTTCATGACTCTGACTCTGACTCCATTACACTTACTCTGACTCTGACTTCATGACTCTGACTCCGACTCTGACACTGACTTCATGACTCTGACTGCGACTCTGACTTCACGACTCTGAATCTGACTCTGACTCTGACGTCATGACTCTGACTCTGACTCTAACTCTGACTTTATTACTCTAGATCTGACTCTGACTTCATGACTGTGACTCCGACTTCATGACTCTGACTCTGACTCTGACTTCATGACTCTGATTCTGAATCTGACTTCATGACTCTGACTCCGACTCTGACTTCATGACTCTGACTCTGACTTTGACTTCAGGACTCTGACTCTGACTCTGACTTCATGACTCTGACTCTGACTCTGAATCTGACTTTGACTCCACGACTCTGACTGTGACTCTGACTTCATGACTCTGACCCTGACTCTGACTTCATGACTTTGACTCTGACTCTGACTTCATGACTCTGACTCTGACTTCAAGACTCTGACTCTGACTCTGACTTCACGATTTTGATTCTGAATCTGACTTCATGACTCTGACTCTGACTTCATGACTCTGACTCTTACTCTGACTTCATGACTCTGACTCTGACTCTGACTCCGACTCTGACTCTGACTCCATTACTCTGACTCTGACTCTGACTTCATGACTTTGACTCTGACTCTGACTTCATGACTCTGACTCTTACTCTGACTTCATGACTCTGACTCTGACTCTGACTCTGACTTCATGACTCTGACTCTGACTCTGACTCTGACTTCATGACTCTGATTCTGAATCTGACTTCATGACTCTGACTCCGACTCTGACTTCATGACTCTGACTCTGACTCTGACTTCAGGACTCTGACTCTGACTCTGACTACATGACTCTGACTCTGACTCTGAATCTGACTTTGACTTCACGACTCTGACTGTGACTCTGACTTCATGACTCTGACCCTGACTCCGACTTCATGACTTTGACTCTGACTCTGACTTCATGACTCTGACTCTGATTCATGACTCTGACTCTGACTCTGACTTCATGACTCTTACCCTGACTCTGACTTCATGACTTTGACTCTGGCTCTGACTTCATGACTCTAACTCTGATTCATGACTCTGGTCTGACTCTGACTTCATGACTCTGACTCTGACTCTGACTTCATTACTCTGGATCTGACTTTGACTTCATGACATTGACTCTGACTCTGACTTCATGATTCTGACTCTGACTCTGACTTCATGACTCTGACTGTGACGCTGACTTCATGACTCTGACTCTGACTCTGACTTCATGACTCTGACCCTGACTCTGACTTCATCACTCTGACTCTGACTTCATGACTCTGACTCTGACTCTGACTTCATGACTCTGACTCCGACTCTGACTCTGACTTTATGACTCCGACTGCGACTCTGACTTCATGACTCTGACTCTGACTCTGACTTCATGACTCTGACTCTGACTCTGACTTCATGACTCTGACTCTGACTCTGACTTCATGACTCTGAGTCTGACTCTGAGTTCATGACTCTGACTCTGACTCTGACTTCATGACTCTGAATCTGACTCTGACTTCATGACTCTGACTCTGACTCTGACTTCATGACTCTGACTCTTACTCTGACTTCATGACTCTGACTCTGACTCTGACTTCAAGACTCTGACTCTGACTCTGACTTCACAATTTTGATTCTGAATCTGACTTCATGACTCTGACTTTATGACTCTGACTCTGACTTCATGACTCTGACTCTGACTCTGACTTCAGGACTCTGATTCTGAATCTGACTTCATGACTCTGACTCCGACTCTGACTTCATGACTCTGACTCTGACTTTGACTTCAGGACTCTGACTCTGACTCTGACTTCATGACTCTGACCCTGACTCCGACTTCATGACTTTGACTCTGACTCTGACTTCATGACTCTGACTCTGATTCATGACTCTGACTCTGACTCTGACTTCATGACTCTGACCCTGACTCTGACTTCATGACTTTGACTCTGGCTCTGACTTCATGACTCTAACTCTGATTCATGACTCTGGTCTGACTCTGACTTCATGACTCTGAGTCTGACTCTGACTTCATAACTCTGACTCTGACACTGACTTCATGACTCTGACTCTGACTCTGACTCTGACTTCATGACTCTGAGTCTGACTCTGAGTTCATGACTCTGACTCTGACTCTGACTTCATGACTCTGAATCTGACTCTGACTTCATGACTCTGACTCTGACTCTGACTTCATGACTCTGACTCTTACTCTGACTTCATGACTCTGACTCTGACTCTGACTTCAAGACTCTGACTCTGACTCTGACTTCACAATTTTGATTCTGAATCTGACTTCATGACTCTGACTTTATGACTCTGACTCTGACTTCATGACTCTGACTCTGACTCTGACTTCATGACTCTGACTCTGACTCTGACTCTGACTTTGACTCTGACTCCATTACTCTGACTCTGACTCTGACTTCATGACTTTGACTCTGACTCTGACTTCATGACTCTGACTCTTATTCTGACTTCATGACTCTGACTCTGACTCTGACTCTGACTTCATGACTCTGACTCTGACTCTGACTCTGACATCATGACTCTGATTCTGAATCTGACTTCATGACTCTGACTCCGACTCTGACTTCATGACTCTGACTCTTATTCTGACTTCATGACTCTTACTCTGACTCTGACTCTGACTCTGACTCTGACATCATGACTCTGATTCTGAATCTGACTTCATGACTCTGACTCCGACTCTGACTTCATGACTCTGACTCCGACTCTGACTTCATGACTCTGACTCTGACTCTGACTTCAGGACTCTGACTCTGACTCTGACTTCATGACTCTGACTTTGACTCTGAATCTGACTTTGACGTCACGACTCTGACTGTGACTCTGACTTCATGACTCCGACACTGACTCTGACTTCATGACTCTGACTCTGACTTTATGACTCTGACTCGGACTCTGAATTCATGACTCTGAGTCTGACTCTGACTTCATGACTCTGACTCTGACACTGACTTCATGACTCTGACTCTGACTCTGACTTCATGACTCTGAATCTGACTCTGACTTCATGACTCTGACTCTGACTCTGACTTCATGACTCTGACTCTTACTCTGACTTCATGACTCTAACTCTGACTCTGACTTCAAGACTCTGACTCTGACTCTGACTTCACGATTTCGATTCTGAATCTGACTTCATGACTCTGACTTTATGACTCTGACTCTGACTTCATGACTCTGACTCTTACTCTGACTTCATGACTCTGACTCTGACTCTGACTCTGACTCTGACTCTGACTCTGACTCCATTACTCTTACTCTGACTCTGACTTCATGACTCTGACTCCGACTCTGACACTGACTTCATGACTCTGACTGCGACTCTGACTTCACGACTCTGACTCTGACTCTGACTTCTTGACTCTGACTCTGACTCTGACTTCATGACTCTGATTCTGAATCTGACTTCATGACTCTGACTCCGACTCTGATTTCATGACTCTGACTCTGACTTTGACTTCAGGACTCTGACTCTGACTCTGACTTCATGACTCTGACTCTGACTCTGAATCTGACTTTGACTCCACGACTCTGACTGTGACTCTGACTTCATGACTCTGACCCTGACTCTGACTTCATGACTTTGACTCTGACTCTGACTTCATGACTCTGACTCTGACTTCAAGACTCTGACTCTGACTCTGACTTCACGATTTTGATTCTGAATCTGACTTCATGACTCTGACTCTGACTTCATGACTCTGACTCTTACTCTGACTTCATGACTCTGACTCTGACTCTGACTCCGACTCTGACTCTGACTCCATTACTCTGACTCTGACTCTGACTTCATGACTTTGACTCTGACTCTGACTTCATGACTCTGACTCTTACTCTGACTTCATGACTCTGACTCTGACTCTGACTCTGACTTCATGACTCTGACTCTGACTCTGACTCTGACTTCACGACTCTGACTGTGACTCTGACTCCATGACTCCGACTGCGACTCTGACTTCATGACTCTGACTCTGACTCTGACTTCATGATTCTGACTCTGACTCTGACTTCAAGACTCTGACTCTGACTCTGACTTCACGATTTCGATTCTGAATCTGACTTCATGACTCTGACTCTGACTCTGACTTCATGACTCTGACTCTGACTCTGACTTCATGACTCTGACTCTGACTCTGACTTCAGGACTCTGACTCTGACTCTGACTTCATGACTCTGATTCTGAATCTGACTTCATGACTCTGACTCCGACTCTGACTTCAAGACTCTGACTCTGACTTCATGACTCTGACTCTTACTCTGACTTCATGACTCTGACTCTGATTCTGTCTCTGACTCTGACTCTGACTCCATCAACTGACTCTGACTCTGACTTCATGACTCTGACTCCGACTCTGATTCTGACTTCATGACTCTGACTCTTACTCTGACTTCATGACTCTGATTCTGACTCTGACTCTGACTCTGACTCTGACTCCATTACTCTGACTCTGACTCTGACTTCATGACTCTGACTCTGACTCTGAATCTGACTCTGACTTCACGACTCTGACTGTGACTCTGACTTCATGACTCTGACTGCGACTCTGACTTCATAACTCTGACTCTGACTCTGACTTCATGACTCTGACTCTGACTCTGACTCTGACTCTGACTTCATGACTCTGACTCTGACTCTGACTTCATTACTCTGGATCTGACTCTGACTTCATGACATTGACTCTGACTCTGACTTCATGATTCTGACTCTGACTCTGACTTCATGACTCTGACTCTGACGCTGACTTCATGACTCTGACTCTGACTCTGACTCTGACTCTGACTTCGAGAGTCTGACTCCGACTGTATGACTCTGACTCTGACTCTGACTTCATGACTCTGACTCTTACTCTGACTTCATGACTCTGACTCTGACTCCATTACACTTACTCTGACTCTGACTTCATGACTCTGACTCCGACTCTGACACTGACTTCATGACTTTGACTGCGACTCTGACTTCACGACTCTGAATCTGACTCTGACTCTGACGTCATGACTCTGACTCTGACTCTAACTCTGACTTTATTACTCTAGATCTGACTCTGACTTCATGACTGTGACTCCGACTTCATGACTCTGACTCTGACTCTGACTTCATGACTCTGATTCTGAATCTGACTTCATGACTCTGACTCCGACTCTGACTTCATGACTCTGACTCTGACTTTGACTTCAGGACTCTGACTCTGACTCTGACTTCATGACTCTGACTCTGACTCTGAATCTGACTTTGACTCCACGACTCTGACTGTGACTCTGACTTCATGACTCTGACCCTGACTCTGACTTCATGACTTTGACTCTGACTCTGACTTCATGACTCTGACTCTGACTTCAAGACTCTGACTCTGACTCTGACTTCACGATTTTGATTCTGAATCTGACTTCATGACTCTGACTCTGACTTCATGACTCTGACTCTTACTCTGACTTCATGACTCTGACTCTGACTCTGACTCCGACTCTGACTCTGACTCCATTACTCTGACTCTGACTCTGACTTCATGACTTTGACTCTGACTCTGACTTCATGACTCTGACTCTTACTCTGACTTCATGACTCTGACTCTGACTCTGACTCTGACTTCATGACTCTGACTCTGACTCTGACTCTGACTTCATGACTCTGATTCTGAATCTGACTTCATGACTCTGACTCCGACTCTGACTTCATGACTCTGACTCTGACTCTGACTTCAGGACTCTGACTCTGACTCTGACTACATGACTCTGACTCTGACTCTGAATCTGACTTTGACTTCACGACTCTGACTGTGACTCTGACTTCATGACTCTGACCCTGACTCCGACTTCATGACTTTGACTCTGACTCTGACTTCATGACTCTGACTCTGATTCATGACTCTGACTCTGACTCTGACTTCATGACTCTGACCCTGACTCTGACTTCATGACTTTGACTCTGGCTCTGACTTCATGACTCTAACTCTGATTCATGACTCTGGTCTGACTCTGACTTCATGACTCTGAGTCTGACTCTGACTTCATAACTCTGACTCTGACACTGACTTCATGACTCTGACTCTGACTCTGACTCTGACTTCATGACTCTGAGTCTGACTCTGAGTTCATGACTCTGACTCTGACTCTGACTTCATGACTCTGAATCTGACTCTGACTTCATGACTCTGACTCTGACTCTGACTTCATGACTCTGACTCTTACTCTGACTTCATGACTCTGACTCTGACTCTGACTTCAAGACTCTGACTCTGACTCTGACTTCACAATTTTGATTCTGAATCTGACTTCATGACTCTGACTTTATGACTCTGACTCTGACTTCATGACTCTGACTCTGACTCTGACTTCATGACCCTGACTCTGACTCTGACTCTGACTTTGACTCTGACTCCATTACTCTGACTCTGACTCTGACTTCATGACTTTGACTCCGACTCTGACTTCATGACTCTGACTCTTATTCTGACTTCATGACTCTGACTCTGACTCTGACTCTGACTTCATGACTCTGACTCTGACTCTGACTCTGACATCATGACTCTGATTCTGAATCTGACTTCATGACTCTGACTCCGACTCTGACTTCATGACTCTGACTCTTATTCTGACTTCATGACTCTTACTCTGACTCTGACTCTGACTTCATGACTCTGACTCTGACTCTGACTCTGACATCATGACTCTGATTCTGAATCTGACTTCATGACTCTGACTCCGACTCTGACTTCATGACTCTGACTCTGACTCTGACTTCAGGACTCTGACTCTGACTCTGACTTCATGACTCTGACTTTGACTCTGAATCTGACTTTGACGTCACGACTCTGACTGTGACTCTGACTTCATGACTCCGACACTGACTCTGACTTCATGACTCTGACTCTGACTTTATGACTCTGACTCGGACTCTGAATTCATGACTCTGAGTCTGACTCTGACTTCATGACTCTGACTCTGACACTGACTTCATGACTCTGACTCTGACTCTGACTTCATGACTCTGAATCTGACTCTGACTTCATGACTCTGACTCTGACTCTGACTTCATGACTCTGACTCTTACTCTGACTTCATGACTCTAACTCTGACTCTGACTCTGACTTCACGATTTCGATTCTGAATCTGACTTCATGACTCTGACTTTATGACTCTGACTCTGACTTCATGACTCTGACTCTTACTCTGACTTCATGACTCTGACTCTGACTCTGACTCTGACTCTGACTCTGACTCTGACTCCATTACTCTTACTCTGACTCTGACTTCATGACTCTGACTCCGACTCTGACACTGACTTCATGACTCTGACTGCGACTCTGACTTCACGACTCTGACTCTGACTCTGACTTCTTGACTCTGACTCTGACTCTGACTTCATGACTCTGATTCTGAATCTGACTTCATGACTCTGACTCCGACTCTGATTTCATGACTCTGACTCTGACTTTGACTTCAGGACTCTGACTCTGACTCTGACTTCATGACTCTGACTCTGACTCTGAATCTGACTTTGACTCCACGACTCTGACTGTGACTCTGACTTCATGACTCTGACCCTGACTCTGACTTCATGACTTTGACTCTGACTCCGACTTCATGACTCTGACTCTGACTTCAAGACTCTGACTCTGACTCTGACTTCACGATTTTGATTCTGAATCTGACTTCATGACTCTGACTCTGACTTCATGACTCTGACTCTTACTCTGACTTCATGACTCTGACTCTGACTCTGACTCCGACTCTGACTCTGACTCCATTACTCTGACTCTGACTCTGACTTCATGACTTTGACTCTGACTCTGACTTCATGACTCTGACTCTTACTCTGACTTCATGACTCTGACTCTGACTCTGACTCTGACTTCATGACTCTGACTCTGACTCTGACTCTGACTTCATGACTCTGATTCTGAATCTGACTTCATGACTCTGACTCCGACTCTGACTTCATGACTCTGACTCTGACTCTGACTTCAGGACTCTGACTCTGACTCTGACTACATGACTCTGACTCTGACTCTGAATCTGACTTTGACTTCACGACTCTGACTGTGACTCTGACTTCATGACTCTGACCCTGACTCTGACTTCATGACTTTGACTCTGACTCTGACTTCATGACTCTGACTCTGATTCATGACTCCGACTCTGACACTGACTTCATGACTCTGACTGCGACTCTGACTTCACGACTCTGACTCTGACTCTGACTTCTTGACTCTGACTCTGACTCTGACTTCATGACTCTGATTCTGAATCTGACTTCATGACTCGGACTCCGACTCTGACTTCATGACTCTGACTCTGACTTTGACTTCAGGACTCTGACTCTGACTCTGACTTCATGACTCTGACTCTGACTCTGAATCTGACTTTGACTCCACGACTCTCACTGTGACTCTGACTTCATGACTCTGACCCTGACTCTGACTTCATGACTTTGACTCTGACTCTGACTTCATGACTCTGACTCTGACTTCAAGACTCTGACTCTGACTCTGACTTCACGATTTTGATTCTGAATCTGACTTCATGACTCTGACTCTGACTTCATGACTCTGACTCTTACTCTGACTTCATGACTCTGACTCTGACTCTGACTCCGACTCTGACTCTGACTCCATTACTCTGACTCTGACTCTGACTTCATGACTTTGACTCTGACTCTGACTTCATGACTCTGACTCTTACTCTGACTTCATGACTCTGACTCTGACTCTGACTCTGACTTCATGACTCTGACTCTGACTCTGACTCTGACTTCATGACTCTGATTCTGAATCTGACTTCATGACTCTGACTCCGACTCTGACTTCATGACTCTGACTCTGACTCTGACTTCAGGACTCTGACTCTGACTCTGACTACATGACTCTGACTCTGACTCTGAATCTGACTTTGACTTCACGACTCTGACTGTGACTCTGACTTCATGACTCTGACCCTGACTCTGACTTCATGACTTTGACTCTGACTCTGACTTCATGACTCTGACTCTGATTCATGACTCTGACTCTGACTCTGACTTCATGACTCTGACCCTGACTCTGACTTCATGACTTTGACTCTGGCTCTGACTTCATGACTCTAACTCTGATTCATGACTCTGACTCTGACTCTGACTTCATGACTCTGAGTCTGACTCTGACTTCATAACTCTGACTCTGACACTGACTTCATGACTCTGACTCTGACTCTGACTCTGACTTCATGACTCTGAGTCTGACTCTGACTTCATGACTCTGACTCTGACTCTGACTTCATGACTCTGAATCTGACTCTGACTTCATGACTCTGACTCTGACTCTGACTTCATGACTCTGACTCTTACTCTGACTTCATGACTCTGACTCTGACTCTGACTTCAAGACTCTGACTCTGACTCTGACTTCACAATTTTGATTCTGAATCTGACTTCATGACTCTGACTTTATGACTCTGACTCTGACTTCATGACTCTGACTCTGACTCTGACTTCATGACTCTGACTCTGACTCTGACTCTGACTTTGACTCTGACTCCATTACTCTGACTCTGACTCTGACTTCATGACTTTGACTCTGACTCTGACTTCATGACTCTGACTCTTATTCTGACTTCATGACTCTGACTCTGACTCTGACTCTGACTTCATGACTCTGACTCTGACTCTGACTCTGACATCATGACTCTGATTCTGAATCTGACTTCATGACTCTGACTCCGACTCTGACTTCATGACTCTGACTCTTATTCTGACTTCATGACTCTTACTCTGACTCTGACTCTGACTTCATGACTCTGACTCTGACTCTGACTCTGACATCATGACTCTGATTCTGAATCTGACTTCATGACTCTGACTCCGACTCTGACTTCATGACTCTGACTCTGACTCTGACTTCAGGACTCTGACTCTGACTCTGACTTCATGACTCTGACTTTGACTCTGAATCTGACTTTGACGTCACGACTCTGACTGTGACTCTGACTTCATGACTCCGACACTGACTCTGACTTCATGACTCTGACTCTGACTTTATGACTCTGACTCGGACTCTGAATTCATGACTCTGAGTCTGACTCTGACTTCATGACTCTGACTCTGACACTGACTTCATGACTCTGACTCTGACTCTGACTTCATGACTCTGAGTCTGACTCTGACTTCATGACTCTGACTCTGACACTGACTTCATGACTCTGACTCTGACTCTGACTTCATGACTCTGAATCTGACTCTGACTTCATGACTCTGACTCTGACTCTGACTTCATGACTCTGACTCTTACTCTGACTTCATGACTCTGACTCTGACTCTGACTTCAAGACTCTGACTCTGACTCTGACTTCACGATTTCGATTCTGACTCTGACTTCATGACTCTGACTCTTACTCTGACTTCATGACTCTGACTCTGACTCTGACTCCGACTCTGACTCTGACTCCATTACTCTGACTCTGACTCTGACTTCATGACTTTGACTCTGACTCTGACTTCATGACTCTGACTCTTACTCTGACTTCATGACTCTGACTCTGACTCTGACTCTGACTTCATGACTCTGACTCTGACTCTGACTCTGACTTCATGACTCTGATTCTGAATCTGACTTCATGACTCTGACTCCGACTCTGACTTCATGACTCTGACTCTGACTCTGACTTCAGGACTCTGACTCTGACTCTGACTACATGACTCTGACTCTGACTCTGAATCTGACTTTGACTTCACGACTCTGACTGTGACTCTGACTTCATGACTCTGACCCTGACTCTGACTTCATGACTTTGACTCTGACTCTGACTTCATGACTCTGACTCTGATTCATGACTCTGACTCTGACTCTGACTTCATGACTCTGACCCTGACTCTGACTTCATGACTTTGACTCTGGCTCTGACTTCATGACTCTAACTCTGATTCATGACTCTGACTCTGACTCTGACTTCATGACTCTGAGTCTGACTCTGACTTCATAACTCTGACTCTGACACTGACTTCATGACTCTGACTCTGACTCTGACTCTGACTTCATGACTCTGAGTCTGACTCTGACTTCATGACTCTGACTCTGACTCTGACTTCATGACTCTGAATCTGACTCTGACTTCATGACTCTGACTCTGACTCTGACTTCATGACTCTGACTCTTACTCTGACTTCATGACTCTGACTCTGACTCTGACTTCAAGACTCTGACTCTGACTCTGACTTCACAATTTTGATTCTGAATCTGACTTCATGACTCTGACTTTATGACTCTGACTCTGACTTCATGACTCTGACTCTGACTCTGACTTCATGACTCTGACTCTGACTCTGACTCTGACTTTGACTCTGACTCCATTACTCTGACTCTGACTCTGACTTCATGACTTTGACTCTGACTCTGACTTCATGACTCTGACTCTTATTCTGACTTCATGACTCTGACTCTGACTCTGACTCTGACTTCATGACTCTGACTCTGACTCTGACTCTGACATCATGACTCTGATTCTGAATCTGACTTCATGACTCTGACTCCGACTCTGACTTCATGACTCTGACTCTTATTCTGACTTCATGACTCTTACTCTGACTCTGACTCTGACTTCATGACTCTGACTCTGACTCTGACTCTGACATCATGACTCTGATTCTGAATCTGACTTCATGACTCTGACTCCGACTCTGACTTCATGACTCTGACTCTGACTCTGACTTCAGGACTCTGACTCTGACTCTGACTTCATGACTCTGACTTTGACTCTGAATCTGACTTTGACGTCACGACTCTGACTGTGACTCTGACTTCATGACTCCGACACTGACTCTGACTTCATGACTCTGACTCTGACTTTATGACTCTGACTCGGACTCTGAATTCATGACTCTGAGTCTGACTCTGACTTCATGACTCTGACTCTGACACTGACTTCATGACTCTGACTCTGACTCTGACTTCATGACTCTGAATCTGACTCTGACTTCATGACTCTGACTCTGACTCTGACTTCATGACTCTGACTCTTACTCTGACTTCATGACTCTGACTCTGACTCTGACTTCAAGACTCTGACTCTGACTCTGACTTCACGATTTCGATTCTGAATCTGACTTCATGACTCTGACTTTATGACTCTGACTCTGACTTCATGACTCTGACTCTTACTCTGACTTCATGACTCTGACTCTGACTCTGACTCTGACTCTGACTCTGACTCTGACTCCATTACTCTTACTCTGACTCTGACTTCATGACTCTGACTCCGACTCTGACACTGACTTCATGACTCTGACTGCGACTCTGACTTCACGACTCTGACTCTGACTCTGACTTCTTGACTCTGACTCTGACTCTGACTTCATGACTCTGAGTCTGACTCTGACTTCATGACTCTGACTTCATGACTCTGACTTTATGACTCTGACTTCATGACTCTGACACTGACTCTGACTTCATAAATCTGACTCTGACTCTGACTTCATGACTCTGACTCTTACTCTGACTTCATGACTCTGACTCTTACTCTGACTTCATGACTCTGACTCTGACTCTGACTCTGACTTCATGACTCTGACTCTGACTTCATGACTCTGAGTCTGACTATGACTTCATGACTCTGACTCTGACACTGACTTCATGACTCTGACTCTGACTCTGACTTCATGACTCTGACTCTGACTCTGACTTCAAGACTCTGACTCTGACTCTGACTTCACAATTTTGATTCTGAATCTGACTTCATGACTCTGACTTTATGACTCTGACTCTGACTTCATGACTCTGACTCTGACTCTGACTTCATGACTCTGACTCTGACTCTGACTCTGACTTTGACTCTGACTCCATTACTCTGACTCTGACTCTGACTTCATGACTTTGACTCTGACTCTGACTTCATGACTCTGACTCTTATTCTGACTTCATGACTCTGACTCTGACTCTGACTCTGACTTCATGACTCTGACTCTGACTCTGACTCTGACTTCATGACTTTGACTCTGACTCTGACTTCATGACTCTGACTCTTATTCTGACTTCATGACTCTGACTCTGACTCTGACTCTGACTTCATGACTCTGACTCTGACTCTGACTCTGACATCATGACTCTGATTCTGAATCTGACTTCATGACTCTGACTCCGACTCTGACTTCATGACTCTGACTCTTATTCTGACTTCATGACTCTTACTCTGACTCTGACTCTGACTTCATGACTCTGACTCTGACTCTGACTCTGACATCATGACTCTGATTCTGAATCTGACTTCATGACTCTGACTCCGACTCTGACTTCATGACTCTGACTCTGACTCTGACTTCAGGACTCTGACTCTGACTCTGACTTCATGACTCTGACTTTGACTCTGAATCTGACTTTGACGTCACGACTCTGACTGTGACTCTGACTTCATGACTCCGACACTGACTCTGACTTCATGACTCTGACTCTGACTTTATGACTCTGACTCGGACTCTGAATTCATGACTCTGAGTCTGACTCTGACTTCATGACTCTGACTCTGACACTGACTTCATGACTCTGACTCTGACTCTGACTTCATGACTCTGAATCTGACTCTGACTTCATGACTCTGACTCTGACTCTGACTTCATGACTCTGACTCTTACTCTGACTTCATGACTCTGACTCTGACTCTGACTTCAAGACTCTGACTCTGACTCTGACTTCACGATTTCGATTCTGAATCTGACTTCATGACTCTGACTTTATGACTCTGACTCTGACTTCATGACTCTGACTCTTACTCTGACTTCATGACTCTGACTCTGACTCTGACTCTGACTCTGACTCTGACTCTGACTCCATTACTCTTACTCTGACTCTGACTTCATGACTCTGACTCCGACTCTGACACTGACTTCATGACTCTGACTGCGACTCTGACTTCACGACTCTGACTCTGACTCTGACTTCTTGACTCTGACTCTGACTCTGACTTCATGACTCTGAGTCTGACTCTGACTTCATGACTCTGACTTCATGACTCTGACTTTATGACTCTGACTTCATGACTCTGACACTGACTCTGACTTCATAAATCTGACTCTGACTCTGACTTCATGACTCTGACTCTTACTCTGACTTCATGACTCTGACTCTTACTCTGACTTCATGACTCTGACTCTGACTCTGACTCTGACTTCATGACTCTGACTCTGACTTCATGACTCTGAGTCTGACTATGACTTCATGACTCTGACTCTGACACTGACTTCATGACTCTGACTCTGACTCTGACTTCATGACTCTGACTCTGACTCTGACTTCATGACTCTGACTCTGACTCTGACTCTGACTTCATTACTCTGGATCTGACTCTGACTTCATGACTGTGACTCCGATTTCATGACTCTGACTCTGACTCTGACTTCATGACTTTGACTCTTACTCTGACTTCATGACTCTGACTCCGACTCTGACTCTGACTTCATGACTCTGACTCTGTTTGTGACTCTGACTTCGTGACTCTGATTCTGAATCTGACTTTATGACTCTGACTCCGACTCTGACGTCATGACTCTGACTCTGACTCTGACTTCAGGACTCTGACTCTGACTCTGACTTCATGACTCTGACTCTGACTCTGAATCTGACTTTGACTTCACGACTCTGACTGTGACTCTGACTTCATGACTCTGACCCTGACTCTGACTTCATGACTTTGACTCTGACTCTGACTTCACGACTCTGACTCTGACTTCATGACTCTGAGTCTGACTCTGACTTCATGACTCTGACTCTGACACTGACTTCATGACTCTGACTCTGACTCTGACTTCATGACTCTCACTCTGACTCTGACTTCATGACTCTGACTCTTACTCTGACTTCATGACTCTGACTCTGACTCTGACTTCAAGACTCTGACTCTGACTTTGACTTCACGATTTCGATTCTGAATCTGACTTCATGACTCTGACTTTATGACTCTGACTCTGACTTCATGACTCCGACTCTTACTCTGACTTCATGACTCTGACTCTGACTCTGACTCTGACTCTGACTCTGACTCTGACTCCATTACTCTTACTCTGACTCTGACTTCATGACTCTGACTCCGACTCTGACACTGACTTCATGACTCTGACTGCGACTCTGACTTCACGACTCTGACTCTGACTCTGACTTCTTGACTCTGACTCTGACTCTGACTTCATGACTCTGACTCTGACACTGACTTCATGACTATGACTCTGACTCTGACTTCACGACTATGACTGTGACTCTGACTTCATGACTCTGACACTGACTCTGACTTCATGACTCTGACTCTGACTCTGACTTCATGACTTTTACTCTTAATCTGACTTCATGACTCTGACTCTGACTCTGACTCCAAGACTCTGACTCTGACTCTGACTTCATGACTCTCACTCTTACTCTGACTTCATGACTCTACATCTGAATCTGACTTCATGACTCTGACGTCATGACTCTGACTCTGACTCTGACTTCATGACTCTGACTCTGACTCTGACTTCATGACTTTGACTTTGACTCTGATTTCATGTCTCCAAATCTGACTCTGACTCTGACTTCATGACTCTTACTCTGACTCTGACTTCATGACTCTGAATCCGACTCTGACACTGACTTCATGACTCTGACTCTGACTCTGACTTCATGACTCTGAATCTGACTCTGACTTCATGACTCTGACTCTTACTCTGACTTCATGACTCTGACTCTGAATCTGACTTCATGACTCTGACTCTGACTCTGACTCTGACTCTGACTCTGACTCCATTACTCTGACTCTGACTCTGACTTCATGACTTTGACTCTGACTCTGACTTCATGACTCTGACTCTGGCTCTGACTTCATGACTCTGAATCTGACTCTGACTTCATGACTCTGACTCTGACTCTGACTTCATGACTCTGACTCTTACTCTGACTTCATGACTCTGACTCTGACTCTGACTTCAAGACTCTGACTCTGACTCTGACTTCACGATTTTGATTCTGAATCTGACTTCATGACTCTGACTTTATGACTCTGACTCTGACTTCATGACTCTGACTCTTACTCTGACTTCATGACTCTGACTCTGACTCTGACTCTGACTCTGACTCTGACTCTATTACTCTTACTCTGACTCTGACTTCATGACTCTGACTCCGACTCTGACTCTGACTACATAACTCTGACTGCGACTCTGACTTCATGACTCTGACTCTGACTCTAACTTCTTGACTCTGACTCTGACTCTGACTTCATGACTCTGACTTCATGACTCTGAAGCAGACTTCATGACTCTGACTGCGACTCTGACTTTATGACTCTGACTCTGACTCTGACTTCTTGACTCTGACTCTGACTCTGACTCCATGACTCTGACTTCATGACTCTGACTCTGACTCTGACTTCAAGACTCTGACTCTGACTCTGACTTTATGACTCTGAATCTGACTTCATGACTCTGACTCTTACTCTGACTTCATGACTCTGACTCCGACTCTGACTCTGACTTTATGACTCCGACTGCGACTTTGACTTCATGACTCTGACTCTGACTCTGAATTCATGACTCTGACTCTGACTCTGACTTCATGACTCTGACTCTGACTCTGACTTCAGGACTCTGACTCTGACTCTGACTTCATGACTCTGATTCTGAATCTGACTTCATGACTCTGACTCCGACTCTGACTTCAGGACTCTGACTTTGACTTCATGACTCTGACTCTTACTCTGACTTCATGACTCTGACTCTGATTCTGACTCTGACTCCGACTCTGACTTTAGGACTCTGACTCTGACTTCATGACTCTGACTCTGATTCTGACTCTGGCTCTGACTCTGACTCCATTACTCTGACTCTGACTCTGACTTCATGACTCTGACTCCGACTCTGACTCTGATTTCATGACTCTGACTATTACTCTGACTTCGTGACTCTGACTCTGACTCTGACTCTGACTCTGACTCTGACTTCATGACTCTGATTCTGAATCTGACTTCATGACTCTGACTCCGACTCTGACTTCAGGACTCTGACTCTGACTTCATGACTCTGACTCTTACTCTGACTTCATGACTCTGACTCTGACTCTGACTCTGACTCTGACTCTGACTCCATTACTCTGACTCTAACTCTGACTTCATGACTCTGACTCCGACTCTGACTCTGACTTCATGAATCTGATTCTGAATCTGACTTCATGACTCTGACTCTGACTCTGACTTCAGGACTCTGACTCTGACTTTGACTTCATGACTCTGACTCTGACTCTGAATCTGACTCTGACTTCACGACTCTGACTGTGACTCTGACTTCATGACTCTGACTGCGACTCTGACTTCATGACTCTGACTCTGACTCTGACTTCATGACTCTAACTCTGACTCTGACTCTGACTCTGACTTCAAGACTCTAACACTGACTCTAACTTCACGATTTTGATTCTGAATCTGACTTCATGTCTCTGACTCTGACTCTGACTTCATGACTCTGACTCTGACTTCATGACGCTGACTCTTACTCTGACTTCATGACTCTGACTCTGACTCTGACTATGACTCCATTACTCTGACTCTGACTCTGACTTTATGACTCTGACTCTGACTCTGACTCTGACTTCATGACTCCGACTGCGACTCTGACTCTGACTCTGACTTCATGACTCTGACTCTGACTCTGACTTCATGACTCTGACTCTGACTCTGACTCCAGGACTCTGACTCTGACTCTGACTTCATGACTCTGATTCTGAATCTGACGTCATGACTCTGACTCCGACTCTGACTTCATGACTCTGACTCTGACTCTGACTTTATGACTCCGACTGCGACTCTGACTTCATGACTCTGACTCTGACTCTGACTTCATGACTCTGATTCTGACTCTGACTTCATGACTCTGACTCTGACTCTGACTTCAGGACTCTGACTCTGACTCTGACTTCATGACTCTGATTCTGAATCTGACTTCATGACTCTGACTCCGACACTGACTTCAGGACTCTGACTCTGACTTCATGACTCTGACTCTGATTCTGACTCTGACTCTGACTCTGACTCCATTACTCTAACTCTGACTGTGACTTCATGACTCTGACTCTGACTCTGACTCTCACTTCATGACTCTGACTCTGACTCTGACTCTGACTTCATGACTCTGATTCTGAATCTGACTTCATGACTTTGAATCTGACTCTGATTTCATGACTCTGACTCTGACTCTGACTTCATGACTCTGACTCTGACTCTGACTTCATAACTCTGACTCTGACTCTACCTTCATGACTCCGACTCTGACTCTGACTTCATAACTCTGACTCTGACTCTGACTCTGACTCTGACTCTGACTCCGACTCTGACTATTACATCATGACTCTGACTGCGACCCTGACTTCATGACTCTGACTCTGACTCTGACTTCATGACTCTCACTCTTACTCTGACTTCATGACTCTGACACTGACTCTAACTTCACGATTTTGATTCTGAATCTGACTTCATGTCTCTGACTCTGACTCTGACTTTATGACTCTGACTCTGACTTTATGACTCTGACTCTGACTTCATGACTCTGACTCTCACTCTGACTTTATGACTCTGACTCTGACTCTGACTATGACTCCATTACTCTGACTCTGACTCTGACTTTATGACTCTGACTCCGACTCTGACTCTGACTTCATGACTCCGACTGCGACTCTGACTCTGACTCTGACTTCATGACTCTGACTCTGACTCTGACTTCATGACTCTGACTCTGACTCTGACGCCAGGTCTCTGACTCTGACTCTGACTTCATGACTCTGATTCTGAATCTGACTTCATGACTCTGACTCCGACTCTGACTTCATGACTCTGACTCTGACTCTGACTTCAGGACTCTGACTCTGACTCTGACTTCATGACTCTGACTCTGAATCTGAATCTGACCCTGACTTCACGACTCTGACTGTGACTCTGACTTCATGACTCTGACTGCGACTCTGACTTCATGACTCTGACTCTGACTTTGACTTTATGACTCTGACTTCATGACTCTGACTCTGACTCTGACTTCAAGACTCTGACTCTGACTCTGACTTCACGATTTTGATTCTGAATCTGACTTCAAGACTCTGACTCTGACTCTGACTTGATGACTCTGACTCTGACTCTGACTCTCACTTCATGACTCTGACTCTGACTCTGACTCTGACTTCATGACTCTGATTCTGAATCTGACTTCATGACTCTGACTCTTACTCTGACTTCAGACTCTGACTCTGACTCTGACTCTGACTCCATTACTCTGACTCTGACTCTGACTTCATGACTCTGACTCCGACTCTGACTCTGACTTCATGAATCTGATTCTGAATCTGACTTCATGACTCTGACTCTGACTCTGACTTCAGGACTCTGACTCTGACTTTGACTTCATGACTCTGACTCTGACTCTGAATCTGACTCTGACTTCACGACTCTGACTGTGACTCTGACTTCATGACTCTGACTGCGACTCTGACTTCATGACTCTGACTCTGACTCTGACTTCATGACTCTGACTCTGACTCTGACTCTGACTCTGACTTCAAGACTCTGACACTGACTCTAACTTCACGATTTTGATTCTGAATCTGACTTCATGTCTCTGACTCTGACTCTGACTTTATGACTCTGACTCTGACTTCATGTCTCTGACTCTGACTCTGACTTTATGACTCTGAATCTGACTTCATGACTCTGACTCTTACTCTGACTTCATGACTCTGACTCTGAGTCTGACTATGACTCCATTACTCTGACTCTGACTCTGACTTTATGACTCTGACTCTGACTCTGAATCTGACTTCATGACTCCGACTGCGACTCTGACTCTGACTCTGACTTCATGACTCTGACTCTGACTCTGACTTCATGACTCTGACTATGACTCTGACTCCAGGACTCTGACTCTGACTCTGACTTCATGACTCTGATTCTGAATCTGACGTCATGACTCTGACTCCGACTCTGACTTCATGACTCTGACTCTGACTCTGACTTTATGACTCCGACTGCGACTCTGACTTCATGACTCTGACTCTGACTCTGACTTCATGACTCTGATTCTGACTCTGACTTCATGACTCTGACTCTGACTCTGACTTCAGGACTCTGACTCTGACTCTGACTTCATGACTCTGATTCTGAATCTGACTTCATGACTCTGACTCCGACTCTGACTTCAGGACTCTGACTCTGACTTCATGACTCTGACTCTGATTCTGACTCTGACTCTGACTCTGACTCCATTACTCTGACTCTGACTCTGACTTCATGACTCTGACTCTGACTCTGACTCTCACTTCATGACTCTGAGTCTGACTTTGACTCTGACTTCATGACTCTGATTCTGAATCTGACTTCATGACTCTGAATCTGACTCTGATTTCATGACTCTGACTCTGACTCTGACTTCATGACTCTGACTCTGACTCTGACTTCATAACTCTGACTCTGACTCTACCTTCATGACTCCGACTCTGACTCTGACTTCATAACTCTGACTCTGACTCTGACTCTGACTCTGACTCTGACTCCGACTCTGACTATGACATCATGACTCTGACTGCGACCCTGACTTCATGACTCTGACTCTGACTCTGACTTCATGACTCTCACTCTTACTCTGACTTCATGACTCTGACTCTGACTCTGACTTCAAGACTCTGACACTGACTCGAACTTCACGATTTTGATTCTGAATCTGACTTCATGTCTCTGACTCTGACTCTGCCTTTATGACTCTGACTCTGACTTGATGACTCTGACTCTCACTCTGACTTTATGACTCTGACTCTGACTCTGACTATGACTCCATTACTCTGACTCTGACTCTGACTTTATGACTCTGACTCCGACTCTGACTCTGACTTCATGACTCCGACTGCGACTCTGACTCTGACTCTGACTTCATGACTCTGACTCCGACTCTGACTCTGATTTCATGACTCTGACTATTACTCTGACTTCGTGACTCTGACTCTGACTCTGACTCTGACTCTGACTCTGACTTCATGACTCTGATTCTGAATCTGATTTCATGACTCTGACTCCGACTCTGACTTCAGGACTCTGACTCTGACTTCATGACTCTGACTCTTACTCTGACTTCATGACTCTGACTCTGACTCTGACTCTGACTCTGACTCTGACTCCATTACTCTGACTCTAACTCTGACTTCATGACTCTGACTCCGACTCTGACTCTGACTTCATGAATCTGATTCTGAATCTGACTTCATGACTCTGACTCTGACTCTGACTTCAGGACTCTGACTCTGACTTTGACTTCATGACTCTGACTCTGACTCTGAATCTGACTCTGACTTCACGACTCTGACTGTGACTCTGACTTCATGACTCTGACTGCGACTCTGACTTCATGACTCTGACTCTGACTCTGACTTCATGACTCTGACTCTGACTCTGACTCTGACTCTGACTTCATGACTCTGACTCTGACTCTGACTCTGACTCTGACTTCAAGACTCTAACACTGACTCTAACTTCACGATTTTGATTCTGAATCTGACTTCATGTCTCTGACTCTGACTCTGACTTTATGACTCTGACTCTGACTTCATGACGCTGACTCTTACTCTGACTTCATGACTCTGACTCTGACTCTGACTATGACTCCATTACTCTGACTCTGACTCTGACTTTATGACTCTGACTCTGACTCTGACTCTGACTTCATGACTCCGACTGCGACTCTGACTCTGACTCTGACTTCATGACTCTGACTCTGACTCTGACTTCATGACTCTGACTCTGACTCTGACTCCAGGACTCTGACTCTGACTCTGACTTCATGACTCTGATTCTGAATCTGACGTCATGACTCTGACTCCGACTCTGACTTCATGACTCTGACTCTGACTCTGACTTTATGACTCCGACTGCGACTCTGACTTCATGACTCTGACTCTGACTCTGACTTCATGACTCCGATTCTGACTCTGACTTCATGACTCTGACTCTGACTCTGACTTCAGGACTCTGACTCTGACTCTGACTTCATGACTCTGATTCTGAATCTGACTTCATGACTCTGACTCCGACACTGACTTCAGGACTCTGACTCTGACTTCATGACTCTGACTCTGATTCTGACTCTGACTCTGACTCTGACTCCATTACTCTGACTCTGACTGTGACTTCATGACTCTGACTCTGACTCTGACTTCATAACTCTGACTCTGACTCTACCTTCATGACTCCGACTCTGACTCTGACTTCATAACTCTGACTCTGACTCTGACTCTGACTCTGACTCTGACTCCGACTCTGACTATGACATCATGACTCTGACTGCGACCCTGACTTCATGACTCTGACTCTGACTCTGACTTCATGACTCTCACTCTTACTCTGACTTCATGACTCTGACACTGACTTTAACTTCACGATTTTGATTCTGAATCTGACTTCATGTCTCTGACTCTGACTCTGACTTTATGACTCTGACTCTGACTTTATGACTCTGACTCTGACTTCATGACTCTGACTCTCACTCTGACTTTATGACTCTGACTCTGACTCTGACTATGACTCCATTACTCTGACTCTGACTCTGACTTTATGACTCTGACTCCGACTCTGACTCTGACTTCATGACTCCGACTGCGACTCTGACTCTGACTCTGACTTCATGACTCTGACTCTGACTCTGACTTCATGACTCTGACTCTGACTCTGACGCCAGGACTCTGACTCTGACTCTGACTTCATGACTCTGATTCTGAATCTGACTTCATGACTCTGACTCCGACTCTGACTTCATGACTCTGACTCTGACTCTGACTTCAGGACTCTGACTCTGACTCTGACTTCATGACTCTGACTCTGAATCTGAATCTGACTCTGACTTCACGACTCTGACTGTGACTCTGACTTCATGACTCTGACTGCGACTCTGACTTCATGACTCTGACTCTGACTTTGACTTTATGACTCTGACTTCATGACTCTGACTCTGACTCTGACTTCAAGACTCTGACTCTGACTCTGACTTCACGATTTTGATTCTGAATCTGACTTCACGACTTTGACTCTGACTCTGACTTTATGACTCTGACTCTGACTCTGACTCTCACTTCATGACTCTGAATCTGACTCTGACTCTGACTTCATGACTCTGATTCTGAATCTGACTTCATGACTCTGACTCTTACTCTGACTTCAGACTCTGACTCTGACTCTGACTCTGACTCCATTACTCTGACTCTGACTCTGACTTCATGACTCTGACTCCGACTCTGACTCTGACTTCATGAATCTGATTCTGAATCTGACTTCATGACTCTGACTCTGACTCTGACTTCAGGACTCTGACTCTGACTTTGACTTCATGACTCTGACTCTGACTCTGAATCTGACTCTGACTTCACGACTCTGACTGTGACTCTGACTTCATGACTCTGACTGCGACTCTGACTTCATGACTCTGACTCTGACTCTGACTTCATGACTCTGACTCTGACTCTGACTCTGACTCTGACTTCAAGACTCTGACACTGACTCTAACTTCACGATTTTGAATCTGAATCTGACTTCATGTCTATGACTCTGACTCTGACTTTATGACTCTGACTCTGACTTCATGTCTCTGACTCTGACTCTGACTTTATGACTCTGACTCTGACTTCATGACTCTGACTCTTACTCTGACTTCGTGACTCTGACTCTGACTCTGACTATGACTCCATTACTCTGACTCTGACTCTGACTTTATGACTCTGACTCTGACTCTGAATCTGACTTCATGACTCCGACTGCGACTCTGACTCTGACTCTGACTTCATGACTCTGACTCTGACTCTGACTTCATGACTCTGACTATGACTCTGACTCCAGGACTCTGACTCTGACTCTGACTTCATGACTCTGATTCTGAATCTGACGTCATGACTCTGACTCCGACTCTGACTTCATGACTCTGACTCTGACTCTGACTTTATGACTCCGACTGCGACTCTGACTTCATGACTCTGACTCTGACTCTGACTTCATGACTCTGATTCTGACTCTGACTTCATGACTCTGACTCTGACTCTGACTTCAGGACTCTGACTCTGACTCTGACTTCATGACTCTGATTCTGAATCTGACTTCATGACTCTGACTCCGACTCTGACTTCAGGACTCTGACTCTGACTTCATGACTCTGACTCTGATTCTGACTCTGACTCTGACTCTGACTCCATTACTCTGACTCTGACTCTGACTTCATGACTCTGACTCTGACTCTGACTCTCACTTCATGACTCTGAGTCTGACTCTGACTCTGACTTCATGACTCTGATTCTGAATCTGACTTCATGACTCTGAATCTGACTCTGATTTCATGACTCTGACTCTGACTCTGACTTCATGACTCTGACTCTGACTCTGACTTCATAACTCTGACTCTGACTCTACCTTCATGACTCCGACTCTGACTCTGACTTCATAACTCTGACTCTGACTCTGACTCTGACTCTGACTCTGACTCCGACTCTGACTATGACATCATGACTCTGACTGCGACCCTGACTTCATGACTCTGACTCTGACTCTGACTTCATGACTCTCACTCTTACTCTGACTTCATGACTCTGACTCTGACTCTGACTTCAAGACTCTGACACTGACTCGAACTTCACGATTTTGATTCTGAATCTGACTTCATGTCTCTGACTCTGACTCTGCCTTTATGACTCTGACTCTGACTTGATGACTCTGACTCTCACTCTGACTTTATGACTCTGACTCTGACTCTGACTATGACTCCATTACTCTGACTCTGACTCTGACTTTATGACTCTGACTCCGACTCTGACTCTGACTTCATGACTCCGACTGCGACTCTGACTCTGACTCTGACTTCATGACTCTGACTCCGACTCTGACTCTGATTTCATGACTCTGACTATTACTCTGACTTCGTGACTCTGACTCTGACTCTGACTCTGACTCTGACTCTGACTTCATGACTCTGATTCTGAATCTGATTTCATGACTCTGACTCCGACTCTGACTTCAGGACTCTGACTCTGACTTCATGACTCTGACTCTTACTCTGACTTCATGACTCTGACTCTGACTCTGACTCTGACTCTGACTCTGACTCCATTACTCTGACTCTAACTCTGACTTCATGACTCTGACTCTGACTCTGACTCTGACTCTGACTTCATGACTCTGACTCTGACTCTGACTCTGACTCTGACTTCAAGACTCTAACACTGACTCTAACTTCACGATTTTGATTCTGAATCTGACTTCATGTCTCTGACTCTGACTCTGACTTTATGACTCTGACTCTGACTTCATGACGCTGACTCTTACTCTGACTTCATGACTCTGACTCTGACTCTGACTATGACTCCATTACTCTGACTCTGACTCTGACTTTATGACTCTGACTCTGACTCTGACTCTGACTTCATGACTCCGACTGCGACTCTGACTCTGACTCTGACTTCATGACTCTGACTCTGACTCTGACTTCATGACTCTGACTCTGACTCTGACTCCAGGACTCTGACTCTGACTCTGACTTCATGACTCTGATTCTGAATCTGACGTCATGACTCTGACTCCGACTCTGACTTCATGACTCTGACTCTGACTCTGACTTTATGACTCCGACTGCGACTCTGACTTCATGACTCTGACTCTGACTCTGACTTCATGACTCCGATTCTGACTCTGACTTCATGACTCTGACTCTGACTCTGACTTCAGGACTCTGACTCTGACTCTGACTTCATGACTCTGATTCTGAATCTGACTTCATGACTCTGACTCCGACACTGACTTCAGGACTCTGACTCTGACTTCATGACTCTGACTCTGATTCTGACTCTGACTCTGACTCTGACTCCATTACTCTGACTCTGACTGTGACTTCATGACTCTGACTCTGACTCTGACTTCATAACTCTGACTCTGACTCTACCTTCATGACTCCGACTCTGACTCTGACTTCATAACTCTGACTCTGACTCTGACTCTGACTCTGACTCTGACTCCGACTCTGACTATGACATCATGACTCTGACTGCGACCCTGACTTCATGACTCTGACTCTGACTCTGACTTCATGACTCTCACTCTTACTCTGACTTCATGACTCTGACACTGACTTTAACTTCACGATTTTGATTCTGAATCTGACTTCATGTCTCTGACTCTGACTCTGACTTTATGACTCTGACTCTGACTTTATGACTCTGACTCTGACTTCATGACTCTGACTCTCACTCTGACTTTATGACTCTGACTCTGACTCTGACTATGACTCCATTACTCTGACTCTGACTCTGACTTTATGACTCTGACTCCGACTCTGACTCTGACTTCATGACTCCGACTGCGACTCTGACTCTGACTCTGACTTCATGACTCTGACTCTGACTCTGACTTCATGACTCTGACTCTGACTCTGACGCCAGGACTCTGACTCTGACTCTGACTTCATGACTCTGATTCTGAATCTGACTTCATGACTCTGACTCCGACTCTGACTTCATGACTCTGACTCTGACTCTGACTTCAGGACTCTGACTCTGACTCTGACTTCATGACTCTGACTCTGAATCTAAATCTGACTCTGACTTCACGACTCTGACTGTGACTCTGACTTCATGACTCTGACTGCGACTCTGACTTCATGACTCTGACTCTGACTTTGACTTTATGACTCTGACTTCATGACTCTGACTCTGACTCTGACTTCAAGACTCTGACTCTGACTCTGACTTCACGATTTTGATTCTGAATCTGACTTCACGACTTTGACTCTGACTCTGACTTTATGACTCTGACTCTGACTCTGACTCTCACTTCATGACTCTGAATCTGACTCTGACTCTGACTTCATGACTCTGATTCTGAATCTGACTTCATGACTCTGACTCTTACTCTGACTTCAGACTCTGACTCTGACTCTGACTCTGACTCCATTACTCTGACTCTGACTCTGACTTCATGACTCTGACTCCGACTCTGACTCTGACTTCATGAATCTGATTCTGAATCTGACTTCATGACTCTGACTCTGACTCTGACTTCAGGACTCTGACTCTGACTTTGACTTCATGACTCTGACTCTGACTCTGAATCTGACTCTGACTTCACGACTCTGACTGTGACTCTGACTTCATGACTCTGACTGCGACTCTGACTTCATGACTCTGACTCTGACTCTGACTTCATGACTCTGACTCTGACTCTGACTCTGACTCTGACTTCAAGACTCTGACACTGACTCTAACTTCACGATTTTGATTCTGAATCTGACTTCATGTCTCTGACTCTGACTCTGACTTTATGACTCTGACTCTGACTTCATGTCTCTGACTCTGACTCTGACTTTATGACTCTGACTCTGACTTCATGACTCTGACTCTTACTCTGACTTCGTGACTCTGACTCTGACTCTGACTATGACTCCATTACTCTGACTCTGACTCTGACTTTATGACTCTGACTCTGACTCTGACTCTGACTTCATGACTCCGACTGCGACTCTGACTCTGACTCTGACTTCATGACTCTGACTCTGACTCTGACTTCATGACTCTGACTCTGACTCTGACTCCAGGACTCTGACTCTGACTCTGACTTCATGACTCTGATTCTGAATCTGACGTCATGACTCTGACTCCGACTCTGACTTCATGACTCTGACTCTGACTCTGACTTTATGACTCCGACTGCGACTCTGACTTCATGACTCTGACTCTGACTCTGACTTCATGACTCTGATTCTGACTCTGACTTCATGACTCTGACTCTGACTCTGACTTCAGGACTCTGACTCTGACTCTGACTTCATGACTCTGATTCTGAATCTGACTTCATGACTCTGACTCCGACTCTGACTCCAGGACTCTGACTCTGACTTCATGACTCTGACTCTGATTCTGACTCTGACTCTGACTCTGACTCCATTTCTCTGACTCTGACTCTGACTTCATGACTCTGACTCTGACTCTGACTCTCACTTTATGACTCTGAGTCTGACTCTGACTCTGACTTCATGACTCTGATTCTGAATCTGACTTCATGACTCTGAATCTGACTCTGATTTCATGACTCTGACTCTGACTCTGACTTCATGACTCTGACTCTGACTCTGACTTCAAAACTCTGACTCTGACTCTACCTTCATGACTCCGACTCTGACTCTGACTTCATAACTCTGACTCTGACTCTGACTCTGACTCTGACTCTGACTCCGACTCTGACTATGACATCATGACTTTGACTGCGACCCTGACTTCATGACTCTGACTCTGACTCTGACTTCATGACTCTCACTCTTACTCTGACTTCATGACTCTGACTCTGACTCTGACTTCAAGACTCTGACACTGACTCTAACTTCACGATTTTGATTCTGAATCTGACTTCATCTCTCTGACTCTGACTCTGACTTTATGACTCTGACTCTGACTTCATGACTCTGACTCTCACTCTGACTTTATGACTCTGACTCTGGCTCCGACTATGACTCCATTACTCTGACTCTGACTCTGACTTTATGACTCTGACTCCGAATCTGACTCTGACTTCATGACTCCGACTGCGACTCTGACTCTGACTCTGACTTCATGACTCTGACTCTGACTCTGACTTCATGACTCTGACTCTGACTCTGACGCCAGGACTCTGACTCTGACTCTGACTTCATGACTCTGATTCTGAATCTGACTTCATGACTCTGACTCCGACTCTGACTTCATGACTCTGACTCTGACTCTGACTTCAGGACTCTGACTCTGACTCTGACTTCATGACTCTGACTCTGAATCTGAATCTGACTCTGACTTCACGACTCTGACTGTGACTCTGACTTCATGACTCTGACTGCGACTCTGACTTCATGACTCTGACTCTGACTTTGACTTTATGACTCTGACTTCATGACTCTGACTCTGACTCTGACTTCAAGACTCTGACTCTGACTCTGACTTCACGATTTTGATTCTGAATCTGACTTCATGACTCTGACTCTGACTCTGACTTTATGACTCTGACTCTGACTTCATGACTCTGACTCTTACTCTGACTTCATGACTCCGACTCTGACTCTGACTCTGACTCTGACTCTCAATCCATTACTCTGACTCTGACTCTGACTTTATGACTCTGACTCTGACTTCATGACTCTGACTCTCACTCTGACTTTATGACTCTGACTCTGACTCTGACTATGACTCCATTACTCTGACTCTGACTCTGACTTTATGACTCTGACTCCGACTCTGACTCTGACTTCATGACTCCGACTGCGACTCTGACTCTGACTCTGACTTCATGACTCTGACTCTGACTCTGACTTCATGACTCTGACTCTGACTCTGACGCCAGGACTCTGACTCTGACTCTGACTTCATGACTCTGATTCTGAATCTGACTTCATGACTCTGACTCCGACTCTGACTTCATGACTCTGACTCTGACTCTGACTTCAGGACTCTGACTCTGACTCTGACTTCATGACTCTGACCCTGAATCTGAATCTGACTCTGACTTCACGACTCTGACTGTGACTCTGACTTCATGACTCTGACTGCGACTCTGACTTCATGACTCTGACTCTGACTTTGACTTTATGACTCTGACTCTGACTCTGACTTCAAGACTCTGACTCTGACTCTGACTTCACGATTTTGATTCTGAATCTGACTTCATGACTCTGACTCTGACTCTGACTTTATGACTCTGACTCTGACTTCATGACTCTGACTCTTACTCTGACTTCATGACTCTGACTCTGACTCTGACTTTATGACTCTGACTCTGACTTCATGACTCTGACTCTTACTCTGACTTCATGACTCTGACTCTGACTCTGACTCTGACTCTGACTCTGACTCCATTACTCTGACTCTGACTCTGACTTCATGACTCTGACTCCGACTCTGACTCTGACTTCATGAATCTGATTCTGAATCTGACTTCATGACTCTGACTCTGACTCTGACTTCAGGACTCTGACTCTGACTTTGACTTCATGACTCTGACTCTGACTCTGAATCTGACTCTGACTTCACGACTCTGACTGTGACTCTGACTTCATGACTCTGACTGCGACTCTGACTTCATGACTCTGACTCTGACTCTGACTTCATGACTCTGACTCTGACTCTGACTCTGACTCTGACTTCAAGACTCTGACACTGACTCTAACTTCACGATTTTGATTCTGAATCTGACTTCATGTCTCTGACTCTGACTCTGACTTTATGACTCTGACTCTGACTTTATGACTCTGACTCTTACTCTGACTTCATGACTCTGACTCTGACTCTGACTATGACTCCATTACTCTGACTCTGACTCTGACTTCATGACTCTGACTCTGACTCTGACTCTGACTTCATGACTCCGACTGCGACTCTGACTCTGACTCTGACTTCACGACTCTGACTCTGACTCTGACTTCATGACTCTGACTCTGACTCTGACTCCAGGACTCTGACTCTGACTCTGACTTCATGACTCCGACTGCGACTCTGACTTCATGACTCTGACTCTGACTCTGACTTCATGACTCTGATTCTGACTCTGACTTCATGACTCTGACTCTGACTCTGACTTCAGGACTCTGACTCTGACTCTGACTTCATGACTCTGATTCTGAATCTGACTTCATGACTCTGACTCCGACTCTGACTTCAGGACTCTGACTCTGACTTCATGACTCTGACTCTGATTCTGACTCTGACTCTGACTCTGACTCCATTACTCTGACTCTGACTCTGACTTCATGACTCTGACTCTGACTCTGACTCTCACTTCATGACTCTGAGTCTGACTCTGACTCTGACTTCATGACTCTGATTCTGAATCTGACTTCATGACTCTGAATCTGACTCTGATTTCATGACTCTGACTCTGACTCTGACTTCATGACTCTGACTCTGACTCTGACTTCATAACTCTGACTCTGACTCTACCTTCATGACTCCGACTCTGACTCTGACTTCATAACTCTGACTCTGACTCTGACTCTGACTCTGACTCTGACTCCGACTCTGACTATGACATCATGACTCTGACTGCGACCCTGACTTCATGACTCTGACTCTGACTCTGACTTCATGACTCTCACTCTTACTCTGACTTCATGACTCTGACTCTGACTCTGACTTCAAGACTCTGACACTGACTCTAGCTTCACGATTTTGATTCTGAATCTGACTTCATGTCTCTGACTCTGACTCTGACTTTATGACTCTGACTCTGACTTCATGACTCTGACTCTCACTCTGACTTTATGACTCTGACTCTGACTCTGACTATGACTCCATTACTCTGACTCTGACTCTGACTTTATGACTCTGACTCCGACTCTGACTCTGACTTCATGACTCCGACTGCGACTCTGACTCTGACTCTGACTTCATGACTCTGACTCTGACTCTGACGCCAGGACTCTGACTCTGACTCTGACTTCATGACTCTGATTCTGAATCTGACTTCATGACTCTGACTCCGACTCTGACTTCATGACTCTGACTCTGACTCTGACTTCAGGACTCTGACTCTGACTCTGACTTCATGACTCTGACTCTGAATCTGAATCTGACTCTGACTTCACGACTCTGACTGTGACTCTGACTTCATGACTCTGACTGCGACTCTGACTTCATGACTCTGACTCTGACTTTGACTTTATGACTCTGACTTCATGACTCTGACTCTGACTCTGACTTCAAGACTCTGACTCTGACTCTGACTTCACGATTTTGATTCTGAATCTGACTTCATGACTCTGACTCTGACTCTGACTTTATGACTCTGACTCTGACTTCATGACTCTGACTCTTACTCTGACTTCATGACTCCGACTCTGACTCTGACTCTGACTCTGACTCTCACTCCATTACTCTGACTCTGACTCTGACTTTATGACTCTGACTCTGACTTCATGACTCTGACTCTCACTCTGACTTTATGACTCTGACTCTGACTATGACTCCATTACTCTGACTCTGACTCTGACTTTATGACTCTGACTCCGACTCTGACTCTGACTTCATGACTCCGACTGCGACTCTGACTCTGACTCTGACTTCATGACTCTGACTCTGACTCTGACTTCATGACTCTGACTCTGACTCTGACGCCAGGACTCTGACTCTGACTCTGACTTCATGACTCTGATTCTGAATCTGACTTCATGACTCTGACTCCGACTCTGACTTCATGACTCTGACTCTGACTCTGACTTCAGGACTCTGACTCTGACTCTGACTTCATGACTCTGACTCCGAATCTGAATCTGACTCTGACTTCACGACTCTGACTGTGACTCTGACTTCATGACTCTGACTGCGACTCTGACTTCATGACTCTGACTCTGACTTTGACTTTATGACTCTGACTCTGACTCTGACTTCAAAACTCCGACTCTGACTCTGACTTTACGATTTTGATTCTGAATCTGACTTCATGACTCTGACTCCGACTCTGACTTCATGACTCTGACTCTGACTCTGACTTCAGGACTCTGACTCTGACTCTGACTTCATGACTCTGACTCTGAATCTGAATCTGACTCTGACTTCACGACTCTGACTGTGACTCTGACTTCAGGACTCTGACTGCGACTCTGACTTTATGACTCTGACTCTGACTTTGACTTTATGACTCTGACTTTATGACTCTGACTCTGACTCTGACTTCAAGACTCTGACTCTGACTCTGACTTCACGATTTTGATTCTGAATCTGACTTCATGACTCTGACTCTGACTCTGACTTTATGACTCTGACTCTGACTTCATGACTCTGACTCTTACTCTGACTTCATGACTCCGACTCTGACTCTGACTCTGACTCTGACTCTAAATCCATTACTCTGACTCTGACTCTGACTTTATGACTCTGACTCTGACTTCATGACTCTGACTCTCACTCTGACTTTATGACTCTGACTCTGACTCTGACTATGACTCCATTACTCTGACTCTGACTCTGACTTTATGACTCTGACTCCGACTCTGACTCTGACTTCATGACTCCGAATGCGACTCTGACTCTGACTCTGACTTCATGACTCTGACTCTGACTCTGACTTCATGACTCTGACTCTGACTCTGACGCCTGGACTCTGACTCTGACTCTGACTTCATGACTCTGATTCTGAATCTGACTTCATGACTCTGACTCCGACTCTGACTTCATGACTCTGACTCTGACTCTGACTTCAGGACTCTGACTCTGACTCTGACTACATGACTCTGACTCTGAATCTGAATCTGACTCTGACTTCACGACTCTGACTGTGACTCTGACTTCATGACTCTGACTGCGACTCTGACTTCATGACTCTGACTCTGACTTTGACTTTATGACTCTGACTCTGACTCTGACTTCAAGACTCTGACTCTGACTCTGACTTCACGATTTTGATTCTGAATCTGACTTCATGACTCTGACTCTGACTCTGACTTTATGACTCTGACTCTGACTTCATGACTCTGACTCTTACTCTGACTTCATGACTCTGACTCTGACTCTGACTCTGACTCTGACTCTGACTCCATTACTCTGACTCTGACTCTGACTTCATGACTCTGACTCCGACTCTGACTCTGACTTCATGAATCTGATTCTGAATCTGACTTCATGACTCTGACTCTGACTCTGACTCTGACTCTGACTCCGACTCTGACTATGACATCATGACTCTGACTGCGACCCTGACTTCATGACTCTGACTCTGACTCTGACTTCATGACTCTCACTCTTACTCTGACTTCATGACTCTGACTCTGACTCTGACTTCAAGACTCTGACACTGACTCTAGCTTCACGATTTTGATTCTGAATCTGACTTCATGTCTCTGACTCTGACTCTGACTTTATGACTCTGACTCTGACTTCATGACTCTGACTCTCACTCTGACTTTATGACTCTGACTCTGACTCTGACTATGACTCCATTACTCTGACTCTGACTCTGACTTTATGACTCTGACTCCGACTCTGACTCTGACTTCATGACTCCGACTGCGACTCTGACTCTGACTCTGACTTCATGACTCTGACTCTGACTCTGACGCCAGGACTCTGACTCTGACTCTGACTTCATGACTCTGATTCTGAATCTGACTTCATGACTCTGACTCCGACTCTGACTTCATGACTCTGACTCTGACTCTGACTTCAGGACTCTGACTCTGACTCTGACTTCATGACTCTGACTCTGAATCTGAATCTGACTCTGACTTCACGACTCTGACTGTGACTCTGACTTCATGACTCTGACTGCGACTCTGACTTCATGACTCTGACTCTGACTTTGACTTTATGACTCTGACTTCATGACTCTGACTCTGACTCTGACTTCAAGACTCTGACTCTGACTCTGACTTCACGATTTTGATTCTGAATCTGACTTCATGACTCTGACTCTGACTCTGACTTTATGACTCTGACTCTGACTTCATGACTCTGACTCTTACTCTGACTTCATGACTCCGACTCTGACTCTGACTCTGACTCTGACTCTCACTCCATTACTCTGACTCTGACTCTGACTTTATGACTCTGACTCTGACTTCATGACTCTGACTCTCACTCTGACTTTATGACTCTGACTCTGACTCTGACTATGACTCCATTACTCTGACTCTGACTCTGACTTTATGACTCTGACTCCGACTCTGACTCTGACTTCATGACTCCGACTGCGACTCTGACTCTGACTCTGACTTCATGACTCTGACTCTGACTCTGACTTCATGACTCTGACTCTGACTCTGACGCCAGGACTCTGACTCTGACTCTGACTTCATGTTTCTGATTCTGAATCTGACTTCATGACTCTGACTCCGACTCTGACTTCATGACTCTGACTCTGACTCTGACTTCAGGACTCTGACTCTGACTCTGACTTCATGACTCTGACTCCGAATCTGAATCTGACTCTGACTTCACGACTCTGACTGTGACTCTGACTTCATGACTCTGACTGCGACTCTGACTTCATGACTCTGACTCTGACTTTGACTTTATGACTCTGACTCTGACTCTGACTTCAAAACTCCGACTCTGACTCTGACTTTAAGATTTTGATTCTGAATCTGACTTCATGACTCTGACTCCGACTCTGACTTCATGACTCTGACTCTGACTCTGACTTCAGGACTCTGACTCTGACTCTGACTTCATGACTCTGACTCTGAATCTGAATCTGACTCTGACTTCACGACTCTGACTGTGACTCTGACTTCAGGACTCTGACTGCGACTCTGACTTTATGACTCTGACTCTGACTTTGACTTTATGACTCTGACTTTATGACTCTGACTCTGACTCTGACTTCAAGACTCTGACTCTGACTCTGACTTCACGATTTTGATTCTGAATCTGACTTCATGACTCTGACTCTGACTCTGACTTTATGACTCTGACTCTGACTTCATGACTCTGACTCTTACTCTGACTTCATGACTCCGACTCTGACTCTGACTCTGACTCTGACTCTAAATCCATTACTCTGACTCTGACTCTGACTTTATGACTCTGACTCTGACTTCATGACTCTGACTCTCACTCTGACTTTATGACTCTGACTCTGACTCTGACTATGACTCCATTACTCTGACTCTGACTCTGACTTTATGACTCTGACTCCGACTCTGACTCTGACTTCATGACTCCGACTGCGACTCTGACTCTGACTCTGACTTCATGACTCTGACTCTGACTCTGACTTCATGACTCTGACTCTGACTCTGACGCCTGGACTCTGACTCTGACTCTGACTTCATGACTCTGATTCTGAATCTGACTTCATGACTCTGACTCCGACTCTGACTTCATGACTCTGACTCTGACTCTGACTTCAGGACTCTGACTCTGACTCTGACTACATGACTCTGACTCTGAATCTGAATCTGACTCTGACTTCACGACTCTGACTGTGACTCTGACTTCATGACTCTGACTGCGACTCTGACTTCATGACTCTGACTCTGACTTTGACTTTATGACTCTGACTCTGACTCTGACTTCAAGACTCTGACTCTGACTCTGACTTCACGATTTTGATTCTGAATCTGACTTCATGACTCTGACTCTGACTCTGACTTTATGACTCTGACTCTGACTTCATGACTCTGACTCTTACTCTGACTTCATGACTCTGACTCTGACTCTGACTCTGACTCTGACTCTGACTCCATTACTCTGACTCTGACTCTGACTTCATGACTCTGACTCCGACTCTGACTCTGACTTCATGAATCTGATTCTGAATCTGACTTCATGACTCTGACTCTGACTCTGACTTCAGGACTCTGACTCTGACTTTGACTTCATGACTCTGACTCTGACTCTGAATCTGACTCTGACTTCACGACTCTGACTGTGACTCTGACTTCATGACTCTGACTGCGACTCTGACTTCATGACTCTGACTCTGACTATGACTTCATGACTCTGACTCTGACTCTGACTCTGACTTCAAGACTCTGACACTGACTCTAACTTCACGATTTTGATTCTGAATCTGACTTCATGTCTCTGACTCTGACTCTGACTTTATGACTCTGACTCTGACTTCATGACTCTGACTCTTACTCTGACTTCATGACTCTGACTCTGACTCTGACTATGACTCCATTACTCTGACTCTGACTCTGACTTTATGACTCTGACTCTGACTCTGACTCTGACTTCATGACTCCGACTGCGACTCTGACTCTGACTCTGACTTCACGACTCTGACTCTGACTCTGACTTCATGACTCTGACTCTGACTCTGACTCCAGGACTCTGACTCTGACTCTGACTTCATGACTCCGACTGCGACTCTGACTTCATGACTCTGACTCTGACTCTGACTTCATGACTCTGAGTCTGACTCTGACTTCATGACTCTGACTCTGACTCTGATTCCAGGACTCTGACTCTGACTCTGACTTCATGACTCTGATTCTGAATCTGACTTCATGACTCTGACTCCGACTCTGACTTCAGGACTCTGACTCTGACTTCATGACTCTGACTCTGATTCTGACTCTGACTCTGACTCTCACTCCATTACTCTGACTCCGACTCTGACTTCATGACTCTGACTCTGACTCTGACTTCAAGACTCTGACACTGACTCTAACTTCACGATTTTGATTCTGAATCTGACTTCATGTCTCTGACTCTGACTCTGACTTTATGACTCTGACTCTGACTTCATGACTCTGACTCTCACTCTGACTTTATGACTCTGACTCTGACTCTGACTATGACTCCATTACTCTGACTCTGACTCTGACTTTATGACTCTGACTCCGACTCTGACTCTGACTTCATGACTCCGACTGCGACTCTGACTCTGACTCTGACTTCATGACTCTGACTCTGACTCTGACGCCAGGACTCTGACTCTGACTCTGACTTCATGACTCTGATTCTGAATCTGACTTCATGACTCTGACTCCGACTCTGACTTCATGACTCTGACTCTGACTCTGACTTCAGGACTCTGACTCTGACTCTGACTTCATGACTCTGACTCTGAATCTGAATCTGACTCTGACTTCACGACTCTGACTGTGACTCTGACTTCATGACTCTGACTGCGACTCTGACTTCATGACTCTGACTCTGACTTTGACTTTATGACTCTGACTTCATGACTCTGACTCTGACTCTGACTTCAAGACTCTGACTCTGACTCTGACTTCACGATTTTGATTCCGAATCTGACTTCATGACTCTGACTCTGACTCTGACTTTATGACTCTGACTCTGACTTCATGACTCTGACTCTTACTCTGACTTCATGACTCCGACTCTGACTCTGACTCTGACTCTGACTCTCACTCCATTACTCTGACTCTGACTCTGACTTTATGACTCTGACTCTGACTTCATGACTCTGACTCTCACTCTGACTTTATGACTCTGACTCTGACTCTGACTATGACTCCATTACTCTGACTCTGACTCTGACTTTATGACTCTGACTCCGACTCTGACTCTGACTTCATGACTCCGACTGCGACTCTGACTCTGACTCTGACTTCATGACTCTGACTCTGACTCTGACTTCATGACTCTGACTCTGACTCTGACGCCAGGACTCTGACTCTGACTCTGACTTCATGACTCTGATTCTGAATCTGACTTCATGACTCTGACTCCGACTCTGACTTCATGACTCTGACTCTGACTCTGACTTCAGGACTCTGACTCTGACTCTGACTTCATGACTCTGACTCTGAATCTGAATCTGACTCTGACTTCACGACTCTGACTGTGACTCTGACTTCATGACTCTGACTGCGACTCTGACTTCATGACTCTGACTCTGACTTTGACTTTATGACTCTGACTCTGACTCTGACTTCAAAACTCCGACTCTGACTCTGACTTTACGATTTGGATTCTGAATCTGACTTCATGACTCTGACTCTGACTCTGACTTTATGACTCTGACTCTGACTTCATGACTCTGACTCTTACTCTGACTTCATGACTCTGACTCTGACTCTGACTCTGACTCTGACTCTGACTCCATTACTCTGACTCTGACTCTGACTTCATGACTCTGACTCCGACTCTGACTCTGACTTCATGAATCTGATTCTGAATCTGACTTCATGACTCTGACTCTGACTCTGACTTCAGGACTCTGACTCTGACTTCGACTTCATGACTCTGACTCTGACTCTGAATCTGACTCTGACTTCAACACTCTGACTGTGTCTCTGACTTCATGACTCTGACTGCGACTCTGACTTCATGACTCTGACTCTGACTCTGACTTCATGACTCTGACTCTGACTCTGACTCTGACTCTGACTTCAAGACTCTGACACTGACTCTAACTTCACGATTTTGATTCTGAATCTGACTTCATGTCTCTGACTCTGACTCTGACTTTATGACTCTGACTCTGACTTCATGACTCTGACTCTTACTCTGACTTCATGACTCTGACTCTGACTCTGACTATGACTCCATTACTCTGACTCTGACTCTGACTTTATGACTCTGACTCTGACTCTGACTCTGACTTTATGACTCCGACTGCGACTCTGACTCTGACTCTGACTTCATGACTCTGACTCTGACTCTGACTTCATGACTCTGACTCTGACTCTGACTCCAGGACTCTGACTCTGACTCTGACTTCATGACTCTGATTCTGAATCTGACGTCATGACTCTGACTCCGACTCTGACTTCATGACTCTGACTCTGACTCTGACTTTATGACTCCGACTGCGACTCTGACTTCATGACTCTGACTCTGACTCTGACTTCATGACTCTGATTCTGACTCTGACTTCATGACTCTGACTCTGACTCTGACTTCAGGACTCTGACTCTGACTCTGACTTCATGACTCTGATTCTGAATCTGACTTCATGACTCTGACTCCGACTCTGACTTCAGGACTCTGACTCTGATTCTGACTCTGACTCTGACTCTGACTCCATTACTCTGACTCTGACTCTGACTTCATGACTCTGACTCTGACTCTGACTTCATGACTCTGATTCTGAATCTGACTTCATGACTCTGAATCTGACTCTGATTTCATGACTCTGACTCTGACTCTGACTTCACGACTCTGACTCTGACTCTGACTTCATAACTCTGACTCGGACTCTACCTTCATGACTCCGACTCTGACTCTGACTTCATAACTCTGACTCTGACTCTGACTCTGACTCCGACTCTGACTGTGACATCATGACTCTGACTGCGACCCTGACTTCATGACTCTGACTCTGACTCTGACTTCATGACTCTCACTCTTACTCTGACTTCATGACTCTGACTCTGACTCTGACTTCAAGACTCTGACACTGACTCTAACTTCACGATTTTGATTCTGAAACTGACTTCATGTCTCTGACTCTGACTCTGACTTTATGACTCTGACTCTGACTTCATGACTCTGACTCTCACTCTGACTTTATGACTCTGACTCTGACTCTGACTATGACTCCATTACTCGGACTCTGACTCTGACTTTATGACTCTGACTCCGACTCTGACTCTGACTTCATGACTCCGACTGCGACTCTGACTCTGACTTCATGACTCTGACTCTGACTCTGACTTCATGACTCTGACTCTGACTCTGACGCCGGGACTCTGACTCTGACTCTGACTTCATGACTCTGATTCTGAATCTGACTTCATGACTCTGACTCCGACTCTGACTTCATGACTCTGACTCTGACTCTGACTTCAGGACTCTGACTCTGACTCTGACTTCATAACTCTGACTCCGACTCTGACTCTGACTTTATGACTCCGACTGCGACTCTGACTTCATGACTCTGACTCTGACTCTGACTTCATGACTCTGACTCTGACTCTGACTTCATGACTCTGACTCTGATTCTGACTCTGACTCTGACTCTGACTCCATTACTTTGACTCTGACTCTGACTTCATGACTCTGACTCTGACTCTGACTCTCACTTCATGACTCTGAGTCTGACTCTGACTCTGACTTCATGACTCTGATTCTGAATCTGACTTCATGACTCTGAATCTGACTCTGATTTCATGACTCTGACTCTGACTCTGACTTCATGACTCTGACTCTGACTCTGACTTCATAACTCTGACTCTGACTCTACCTTCATGACTCCGACTCTGACTCTGACTCTGACTATGACTCCATTACTCTGACTCTGACTCTGACTTTATGACTCTGACTCCGACTCTGACTCTGACTTCATGACTCCGACTGCGACTCTGACTCTGACTCTGACTTCATGACTCTGACTCTGACTCTGACGCCAGGACTCTGACTCTGACTCTGACTTCATGACTCTGATTCTGAATCTGACTTCATGACTCTGACTCCGACTCTGACTTCATGACTCTGACTCTGACTCTGACTTCAGGACTCTGACTCTGACTCTGACTTCATGACTCTGACTCTGAATCTGAATCTGACTCTGACTTCACGACTCTGACTGTGACTCTGACTTCATGACTCTGACTGCGACTCTGACTTCATGACTCTGACTCTGACTTTGACTTTATGACTCTGACTTCATGACTCTGACTCTGACTCTGACTTTATGACTCTGACTCTGACTTCATGACTCTGACTCTTACTCTGACTTCATGACTCCGACTCTGACTCTGACTCTGACTCTGACTCTCACTCCATTACTCTGACTCTGACTCTGACTTTATGACTCTGACTCTGACTTCATGACTCTGACTCTCACTCTGACTTCATGACTCTCACTCTTACTCTGACTTCATGACTCTGACTCTGACTCTGACTTCAAGACTCTGACACTGACTCTAACTTCACGATTTTGATTCTGAAACTGACTTCATGTCTCTGACTCTGACTCTGACTTTATGACTCTGACTCTGACTTCATGACTCTGACTCTCACTCTGACTTTATGACTCTGACTCTGACTCTGACTATGACTCCATTACTCGGACTCTGACTCTGACTTTATGACTCTGACTCCGACTCTGACTCTGACTTCATGACTCCGACTGCGACTCTGACTCTGACTTCATGACTCTGACTCTGACTCTGACTTCATGACTCTGACTCTGACTCTGACGCCAGGACTCTGACTCTGACTCTGACTTCATGACTCTGATTCTGAATCTGACTTCATGACTCTGTCTCCGACTCTGACTTCATGACTCTGACTCTGACTCTGACTTCAGGACTCTGACTCTGACTCTGACTTCATGACTCTTACTCCGACTCTGACTCTGACTTTATGACTCCGACTGCGACTCTGACTTCATGACTCTGACTCTGACTCTGACTTCATGACTCTGACTCTGACTCTGACTTCATGACTCTGACTCTGACTCTGACTTCAGAACTCTGACTCTGACTCTGACTTCAAGACTCTGACTCTGACTCTGACTTCACGATTGTGATTCTGAATCTGACTTCATGACTCTGACTCTGACTCTGACTTTATGAGTCTGACTCTGACTTCATGACTCTGACTCTTACTCTGACTTCACGATTTTGATTCTGAATCTGACTTCACGACTCTGACTCTGACTCTGACTTTATGACTCTGACTCTGACTTCATGACTCTGACTCTTACTCCGACTCCATGACTCTGACTCTGACTCTGACTCTGACTCTGACTCTGACTCCATTACTCTGACTCTGACTCTGACTTCATGACTCTGATTCTGAATCTGACTTCATGACTCTGACTCCGACTCTGACTTCATGACTCTGACTCTGACTCTGACTTCAGGACTCTGACTCTGACTCTGACTTCATAACTCTGACTCCGACTCTGACTCTGACTTTATGACTCCGACTGCGACTCTGACTTCATGACTCTGACTCTGACTCTGACTTCATGACTCTGACTCTGACTCTGACTTCATGACTCTGACTCTGATTCTGACTCTGACTCTGACTCTGACTCCATTACTTTGACTCTGACTCTGACTTCATGACTCTGACTCTGACTCTGACTCTCACTTCATGACTCTGAGTCTGACTCTGACTCTGACTTCATGACTCTGATTCTGAATCTGACTTCATGACTCTGAATCTGACTCTGATTTCATGACTCTGACTCTGACTCTGACTTCATGACTCTGACTCTGACTCTGACTTCATAACTCTGACTCTGACTCTACCTTCATGACTCCGACTCTGACTCTGACTCTGACTATGACTCCATTACTCTGACTCTGACTCTGACTTTATGACTCTGACTCCGACTCTGACTCTGACTTCATGACTCCGACTGCGACTCTGACTCTGACTCTGACTTCATGACTCTGACTCTGACTCTGACGCCAGGACTCTGACTCTGACTCTGACTTCATGACTCTGATTCTGAATCTGACTTCATGACTCTGACTCCGACTCTGACTTCATGACTCTGACTCTGACTCTGACTTCAGGACTCTGACTCTGACTCTGACTTCATGACTCTGACTCTGAATCTGAATCTGACTCTGACTTCACGACTCTGACTGTGACTCTGACTTCATGACTCTGACTGCGACTCTGACTTCATGACTCTGACTCTGACTTTGACTTTATGACTCTGACTTCATGACTCTGACTCTGACTCTGACTTTATGACTCTGACTCTGACTTCATGACTCTGACTCTTACTCTGACTTCATGACTCCGACTCTGACTCTGACTCTGACTCTGACTCTCACTCCATTACTCTGACTCTGACTCTGACTTTATGACTCTGACTCTGACTTCATGACTCTGACTCTCACTCTGACTTCATGACTCTCACTCTTACTCTGACTTCATGACTCTGACTCTGACTCTGACTTCAAGACTCTGACACTGACTCTAACTTCACGATTTTGATTCTGAAACTGACTTCATGTCTCTGACTCTGACTCTGACTTTATGACTCTGACTCTGACTTCATGACTCTGACTCTCACTCTGACTTTATGACTCTGACTCTGACTCTGACTATGACTCCATTACTCGGACTCTGACTCTGACTTTATGACTCTGACTCCGACTCTGACTCTGACTTCATGACTCCGACTGCGACTCTGACTCTGACTTCATGACTCTGACTCTGACTCTGACTTCATGACTCTGACTCTGACTCTGACGCCAGGACTCTGACTCTGACTCTGACTTCATGACTCTGATTCTGAATCTGACTTCATGACTCTGTCTCCGACTCTGACTTCATGACTCTGACTCTGACTCTGACTTCAGGACTCTGACTCTGACTCTGACTTCATGACTCTTACTCCGACTCTGACTCTGACTTTATGACTCCGACTGCGACTCTGACTTCATGACTCTGACTCTGACTCTGACTTCATGACTCTGACTCTGACTCTGACTTCATGACTCTGACTCTGACTCTGACTTCAGAACTCTGACTCTGACTCTGACTTCAAGACTCTGACTCTGACTCTGACTTCACGATTGTGATTCTGAATCTGACTTCATGACTCTGACTCTGACTCTGACTTTATGAGTCTGACTCTGACTTCATGACTCTGACTCTTACTCTGACTTCACGATTTTGATTCTGAATCTGACTTCACGACTCTGACTCTGACTCTGACTTTATGACTCTGACTCTGACTTCATGACTCTGACTCTTACTCCGACTCCATGACTCTGACTCTGACTCTGACTCTGACTCTGACTCTGACTCCATTACTCTGACTCTGACTCTGACTTGATGACTCTGACTCCGACTCTGACTCTGACTTCATGAATCTGATTCTGAATCTGACTTCATGACTCTGACTCTGACTCTGACTTCAGGACTCTGACTCTGACTTTGACTTCATGACTCTGACTCTGACTCTGAATCTGACTCTGACTTCACGACTCTGACTGTGACTCTGACTTCATGACTCTGACTGCGACTCTGACTTCATGACTCTGACTCTGACTCTGACTTCATGACTCTGACTCTGACTCTGACTCTGACTCTGACTTCAAGACTCTGTGTTGAGGTTTTAATTTAATAAAATACACGTGGCCTTGTAGATCAGTATAGTATTTATTATAAGTGATTATCAGTTTTTCTTAGAGGCACAAAGAAAAGGCAAGGAAAAAAAATAAACACGTAAATGAGAAATTCAAATTCAAAAGACAACCGATGCGGTCGGTTGTCCACACACATACTCGTCAACTCTAAGCTTGAGAACCAAAAAAAAATTGCGCCTGACTTCTTGCGCCATGCCTTCTATTATTATAGATCGGCACAAGGGAGCACCACTTCCCGGCCTGTACTTTAAATCAAAATCTTATTGCTATTGATTATGTCTTTATGACCTTAATATTTATTGTTTTTTCAACACTCCCACTTATTAAGGCTCGTTTGACACACTTATTTTACTTCTAAGGTATTCAAGCTGCTGCTTTGGCAAAGGTTTTGTAAGGATATCAGCTAGTTGCTGCCTTGACATTACATATCTTACATCTATTTCACCCCGCTCGTGCACGTCCCGAACGAAGTGGTAACGAACATCGATATGTTTCGTTTTCTTTGGATATTCTGGATTGTTTGATAGTTTAATTGCCGACTGATTGTCCACATACATTGGTATCGTATCACACTTAAATCCTAACTCACTCATGATTCGGCGTAGCCATATTGCTTCTTTTGTCCCATTGGCGAGTGCAATATATTCAGCTTCAGTTGTTGAGAGTGCGACTACTCGTTGTCGTTGACTGGACCACGTTATTGCTCCTCCATTTAGCAAAAACACAAAACCACTCGTTGATTTCCGCGTATCGATGTCACCCGCGTAATCCGCGTCCGTGTAACCGCTTACTTCCGGATTGCTCCCACTTTTTCCGTAAACAATTCCGTATTCGGACGTACCTTGCAAGTACCGTAGTATCTTCTTCACTGCTTGCCAGTGTTTCGGGCCATAATTTTCCAAAAACTGGCTTGCTTGGTTGACCGCATATTCGATATCGGGTCGACTTACTTTGGCAGCAAAGAGCAAGGAACCGATTGCTTCGCGATATGGCACACCTTGTACTTCCATCTCCTCCTCCCCTTGTTTACTCAAGTGTTGGCCAGGTTCTGCAGGAACACTGGACGGATTTGCTTCTTCCATCCGGAATTTCTTGAGAATTTTCTTAATATACGCACTCTGTCCAATCTTTATCGTACGGTTTTCCCGGTCACGTTCTATCTGGATACCGATAAACTGTTTGGCATCTTCGATCGTGATTTGGAAGTTACGGCTCAGATTTTTCAACACCTCTTCTATCGCCAATTTCGATTTTGACATTAACAACCCATCGTCTACGTAGAGTGCTAAGAACACGGTGTCTCCTTTTACTTTGCCTGAGAAAACACAGTGGTCACTTTCCGTTTCATGGAAATGAAAACTATTTAAAAAATCGACGAATTTTGAGTTCCAACAGCGCGGAGACTGTTTTAGTCCATACAGGCTTTTTCTTAATCTGCAAACTGCGTTTGGCTGCTCCATATCCTCGAATCCATGTGGTTGCTCCATAAAGATGATTTCCTCCAATTCCCCGTAAAGAAATGCCGTCTTTACATCGAATTGAGCGATTTCTAAATCCTCTTTCGCGGCTATGGCTAGAAGTATCCTTATGGATTCATACCGAACTACTGGTGAGAATGTCTGGAAATAATTCACACCCTCTCGTTGTGCGAAGCCCTTCGCCACGAGTCTGGCTTTATGCCGTTTAACTTCACCTTTACTGTCTGTTTTGGTAGTGTATACCCACTTGCAACCCACTACACTTTGTCCAGCCGGGAGCGTTTCGAGGGTCCATGTCCTATTTTCGCGATGCGCGGTCATTTCCTCACACATTGCACGTTGCCATTTTTCAGCATTAACACTTGCAACCGCTTCCTCATAGGTGGCTGGTTCAGGTTCCGCCACAAAAGCACTTGCCACGTAGCGTTCTGGTCTCTGCAACCCACTTCTTCGGCGTAATTCCCTAGCCGCGATTGGACTCTCGGCCTCGTCCTGGTCTTCTTCTTCTGATTCATCCACTTCAGCTACTTGTGGTAATCCCCTTTCTTCCTCCAGGTTGACTTCATCTTCTTGATCGTAGTTTCCAAAGTCCAACGCTACTTTGACTTCCTTCTTCAAACTTCCGACGGTTTCTTCTGAAACATGCTTAGTTTCATTGAAATCTACGTTACAGCTGACTTTTATCTGGCGGGAAGCGGAGTCCCACAGTCGATAGTTTTTCGAATCACCTTCATAGCCAACGAGGGTCATTTTCTTGCTCTTCGGGTCCATCTTCTTCCGTTTTTCCTTCGGTATGTTCATATACGCATCACTTCCAAATACGCGGATGTGTTTGATTTCTGGCTTGCGCTGGAACCATTTCTCGTATGCTGTCATCCCGTCTACTTGCGTAGAGATTGTTCTGTTCAAAACATATGCTGCTGTTTTGACAGCTTCAGCCCACAACTCTTTGGGGAGGTTTTTCGCGATCAACATTGCTCTTGCACTTTCAACAAGCGTCCGCATTTCACGTTCGGCACGACCATTTTGCTCATGACTGTACGGAGTTGATAGTTGATGGATAATTCCTTTCTTCTGTAGGAATTCGCGAAATTGATTCGAGAGATATTCTGTTCCATTGTCAGTTTTCAGAACCTTAATATTGTTTCCTGTTTGCTTCGATACCATGGCTTCATATTCCTTGAATCTCTCAAAAACTTCGGATTTATGATTCAAAAAATTGACTGTGCGGAAGCCGGTACAATCGTCTTTGAACAGCACAAAATATCTCGAACCAGATGGTGACTCAATATTTATCGGGCCGCATACATCGGAGTGTATCTTTTCCCCAGGTTTCGTGGCTCTTTCTCGCTTGCCCGGGGGGTGTGATTTTTGAGCCTGCTTAGCCAGAACACATGCTTCGCAGAAGAAAAAATCGCTTTTATCTACGATCGACATACCATCCGCTGCGGCAAGTTTTTCCGTTTCCTTTATGGCCTTGACATTGATGTGACCGAGTCTTTCGTGCCACAACCTCAAGGAGTTTGCTTCTGCGATGTGAGCTTCCTCCGGTCTCTTTACCTCAAAAAGCATACGAAATAACTGACCGTATCGTTTCCCTTCCGCAGACAGAGCGCCGTCGCTCGTTCGAACCTCGCACCGGTCGCGGTAACTATGAAAAGAGAACTTTTTGTCATTTATGGCACCCACTGAGAACAAGTTACGTTTTAATTCCGGAACTAGGAGAACATCTTTTAGCTGTCTGTCAGCTTTTACATTATTCACACACACTTGTATGTCTATTGTCCCGACACCGGTTACAGACAACACTTTGCCACTCGCAATTTTTACGAAACGCACTGACTTTACTGGTCCAAGTTCACGGAAAAATTCACGCCGAAAAGTCATGTGCATGCTTGCACCTGAATCTGCTAGCCACACAGATTCATCTTTCTCCGTCGTTTCGGAGAAGAAAGACGAAATGTCACACAAATAGGCAGTTGGACTGTTGCCTTCGTTTGTTGTCTTTCCGTCACTCTTTTCGTCTGCGATCCTTTTCTTACACTCGCGGTACCAGTGTCCTGCTTCATTGCAATATTTACACGGAAACTTCTTCTTCAAGGCTTCAATCTGCTTTTGCCTTGTTTTCTTCCTCTTATGTTTGTGTGCGCTTGTTGCCACGCTTGTTGACGGCTTCGACTGACTGTCTATCTTTCCTTGTAATGCCTTTACTTGTAGTGCGAGTGATGACACTTCATCCTCACTTGTTGTCAACCTTTTTTCTTCGCGAATAATTCTTGCGATCAGGTGTTCTTTCGTCCGATCAGCTTTGGCTGTGCACTCCCAAGCCATGGTAAATGCAGAAAATCTCGATGGCAAGCTACTTAGTATTTTTGACATCACCGCTGAATCGGATACTTTTTCACCTGCATTATGCAGCTTCTTGCATATTGTTTCTATTTTCTCGATTTCCGTTGCCACTGGTTGTCCATCTTTTATTCGAAATTCATAGAACTGTTGCCAACACCGTTGTTTCGCATCATCGCTAGTGTCGTCATACAATGAGTGGAGTTTATTCCAGATTTCTTCCGGCGTCGTGCAATTAATCAAATTAGCATGCAGCGACTGATCTACTGAGCTGAGTAGAATCACGGCGGCCTTCGACCTGTTCTTTTTCCACTCCTTCCATTCCTTTGGCCTCGTTTCTCTGTCCGGTTCCGTATCCGTGCCGTCTATGAACTTTTCCAAATCTTGAGCATCCAGCAAAAAAGAAACGCCGAACTTCCACATTGCAAAATTCGTACCGTCGAATTTTGTCAAATTGAATGTTTCCTTTTCTGCCATTTTTTTTTTTTTTCGAACCCAAGAAAAAAAACTAGGCAACGAAAGCTACTCCGCGCACTCGTGATGGACTCGCTCACCGCACTAATACTATACTTCTCTTGGCGCAGTGGAAGCGTGCTGGGCCCATAACCTGTTGAGGTTTTAATTTAATAAAATACACGTGGCCTTGTAGATCAGTATAGTATTTATTATAAGTGATTATCAGTTTTTCTTAGAGGCACAAAGAAAAGGCAAGGAAAAAAAATAAACACGTAAATGAGAAATTCAAATTCAAAAGACAACCGATGCGGTCGGTTGTCCACACACATACTCGTCAACTCTAAGCTTGAGAACCAAAAAAAAATTGCGCCTGACTTCTTGCGCCATGCCTTCTATTATTATAGATCGGCACAAGGGAGCACCACTTCCCGGCCTGTACTTTAAATCAAAATCTTATTGCTATTGATTATGTCTTTATGACCTTAATATTTATTGTTTTTTCAACACTCTGACACTGACTCTAACTTCACGATTTTGATTCTGAATCTGACTTCATGTCTCTGACTCTGACTCTGACTTTATGACTCTGACTCTGACTTCATGACTCTGACTCTTACTCTGACTTCATGACTCTGACTCTGACTCTGACTATGACTCCATTACTCTGACTCTGACTCTGACTTTATGACTCTGACTCTGACTCTGACTCTGACTTTATGACTCCGACTGCGACTCTGACTCTGACTCTGACTTCATGACTCTGACTCTGACTCTGACTTCATGACTCTGACTCTGACTCTGACTTCATGACTCTGACTCTGACTCTGACTTCATGACTCTGACTCTGATTCTGACTCTGACTCTGACTCTGACTCCATTACTCTGACTCTGACTCTGACTTCATGACTCTGACTCTGACTCTGACTCTCACTTCATGACTCTGAGTCTGACTCTGACTCTGACTTCATGACTCTGATTCTGAATCTGACTTCATGACTCTGAATCTGACTCTGATTTCATGACTCTGACTCTGACTCTGACTTCATGACTCTGACTCTGACTCTGACTTCATAACTCTGACTCTGACTCTACCTTCATGACTCCGACTCTGACTCTGACTCTGACTATGACTCCATTACTCTGACTCTGACTCTGACTTTATGACTCTGACTCCGACTCTGACTCTGACTTCATGACTCCGACTGCGACTCTGACTCTGACTCTGACTTCATGACTCTGACTCTGACTCTGACGCCAGGACTCTGACTCTGACTCTGACTTCATGACTCTGATTCTGAATCTGACTTCATGACTCTGACTCCGACTCTGACTTCATGACTCTGACTCTGACTCTGACTTCAGGACTCTGACTCTGACTCTGACTTCATGACTCTGACTCTGAATCTGAATCTGACTCTGACTTCACGACTCTGACTGTGACTCTGACTTCATGACTCTGACTGCGACTCTGACTTCATGACTCTGACTCTGACTTTGACTTTATGACTCTGACTTCATGACTCTGACTCTGACTCTGACTTTATGACTCTGACTCTGACTTCATGACTCTGACTCTTACTCTGACTTCATGACTCCGACTCTGACTCTGACTCTGACTCTGACTCTCACTCCATTACTCTGACTCTGACTCTGACTTTATGACTCTGACTCTGACTTCATGACTCTGACTCTCACTCTGACTTCATGACTCTCACTCTTACTCTGACTTCATGACTCTGACTCTGACTCTGACTTCAAGACTCTGACACTGACTCTAACTTCACGATTTTGATTCTGAAACTGACTTCATGTCTCTGACTCTGACTCTGACTTTATGACTCTGACTCTGACTTCATGACTCTGACTCTCACTCTGACTTTATGACTCTGACTCTGACTCTGACTATGACTCCATTACTCGGACTCTGACTCTGACTCTATGACTCTGACTCCGACTCTGACTCTGACTTCATGACTCCGACTGCGACTCTGACTCTGACTTCATGACTCTGACTCTGACTCTGACTTCATGACTCTGACTCTGACTCTGACGCCAGGACTCTGACTCTGACTCTGACTTCATGACTCTGATTCTGAATCTGACTTCATGACTCTGACTCCGACTCTGACTTCATGACTCTGACTCTGACTCTGACTTCAGGACTCTGACTCTGACTCTGACTTCATGACTTTTACTCCGACTCTGACTCTGACTTTATGACTCCGACTGCGACTCTGACTTCATGACTCTGACTCTGACTCTGACTTCATGACTCTGACTCTGACTCTGACTTCATGACTCTGACTCTGACTCTGACTTCAGAACTCTGACTCTGACTCTGACTTCAAGACTCTGACTCTGACTCTGACTTCACGATTGTGATTCTGAATCTGACTTCATGACTCTGACTCTGACTCTGACTTTATGAGTCTGACTCTGACTTCATGACTCTGACTCTTACTCTGACTTCACGATTTTGATTCTGAATCTGACTTCACGACTCTGACTCTGACTCTGACTTTATGACTCTGACTCTGACTTCATGACTCTGACTCTTACTCCGACTCCATGACTCTGACTCTGACTCTGACTCTGACTCTGACTCTGACTCCATTACTCTGACTCTGACTCTGACTTGATGACTCTGACTCCGACTCTGACTCTGACTTCATGAATCTGATTCTGAATCTGACTTCATGACTCTGACTCTGACTCTGACTTCAAGACGCTGACTCTGACTTTGACTTCATGACTCTGACTCTGACTCTGAATCTGACTCTGACTTCACGACTCTGACTGTGACTCTGACTTCATGACTCTGACTGCGACTCTGACTTCATGACTCTGACTCTGACTCTGACTTCATGACTCTGACTCTGACTCTGACTCTGACTCTGACTTCAAGACTCTGACACTGACTCTAACTTCACGATTTTGATTCTGAATCTGACTTCATGTCTCTGACTCTGACTCTGACTTTATGACTCTGACTCTGACTTCATGACTCTGACTCTTACTCTGACTTCATGACTCTGACTCTGACTCTGACTATGACTCCATTACTCTGACTCTGACTCTGACTTTATGACTCTGACTCTGACTCTGACTTTATGACTCTGACTCTGACTCTGACTCTGACTTCATGACTCCGACTGCGACTCTGACTCTGACTCTGACTTCACGACTCTGACTCTGACTCTGACTTCATGACTCTGACTCTGACTCTGACTCCAGGACTCTGACTCTGACTCTGACTTCATGACTCTGATTCTGAATCTGACGTCATGACTCTGACTCCGACTCTGACTTCATGACTCTGACTCTGACTCTGACTTTATGACTCCGACTGCGACTCTGACTTCATGACTCTGACTCTGACTCTGACTTCATGACTCTGATTCTGACTCTGACTTCATGACTCTGACTCTGACTCTGACTTCAGGACTCTGACTATGACTCTGACTTCATGACTCTGATTCTGAATCTGACTTCATGACTCTGACTCCGACTCTGACTTCAGGACTCTGACTCTGACTTCATGACTCTGACTCTGATTCTGACTCTGACTCTGACTCTGACTACATTACTCTGACTCTGACTCTGACTTCATGACTCTGACTCTGACTCTGACTCTCACTTCATGACTCTGAGTCTGACTCTGACTCTGACTTCATGACTCTGAGTCTGACTCTGACTCTGACTTCATGACTCTGAATCTGACTCTGATTTCATGACTCTGACTCTGACTCTGACTTCATGACTCTGACTCTGACTCTGACTTCATAACTCTGACTCTGACTCTACCTTCATGACTCCGACTCTGACTCTGACTCTGACTCTGACTCTGACTCCATTACTCTGACTCTGACTCTGACTTGATGACTCTGACTCCGACTCTGACTCTGACTTCATGAATCTGATTCTGAATCTGACTTCATGACTCTGACTCTGACTCTGACTTCAGGACTCTGACTCTGACTTTGACTTCATGACTCTGACTCTGACTCTGAATCTGACTCTGACTTCACGACTCTGACTGTGACTCTGACTTCATGACTCTGACTGCGACTCTGACTTCATGACTCTGACTCTGACTCTGACTTCATGACTCTGACTCTGACTCTGACTCTGACTCTGACTTCAAGACTCTGACACTGACTCTAACTTCACGATTTTGATTCTGAATCTGACTTCATGTCTCTGACTCTGACTCTGACTTTATGACTCTGACTCTGACTTCATGACTCTGACTCTTACTCTGACTTCATGACTCTGACTCTGACTCTGACTATGACTCCATTACTCTGACTCTGACTCTGACTTTATGACTCTGACTCTGACTCTGACTTTATGACTCTGACTCTGACTCTGACTCTGACTTCATGACTCCGACTGCGACTCTGACTCTGACTCTGACTTCACGACTCTGACTCTGACTCTGACTTCATGACTCTGACTCTGACTCTGACTCCAGGACTCTGACTCTGACTCTGAATCTGACGTCATGACTCTGACTCCGACTCTGACTTCATGACTCTGACTCTGACTCTGACTTTATGACTCCGACTGCGACTCTGACTTCATGACTCTGACTCTGACTCTGACTTCATGACTCTGATTCTGACTCTGACTTCATGACTCTGATTCTGAATCTGACTTCATGACTCTGACTCCGACTCTGACTTCAGGACTCTGACTCTGACTTCATGACTCTGACTCTGATTCTGACTCTGACTCTGACTCTGACTCTGACTCCATTACTCTGACTCTGACTCTGACTTCATGACTCTGACTCTGACTCTGACTCTCACTTCATGACTCTGAGTCTGACTCTGACTCTGACTTCATGACTCTGATTCTGAATCTGACTTCATGACTCTGAATCTGACTCTGATTTCATGACTCTGACTCTGACTCTGACTTCATGACTCTGACTCTGACTCTGACTTCATAACTCTGACTCTGACTCTACCTTCATGACTCCGACTCTGACTCTGACTCTGACTATGACTCCATTACTCTGACTCTGACTCTGACTTTATGACTCTGACTCCGACTCTGACTCTGACTTCATGACTCCGACTGCGACTCTGACTCTGACTCTGACTTCATGACTCTGACTCTGACTCTGACGCCAGGACTCTGACTCTGACTCTGACTTCATGACTCTGACTCTGACTCTGACTTCAGGACTCTGACTCTGACTCTGACTTCATGACTCTAACTCTGAATCTGAATCTGACTCTGACTTCACGACTCTGACTGTGACTCTGACTTCATGACTCTGACTGCGACTCTGACTTCATGACTCTGACTCTGACTTTGACTTTATGACTCTGACTTCATGACTCTGACTCTGACTCTGACTTCAAGACTCTGACTCTGACTCTGACTTCAAGATTTTGATTCTGAATCTGACTTCATGACTCTGACTCTGACTCTGACTTTATGACTCTGACTCTGACTTCATGACTCTGACTCTCACTCTGACTTTATGAATCTGACTCTGACTCTGACTATGACTCCATTACTCTGACTCTGACTCTGACTTTATGACTCTGACTCCGACTCTGACTCTGACTTCATGACTCCGACTGCGACTCTGACTCTGACTCTGACTTCATGACTCTGACTCTGACTCTGACTTTATGACTCTGACTCTGACTCTGACGCCAGGACTCTGACTCTGACTCTGACTTCATGACTCTGATTCTGAATCTGACTTCATGACTCTGACTCCGACTCTGACTTTCTGACTCTGACTCTGACTCTGACTTCAGGACTCTGACTCTAACTCTGACTTCATGACTCTGACTCTGAATCTGAATCTGACTCTGACTTCACGACTCTGACTGTGACTCTGACTTCATGACTCTGACTGCGACTCTGACTTCATGACTCTGACTCTGACTTTGACTATATGACTCTGACTCTGACTCTGACTTCAAAACTCTGACTCTGACTCTGACTTTACGATTTTGATTCTGAATCTGACTTCATGACTCTGACTCTGACTCTGACTTTATGACTCTGACTCTGACTTCATGACTCTGACTCTTACTCTGACTTCATGACTCTGACTCTGACTCTGACTCTGACTCTGACTCTGACTCCATTACTCTGACTCTGACTCTGACTTCATGACTCTGACTCCGACTCTGACTCTGACTTCATGAATCTGAATCTGAATCTGACTTCATGACTCTGAATCTGACTCTGACTTCATGACTCTGACTCTGACTCTGACTCTCACTTCATGACTCTGAGTCTGACTCTGACTCTGACTTCATGACTCTGATTCTGAATCTGACTTCATGACTCTGAATCTGACTCTGATTTCATGACTCTGACTCTGACTCTGACTTCATGACTCTGACTCTGACTCTGACTTCATAACTCTGACTCTGACTCTACCTTCATGACTCCGACTCTGACTCTGACTCTGACTATGACTCCATTACTCTGACTCTGACTCTGACTTTATGACTCTGACTCCGACTCTGACTCTGACTTCATGACTCCGACTGCGACTCTGACTCTGACTCTGACTTCATGACTCTGACTCTGACTCTGACGCCAGGACTCTGACTCTGACTCTGACTTCATGACTCTGATTCTGAATCTGACTTCATGACTCTGACTCCGACTCTGACTTCATGACTCTGACTCTGACTCTGACTTCAGGACTCTGACTCTGACTCTGACTTCATGACTCTGACTCTGAATCTGAATCTGACTCTGACTTCACGACTCTGACTGTGACTCTGACTTCATGACTCTGACTGCGACTCTGACTTCATGACTCTGACTCTGACTTTGACTTTATGACTCTGACTTCATGACTCTGACTCTGACTCTGACTTCAAGACTCTGACTCTGACTCTGACTTCACGATTTTGATTCTGAATCTGACTTCATGACTCTGACTCTGACTCTGACTTTATGACTCTGACTCTGACTTCATGACTCTGACTCTCACTCTGACTTTATGACTCTGACTCTGACTCTGACTATGACTCCATTACTCTGACTCTGACTCTGACTTTATGACTCTGACTCCGACTCTGACTCTGACTTCATGACTCCGACTGCGACTCTGACTCTGACTCTGACTTCATGACTCTGACTCTGACTCTGACGCCAGGACTCTGACTCTGACTCTGACTTCATGACTCTGATTCTGAATCTGACTTCATGACTCTGACTCTGACTCTGACTTCAAAACTCTGACTCTGACTCTGACTTTACGATTTTGATTCTGAATCTGACTTCATGACTCTGACTCTGACTCTGACTTTATGACTCTGACTCTGACTTCATGACTCTGACTCTTACTCCGACTTCATGACTCTGACTCTGACTCTGACTCTGACTCTGACTCTGACTCTGACTCTGACTCCATTACTCTGACTCTGACTCTGACTTCATGACTCTGACTCCGACTCTGACTCTGACTTCATGAATCTGAATCTGAATCTGACTTCATGACTCTGACTCTGACTCTGACTTCAGGACTCTGACTCTGACTTTGACTTCATGACTCTGACTCTGACTCTGAATCTGACTCTGACTTCACGACTCTGACTGTGTCTCTGACTTCATGACTCTGACTGCGACTCTGACTTCATGACTCTGACTCTGACTCTGACTTCATGACTCTGACTCTGACTCTGACTCTGACTCTGACTTCAAGACTCTGACACTGACTCTAACTTCACGATTTTGATTCTGAATCTGACTTCATGTCTCTGACTCTGACTCTGACTTTATGACTCTGACTCTGACTTCATGACTCTGACTCTTACTCTGACTTCATGACTCTGACTCTGACTCTGACTATGACTCCATTACTCTGACTCTGACTCTGACTTTATGACTCTGACTCTGACTCTGACTCTGACTTCAAGACTCTGACACTGACTCTAACTTCACGATTTTGATTCTGAATCTGACTTCATGTCTCTGACTCTGACTCTGACTTTATGACTCTGACTCTGACTTCATGACTCTGACTCTTACTCTGACTTCATGACTCTGACTCTGACTCTGACTATGACTCCATTACTCTGACTCTGACTCTGACTTTATGACTCTGACTCTGACTCTGACTCTGACTTTATGACTCCGACTGCGACTCTGACTCTGACTCTGACTTCATGACTCTGACTCTGACTCTGACTTCATGACTCTGACTCTGACTCTGACTTCATGACTCTGACTCTGACTCTGACTTCATGACTCTGACTCTGATTCTGACTCTGACTCTGACTCTGACTCCATTACTCTGACTCTGACTCTGACTTCATGACTCTGACTCTGACTCTGACTCTCACTTCATGACTCTGAGTCTGACTCTGACTCTGACTTCATGACTCTGATTCTGAATCTGACTTCATGACTCTGAATCTGACTCTGATTTCATGACTCTGACTCTGACTCTGACTTCATGACTCTGACTCTGACTCTGACTTCATAACTCTGACTCTGACTCTACCTTCATGACTCCGACTCTGACTCTGACTCTGACTATGACTCCATTACTCTGACTCTGACTCTGACTTTATGACTCTGACTCCGACTCTGACTCTGACTTCATGACTCCGACTGCGACTCTGACTCTGACTCTGACTTCATGACTCTGACTCTGACTCTGACGCCAGGACTCTGACTCTGACTCTGACTTCATGACTCTGATTCTGAATCTGACTTCATGACTCTGACTCCGACTCTGACTTCATGACTCTGACTCTGACTCTGACTTCAGGACTCTGACTCTGACTCTGACTTCATGACTCTGACTCTGAATCTGAATCTGACTCTGACTTCACGACTCTGACTGTGACTCTGACTTCATGACTCTGACTGCGACTCTGACTTCATGACTCTGACTCTGACTTTGACTTTATGACTCTGACTTCATGACTCTGACTCTGACTCTGACTTTATGACTCTGACTCTGACTTCATGACTCTGACTCTTACTCTGACTTCATGACTCCGACTCTGACTCTGACTCTGACTCTGACTCTCACTCCATTACTCTGACTCTGACTCTGACTTTATGACTCTGACTCTGACTTCATGACTCTGACTCTCACTCTGACTTCATGACTCTCACTCTTACTCTGACTTCATGACTCTGACTCTGACTCTGACTTCAAGACTCTGACACTGACTCTAACTTCACGATTTTGATTCTGAAACTGACTTCATGTCTCTGACTCTGACTCTGACTTTATGACTCTGACTCTGACTTCATGACTCTGACTCTCACTCTGACTTTATGACTCTGACTCTGACTCTGACTATGACTCCATTACTCGGACTCTGACTCTGACTCTATGACTCTGACTCCGACTCTGACTCTGACTTCATGACTCCGACTGCGACTCTGACTCTGACTTCATGACTCTGACTCTGACTCTGACTTCATGACTCTGACTCTGACTCTGACGCCAGGACTCTGACTCTGACTCTGACTTCATGACTCTGATTCTGAATCTGACTTCATGACTCTGACTCCGACTCTGACTTCATGACTCTGACTCTGACTCTGACTTCAGGACTCTGACTCTGACTCTGACTTCATGACTTTAACTCCGACTCTGACTCTGACTTTATGACTCCGACTGCGACTCTGACTTCATGACTCTGACTCTGACTCTGACTTCATGACTCTGACTCTGACTCTGACTTCATGACTCTGACTCTGACTCTGACTTCAGAACTCTGACTCTGACTCTGACTTCAAGACTCTGACTCTGACTCTGACTTCACGATTGTGATTCTGAATCTGACTTCATGACTCTGACTCTGACTCTGACTTTATGAGTCTGACTCTGACTTCATGACTCTGACTCTTACTCTGACTTCACGATTTTGATTCTGAATCTGACTTCACGACTCTGACTCTGACTCTGACTTTATGACTCTGACTCTGACTTCATGACTCTGACTCTTACTCCGACTCCATGACTCTGACTCTGACTCTGACTCTGACTCTGACTCTGACTCCATTACTCTGACTCTGACTCTGACTTGATGACTCTGACTCCGACTCTGACTCTGACTTCATGAATCTGATTCTGAATCTGACTTCATGACTCTGACTCTGACTCTGACTTCAGGACGCTGACTCTGACTTTGACTTCATGACTCTGACTCTGACTCTGAATCTGACTCTGACTTCACGACTCTGACTGTGACTCTGACTTCATGACTCTGACTGCGACTCTGACTTCATGACTCTGACTCTGACTCTGACTTCATGACTCTGACTCTGACTCTGACTCTGACTCTGACTTCAAGACTCTGACACTGACTCTAACTTCACGATTTTGATTCTGAATCTGACTTCATGTCTCTGACTCTGACTCTGACTTTATGACTCTGACTCTGACTTCATGACTCTGACTCTTACTCTGACTTCATGACTCTGACTCTGACTCTGACTATGACTCCATTACTCTGACTCTGACTCTGACTTTATGACTCTGACTCTGACTCTGACTTTATGACTCTGACTCTGACTCTGACTCTGACTTCATGACTCCGACTGCGACTCTGACTCTGACTCTGACTTCACGACTCTGACTCTGACTCTGACTTCATGACTCTGACTCTGACTCTGACTCCAGGACTCTGACTCTGACTCTGACTTCATGACTCTGATTCTGAATCTGACGTCATGACTCTGACTCCGACTCTGACTTCATGACTCTGACTCTGACTCTGACTTTATGACTCCGACTGCGACTCTGACTTCATGACTCTGACTCTGACTCTGACTTCATGACTCTGATTCTGACTCTGACTTCATGACTCTGACTCTGACTCTGACTTCAGGACTCTGACTATGACTCTGACTTCATGACTCTGATTCTGAATCTGACTTCATGACTCTGACTCCGACTCTGACTTCAGGACTCTGACTCTGACTTCATGACTCTGACTCTGATTCTGACTCTGACTCTGACTCTGACTACATTACTCTGACTCTGACTCTGACTTCATGACTCTGACTCTGACTCTGACTCTCACTTCATGACTCTGAGTCTGACTCTGACTCTGACTTCATGACTCTGATTCTGAATCTGACTTCATGACTCTGAATCTGACTCTGATTTCATGACTCTGACTCTGACTCTGACTTCATGACTCTGACTCTGACTCTGACTTCATAACTCTGACTCTGACTCTACCTTCATGACTCCGACTCTGACTCTGACTCTGACTCTGACTCTGACTCCATTACTCTGACTCTGACTCTGACTTGATGACTCTGACTCCGACTCTGACTCTGACTTCATGAATCTGATTCTGAATCTGACTTCATGACTCTGACTCTGACTCTGACTTCAGGACTCTGACTCTGACTTTGACTTCATGACTCTGACTCTGACTCTGAATCTGACTCTGACTTCACGACTCTGACTGTGACTCTGACTTCATGACTCTGACTGCGACTCTGACTTCATGACTCTGACTCTGACTCTGACTTCATGACTCTGACTCTGACTCTGACTCTGACTCTGACTTCAAGACTCTGACACTGACTCTAACTTCACGATTTTGATTCTGAATCTGACTTCATGACTCTGACTCTGACTTTGACTTTATGACTCTGACTTCATGACTCTGACTCTGACTCTGACTTCAAGACTCTGACTCTGACTCTGACTTCAAGATTTTGATTCTGAATCTGACTTCATGACTCTGACTCTGACTCTGACTTTATGACTCTGACTCTGACTTCATGACTCTGACTCTCACTCTGACTTTATGACTCTGACTCTGACTCTGACTATGACTCCATTACTCTGACTCTGACTCTGACTTTATGACTCTGACTCCGACTCTGACTCTGACTTCATGACTCCGACTGCGACTCTGACTCTGACTCTGACTTCATGACTCTGACTCTGACTCTGACTTCATGACTCTGACTCTGACTCTGACGCCAGGACTCTGACTCTGACTCTGACTTCATGACTCTGATTCTGAATCTGACTTCATGACTCTGACTCCGACTCTGACTTTCTGACTCTGACTCTGACTCTGACTTCAGGACTCTGACTCTAACTCTGACTTCATGACTCTGACTCTGAATCTGAATCTGACTCTGACTTCACGACTCTGACTGTGACTCTGACTTCATGACTCTGACTGCGACTCTGACTTCATGACTCTGACTCTGACTTTGACTTTATGACTCTGACTCTGACTCTGACTTCAAAACTCTGACTCTGACTCTGACTTTACGATTTTGATTCTGAATCTGACTTCATGACTCTGACTCTGACTCTGACTTTATGACTCTGACTCTGACTTCATGACTCTGACTCTTACTCTGACTTCATGACTCTGACTCTGACTCTGACTCTGACTCTGACTCTGACTCCATTACTCTGACTCTGACTCTGACTTCATGACTCTGACTCCGACTCTGACTCTGACTTCATGAATCTGAATCTGAATCTGACTTCATGACTCTGACTCTGACTCTGACTTCAGGACTCTGACTCTGACTATGACTCCATTACTCTGACTCTGACTCTGACTTTATGACTCTGACTCTGACTCTGACTTTATGACTCTGACTCTGACTCTGACTCTGACTTCATGACTCCGACTGCGACTCTGACTCTGACTCTGACTTCACGACTCTGACTCTGACTCTGACTTCATGACTCTGACTCTGACTCTGACTCCAGGACTCTGACTCTGACTCTGACTTCATGACTCTGATTCTGAATCTGACGTCATGACTCTGACTCCGACTCTGACTTCATGACTCTGACTCTGACTCTGACTTTATGACTCCGACTGCGACTCTGACTTCATGACTCTGACTCTGACTCTGACTTCATGACTCTGATTCTGACTCTGACTTCATGACTCTGACTCTGACTCTGACTTCAGGACTCTGACTATGACTCTGACTTCATGACTCTGATTCTGAATCTGACTTCATGACTCTGACTCCGACTCTGACTTCAGGACTCTGACTCTGACTTCATGACTCTGACTCTGATTCTGACTCTGACTCTGACTCTGACTCCATTACTCTGACTCTGACTCTGACTTCATGACTCTGACTCTGACTCTGACTCTCACTTCATGACTCTGAGTCTGACTCTGACTCTGACTTCATGACTCTGATTCTGAATCTGACTTCATGACTCTGAATCTGACTCTGATTTCATGACTCTGACTCTGACTCTGACTTCATGACTCTGACTCTGACTCTGACTTCATAACTCTGACTCTGACTCTACCTTCATGACTCCGACTCTGACTCTGACTCTGACTATGACTCCATTACTCTGACTCTGACTCTGACTTTATGACTCTGACTCCGACTCTGACTCTGACTTCATGACTCCGACTGCGACTCTGACTCTGACTCTGACTTCATGACTCTGACTCTGACTCTGACGCCAGGACTCTGACTCTGACTCTGACTTCATGACTCTGATTCTGAATCTGACTTCATGACTCTGACTCCGACTCTGACTTCATGACTCTGACTCTGACTCTGACTTCAGGACTCTGACTCAGACTCTGACTTCATGACTCTGACTCTGAATCTGAATCTGACTCTGACTTCACGACTCTGACTGTGACTCTGACTTCATGACTCTGACTGCGACTCTGACTTCATGACTCTGACTCTGACTTTGACTTTATGACTCTGACTTCATGACTCTGACTCTGACTCTGACTTCAAGACTCTGACTCTGACTCTGACTTCACGATTTTGATTCTGAATCTGACTTCATGACTCTGACTCTGACTCTGACTTTATGACTCTGACTCTGACTTCATGACTCTGACTCTCACTCTGACTTTATGACTCTGACTCTGACTCTGACTATGACTCCATTACTCTGACTCTGACTCTGACTTTATGACTCTGACTCCGACTCTGACTCTGACTTCATGACTCCGACTGCGACTCTGACTCTGACTCTGACTTCATGACTCTGACTCTGACTCTGACGCCAGGACTCTGACTCTGACTCTGACTTCATGACTCTGATTCTGAATCTGACTTCATGACTCTGACTCTGACTCTGACTTCAAAACTCTGACTCTGACTCTGACTTTACGATTTTGATTCTGAATCTGACTTCATGACTCTGACTCTGACTCTGACTTTATGACTCTGACTCTGACTTCATGACTCTGACTCTTACTCCGACTTCATGACTCTGACTCTGACTCTGACTCTGACTCTGACTCTGACTCTGACTCTGACTCCATTACTCTGACTCTGACTCTGACTTCATGACTCTGACTCCGACTCTGACTCTGACTTCATGAATCTGAATCTGAATCTGACTTCATGACTCTGACTCTGACTTTGACTTCATGACTCTGACTCTGACTCTGAATCTGACTCTGACTTCACGACTCTGACTGTGTCTCTGACTTCATGACTCTGACTGCGACTCTGACTTCATGACTCTGACTCTGACTCTGACTTCATGACTCTGACTCTGACTCTGACTCTGACTCTGACTTCAAGACTCTGACACTGACTCTAACTTCACGATTTTGATTCTGAATCTGACTTCATGTCTCTGACTCTGACTCTGACTTTATGACTCTGACTCTGACTTCATGACTCTGACTCTTACTCTGACTTCATGACTCTGACTCTGACTCTGACTATGACTCCATTACTCTGACTCTGACTCTGACTTTATGACTCTGACTCTGACTCTGACTCTGACTTCATGACTCCGACTGCGACTCTGACTCTGACTCTGACTTCATGACTCTGACTCTGACTCTGACTTCATGACTCTGACTCTGACTGTGACTCCAGGACTCTGACTCTGACTCTGACTTCATGACTCTGATTCTGAATCTGACGTCATGACTCTGACTCCGACTCTGACTTCATGACTCTGACTCTGACTCTGACTTTATGACTCCGACTGCGACTCTGACTTCATGACTCTGACTCTGACTCTGACTTCATGACTCTGATTCTGACTCTGACTTCATGACTCTGACTCTGACTCTGACTTCAGGACTCTGACTCTGACTCTGACTTCATGACTCTGATTCTGAATCTGACTTCATGACTCTGACTCCGACTCTGACTTCAGGACTCTGACTCTGACTTCATGACTCTGACTCTGATTCTGACTCTGACTCTGACTCTGACTCCATTACTCTGACTCTGACTCTGACTTCATGACTCTGACTCTGACTCTGACTTCATGACTCTGATTCTGAATCTGACTTCATGACTCTGAATCTGACTCTGATTTCATGACTCTGACTCTGACTCTGACTTCATGACTCTGACTCTGACTCTGACTTCATAACTCTGACTCTGACTCTACCTTCATGACTCCGACTCTGACTCTGACTTCATAACTCTGACTCTGACTCTGACTCTGACTCCGACTCTGACTGTGACATCATGACTCTGACTGCGACCCTGACTTCATGACTCTGACTCTGACTCTGACATCATGACTCTCACTCTTACTCTGACTTCATGACTCTGACTCTGACTCTGACTTCAAGACTCTGACACTGACTCTAACTTCACGATTTTGATTCTGAAACTGACTTCATGTCTCTGACTCTGACTCTGACTTTATGACTCTGACTCTGACTTCATGACTCTGACTCTCACTCTGACTTTATGACTCTGACTCTGACTCTGACTATGACTCCATTACTCGGACTCTGACTCTGACTTTATGACTCTGACTCCGACTCTGACTCTGACTTCATGATTCCGACTGCGACTCTGACTCTGACTTCATGACTCTGACTCTGACTCTGACTTCATGACTCTGACTCTGACTCTGACGCCAGGACTCTGACTCTGACTCTGACTTCATGACTCTGATTGTGAATCTGACTTCATGACTCTGACTCCGACTCTGACTTCATGACTCTGACTCTGACTCTGACTTCAGGACTCTGACTCTGACTCTGGCTTCATGACTCTGACTCCGACTCTGACTCTGACTTTATGACTCCGACTGCGACTCTGACTTCATGACTCTGACTCTGACTCTGACTTCATGACTCTGACTCTGACTCTGACTTCATGACTCTGACTCTGACTCTGACTTCAGGACTCTGACTCTGACTCTGACTTCAAGACTCTGACTCTGACTCTGACTTCACGATTGTGATTCTGAATCTGACTTCATGACTCTGACTCTGACTCTGACTTTATGAGTCTGACTCTGACTTCATGACTCTGACTCTTACTCTGACTTCATGACTCCGACTCTGATTCTGACTCTGACTCTGACTCTGACTCCATTACTCTGACTCTGACTCTGACTTCATGACTCTGACTCTGACTCTGACTCTCACTTCATGACTCTGAGTCTGACTCTGACTCTGACTTCATGACTCTGATTCTGAATCTGACTCCATGACTCTGAATCTGGCTCTGATTTCATGACTCTGACTCTGACTCTGACTTCATGACTCTGACTCTGACTCTGACTTCATAACTCTGACTCTGACTCTACCTTCATGACTCCGACTCTGACTCTGACTTCATAACTCTGACTCTGACTCTGACTCTGACTCTGACTCTGACTCCGACTCTGACTATGACATCATGACTCTGACTGCGACCCTGACTTCATGACTCTGACTCTGACTCAGACTTCATGACTCTCACTCTTACTCTGACTTCATGACTCTGACTCTGACTCTGACTTCAAGACTCTGACACTGACTCTAACTTCACGATTTTGATTCTGAATCTGACGTCATGTCTCTGACTCTGACTCTGACTTTATGACTCTGACTCTGACTTCATGACTCTGACTCTCACTCTGACTTTATGACTCTGACTCTGACTCTGACTATGACTCCATTACTCTGACTCCGACTCTGACTTTATGACTCTGACTCCGACTCTGACTCTGACTTCATGACTCCGACTGCGACTCTGACTCTGACTCTGACTTCATGACTGTGATTCTGACTCTGACTTCATGACTCTGACTCTGACTCTGACTTCAGGACTCTGACTCTGACTCTGACTTCATGACTCTGATTCTGAATCCGACTTCATGACTCTGACTCCGGCTCTGACTTCAGGACTCTGACTCTGACTTCATGACTCTGACTCTGATTCTGACTCTGACTCTGACTCTGACTCCATTACTCTGACTCTGACTCTGACTTCATGACTCTGACTCTGACTCTGACTCTCACTTCATGACTCTGACTCTGACTCTGACTCTGACTTCATGACTCTGATTCTGAATCTGACTTCATGACGTTGAATCTGACTCTGATTTCATGACTCTGACTCTGACTCTGACTTCATGACTCTGACTCTGACTCTGACTTCATAACTCTGACTCTGACTCTACCTTCATGACTCCGACTCTGACTCTGACTTCATAACTCTGACTCTGACTCTGACTCTGACTCTGACTCTGACTCTGACTCCGACTCTGACTATGACATCATGACTCTGACTGCGACCCTGACTTCATGACTCTGACTCTGACTCTGACTTCATGACTCTCACTCTTACTCTGACTTCATGACTCTGACACTGACTCTAACTTCACGATTTTGATTCTGAATCTGACTACATGTCTCTGACTCTGACTCTGACTTTATGACTCTGACTCTGACTTCATGACTCTGACTCTCACTCTGACTTTGTGACTCTGACTCTGACTCTGACTATGACTCCATTACTCTGACTCTGACTCTGACTTTATGACTCTGACTCCGACTCTGACTCTGACTTCATGACTCCGACTGCGACTCTGACTCTGACTCTGACTTCATGACTCTGACTCTGACTCTGACTCTGACGCCAGGACTCTGACTCTGACTCTGACTTCATGACTCTGATTCTGAATCTGACTTCATGACTCTGACTCCGACTCTGACTTCATGACTCTGACTCTGACTCTGACTTCAGGACTCTGACTCTGACTCTGACTTCATGACTCTGACTCTGAATCTGAATCTGACTCTGACTTCACGACTCTGACTGTGACTCTGACTTCATGACTCTGACTGCGACTCTGACTTCATGACTCTGACTCTGACTTTGACTTTATGACTCTGACTCTGACTTTGACTTTATGACTCTGACTTCATGACTCTGACTCTGACTCTGACTTCAAGACTCTGACTCTGACTCTGACTTCACGATTTTGATTCTGAATCTGACTTCATGACTCTGACTCTGACTCTGACTTTATGACTCTGATTCTGAATCTGACTTCATGACTCTGACTCTTACTCTGACTTCATGACTCTGACTCTGACTCTGACTCTGACTCTGACTCCATTACTCTGACTCTGACTCTGACTTCATGACTCTGACTCCGACTCTGACTCTGACTTCATGAATCTGAATCTGAATCTGACTTCATGACTCTGACTCTGACTTTGACTTCATGACTCTGACTCTGACTCTGAATCTGACTCTGACTTCACGACTCTGACTGTGTCTCTGACTTCATGACTCTGACTGCGACTCTGACTTCATGACTCTGACTCTGACTCTGACTTCATGACTCTGACTCTGACTCTGACTCTGACTCTGACTTCAAGACTCTGACACTGACTCTAACTTCACGATTTTGATTCTGAATCTGACTTCATGTCTCTGACTCTGACTCTGACTTTATGACTCTGACTCTGACTTCATGACTCTGACTCTTACTCTGACTTCATGACTCTGACTCTGACTCTGACTATGACTCCATTACTCTGACTCTGACTCTGACTTTATGACTCTGACTCTGACTCTGACTCTGACTTCATGACTCCGACTGCGACTCTGACTCTGACTCTGACTTCATGACTCTGACTCTGACTCTGACTTCATGACTCTGACTCTGACTGTGACTCCAGGACTCTGACTCTGACTCTGACTTCATGACTCTGATTCTGAATCTGACGTCATGACTCTGACTCCGACTCTGACTTCATGACTCTGACTCTGACTCTGACTTTATGACTCCGACTGCGACTCTGACTTCATGACTCTGACTCTGACTCTGACTTCATGACTCTGATTCTGACTCTGACTTCATGACTCTGACTCTGACTCTGACTTCAGGACTCTGACTCTGACTCTGACTTCATGACTCTGATTCTGAATCTGACTTCATGACTCTGACTCCGACTCTGACTTCAGGACTCTGACTCTGACTTCATGACTCTGACTCTGATTCTGACTCTGACTCTGACTCTGACTCCATTACTCTGACTCTGACTCTGACTTCATGACTCTGACTCTGACTCTGACTTCATGACTCTGATTCTGAATCTGACTTCATGACTCTGAATCTGACTCTGATTTCATGACTCTGACTCTGACTCTGACTTCATGACTCTGACTCTGACTCTGACTTCATAACTCTGACTCTGACTCTACCTTCATGACTCCGACTCTGACTCTGACTTCATAACTCTGACTCTGACTCTGACTCTGACTCCGACTCTGACTGTGACATCATGACTCTGACTGCGACCCTGACTTCATGACTCTGACTCTGACTCTGACATCATGACTCTCACTCTTACTCTGACTTCATGACTCTGACTCTGACTCTGACTTCAAGACTCTGACACTGACTCTAACTTCACGATTTTGATTCTGAAACTGACTTCATGTCTCTGACTCTGACTCTGACTTTATGACTCTGACTCTGACTTCATGACTCTGACTCTCACTCTGACTTTATGACTCTGACTCTGACTCTGACTATGACTCCATTACTCGGACTCTGACTCTGACTTTATGACTCTGACTCCGACTCTGACTCTGACTTCATGATTCCGACTGCGACTCTGACTCTGACTTCATGACTCTGACTCTGACTCTGACTTCATGACTCTGACTCTGACTCTGACGCCAGGACTCTGACTCTGACTCTGACTTCATGACTCTGATTGTGAATCTGACTTCATGACTCTGACTCCGACTCTGACTTCATGACTCTGACTCTGACTCTGACTTCAGGACTCTGACTCTGACTCTGGCTTCATGACTCTGACTCCGACTCTGACTCTGACTTTATGACTCCGACTGCGACTCTGACTTCATGACTCTGACTCTGACTCTGACTTCATGACTCTGACTCTGACTCTGACTTCATGACTCTGACTCTGACTCTGACTTCAGGACTCTGACTCTGACTCTGACTTCAAGACTCTGACTCTGACTCTGACTTCACGATTGTGATTCTGAATCTGACTTCATGACTCTGACTCTGACTCTGACTTTATGAGTCTGACTCTGACTTCATGACTCTGACTCTTACTCTGACTTCATGACTCCGACTCTGATTCTGACTCTGACTCTGACTCTGACTCCATTACTCTGACTCTGACTCTGACTTCATGACTCTGACTCTGACTCTGACTCTCACTTCATGACTCTGAGTCTGACTCTGACTCTGACTTCATGACTCTGATTCTGAATCTGACTCCATGACTCTGAATCTGGCTCTGATTTCATGACTCTGACTCTGACTCTGACTTCATGACTCTGACTCTGACTCTGACTTCATAACTCTGACTCTGACTCTACCTTCATGACTCCGACTCTGACTCTGACTTCATAACTCTGACTCTGACTCTGACTCTGACTCTGACTCTGACTCCGACTCTGACTATGACATCATGACTCTGACTGCGACCCTGACTTCATGACTCTGACTCTGACTCAGACTTCATGACTCTCACTCTTACTCTGACTTCATGACTCTGACTCTGACTCTGACTTCAAGACTCTGACACTGACTCTAACTTCACGATTTTGATTCTGAATCTGACGTCATGTCTCTGACTCTGACTCTGACTTTATGACTCTGACTCTGACTTCATGACTCTGACTCTCACTCTGACTTTATGACTCTGACTCTGACTCTGACTATGACTCCATTACTCTGACTCCGACTCTGACTTTATGACTCTGACTCCGACTCTGACTCTGACTTCATGACTCCGACTGCGACTCTGACTCTGACTCTGACTTCATGACTGTGATTCTGACTCTGACTTCATGACTCTGACTCTGACTCTGACTTCAGGACTCTGACTCTGACTCTGACTTCATGACTCTGATTCTGAATCCGACTTCATGACTCTGACTCCGGCTCCGACTTCAGGACTCTGACTCTGACTTCATGACTCTGACTCTGATTCTGACTCTGACTCTGACTCTGACTCCATTACTCTGACTCTGACTCTGACTTCATGACTCTGACTCTGACTCTGACTCTCACTTCATGACTCTGACTCTGACTCTGACTCTGACTTCATGACTCTGATTCTGAATCTGACTTCATGACTTTGAATCTGACTCTGATTTCATGACTCTGACTCTGACTCTGACTTCATGACTCTGACTCTGACTCTGACTTCATAACTCTGACTCTGACTCTACCTTCATGACTCCGACTCTGACTCTGACTTCATAACTCTGACTCTGACTCTGACTCTGACTCTGACTCTGACTCTGACTCCGACTCTGACTATGACATCATGACTCTGACTGCGACCATGACTTCATGACTCTGACTCTGACTCTGACTTCATGACTCTCACTCTTACTCTGACTTCATGACTCTGACACTGACTCTAACTTCACGATTTTGATTCTGAATCTGACTACATGTCTCTGACTCTGACTCTGACTTTATGACTCTGACTCTGACTTCATGACTCTGACTCTCACTCTGACTTTGTGACTCTGACTCTGACTCTGACTATGACTCCATTACTCTGACTCTGACTCTGACTTTATGACTCTGACTCCGACTCTGACTCTGACTTCATGACTCCGACTGCGACTCTGACTCTGACTCTGACTTCATGACTCTGACTCTGACTCTGACTCTGACGCCAGGACTCTGACTCTGACTCTGACTTCATGACTCTGATTCTGAATCTGACTTCATGACTCTGACTCCGACTCTGACTTCATGACTCTGACTCTGACTCTGACTTCAGGACTCTGACTCTGACTCTGACTTCATGACTCTGACTCTGAATCTGAATCTGACTCTGACTTCACGACTCTGACTGTGACTCTGACTTCATGACTCTGACTGCGACTCTGACTTCATGACTCTGACTCTGACTTTGACTTTATGACTCTGACTCTGACTTTGACTTTATGACTCTGACTTCATGACTCTGACTCTGACTCTGACTTCAAGACTCTGACTCTGACTCTGACTTCACGATTTTGATTCTGAATCTGACTTCATGACTCTGACTCTGACTCTGACTTTATGACTCTGATTCTGAATCTGACTTCATGACTCTGACTCTTACTCTGACTTCATGACTCTGACTCTGACTCTGACTCTGACTCTGACTCTGACTCTGACTCTGACTCCATTACTTTGACTCTGACTCTGACTTCATGACTCTGACTCCGACTCTGACTCTGACTTCATGAATCTGATTCTGAATCTGACTTCATGACTCTGACTCTGACTCTGACTTCAGGACTCTGACTCTGACTTTGACTTCATGACTCTGACTCTGACTCTGAATCTGACTCTGACTTCACGACTCTGACTGTGACTCTGACTTCATGACTCTGACTGCGACTCTGACTTCATGACTCTGACTCTGACTCTGACTTCATGACTCTGACTCTGACTCTGACTCTGACTCTGACTTCAAGACTCTGACACTGACTCTAACTTCACGATTTTGATTCTGAATCTGACTTCATGTCTCTGACTCTGACTCTGACTTTATGACTCTGACTCTGACTTCATGTCTCTGACTCTGACTCTGACTTTATGACTCTGACTCTGACTTCATGACTCTGACTCTTACTCTGACTTCATGACTCTGACTCTGACTCTGACTATGACTCCATTACTCTGACTCTGACTCTGACTTTATGACTCTGACTCTGACTCTGACTCTGAATTCATGACTCCGACTGCGACTCTGACTCTGACTCTGACTTCATGACTCTGACTCTGACTCTGACTTCATGACTCTGACTCTGACTCTGACTCCAGGACTCTGACTCTGACTCTGACTTCATGACTCTGATTCTGAATCTGACGTCATGACTCTGACTCCGACTCTGACTTCATGACTCTGACTCTGACTCTGACTTTATGACTCCGACTGCGACTCTGACTTCATGACTCTGACTCTGACTCTGACTTCATGACTCTGATTCTGACTCTGACTTCATGACTCTGACTCTGACTCTGACTTCAGGACTCTGACTCTGACTCTGACTTCATGACTCTGATTCTGAATCTGACTTCATGACTCTGACTCCGACTCTGACTTCAGGACTCTGACTCTGACTCCATGACTCTGACTCTGATTCTGACTCTGACTCTGACTCTGACTCCATTACTCTGACTCTGACTCTGACTTCATGACTCTGACTCTGACTCTGACTCTCACTTCATGACTCTGAGTCTGACTCTGACTCTGACTTCATGACTCTGATTCTGAATCTGACTTCATGACTCTGAATCTGACTCTGATTTCATGACTCTGACTCTGACTCTGACTTCATGACTCTGACTCTGACTCTGACTTCATAACTCTGACTCTGACTCTACCTTCATGACTCCGACTCTGACTCTGACTTCATAACTCTGACTCTGACTCTGACTCTGACTCTGACTCTGACTCCGACTCTGACTATGACATCATGACTCTGACTGCGACCCTGACTTCATGACTCTGACTCTGACTCTGACTTCATGACTCTCACTCTTACTCTGACTTCATGACTCTGACTCTGACTCTGACTTCAAGATTCTGACACTGACTCTAACTTCACGATTTTGATTCTGAATCTGACTTCATGTCTCTGACTCTGACTCTGACTTTATGACTCTGACTCTGACTTCATGACTCTGACTCTCACTCTGACTTTGTGACTCTGACTCTGACTCTGACTATGACTCCATTACTCTGACTCTGACTCTGACTTTATGACTCTGACTCCGACTCTGACTCTGACTTCATGACTCCGACTGCGACTCTGACTCTGACTCTGACTTCATGACTCTGACTCTGACTCTGACTCTGACGCCAGGACTCTGACTCTGACTCTGACTTCATGACTCTGATTCTGAATCTGACTTCATGACTCTGACTCCGACTCTGACTTCATGACTCTGACTCTGACTCTGACTTCAGGACTCTGACTCTGACTCTGACTTCATGACTCTGACTCTGAATCTGAATCTGACTCTGACTTCACGACTCTGACTGTGACTCTGACTTCATGACTCTGACTGCGACTCTGACTTCATGACTCTGACTCTGACTTTGACTTTATGACTCTGACTCTGACTTTGACTTTATGACTCTGACTTCATGACTCTGACTCTGACTCTGACTTCAAGACTCTGACTCTGACTCTGACTTCACGATTTTGATTCTGAATCTGACTTCATGACTCTGACTCTGACTCTGACTTTATGACTCTGATTCTGAATCTGACTTCATGACTCTGACTCTTACTCTGACTTCATGACTCTGACTCTGACTCTGACTCTGACTCTGACTCTGACTCTGACTCTGACTCCATTACTTTGACTCTGACTCTGACTTCATGACTCTGACTCCGACTCTGACTCTGACTTCATGAATCTGATTCTGAATCTGACTTCATGACTCTGACTCTGACTCTGACTTCAGGACTCTGACTCTGACTTTGACTTCATGACTCTGACTCTGACTCTGAATCTGACTCTGACTTCACGACTCTGACTGTGACTCTGACTTCATGACTCTGACTGCGACTCTGACTTCATGACTCTGACTCTGACTCTGACTTCATGACTCTGACTCTGACTCTGACTCTGACTCTGACTTCAAGACTCTGACACTGACTCTAACTTCACGATTTTGATTCTGAATCTGACTTCATGTCTCTGACTCTGACTCTGACTTTATGACTCTGACTCTGACTTCATGTCTCTGACTCTGACTCTGACTTTATGACTCTGACTCTGACTTCATGACTCTGACTCTTACTCTGACTTCATGACTCTGACTCTGACTCTGACTATGACTCCATTACTCTGACTCTGACTCTGACTTTATGACTCTGACTCTGACTCTGACTCTGAATTCATGACTCCGACTGCGACTCTGACTCTGACTCTGACTTCATGACTCTGACTCTGACTCTGACTTCATGACTCTGACTCTGACTCTGACTCCAGGACTCTGACTCTGACTCTGACTTCATGACTCTGATTCTGAATCTGACGTCATGACTCTGACTCCGACTCTGACTTCATGACTCTGACTCTGACTCTGACTTTATGACTCCGACTGCGACTCTGACTTCATGACTCTGACTCTGACTCTGACTTCATGACTCTGATTCTGACTCTGACTTCATGACTCTGACTCTGACTCTGACTTCAGGACTCTGACTCTGACTCTGACTTCATGACTCTGATTCTGAATCTGACTTCATGACTCTGACTCCGACTCTGACTTCAGGACTCTGACTCTGACTCCATGACTCTGACTCTGATTCTGACTCTGACTCTGACTCTGACTCCATTACTCTGACTCTGACTCTGACTTCATGACTCTGACTCTGACTCTGACTCTCACTTCATGACTCTGAGTCTGACTCTGACTCTGACTTCATGACTCTGATTCTGAATCTGACTTCATGACTCTGAATCTGACTCTGATTTCATGACTCTGACTCTGACTCTGACTTCATGACTCTGACTCTGACTCTGACTTCATAACTCTGACTCTGACTCTACCTTCATGACTCCGACTCTGACTCTGACTTCATAACTCTGACTCTGACTCTGACTCTGACTCTGACTCTGACTCCGACTCTGACTATGACATCATGACTCTGACTGCGACCCTGACTTCATGACTCTGACTCTGACTCTGACTTCATGACTCTCACTCTTACTCTGACTTCATGACTCTGACTCTGACTCTGACTTCAAGATTCTGACACTGACTCTAACTTCACGATTTTGATTCTGAATCTGACTTCATGTCTCTGACTCTGACTCTGACTTTATGACTCTGACTCTGACTTCATGACTCTGACTCTCACTCTGACTCTATGACTCTGACTCTGACTCTGATTATGACTCCATTACTCTGACTCTGACTCTGACTTTATGACTCTGACTCCGACTCTGACTCTGACTTCATGACTCCGACTTCGACTCTGACTCTGACTCTGACTCTGACTTCATGACTCTGACTCTGACTCTGACGCCAGGACTCTGACTCTGACTCTGACTTCATGACTCTGATTCTGAATCTGACTTCATGACTCTGACTCCGACTCTGACTTCATGACTCTGACTCTGACTCTGACTTCAGGACTCTGACTCTGACTCTGACTTCATGACTCTGTCTCTGAATCTGAATCTGACTCTGACTTCACGACTCTGACTGTGACTCTGACTTCATGACTCTGACTGCGGCTCTGACTTCATGACTCTGACTCTGACTTTGACTTTATGACTCTGACTTCATGACTCTGACTGTGACTCTGACTTCAAGACTCTGACTCTGACTCTGACTTCACGATTTTGATTCTGAATCTGACTTCATGACTCTGACTCTGACTCTGACTTTATGACTCTGACTCTGACTTCATGACTCTGACTCTTACTCTGACGTCATGACTCCGACTCTGACTCTGACTCTGACTCTGACTCTCACTCCATTACTCTGACTCTGACTCTGACTTTATGACTGTGACTCTGACTTCATAATTCTGACTCGCACTCTGACTTTATGACTCTGACTCTGACTCTGACTATGACTCCATTACTCTGACTCTGACTCTGACTTTATGACTCTGACTCCGACTCTGACTCTGACGTCATGACTCCGACTGCGACTCTGACTCTGACTCTGACTTCATGACTCTGACTCTGACTCTGACTTCATGACTCTGACTCTGACTCTGACGCCAGGACTCTGACTCTGACTCTGACTTCATGACTCTGATTCTGAATCTGACTTCATGACTCTGACTCCGACTCTGACTTCATGACTCTGACTCTGACTCTGACTTCAGGACTCTGACTCTGACTCTGACTTCATGACTCTGACTCTGAATCTGAATCTGACTCTGACTTCACGACTCTGACTGTGACTCTGACTTCATGACTCTGACTGCGACTCTGACTTCATGACTCTGACTCTGACTTTGACTTTATGACTCTGACTCTGACTCTGACTTCAAGACTCTGACTCTGACTCTGACTTCACGATTTTGATTCTGAATCTGACTTCATGACTCTGACTCTGACTCTCACTTTATGACTCTGACTCTGACTTCATGACTCTGACTCTTACTCTGACTTCATGACTCTGACTCTGACTCTGACTCTGACTCTGACTCCATTACTCTGACTCTGACTCTGACTTCATGACTCTGACTCCGACTCTGACTCTGACTTCATGAATCTGATTCTGAATCTGACTTCATGACTCTGACTCTGACTCTGACTTCAGGACTCTGACTCTGACTTTGACTTCATGACTCTGACTCTGACTCTGAATCTGACTCTGACTTCACGACTCTGACTGTGACTCTGACTTCATGACTCTGACTGCGATTCTGACTTCATGACTCTGACTCTGACTCTGACTTCATGACTCTGACTCTGACTCTGACTCTGACTCTGACTCTGACTCTGACTTCAAGACTCTGACACTGACTCTAACTTCACGATTTTGATTCTGAATCTGACATCATGTCTCTGACTCTGACTCTGACTTTATGACTCTGACTTTATGACTCTGACTCTGACTTCATGACTCTGTCTCTTACTCTGACTTCATGACTCTGACTCTGACTCTGACTATGACTCCATTACTCTGACTCTGACTCTGACTTTATGACTCTGACTCTGACTCTGACTCTGACTTCATGACTCCGACTGCGACTCTGACTCTGACTCTGACTTCATGACTCTGACTCTGACTCTGACTTCATGACTCTGACTCTGACTCTGACTCCAGGACTCTGACTCTGACTCTGACTTTATGACTCTGATTCTGAATCTGACGTCATGACTCTGACTCCGACTCTGACTTCATGACTCTGACTCTGACTCTGACTTTATGACTCCGACTGCGACTCTGACTTCATGACTCTGACTCTGACTCTGACTTCATGACTCTGATTCTGACTCTGACTTCATGACTCTGACTCTGACTCTGACTTCAGGACTCTGACTCTGACTCTGACTTCATGACTCTGATTCTGAATCTGACTTCATGACTCTGACTCCGACTCTGACTTCAGGACTCTGACTCTGACATGACTCTGACTCTGATTCCGACTCTGAATCTGACTCTGACTCCATTACTCTGACTCTCACTTTATGACTCTAAGTCTGACTCTGACTCTGACTTCATGACTCTGATTCTGAATCTGACTTCATGACTCTGAATCTGACTCTGATTTCATGACTCTGACTCTGACTCTGACTTCATGACTCTGACTCTGACTCTGACTCCATAACTCTGACTCTGACTCTACCTTCATGACTCCGACTCTGACTCTGACTTCATAACTCTGACTCTGACTCTGACTCTGACTCTGACTCTGACTCCGACTCTGACTATGACATCATGACTCTGACTGCGACCCTGACTTCATGACTCTGACTCTGACTCTGACTTCATGACTCTCACTCTTACTCTGACTTCATGACTCTGACTCTGACTCTGACTTCAAGACTCTGACACTGACTCTAACTTCACGATTTTGATTCTGAATCTGACTTCATGTCTCTGACTCTGACTCTGACTTTATGACTCTGACTCTGACTTCATGACTCTGACTCTCACTCTGACTTCATGACTCTGACTCTGACTCTGACTATGACTCCATTACTCTGACTCTGACTCTGACTTTATGACTCTGACTCCGACTCTGACTCTGACTTCATGACTCCGACTGCGACTCTGACTCTGACTCTGACTTCATGACTCTTACTCTGACTCTGACGCCAGGACTCTGACTCTGACTCTGACTTCATGACTCTGATTCTGAATCTGACTTCATGACTCTGACTCCGACTCTGACTTCATGACTCTGACTCTGACTCTGACTTCAGGACTCTGACTCTGACTCTGACTTCATGACTCTGACTCTGAATCTGAATCTGACTCTGACTTCACGACTCTGACTGTGACTCTGACTTCATGACTCTGACTGCGACTCTGACTTCATGACTCTGACTCTGACTTTGACTTTATGACTCTGACTCTGACTCTGACTTCAAGACTCTGACTCTGACTCTGACTTCACGATTTTGATTCTGAATCTGACTTCATGACTCTGACTCTGACTCTCTCTTTATGACTCTGACTCTGACTTCATGACTCTGACTCTTACTCTGACTTCATGACTCTGACTCTGACTCTGACTATGACTCCATTACTCTGACTCTGACTCTGACTTTATGACTCTGACTCTGACTCTGACTCTGAATTCATGACTCCGACTGCGACTCTGACTCTGACTCTGACTTCATGACTCTGACTCTGACTCTGACTTCATGACTCTGACTCTGACTCTGACTCCAGGACTCTGACTCTGACTCTGACTTCATGACTCTGATTCTGAATCTGACGTCATGACTCTGACTCCGACTCTGACTTCATGACTCTGACTCTGACTCTGACTTTATGACTCCGACTGCGACTCTGACTTCATGACTCTGACTCTGACTCTGACTTCATGACTCTGATTCTGACTCTGACTTCATGACTCTGACTCTGACTCTGACTTCAGGACTCTGACTCTGACTCTGACTTCATGACTCTGATTCTGAATCTGACTTCATGACTCTGACTCCGACTCTGACTTCAGGACTCTGACTCTGACTCCATGACTCTGACTCTGATTCTGACTCTGACTCTGACTCTGACTCCATTACTCTGACTCTGACTCTGACTTCATGACTCTGACTCTGACTCTGACTCTCACTTCATGACTCTGAGTCTGACTCTGACTCTGACTTCATGACTCTGATTCTGAATCTGACTTCATGACTCTGAATCTGACTCTGATTTCATGACTCTGACTCTGACTCTGACTTCATGACTCTGACTCTGACTCTGACTTCATAACTCTGACTCTGACTCTACCTTCATGACTCCGACTCTGACTCTGACTTCATAACTCTGACTCTGACTCTGACTCTGACTCTGACTCTGACTCCGACTCTGACTATGACATCATGACTCTGACTGCGACCCTGACTTCATGACTCTGACTCTGACTCTGACTTCATGACTCTCACTCTTACTCTGACTTCATGACTCTGACTCTGACTCTGACTTCAAGATTCTGACACTGACTCTAACTTCACGATTTTGATTCTGAATCTGACTTCATGTCTCTGACTCTGACTCTGACTTTATGACTCTGACTCTGACTTCATGACTCTGACTCTCACTCTGACTCTATGACTCTGACTCTGACTCTGATTATGACTCCATTACTCTGACTCTGACTCTGACTTTATGACTCTGACTCCGACTCTGACTCTGACTTCATGACTCCGACTTCGACTCTGACTCTGACTCTGACTCTGACTTCATGACTCTGACTCTGACTCTGACGCCAGGACTCTGACTCTGACTCTGACTTCATGACTCTGATTCTGAATCTGACTTCATGACTCTGACTCCGACTCTGACTTCATGACTCTGACTCTGACTCTGACGTCAGGACTCTGACTCTGACTCTGACTTCATGACTCTGTCTCTGAATCTGAATCTGACTCTGACTTCACGACTCTGACTGTGACTCTGACTTCATGACTCTGACTGCGGCTCTGACTTCATGACTCTGACTCTGACTTTGACTTTATGACTCTGACTTCATGACTCTGACTGTGACTCTGACTTCAAGACTCTGACTCTGACTCTGACTTCACGATTTTGATTCTGAATCTGACTTCATGACTCTGACTCTGACTCTGACTTTATGACTCTGACTCTGACTTCATGACTCTGACTCTTACTCTGACGTCATGACTCCGACTCTGACTCTGACTCTGACTCTGACTCTCACTCCATTACTCTGACTCTGACTCTGACTTTATGACTGTGACTCTGACTTCATAATTCTGACTCGCACTCTGACTTTATGACTCTGACTCTGACTCTGACTATGACTCCATTACTCTGACTCTGACTCTGACTTTATGACTCTGACTCCGACTCTGACTCTGACGTCATGACTCCGACTGCGACTCTGACTCTGACTCTGACTTCATGACTCTGACTCTGACTCTGACTTCATGACTCTGACTCTGACTCTGACGCCAGGACTCTGACTCTGACTCTGACTTCATGACTCTGATTCTGAATCTGACTTCATGACTCTGACTCCGACTCTGACTTCATGACTCTGACTCTGACTCTGACTTCAGGACTCTGACTCTGACTCTGACTTCATGACTCTGACTCTGAATCTGAATCTGACTCTGACTTCACGACTCTGACTGTGACTCTGACTTCATGACTCTGACTGCGACTCTGACTTCATGACTCTGACTCTGACTTTGACTTTATGACTCTGACTCTGACTCTGACTTCAAGACTCTGACTCTGACTCTGACTTCACGATTTTGATTCTGAATCTGACTTCATGACTCTGACTCTGACTCTCACTTTATGACTCTGACTCTGACTTCATGACTCTGACTCTTACTCTGACTTCATGACTCTGACTCTGACTCTGACTCTGACTCTGACTCCATTACTCTGACTCTGACTCTGACTTCATGACTCTGACTCCGACTCTGACTCTGACTTCATGAATCTGATTCTGAATCTGACTTCATGACTCTGACTCTGACTCTGACTTCAGGACTCTGACTCTGACTTTGACTTCATGACTCTGACTCTGACTCTGAATCTGACTCTGACTTCACGACTCTGACTGTGACTCTGACTTCATGACTCTGACTGCGACTCTGACTTCATGACTCTGACTCTGACTCTGACTTCATGACTCTGACTCTGACTCTGACTCTGACTCTGACTCTGACTCTGACTTCAAGACTCTGACACTGACTCTAACTTCACGATTTTGATTCTGAATCTGACATCATGTCTCTGACTCTGACTTTGACTTTATGACTCTGACTTTATGACTCTGACTCTGACTTCATGACTCTGTCTCTTACTCTGACTTCATGACTCTGACTCTGACTCTGACTATGACTCCATTACTCTGACTCTGACTCTGACTTTATGACTCTGACTCTGACTCTGACTCTGACTTCATGACTCCGACTGCGACTCTGACTCTGACTCTGACTTCATGACTCTGACTCTGACTCTGACTTCATGACTCTGACTCTGACTCTGACTCCAGGACTCTGACTCTGACTCTGACTTTATGACTCTGATTCTGAATCTGACGTCATGACTCTGACTCCGACTCTGACTTCATGACTCTGACTCTGACTCTGACTTCATGACTCCGACTGCGACTCTGACTTCATGACTCTGACTCTGACTCTGACTTCATGACTCTGATTCTGACTCTGACTTCATGACTCTGACTCTGACTCTGACTTCAGGACTCTGACTCTGACTCTGACTTCATGACTCTGATTCTGAATCTGACTTCATGACTCTGACTCCGACTCTGACTTCAGGACTCTGACTCTGACATGACTCTGACTCTGATTCCGACTCTGAATCTGACTCTGACTCCATTACTCTGACTCTCACTTTATGACTCTAAGTCTGACTCTGACTCTGACTTCATGACTCTGATTCTGAATCTGACTTCATGACTCTGAATCTGACTCTGATTTCATGACTCTGACTCTGACTCTGACTTCATGACTCTGACTCTGACTCTGACTCCATAACTCTGACTCTGACTCTACCTTCATGACTCCGACTCTGACTCTGACTTCATAACTCTGACTCTGACTCTGACTCTGACTCTGACTCTGACTCCGACTCTGACTATGACATCATGACTCTGACTGCGACCCTGACTTCATGACTCTGACTCTGACTCTGACTTCATGACTCTCACTCTTACTCTGACTTCATGACTCTGACTCTGACTCTGACTTCAAGACTCTGACACTGACTCTAACTTCACGATTTTGATTCTGAATCTGACTTCATGTCTCTGACTCTGACTCTGACTTTATGACTCTGACTCTGACTTCATGACTCTGACTCTCACTCTGACTTCATGACTCTGACTCTGACTCTGACTATGACTCCATTACTCTGACTCTGACTCTGACTTTATGACTCTGACTCCGACTCTGACTCTGACTTCATGACTCCGACTGCGACTCTGACTCTGACTCTGACTTCATGACTCTTACTCTGACTCTGACGCCAGGACTCTGACTCTGACTCTGACTTCATGACTCTGATTCTGAATCTGACTTCATGACTCTGACTCCGACTCTGACTTCATGACTCTGACTCTGACTCTGACTTCAGGACTCTGACTCTGACTCTGACTTCATGACTCTGACTCTGAATCTGAATCTGACTCTGACTTCACGACTCTGACTGTGACTCTGACTTCATGACTCTGACTGCGACTCTGACTTCATGACTCTGACTCTGACTTTGACTTTATGACTCTGACTCTGACTCTGACTTCAAGACTCTGACTCTGACTCTGACTTCACGATTTTGATTCTGAATCTGACTTCATGACTCTGACTCTGACTCTCTCTTTATGACTCTGACTCTGACTTCATGACTCTGACTCTTACTCTGACTTCATGACTCTGACTCTGACTCTGACTCTGACTCTGACTCCATTACTCTGACTCTGACTCTGACTTCATGACTCTGACTCCGACTCTGACTCTGACTTCACGAATCTGATTCTGAATCTGACTTCATGACTCTGACTCTGACTCTGACTTCAGGACTCTGACTCTGACTTTGACTTCATGACTCTGACTCTGACTCTGATTATGACTCCATTACTCTGACTCTGACTCTGACTTTATGACTCTGACTCCGACTCTGACTCTGACTTCATGACTCCGACTTCGACTCTGACTCTGACTCTGACTCTGACTTCATGACTCTGACTCTGACTCTGACGCCAGGACTCTGACTCTGACTCTGACTTCATGACTCTGATTCTGAATCTGACTTCATGACTCTGACTCCGACTCTGACTTCATGACTCTGACTCTGACTCTGACGTCAGGACTCTGACTCTGACTCTGACTTCATGACTCTGTCTCTGAATCTGAATCTGACTCTGACTTCACGACTCTGACTGTGACTCTGACTTCATGACTCTGACTGCGGCTCTGACTTCATGACTCTGACTCTGACTTTGACTTTATGACTCTGACTTCATGACTCTGACTGTGACTCTGACTTCAAGACTCTGACTCTGACTCTGACTTCACGATTTTGATTCTGAATCTGACTTCATGACTCTGACTCTGACTCTGACTTTATGACTCTGACTCTGACTTCATGACTCTGACTCTTACTCTGACGTCATGACTCCGACTCTGACTCTGACTCTGACTCTGACTCTCACTCCATTACTCTGACTCTGACTCTGACTTTATGACTGTGACTCTGACTTCATAATTCTGACTCGCACTCTGACTTTATGACTCTGACTCTGACTCTGACTATGACTCCATTACTCTGACTCTGACTCTGACTTTATGACTCTGACTCCGACTCTGACTCTGACGTCATGACTCCGACTGCGACTCTGACTCTGACTCTGACTTCATGACTCTGACTCTGACTCTGACTTCATGACTCTGACTCTGACTCTGACGCCAGGACTCTGACTCTGACTCTGACTTCATGACTCTGATTCTGAATCTGACTTCATGACTCTGACTCCGACTCTGACTTCATGACTCTGACTCTGACTCTGACTTCAGGACTCTGACTCTGACTCTGACTTCATGACTCTGACTCTGAATCTGAATCTGACTCTGACTTCACGACTCTGACTGTGACTCTGACTTCATGACTCTGACTGCGACTCTGACTTCATGACTCTGACTCTGACTTTGACTTTATGACTCTGACTCTGACTCTGACTTCAAGACTCTGACTCTGACTCTGACTTCACGATTTTGATTCTGAATCTGACTTCATGACTCTGACTCTGACTCTCACTTTATGACTCTGACTCTGACTTCATGACTCTGACTCTTACTCTGACTTCATGACTCTGACTCTGACTCTGACTCTGACTCTGACTCCATTACTCTGACTCTGACTCTGACTTCATGACTCTGACTCCGACTCTGACTCTGACTTCATGAATCTGATTCTGAATCTGACTTCATGACTCTGACTCTGACTCTGACTTCAGGACTCTGACTCTGACTTTGACTTCATGACTCTGACTCTGACTCTGAATCTGACTCTGACTTCACGACTCTGACTGTGACTCTGACTTCATGACTCTGACTGCGACTCTGACTTCATGACTCTGACTCTGACTCTGACTTCATGACTCTGACTCTGACTCTGACTCTGACTCTGACTCTGACTCTGACTTCAAGACTCTGACACTGACTCTAACTTCACGATTTTGATTCTGAATCTGACATCATGTCTCTGACTCTGACTCTGACTTTATGACTCTGACTTTATGACTCTGACTCTGACTTCATGACTCTGTCTCTTACTCTGACTTCATGACTCTGACTCTGACTCTGACTATGACTCCATTACTCTGACTCTGACTCTGACTTTATGACTCTGACTCTGACTTCATGACTCTGACTCTGACTCTGACTATGACTCCATTACTCTGACTCTGACTCTGACTTTATGACTCTGACTCTGACTCTGACTCTGACTTCATGACTCCGACTGCGACTCTGACTCTGACTCTGACTTCATGACTCTGACTCTGACTCTGACTTCATGACTCTGACTCTGACTCTGACTCCAGGACTCTGACTCTGACTCTGACTTCATGACTCTGATTCTGAATCTGACGTCATGACTCTGACTCCGACTCTGACTTCATGACTCTGACTCTGACTCTGACTTTATGACTCCGACTGCGACTCTGACTTCATGACTCTGACTCTGACTCTGACTTCATGACTCTGATTCTGACTCTGACTTCATGACTCTGACTCTGACTCTGACTTCAGGACTCTGACTCTGACTCTGACTTCATGACTCTGATTCTGAATCTGACTTCATGACTCTGACTCCGACTCTGACTTCAGGACTCTGACTCTGACATGACTCTGACTCTGATTCCGACTCTGAATCTGACTCTGACTCCATTACTCTGACTCTCACTTTATGACTCTAAGTCTGACTCTGACTCTGACTTCATGACTCTGATTCTGAATCTGACTTCATGACTCTGAATCTGACTCTGATTTCATGACTCTGACTCTGACTCTGACTTCATGACTCTGACTCTGACTCTGACTCCATAACTCTGACTCTGACTCTACCTTCATGACTCCGACTCTGACTCTGACTTCATAACTCTGACTCTGACTCTGACTCTGACTCTGACTCTGACTCCGACTCTGACTATGACATCATGACTCTGACTGCGACCCTGACTTCATGACTCTGACTCTGACTCTGACTTCATGACTCTCACTCTTACTCTGACTTCATGACTCTGACTCTGACTCTGACTTCAAGACTCTGACACTGACTCTAACTTCACGATTTTGATTCTGAATCTGACTTCATGTCTCTGACTCTGACTCTGACTTTATGACTCTGACTCTGACTTCATGACTCTGACTCTCACTCTGACTTCATGACTCTGACTCTGACTCTGACTATGACTCCATTACTCTGACTCTGACTCTGACTTTATGACTCTGACTCCGACTCTGACTCTGACTTCATGACTCCGACTGCGACTCTGACTCTGACTCTGACTTCATGACTCTTACTCTGACTCTGACGCCAGGACTCTGACTCTGACTCTGACTTCATGACTCTGATTCTGAATCTGACTTCATGACTCTGACTCCGACTCTGACTTCATGACTCTGACTCTGACTCTGACTTCAGGACTCTGACTCTGACTCTGACTTCATGACTCTGACTCTGAATCTGAATCTGACTCTGACTTCACGACTCTGACTGTGACTCTGACTTCATGACTCTGACTGCGACTCTGACTTCATGACTCTGACTCTGACTTTGACTTTATGACTCTGACTCTGACTCTGACTTCAAGACTCTGACTCTGACTCTGACTTCACGATTTTGATTCTGAATCTGACTTCATGACTCTGACTCTGACTCTCTCTTTATGACTCTGACTCTGACTTCATGACTCTGACTCTTACTCTGACTTCATGACTCTGACTCTGACTCTGACTCTGACTCTGACTCCATTACTCTGACTCTGACTCTGACTTCATGACTCTGACTCCGACTCTGACTCTGACTTCACGAATCTGATTCTGAATCTGACTTCATGACTCTGACTCTGACTCTGACTTCAGGACTCTGACTCTGACTTTGACTTCATGACTCTGACTCTGACTCTGAATCTGACTCTGACTCCACGACTCTGACTGTGACTCTGACTTCATGACTCTGACTGCGACTCTGACTTCATGACTCTGACTCTGACTCTGACTTCATGACTCTGACTCTGACTCTGACTCTGACTCTGACTCTGACTCTGACTTCAAGACTCTGACACTGACTCTAACTTCACGATTTTGATTCTGAATCTGACTTCATGTCTCTGACTCTGACTCTGACTTTATGACTCTGACTCTGACTTCATGACTCTGACTCTCACTCTGACTTCATGACTCTGACTCTGACTCTGACTATGACTCCATTACTCTGACTCTGACTCTGACTTTATGACTCTGACTCTGATTTTGACTCTGACTTCATGACTCCGACTGCGACTCTGACTCTGACTCTGACTTCATGACTCTGACTCTGACTCTGACTTCATGACTCTGACTCTGACTCTGACTCCAGGACTCTGACTCTGACTCTGACTTCATGACTCTGATTCTGAATCTGACGTCATGACTCTGACTCCGACTCTGACTTCATGACTCTGACTCTGACTCTGACTTTATGACTCCGACTGCGACTCTGACTTCATGACTCTGACTCTGACTCTCACTTCATGACTCTGAGTCTGACTCTGACTCTGACTTCATGACTCTGATTCTGAATCTGACTTCATGACTCTGAATCTGACTCTGATTTCATGACTCTGACTCTGACTCTGACTTCATGACTCTGACTCTGACTCTGACTTCATAACTCTGACTCTGACTCTACCTTCATGACTCCGACTCTGACTCTGACTTCATAACTCTGACTCTGACTCTGACTCTGACTCTGACTCTGACTCCGACTCTGACTATGACATCATGACTCTGACTGCGACCCTGACTTCATGACTCTGACTCTGACTCTGACTTCATGACTCTTACTCTTACTCTGACTTCATGACTCTGACTCTGACTCTGACTTCAAGACTCTGACACTGACTCTAACTTCACGATTTTGATTCTGAATCTGACTTCATGTCTCTGACTCTGACTCTGACTTTATGACTCTTACTCTGACTTCATGACTCTGACTCTCACTCTGACTTTATGACTCTGACTCTGACTCTGACTATGACTCCATTACTCTGACTCTGACTCTGACTTTATGACTCTGACTCCGACTCTGACTCTGACTTCATGACTCCGACTGCGACTCTGACTCTGACTCTGACTTCATGACTCTGACTCTGACTCTGACGCCAGGACTCTGACTCTGACTCTGACTTCATGACTCTGATTCTGAATCTGACTTCATGACTCTGACTCCGACTCTGACTTCATGACTCTGACTCTGACTCTGACTTCAGGACTCTGACTCTGACTCTGACTTCATGACTCTGACTCCGAATCTGAATCTGACTCTGACTTCACGACTCTGACTGTGACTCTGACTTCATGACTCTGACTGCGACTCTGACTTCATGACTCTGACTCTGACTTTGACTTTATGACTCTGACTCTGACTCTGACTTCAAGACTCTGACTCTGACTCTGACTTCACGATTTTGATTCTCAATCTGACTTCATGACTCTGACTCTGACTCTCACTTTATGACTCTGACTCTGACTTCATGACTCTGACTCTTACTCTGACTTCATGACTCTGACTCTGACTCTGACTCTGACTCTGACTCCATTACTCTGACTCTGACTCTGACTTCATGACTCTGACTCCGACTCTGACTCTGACTTCATGAATCTGATTCTGAATCTGACTTCATGACTCTGACTCTGACTCTGACTTCAGGACTCTGACTCTGACTTTGACTTCATGACTCTGACTCTGACTCTGAATCTGACTCTGACTCCACGACTCTGACTGTGACTCTGACTTCATGACTCTGACTGCGACTCTGACTTCATGACTCTGACTCTGACTCTGACTTCATGACTCTGACTCTGACTCTGACTCTGACTCTGACTCTGACTCTGACTTCAAGACTCTGACACTGACTCTAACTTCACGATTTTGATTCTGAATCTGACTTCATGTCTCTGACTCTGACTCTGACTTTATGACTCTGACTCTGACTTCATGACTCTGACGCTTACTCTGACTTCATGACTCTGACTCTGACTCTGACTATGACTCCATTACTCTGACTCTGACTCTGACTTTATGACTCTGACTCTGACTCTGACTCTGACTTCATGACTCCGACTGCGACTCTGACTCTGACTCTGACTTCATGACTCTGACTCTGACTCTGACTTCATGACTCTGACTCTGACTCTGACTCCAGGACTCTGACTCTGACTCTGACTTCATGACTCTGATTCTGAATCTGACGTCATGACTCTGACTCCGACTCTGACTTCATGACTCTGACTCTGACTCTGACTTTATGACTCCGACTGCGACTCTGACTTCATGACTCTGACTCTGACTCTGACTTCATGACTCTGATTCTGACTCTGACTTCATGACTCTGACTCTGACTCTGACTTCAGGACTCTGACTCTGACTCTGACTTCATGACTCTGATTCTGAATCTGACTTCATGACTCTGACTCCGACTCTGACTTCAGGACTCTGACTCTGACTTCATGACTCTGACTCTGATTCCGACTCTGACTCTGACTCTGACTCCATTACTCTGACTCTCACTTCATGACTCTGAGTCTGACTCTGACTCTGACTTCATGACTCTGATTCTGAATCTGACTTCATGACTCTGAATCTGACTCTGATTTCATGACTCTGACTCTGACTCTGACTTCATGACTCTGACTCTGACTCTGACTTCATAACTCTGACTCTGACTCTACCTTCATGACTCCGACTCTGACTCTGACTTCATAACTCTGACTCTGACTCTGACTGTGACTCTGACTCTGACTCCGACTCTGACTATGACATCATGACTCTGACTGCGACCCTGACTTCATGACTCTGACTCTGACTCTGACTTCATGACTCTCACTCTTACTCTGACTTCATGACTCTGACTCTGACTCTGACTTCAAGACTATGACACTGACTCTAACTTCAGGATTTTGATTCTGAATCTGACTTCATGTCTCTGACTCTGACTCTGACTTTATGACTCTGACTCTGACTTCATGACTCTGACTCTCACTCTGACTTTATGACTCTGACTCTGACTCTGACTATGACGCCATTACTCTGACTCTGACTCTGACTTTATGACTCTGACTCCGACTCTGACTCTGACTTCATGACTCCGACTGCGACTCTGACTCTGACTCTGACTTCATGACTCTGACTCTGACTCTGACTTCATGACTCTGACTCTGACTCTGACGCCAGGACTCTGACTCTGACTCCGACTTCATGACTCTGATTCTGAATCTGACTTCATGACTCTGACTCCGACTCTGACTTTATGACTCCGACTGCGACTCTGACTTCATGACTCTGACTCTGACTCTGACTTCATGACTCTGATTCTGACTCTGACTTCATGACTCTGACTCTGACTCTGACTTCAGGACTCTGACTCTGACTCTGACTTCATGACTCTGATTCTGAATCTGACTTCATGACTCTGACTCCGACTCTGACTTCAGGACTCTGACTCTGACTTCATGACTCTGACTCTGATTCTGACTCTGACTCTGACTCTGACTTCATGACTCTGACTCTGACTCTGACTCTCACTTCATGACTCTGACTCTGACTCTGACTCTGACTTCATGACTCTGATTCTGAATCTGACTTCATGACTCTGACTCTGACTCTGACTCTGACTTCATAACTCTGACTCTGACTCTACCTTCATGACTCCGACTCTGACTCTGACTTCATAACTCTGACTCTGACTCTGACTCTGACTCTGACTCTGACTCCGACTCTGACTATGACATCATGACTCTGACTGCGACCCTGACTTCATGACTCTGACTCTGACTCTGACTTCATGACTCTCACTCTTACTCTGACTTCATGACTCTGACTCTGACTCTGACTTCAAGACTCTGACACTGACTCTAACTTCACGATTTTGATTCTGAATCTGACTTCATGTCTCTGACTCTGACTCTGACTTTATGACTCTGACTCTGACTTCATGACTCTGACTCTCGCTCTGACTTTATGACTCTGACTCTGACTCTGACTATGACTCCATTACTCGGACTCTGACTCTGACTTTATGACTCTGACTCCGACTCTGACTCTGACTTCATGACTCCGACTGCGACTCTGACTCTGACTTCATGACTCTGACTCTGACTCTGACTTCATGACTCTGACTCTGACTCTGACGCCAGGACTCTGACTCTGACTCTGACTTCATGACTCTGAGTCTGAATCCGACTTCATGACTCTGACTCCGACTCTGACTTCATGACTCTGACTCTGACTCTGACTTCAGGACTCTGACTCTGACTCTGACTTCATGACTCTGACTCTGAATCTGAATCTGACTCTGACTTCACGACTCTGACTGTGACTCTGACTTCATGACTCTGACTGCGACTCTGACTTCATGACTTTGACTCTGACTTTGACTTTATGACTCTGACTTCATGACTTCGACTCTGACTCTGACTTCAAGACTCTGACTCTGACTCTGACTTCACGATTTTGATTCTGAATCTGACTTCATGACTCTGACTCTGACTCTGACTTTATGACTCTGACTCTGACTTCATGACTCTGACTCTGACTCTGACTCTGACTCTCACTCCATTACTCTGACTCTGACTCTGACTTCATGACTCTGACTCCGACTCTGACTCTGACTTTATGAGTCCGACTGCGACTCTGTTTTCATGACTCTGACTCTGACTCTGACTTCATGACTCTGACTCTGACTCTGACTTCAGGACTCTGACTCTGACTCTGACTTCAAGACTCTGACTCTGACTCTGACTTCACGATTTTGATTCTGAATCTGACTTCATGACTCTGACTCTGACTCTGACTTTATGAGTCTGACTCTGACTTCATGACTCTGACTCTTACTCTGACTTCATGACTCCGACTCTGATTCTGACTCTGAGTCTGACTCTGACTCCATTACTCTGACTCTGACTCTGACTTCATGACTCTGACTCTGACTCTGACTCTCACTTCATGACTCTGACTCTGACTCTGACTCTGACTTCATGACTCTGATTCTGAATCTGACTTCATGACTCTGAATCTGACTCTGATTTCATGACTCTGACTCTGACTCTGACTTCATGACTCTGACTCTGACTCTGACTTCATAACTCTGACTCTGACTCTACCTTCATGACTCCGACTCTGACTCTGACTTCATAACTCTGACTCTGACTCTGACTCTGACTCTGACTCTGACTCCGACTCTGACTATGACATCATGACTCTGACTGCGACCCTGACTTCATGACTCTGACTCTGACTCTGACTTCATGACTCTCACTCTTACTCTGACTTCATGACTCTGACTCTGACTCTGACTTCAAGACTCTGACACTGACTCTAACTTCACGATTTTGATTCTGAATCTGACTTCATGTCTCTGACTCTGACTCTGACTTTATGACTCTGACTCTGACTTCATGACTCTGACTCTCGCTCTGACTTTATGACTCTGACTCTGACTCTGACTATGACTCCATTACTCGGACTCTGACTCTGACTTTATGACTCTGACTCCGACTCTGACTCTGACTTCATGACTCCGACTGCGACTCTGACTCTGACTTCATGACTCTGACTCTGACTCTGACTTCATGACTCTGACTCTGACTCTGACGCCAGGACTCTGACTCTGACTCTGACTTCATGACTCTGAGTCTGAATCCGACTTCATGACTCTGACTCCGACTCTGACTTCATGACTCTGACTCTGACTCTGACTTCAGGACTCTGACTCTGACTCTGACTTCATGACTCTGACTCTGAATCTGAATCTGACTCTGACTTCACGACTCTGACTGTGACTCTGACTTCATGACTCTGACTGCGACTCTGACTTCATGACTTTGACTCTGACTTTGACTTTATGACTCTGACTTCATGACTTTGACTCTGACTCTGACTTCAAGACTCTGACTCTGACTCTGACTTCACGATTTTGATTCTGAATCTGACTTCATGACTCTGACTCTGACTCTGACTTTATGACTCTGACTCTGACTTCATGACTCTGACTCTTACTCTGACTTCATGACTCCGACTCTGACTCTGACTCTGACTCTGACTTTATGAGTCCGACTGCGACTCTGTTTTCATGACTCTGACTCTGACTCTGACTTCATGACTCTGACTCTGACTCTGACTTCATGACTCTGACTCTGACTCTGACTTCATGACTCTGACTCCGACTCTGACTCTGACTTTATGAGTCCGACTGCGACTCTGTTTTCATGACTCTGACTCTGACTCTGACTTCATGACTCTGACTCTGACTCTGACTTCAGGACTCTGACTCTGACTCTGACTTCAAGACTCTGACTCTGACTCTGACTTCACGATTTTGATTCTGAATCTGACTTCATGACTCTGACTCTGACTCTGACTTTATGAGTCTGACTCTGACTTCATGACTCTGACTCTTACTCTGACTTCATGACTCCGACTCTGATTCTGACTCTGAGTCTGACTCTGACTCCATTACTCTGACTCTGACTCTGACTTCATGACTCTGACTCTGACTCTGACTCTCACTTCATGACTCTGACTCTGACTCTGACTCTGACTTCATGACTCTGATTCTGAATCTGACTTCATGACTCTGAATCTGACTCTGATTTCATGACTCTGACTCTGACTCTGACTTCATGACTCTGACTCTGACTCTGACTTCATAACTCTGACTCTGACTCTACCTTCATGACTCCGACTCTGACTCTGACTTCATAACTCTGACTCTGACTCTGACTCTGACTCTGACTCTGACTCCGACTCTGACTATGACATCATGACTCTGACTGCGACCCTGACTTCATGACTCTGACTCTGACTCTGACTTCATGACTCTCACTCTTACTCTGACTTCATGACTCTGACTCTGACTCTGACTTCAAGACTCTGACACTGACTCTAACTTCACGATTTTGATTCTGAATCTGACTTCATGTCTCTGACTCTGACTCTGACTTTATGACTCTGACTCTGACTTCATGACTCTGACTCTCACTCTGACTTTATGACTCTGACTCTGACTCTGACTATGACTCCATTACTCGGACTCTGACTCTGACTTTATGACTCTGACTCCGACTCTGACTCTGACTTCATGACTCCGACTGCGACTCTGACTCTGACTTCATGACTCTGACTCTGACTCTGACTTCATGACTCTGACTCTGACTCTGACGCCAGGACTCTGACTCTGACTCTGACTTCATGACTCTGATTCTGAATCTGACTTCATGACTCTGACTCCGACTCTGACTTCATGACTCTGACTCTGACTCTGACTTCAGGACTCTGACTCTGACTCTGACTTCATGACTCTGACTCTGAATCTGAATCTGACTCTGACTTCACGACTCTGACTGTGACTCTGACTTAATGACTCTGACTGCGACTCTGACTTCATGACTCTGACTCTGACTTCGACTTTATGACTCTGACTTCATGACTCTGACTCTGACTCTGACTTCAAGACTCTGACTCTGACTCTGACTTCACGATTTTGATTCTGAATCTGACTTCATGACTCTGACTCTGACTCTGACTTTATGACTCTGACTCTGACTTCATGACTCTGACTCTTACTCTGACTTCATGACTCCGACTCTGACTCTGACTCTGACTCTGACTCTCACTCCATTACTCTGACTCTGACTCTGACTTCATGACTCTGACTCCGACTCTGACTCTGACTTTATGACTCCGACTGCGACTCTGACTTCATGACTCTGACTCTGACTCTGACTTCATGACTCTGACTCTGACTCTGACTTCATGACTCTGACTCTGACTCTGACTTCAGGACTCTGACTCTGACTCTGACTTCAAGACTCTGACTCTGACTCTGACTTCACGATTTTGATTCTGAATCTGACTTCATGACTCTGACTCTGACTCTGACTTTATGAGTCTGACTCTGACTTCATGACTCTGACTCTTACTCTGACTTCATGACTCCGACTCTGACTCTGACTCTGACTCTGACTCTCACTCCATTACTCTGACTCTGACTCTGACTTTATGACTCTGACTCTGACTTCATGACTCTGACACTCACTCTGACTTTATGACTCTGACTCTGACTCTGACTATGACTCCATTACTCTGACTCTGACTCTGACTTTATGACTCTGACTCCGACTCTGACTCTGACTTCATGACTCCGACTGCGACTCTGACTCTGACTCTGACTTCATGACTCTGACTCTGACTCTGACTTCATGACTCTGACTCTGACTCTGACTTCATGACTCCGACTCTGACTCTGACGCCAGGACTCTGACTCTGACTCTGACTTCATGACTCTGATTCTGAATCTGACTTCATGACTCTGACTCCGACTCTGACTTCATGACTCTGACTCTGACTCTGACTTCAGGACTCTGACTCTGACTCTGACTTCATGACTCTGACTCTGAATCTGAATCTGACTCTGACTTCACGACTCTGACTGTGACTCTGACGTCATGACTCTGACTCCGACTGTGACTTCATGACTCTGACTCTGACCCTGACTTTATGACTCCGACTGCGACTCTGACTTCATGACTCTGACTCTGACTCTGACTTCATGACTCTGATTCTGACTCTGACTTCATGACTATGACTCTGACTCTGACTTCAGGACTCTGACTCTCACTCTGACTTCATGACTCTGATTCTGAATCTGACTTCATGACTCTGACTCCGACTCTGACTTCAGGACTCTGACTCTGACTCTGACTTCATGACTCTGACTCTGACTCTGACTCTGACTCTGACTCTGACTCTGACTTCAAGACTCTGACACTGACTCTAACTTCACGATTTTGATTCTGAATCTGACTTCATGTCTCTGACTCTGACTCTGACTTTATGACTCTGACTCTGACTTCATGACTCTGACTCTGACTTCATGACTCTGACTCTCGCTCTGACTTTATGACTCTGACTCTGACTCTGACTATGACTCCATTACTCGGACTCTGACTCTGACTTTATGACTCTGACTCCGACTCTGACTCTGACTTCACGACTCCGACTGCGACTCTGACTCTGACTTCATGACTCTGACTCTGACTCTGACTTCATGACTCTGACTCTGACTCTGACGCCAGGACTCTGACTCTGACTCTGACTTCATGACTCTGAGTCTGAATCCGACTTCATGACTCTGACTCCGACTCTGACTTCATGACTCTGACTCTGACTCTGACTTCAGGACTCTGACTCTGACTCTGACTTCATGACTCTGACTCTGAATCTGAATCTGACTCTGACTTCACGACTCTGACTGTGACTCTGACTTCATGACTCTGACTGCGACTCTGACTTCATGACTTTGACTCTGACTTTGACTTTATGACTCTGACTTCATGACTTTGACTCTGACTCTGACTTCAAGACTCTGACTCTGACTCTGACTTCACGATTTTGATTCTGAATCTGACTTCATGACTCTGACTCTGACTCTGACTTTATGACTCTGACTCTGACTTCATGACTCTGACTCTTACTCTGACTTCATGACTCCGACTCTGACTCTGACTCTGACTCTGACTCTCACTCCATTACTCTGACTCTGACTCTGACTTCATGACTCTGACTCCGACTCTGACTCTGACTTTATGAGTCCGACTGCGACTCTGACTTCATGACTCTGACTCTGACTCTGACTTCATGACTCTGACTCTGACTCTGACTTCAGGACTCTGACTCTGACTCTGACTTCAAGACTCTGACTCTGACTCTGACTTCACGATTTTGATTCTGAATCTGACTTCATGACTCTGACTCTGACTCTGACTTTATGAGTCTGACTCTGACTTCATGACTCTGACTCTTACTCTGACTTCATGACTCCGACTCTGATTCTGACTCTGAGTCTGACTCTGACTCCATTACTCTGACTCTGACTCTGACTTCATGACTCTGACTCTGACTCTGACTCTCACTTCATGACTCTGACTCTGACTCTGACTCTGACTTCATGACTCTGATTCTGAATCTGACTTCATGACTCTGAATCTGACTCTGATTTCATGACTCTGACTCTGACTCTGACTTCATGACTCTGACTCTGACTCTGACTTCATAACTCTGACTCTGACTCTACCTTCATGACTCCGACTCTGACTCTGACTTCATAACTCTGACTCTGACTCTGACTCTGACTCTGACTCTGACTCCGACTCTGACTATGACATCATGACTTTGACTGCGACCCTGACTTCATGACTCTGACTCTGACTCTGACTTCATGACTCTCACTCTTACTCTGACTTCATGACTCTGACTCTGACTCTGACTTCAAGACTCTGACACTGACTCTAACTTCACGATTTTGATTCTGAATCTGACTTCATGTCTCTGACTCTGACTCTGACTTTATGACTCTGACTCTGACTTCATGACTCTGACTCTCACTCTGACTTTATGACTCTGACTCTGACTCTGACTATGACTCCATTACTCGGACTCTGACTCTGACTTTATGACTCTGACTCCGACTCTGACTCTGACTTCATGACTCCGACTGCGACTCTGTCTCTGACTTCATGACTCTGACTCTGACTCTGACTTCATGACTCTGACTCTGACTCTGACGCCAGGACTCTGACTCTGACTCTGACTTCATGACTCTGATTCTGAATCTGACTTCATGACTCTGACTCCGACTCTGACTTCATGACTCTGACTCTGACTCTGACTTCAGGACTCTGACTCTGACTCTGACTTCATGACTCTGACTCTGAATCTGAATCTGACTCTGACTTCACGACTCTGACTGTGACTCTGACTTCGACTTTATGACGCTGACTTCATGACTCTGACTCTGACTCTGACTTCAAGACTCTGACTCTGACTCTGACTTCACGATTTTGATTCTGAATCTGACTTCATGACTCTGACTCTGACTCTGACTTTATGACTCTGACTCTGACTTCATGACTCTGACTCTTACTCTGACTTCATGACTCCGACTCTGACTCTGACTCTGACTCTGACTCTCACTCCATTACTCTGACTCTGACTCTGACTTCATGACTCTGACTCCGACTCTGACTCTGACTTTATGACTCCGACTGCGACTCTGACTTCATGACTCTGACTCTGACTCTGACTGCATGACTCTGACTCTGACTCTGACTTCATGACTCTGACTCTGACTCTGACTTCAGGACTCTGACTCTGACTCTGACTTCAAGACTCTGACTCTGACTCTGACTTCACGATTTTGATTCTGAATCTGACTTCATGACTCTGACTCTGACTCTGACTTTATGAGTCTGACTCTGACTTCATGACTCTGACTCTTACTCTGACTTCATGACTCCGACTCTGACTCTGACTCTGACTCTGACTCTCACTCCATTACTCTGACTCTGACTCTGACTTTATGACTCTGACTCTGACTTCATGACTCTGACACTCACTCTGACTTTATGACTCTGACTCTGACTCTGACTATGACTCCATTACTCTGACTCTGACTCTGACTTTATGACTCTGACTCCGACTCTGACTCTGACTTCATGACTCCGACTGCGACTCTGACTCTGACTCTGATTTCATGACTCTGACTCTGACTCTGACTTCATGACTCTGACTCTGACTCTGACTTCATGACTCCGACTCTGACTCTGACGCCAGGACTCTGACTCTGACTCTGACTTCATGACTCTGATTCTGAATCTGACTTCATGACTCTGACTCCGACTCTGACTTCATGACTCTGACTCTGACTCTGACTTCAGGACTCTGACTCTGACTCTGACTTCATGACTCTGACTCTGAATCTGAATCTGACTCTGACTTCACGACTCTGACTGTGACTCTGACGTCATGACTCTGACTCCGACTGTGACTTCATGACTCTGACTCTGACCCTGACTTTATGACTCCGACTGCGACTCTGACTTCATGACTCTGACTCCGACTCTGACTTCATGACTCTGATTCTGACTCTGACTTCATGACTATGACTCTGACTCTGACTTCAGGACTCTGACTCTCACTCTGACTTCATGACTCTGATTCTGAATCTGACTTCATGACTCTGACTCCGACTCTGACTTCAGGACTCTGACTCTGACTCTGACTTCATGACTCTGACTCTGACTCTGACTCTGACTCTGACTCTGACTCTGACTTCAAGACTCTGACACTGACTCTAACTTCACGATTTTGATTCTGAATCTGACTTCATGTCTCTGACTCTGACTCTGACTTTATGACTCTGACTCTGACTTCATGACTCTGACTCTTACTCTGACTACGACTCCATTACTCGGACTCTGACTCTGACTTTATGACTCTGACTCCGACTCTGACTCTGACTTCATGACTTTGACTCTGACTTCATGACTCTGACTCTGACGCTGACTTCATGACTCCGACTCTGACTCTGACTCTGACTCTGACTTCATGACTCTGACTCTGACTCAGACTTCATGACTCTGACTTCATGACTCTGACCCTGACTCTGACTTCATGACTCTGACTCGGACTCTGACTTCATGACTCTGACTCTGACTCTGACTTCATGACTCTGACTCTGACTCTGACTCTGACTCTGACTTCATGACTTTGACTCTGACTCTGACTTCATGACTCTGACTCTGACTCTGACTTCATGACTCTGACTCTGACTCTGACTTCATGACTCTGACTCTTACTTCATGACTCTGACTCTGACTCTGACTTCATGACTCTTACTCTGACTACCACTCTGACTTCATGACTATGACTCTGACTCTGACTTCATGACTCCGACTGCGACTCTGACTCTGACTTCATGACTCTGACTCTGACTCTGACTTCATGACTCTGACTCTGACTCTGACGCCAGGACTCTGACTCTGACTCTGACTTCATGACTCTGATTCTGAATCTGACTTCATGACTCTGACTCCGACTCTGACTTCATGACTCTGACTCTGACTCTGACTTCAGGACTCTGACTCTGACTCTGACTTCATGACTCTGACTCTGAATCTGAATCTGACTCTGACTTCACGACTCTGACTGTGACTCTGACTCAATGACTCTGACTGCGACTCTGACTTCATGACTCTGACTCTGACTTCGACTTTATGACTCTGACTTCATGACTCTGACTCTGACTCTGACTTCAAGACTCTGACTCTGACTCTGACTTCACGATTTTGATTCTGAATCTGACTTCATGACTCTGACTCTGACTCTGACTTTATGACTCTGACTCTGACTTCATGACTCTGACTCTTACTCTGACTTCATGACTCCGACTCTGACTCTGACTCTGACTCTGACTCTCACTCCATTACTCTGACTCTGACTCTGACTTCATGACTCTGACTCCGACTCTGACTCTGACTTTATGACTCCGACTGCGACTCTGACTTCATGACTCTGACTCTGACTCTGACTTCATGACTCTGACTCTGACTCTGACTTCATGACTCTGACTCTGACTCTGACTTCAGGACTCTGACTCTGACTCTGACTTCAAGACTCTGACTCTGACTCTGAATTCACGATTTTGATTCTGAATCTGACTTCATGACTCTGACTCTGACTCTGACTTTATGAGTCTGACTCTGACTTCATGACTCTGACTCTTACTCTGACTTCATGACTCCGACTCTGACTCTGACTCTGACTCTGACTCTGATTTCATGACTCTGACTCTGACTCTGACTTCATGACTCTGACTCTGACTCTGACTTCATAACTCTGACTCTGACTCTACCTTCATGACTCCGACTCTGACTCTGACTTCATAACTCTGACTCTGACTCTGACTCTGACTCTGACTCTGACTCCGACTCTGACTATGACATCATGACTTTGACTGCGACCCTGACTTCATGACTCTGACTCTGACTCTGACTTCATGACTCTCACTCTTACTCTGACTTCATGACTCTGACTCTGACTCTGACTTCAAGACTCTGACACTGACTCTAACTTCACGATTTTGATTCTGAATCTGACTTCATGTCTCTGACTCTGACTCTGACTTTATGACTCTGACTCTGACTTCATGACTCTGACTCTCACTCTGACTTTATGACTCTGACTCTGACTCTGACTATGACTCCATTACTCGGACTCTGACTCTGACTTTATGACTCTGACTCCGACTCTGACTCTGACTTCATGACTCCGACTGCGACTCTGTCTCTGACTTCATGACTCTGACTCTGACTCTGACTTCATGACTCTGACTCTGACTCTGACGCCAGGACTCTGACTCTGACTCTGACTTCATGAATCTGATTCTGAATCTGACTTCATGACTCTGACTCCGACTCTGACTTCATGACTCTGACTCTGACTCTGACTTCAGGACTCTGACTCTGACTCTGACTTCATGACTCTGACTCTGAATCTGAATCTGACTCTGACTTCACGACTCTGACTGTGACTCTGACTTCGACTTTATGACTCTGACTTCATGACTCTGACTCTGACTCTGACTTCAAGACTCTGACTCTGACTCTGACTTCACGATTTTGATTCTGAATCTGACTTCATGACTCTGACTCTGACTCTGACTTTATGACTCTGACTCTGACTTCATGACTCTGACTCTTACTCTGACTTCATGACTCCGACTCTGACTCTGACTCTGACTCTGACTCTCACTCCATTACTCTGACTCTGACTCTGACTTCATGACTCTGACTCCGACTCTGACTCTGACTTTATGACTCCGACTGCGACTCTGACTTCATGACTCTGACTCTGACTCTGACTTCATGACTCTGACTCTGACTCTGACTTCATGACTCTGACTCTGACTCTGACTTCAGGACTCTGACTCTGACTCTGACTTCAAGACTCTGACTCTGACTCTGACTTCACGATTTTGATTCTGAATCTGACTTCATGACTCTGACTCTGACTCTGACTTTATGAGTCTGACTCTGACTTCATGACTCTGACTCTTACTCTGACTTCATGACTCCGACTCTGACTCTGACTCTGACTCTGACTCTCACTCCATTACTCTGACTCTGACTCTGACTTTATGACTCTGACTCTGACTTCATGACTCTGACACTCACTCTGACTTTATGACTCTGACTCTGACTCTGACTATGACTCCATTACTCTGACTCTGACTCTGACTTTATGACTCTGACTCCGACTCTGACTCTGACTTCATGACTCCGACTGCGACTCTGACTCTGACTCTGATTTCATGACTCTGACTCTGACTCTGACTTCATGACTCTGACTCTGACTCTGACTTCATGACTCCGACTCTGACTCTGACGCCAGGACTCTGACTCTGACTCTGACTTCATGACTCTGATTCTGAATCTGACTTCATGACTCTGACTCCGACTCTGACTTCATGACTCTGACTCTGACTCTGACTTCAGGACTCTGACTCTGACTCTGACTTCATGACTCTGACTCTGAATCTGAATCTGACTCTGACTTCACGACTCTGACTGTGACTCTGACGTCATGACTCTGACTCCGACTGTGACTTCATGACTCTGACTCTGACCCTGACTTTATGACTCCGACTGCGACTCTGACTTCATGACTCTGACTCCGACTCTGACTTCATGACTCTGATTCTGACTCTGACTTCATGACTATGACTCTGACTCTGACTTCAGGACTCTGACTCTCACTCTGACTTCATGACTCTGATTCTGAATCTGACTTCATGACTCTGACTCCGACTCTGACTTCAGGACTCTGACTCTGACTCTGACTTCATGACTCTGACTCTGACTCTGACTCTGACTCTGACTCTGACTCTGACTTCAAGACTCTGACACTGACTCTAACTTCACGATTTTGATTCTGAATCTGACTTCATGTCTCTGACTCTGACTCTGACTTTATGACTCTGACTCTGACTTCATGACTCTGACTCTCACTCTGACTACGACTCCATTACTCGGACTCTGACTCTGACTTTATGACTCTGACTCCGACTCTGACTCTGACTTCATGACTTTGACTCTGACTTCATGACTCTGACTCTGACGCTGACTTCATGACTCCGACTCTGACTCTGACTCTGACTCTGACTTCATGACTCTGACTCTGACTCAGACTTCATGACTCTGACTTCATGACTCTGACCCTGACTCTGACTTCATGACTCTGACTCGGACTCTGACTTCATGACTCTGACTCTGACTCTGACTTCATGACTCTGACTCTGACTCTGACTCTGACTCTGACTTCATGACTTTGACTCTGACTCTGACTTCATGACTCTGACTCTGACTCTGACTTCATGACTCTGACTCTGACTCTGACTTCATGACTCTGACTCTTACTTCATGACTCTGACTCTGACTCTGACTTCATGACTCTTACTCTGACTACCACTCTGACTTCATGACTATGACTCTGACTCTGACTTCATGACTCCGACTGCGACTCTGACTCTGACTTCATGACTCTGACTCTGACTCTGACTTCATGACTCTGACTCTGACTCTGACGCCAGGACTCTGACTCTGACTCTGACTTCATGACTCTGATTCTGAATCTGACTTCATGACTCTGACTCCGACTCTGACTTCATGACTCTGACTCTGACTCTGACTTCAGGACTCTGACTCTGACTCTGACTTCATGACTCTGACTCTGAATCTGAATCTGACTCTGACTTCACGACTCTGACTGTGACTCTGACTCAATGACTCTGACTGCGACTCTGACTTCATGACTCTGACTCTGACTTCGACTTTATGACTCTGACTTCATGACTCTGACTCTGACTCTGACTTCAAGACTCTGACTCTGACTCTGACTTCACGATTTTGATTCTGAATCTGACTTCATGACTCTGACTCTGACTCTGACTTTATGACTCTGACTCTGACTTCATGACTCTGACTCTTACTCTGACTTCATGACTCCGACTCTGACTCTGACTCTGACTCTGACTCTCACTCCATTACTCTGACTCTGACTCTGACTTCATGACTCTGACTCCGACTCTGACTCTGACTTTATGACTCCGACTGCGACTCTGACTTCATGACTCTGACTCTGACTCTGACTTCATGACTCTGACTCTGACTCTGACTTCATGACTCTGACTCTGACTCTGACTTCAGGACTCTGACTCTGACTCTGACTTCAAGACTCTGACTCTGACTCTGAATTCACGATTTTGATTCTGAATCTGACTTCATGACTCTGACTCTGACTCTGACTTTATGAGTCTGACTCTGACTTCATGACTCTGACTCTTACTCTGACTTCATGACTCCGACTCTGACTCTGACTCTGACTCTGACTCTCACTCCATTACTCTGACTCTGACTCTGACTTTATGACTCTGACTCTGACTTCATGACTCTGACACTCACTCTGACTTTATGACTCTGACTCTGACTCTGACTATGACTCCATTACTCTGACTCTGACTCTGACTTTATGACTCTGACTCCGACTCTGACTCTGACTTCATGACTCCGACTGCGACTCTGACTCTGACTCTGACTTCATGACTCTGACTCTGACTCTGACTTCATGACTCTGACTCTGACTCTGACTTCATGACTCCGACTCTGACTCTGACGCCAGGACTCTGACTCTGACTCTGACTTCATGACTCTGATTCTGAATCTGACTTCATGACTCTGACTCCGACTCTGACTTCATGACTCTGACTCTGACTCTGACTTCAGGACTCTGACTCTGACTCTGACTTCATGACTCTGACTCTGAATCTGAATCTGACTCTGACTTCACGACTCTGACTGTGACTCTGACGTCATGACTCTGACTCCGACTCTGACTTCATGACTCTGACTCTGACCCTGACTTTATGACTCCGACTGCGACTCTGACTTCATGACTCTGACTCTGACTCTGACTTCATGACTCTGATTCTGACTCTGACTTCATGACTCTGACTCTGACTCTGACTTTATGACTCTGACTCTGACTTCATGACTCTGACTCTCACTCTGACTTTATGACTCTGACTCTGACTCTGACTATGACTCCATTACTCGGACTCTGACTCTGACTTTATGACTCTGACTCCGACTCTGACTCTGACTTCATGACTTTGACTCTGACTTCATGACTCTGACTCTGACGCTGACTTCATGACTCGGACTCTGACTCTGACTCTGACTCTGACTCTATGACTATGACTCTGACTTCATGACTCTGACTCTGACTCTGACTTCATGACTCTGACTTCATGACTCTGACCCTGACTCTGACTTCATGACTCTGACTCGGACTCTGACTTCATGACTCTGACTCTGACTCTGACTTCATGACTCTGACTCTGACTCTGACTCTGACTCTGACTTCATGACTTTGACTCTGACTCTGACTTCATGACTCTGACTCTGACTCTGACTTCATGACTCTGACTCTGACTCTGACTTCATGACTCTGACTCTTACTTCATGACTCTGACTCTGACTCTGACTTCATGACTCTTACTCTGACTACCACTCTGACTTCATGACTATGACTCTGACTCTGACTTCATGACTCCGACTGCGACTCTGACTCTGACTTCATGACTCTGACTCTGACTCTGACTTCATGACTCTGACTCTGACTCTGACGCCAGGACTCTGACTCTGACTCTGACTTCATGACTCTGATTCTGAATCTGACTTCATGACTCTGACTCCGACTCTGACTTCATGACTCTGACTCTGACTCTGACTTCAGGACTCTGACTCTGACTCTGACTTCATGACTCTGACTCTGAATCTGAATCTGACTCTGACTTCACGACTCTGACTGTGACTCTGACTTAATGACTCTGACTGCGACTCTGACTTCATGACTCTGACTCTGACTTCGACTTTATGACTCTGACTTCATGACTCTGACTCTGACTCTGACTTCAAGACTCTGACTCTGACTCTGACTTCATGACTCCGACTGCGACTCTGACTCTGACTCTGACTTCATGACTCTGACTCTGACTCTGACTTCATGACTCTGACTCTGACTCTGACTTCATGACTCCGACTCTGACTCTGACGCCAGGACTCTGACTCTGACTCTGACTTCATGACTCTGATTCTGAATCTGACTTCATGACTCTGACTCCGACTCTGACTTCATGACTCTGACTCTGACTCTGACTTCAGGACTCTGACTCTGACTCTGACTTCATGACTCTGACTCTGAATCTGAATCTGACTCTGACTTCACGACTCTGACTGTGACTCTGACGTCATGACTCTGACTCCGACTCTGACTTCATGACTCTGACTCTGACCCTGACTTTATGACTCCGACTGCGACTCTGACTTCATGACTCTGACTCTGACTCTGACTTCATGACTCTGATTCTGACTCTGACTTCATGACTATGACTCTGACTCTGACTTCAGGACTCTGACTCTGACTCTGACTTCATGACTCTGATTCTGAATCTGACTTCATGACTCTGACTCCGACTCTGACTTCAGGACTCTGACTCTGACTCTGACTTCATGACTCTGACTCTGACTCTGACTCTGACTCTGACTCTGACTCTGACTTCAAGACTCTGACACTGACTCTAACTTTACGATTTTGATTCTGAATCTGACTTTATGTCTCTGACTCTGACTCTGACTTTATGACTCTGACTCTGACTTCATGACTCTGACTCTTACTCTGACTTCATGACTCTGACTCTGACTCTGACTTTATGACTCTGACTCTGACTTCATGACTCTGACTCTCACTCTGACTTTATGACTCTGACTCTGACTCTGACTATGACTCCATTACTCGGACTCTGACTCTGACTTTATGACTCTGACTCCGACTCTGACTCTGACTTCATGACTTTGACTCTGACTTCATGACTCTGACTCTGACGCTGACTTCATGACTCGGACTCTGACTCTGACTCTGACTCTGACTCTATGACTATGACTCTGACTTCATGACTCTGACTCTGACTCTGACTTCATGACTCTGACTTCATGACTCTGACCCTGACTCTGACTTCATGACTCTGACTCGGACTCTGACTTCATGACTCTGACTCTGACTCTGACTTCATGACTCTGACTCTGACTCTGACTCTGACTCTGACTTCATGACTTTGACTCTGACTCTGACTTCATGACTCTGACTCTGACTCTGACTTCATGACTCTGACTCTGACTCTGACTTCATGACTCTGACTCTTACTTCATGACTCTGACTCTGACTCTGACTTCATGACTCTTACTCTGACTACCACTCTGACTTCATGACTATGACTCTGACTCTGACTTCATGACTCCGACTGCGACTCTGACTCTGACTTCATGACTCTGACTCTGACTCTGACTTCATGACTCTGACTCTGACTCTGACGCCAGGACTCTGACTCTGACTCTGACTTCATGACTCTGATTCTGAATCTGACTTCATGACTCTGACTCCGACTCTGACTTCATGACTCTGACTCTGACTCTGACTTCAGGACTCTGACTCTGACTCTGACTTCATGACTCTGACTCTGAATCTGAATCTGACTCTGACTTCACGACTCTGACTGTGACTCTGACTTAATGACTCTGACTGCGACTCTGACTTCATGACTCTGACTCTGACTTCGACTTTATGACTCTGACTTCATGACTCTGACTCTGACTCTGACTTCATGACTCTGACTCTGACTCTGACTTCACGATTTTGATTCTGAATCTGACTTCATGACTCTGACTCTGACTCTGACTTTATGACTCTGACTCTGACTTCATGACTCTGACTCTTACTCTGACTTCATGACTCCGACTCTGACTCTGACTCCGACTCTGACTCTCACTCCATTACTCTGACTCTGACTCTGACTTCATGACTCTGACTCCGACTCTGACTCTGACTTTATGACTCCGACTGCGACTCTGACTTCATGACTCTGACTCTGACTCTGACTTCATGACTCTGACTCTGACTCTGACTTCATGACTCTGACTCTGACTCTGACTTCAGGAATCTGACTCTGACTCTGACTTCAAGACTCTGACTCTGACTCTGACTTCACGATTTTGATTCTGAATCTGACTTCATGACTCTGACTCTGACTCTGACTTTATGAGTCTGACTCTGACTTCATGACTCTGACTCTTACTCTGACTTCATGACTCCGACTCTGACTCTGACTCTGACTCTGACTCTCACTCCATTACTCTGACTCTGACTCTGACTTTATGACTCTGACTCTGACTTCATGACTCTGACACTCACTCTGACTTTATGACTCTGACTCTGACTCTGACTATGACTCCATTACTCTGACTCTGACTCTGACTTTATGACTCTGACTCCGACTCTGACTCTGACTTCATGACTCCGACTGCGACTCTGACTCTGACTCTGACTTCATGACTCTGACTCTGACTCTGACTTCATGACTCTGACTCTGACTCTGACTTCATGACTCCGACTCTGACTCTGACGCCAGGACTCTGACTCTGACTCTGACTTCATGACTCTGATTCTGAATCTGACTTCATGACTCTGACTCCGACTCTGACTTCATGACTCTGACTCTGACTCTGACTTCAGGACTCTGACTCTGACTCTGACTTCATGACTCTGACTCTGAATCTGAATCTGACTCTGACTTCACGACTCTGACTGTGACTCTGACGTCATGACTCTGACTCCGACTCTGACTTCATGACTCTGACTCTGACCCTGACTTTATGACTCCGACTGCGACTCTGACTTCATGACTCTGACTCTGACTCTGACTTCATGACTCTGATTCTGACTCTGACTTCATGACTATGACTCTGACTCTGACTTCAGGACTCTGACTCTGACTCTGACTTCATGACTCTGATTCTGAATCTGACTTCATGACTCTGACTCCGATTCTGACTTCAGGACTCTGACTCTGACTTCATGACTCTGACTCTGACTCTGACTTCAGGACTCTGACTCTGACTTTGACTTCATGACTCTGACTCTGACTCTGAATCTGACTCTGACTCCACGACTCTGACTGTGACTCTGACTTCATGACTCTGACTGCGACTCTGACTTCATGACTCTGACTCTGACTCTGACTCTGACTTCATGACTCTGACTCTGACTCTGACTCTGACTCTGACTCTGACTCTGACTTCAAGACTCTGACACTGACTCTAACTTCACGATTTTGATTCTGAATCTGACTTCATGTCTCTGACTCTGACTCTGACTTTATGACTCTGACTCTGACTTCATGACTCTGACTCTTACTCTGACTTCATGACTCTGACTCTGACTCTGACTCTGACTTCATGACTCTGACTCTGACTCTGACTTCATGACTCTGACTCTGACTCTGACTTCATGACTCTGACTCTGACTCTGACTTCATGACTCTGACTCTGACTCTGACTCTGACTCTGACTTCATGACTCTGACTCTGACTCTGACTCTGACTCTGACTTCATGACTCTGCCTCTGACTCTGACTTCATGACTCTGACCCTGACTCTGACTCTGACTTCATGACTCTGACTCTGACTCTGACTTCATGACTTGGACTCTGACTCTGACTCTGACTCTGACTCTGACTTCATGACTCTGACTCTGACTCTGACTTCATGACTCTGACTCTGACTCTGACTTCATGACTCTGACTCTGACTCTGACTGTATGACTTTGTCTCTGACTCTGACTTCATGACTCTGACTTCATGACTCTGACTCTGACCCTGACTCTGACTTCATGACTCTGACTCGGACTCTGACTTCATGACTCTGACTCTGACTCTGACTTCATGACTCTGACTCTGACTCTGACTTCATGACTCTGACTCTGACTCTGACTTCATGACTCTGACTCTGACTCTGACTTCATGACTCTGACTCGGACTTCATGACTCTGACTCTGACTCTGACTTCATGACTCTTACTCTGACTACCACTCTGACTTCATGACTATGACTCTGACTCTGAATTCATGACTCTGACTCTCACTCTGACTTCATGACTCTGACTCTGACTCTGACTTCATGACTCTGACTCTGACTCTGACTTCATGACTTGGACTCTGACTCTGACTCTGACTCCATAACTCTGACTGTGACTCTGACTTCATGACCCTGACCCTGACTCTTACTTCATGACTCTGACTCTGACTCTATGACTTTGACTCTGACTTCATGACTCTGACTCTGACTCTGAGTTCATGACTCCTACTCTGACTCTGACTCTGAATCTGACTCTGACTTCATGACTCTGACTCTGACTCTGACTTCATGACTCTGACTCTGACTCTGACTCTGACTTCATGACTCTGACTCTGACTCTGACCCTGACTCTGACTCTGACTTCATGACTCTGACTCTGACTCTGACTTTATGACTCTGTCTCTGATTCTGACTTCATGACTCTGACTTCATGACTCCGACCCTGACTCTGACTTCATGACTCTGACTCGGACTCTGACTTTATGACTTTTACTCTGACTCTGACTTCATGACTCTGACTCTGACTCTGACTTCATGACTCTGACTCTGACTCTGACTTCATGACTCTGACTCTGACTCTGACTTCATGACTCTGACTCTGACTTTGACTTCATGACTCTGACTCTGACTTCATGACTATGACTCTGACTCTGACTTCATGACTCTTACTCTGACTACCACTCTGACTTCATGACTATGACTCTGACTCTGACTTCATGACTCTGACTCTCACTCTTACTTCATGACTCTGACTCTGACTCTGACTTCTTGACTCTGACTCTGACTCTGACTTCATGACTCTGACTGTGACTCTGACTTCATGACTCTGACCCAGACTCTGACTTTACGACTCTGACTCTGACTCTGACTTCATGATTTTGACTCTGACTCTGACTTTATGACTCTGACTATGACTCTGACTTCATGACTCTGACTCTGACTCTGACTTCATGACTCTGACTTCATGACTCTGACCCTGACTCTGACTTCATGACTCTGACTCGGACTCTGACTTCATGACTCTGACTCTGACTCTGACTTCATGACTCTGACTCTGACTCTGACTCTGACTCTGACTTCATGACTTTGACTCTGACTCTGACTCTGACTTCATGACTCTGACTCTTACTTCATGACTCTGACTCTGACTCTGACTTCATGACTCTTACTCTGACTACCACTCTGACTTCATGACTATGACTCTGACTCTGACTTCATGACTCTGACTCTCACTCTGACTTCATGACTCTGACTCTGACTCTGACTTCATGACTCTGACTCTGACTCTGACTTTATGACTTGGACTCTGACTCTGACTCTGACTCTGACTCTGACTCTGACTCTGACTCTGACTTCATGACTCTGACTCTGACTCTGACTTCATGACTCTGACTCTGACTCTGACTTCATGACGCTGACTCTGACTCTGACTACATGACTCTGACTCTGACTCTGACTTCATGACTCTGGCCCTGACTCTGACTCTGACTTCATGACTCTGACTCTGACTCTGACTTCATGACTCTGACTCTGCCTCTGACTTCATGACTCTGACTCTGCCTCTGACTTCATGACTCTGACTCTGACTATGACTTCGTGACTCTAACTCTGACTCTGACTCTGACTTCATGACTCTGACTCTGACTCTGACTTCATGACTCTGACCCTGACTCTGACTCTGACTTCATGACTCTGACTCTTACTCTGACTCTGACTCTGACTTCATGACTCTGACTCTGCCTCTGACTTCATGACTCTGACTCTGACTATGACTTTGTGACTCTAACTCTGACTCTGACTCTGACTTCATGACTCTGACTCTGACTCTGACTTCATGACTCTGACTCTGACTTTGACTTCATGACTCCGACTCTGACTCTGACTTCATGACTTGGACTCTGACTCTGACTCTGACTCTGACTCTGACTTCATGACTATGACTCTGACTCTGACTTCATGACTCTGACTCTGACTCTGACTTCATGACTCTGACTCTGACTCTGACTTCATGACTCTGACTCTGACTCTGACTTCATGACTCTGACTCTGACTCTGACTTCATGACTCTGACTCGGACTTCATGACTCTGACTCTGACTCTGACTTCATGACTCTTACTCTGACTACCACTCTGACTTCATGACTATGACTCTGACTCTGACTTCATGACTCTGACTCTCACTCTGACTTCATGACTCTGACTCTGACTCTGACTTCATGACTCTGACTCTGACTCTGACTTCATGACTTGGACTCTGACTCTGACTCTGACTCCATAACTCTGTCTGTGACTCTGACTTCATGACCCTGACCCTGACTCTTACTTCATGACTCTGACTCTGACTTTATGACTTTGACTCTGACTTCATGACTCTGACTCTGACTCTGAGTTCATGACTCCTACTCTGACTCTGACTCTGAATCTGACTCTGACTTCATGACTCTGACTCTGACTCTGACTTCATGACTCTGACTCTGACTCTGACTCTGACTCTGACTTCATGACTCTGACTCTGACTCTGACTCTGACTCTGACTTCATGACTCTGCCTCTGACTCTGACTTCATGACTCTGACCCTGACTCTGACTCTGACTTCATGACTCTGACTCTGACTCTGACTTCATGACTTGGACTCTGACTCTGACTCTGACTCTGACTCTGACTTCATGACTATGACTCTGACTCTGACTTCATGACTCTGACTCTGACTCTGACTTCATGACTCTGACTCTGACTCTGACTTCATGACTCTGACTCTGACTCTGACTGTATGACTTTGTCTCTGACTCTGACTTCATGACTCTGACTTCATGACTCTGACTCTGACCCTGACTCTGACTTCATGACTCTGACTCGGACTCTGACTTCATGACTCTGACTCTGACTCTGACTTCATGACTCTGACTCTGACTCTGACTTCATGACTCTGACTCTGACTCTGACTTCATGACTCTGACTCTGACTCTGACTTCATGACTCTGACTCGGACTTCATGACTCTGACTCTGACTCTGACTTCATGACTCTTACTCTGACTACCACTCTGACTTCATGACTATGACTCTGACTCTGAATTCATGACTCTGACTCTCACTCTGACTTCATGACTCTGACTCTGACTCTGACTTCATGACTCTGACTCTGACTCTGACTTCATGACTTGGACTCTGACTCTGACTCTGACTCCATAACTCTGACTGTGACTCTGACTTCATGACCCTGACCCTGACTCTTACTTCATGACTCTGACTCTGACTCTATGACTTTGACTCTGACTTCATGACTCTGACTCTGACTCTGAGTTCATGACTCCTACTCTGACTCTGACTCTGAATCTGACTCTGACTTCATGACTCTGACTCTGACTCTGACTTCATGACTCTGACTCTGACTCTGACTCTGACTTCATGACTCTGACTCTGACTCTGACCCTGACTCTGACTCTGACTTCATGACTCTGACTCTGACTCTGACTTTATGACTCTGTCTCTGATTCTGACTTCATGACTCTGACTTCATGACTCCGACCCTGACTCTGACTTCATGACTCTGACTCGGACTCTGACTTTATGACTTTGACTCTGACTCTGACTTCATGACTCTGACTCTGACTCTGACTTCATGACTCTGACTCTGACTCTGACTTCATGACTCTGACTCTGACTCTGACTTCATGACTCTGACTCTGACTTTGACTTCATGACTCTGACTCTGACTTCATGACTATGACTCTGACTCTGACTTCATGACTCTTACTCTGACTACCACTCTGACTTCATGACTATGACTCTGACTCTGACTTCATGACTCTGACTCTCACTCTTACTTCATGACTCTGACTCTGACTCTGACTTCTTGACTCTGACTCTGACTCTGACTTCATGACTCTGACTGTGACTCTGACTTCATGACTCTGACCCAGACTCTGACTTTACGACTCTGACTCTGACTCTGACTTCATGATTTTGACTCTGACTCTGACTTTATGACTCTGACTATGACTCTGACTTCATGACTCTGACTCTGACTCTGACTTCATGACTCTGACTTCATGACTCTGACCCTGACTCTGACTTCATGACTCTGACTCGGACTCTGACTTCATGACTCTGACTCTGACTCTGACTTCATGACTCTGACTCTGACTCTGACTCTGACTCTGACTTCATGACTTTGACTCTGACTCTGACTCTGACTTCATGACTCTGACTCTTACTTCATGACTCTGACTCTGACTCTGACTTCATGACTCTTACTCTGACTACCACTCTGACTTCATGACTATGACTCTGACTCTGACTTCATGACTCTGACTCTCACTCTGACTTCATGACTCTGACTCTGACTCTGACTTCATGACTCTGACTCTGACTCTGACTTTATGACTTGGACTCTGACTCTGACTCTGACTCTGACTCTGACTCTGACTCTGACTCTGACTTCATGACTCTGACTCTGACTCTGACTTCATGACTCTGACTCTGACTCTGACTTCATGACGCTGACTCTGACTCTGACTACATGACTCTGACTCTGACTCTGACTTCATGACTCTGGCCCTGACTCTGACTCTGACTTCATGACTCTGACTCTGACTCTGACTTCATGACTCTGACTCTGCCTCTGACTTCATGACTCTGACTCTGCCTCTGACTTCATGACTCTGACTCTGACTATGACTTCGTGACTCTAACTCTGACTCTGACTCTGACTTCATGATTCTGACTCTGACTCTGACTTCATGACTCTGACCCTGACTCTGACTCTGACTTCATGACTCTGACTCTTACTCTGACTCTGACTCTGACTTCATGACTCTGACTCTGCCTCTGACTTCATGACTCTGACTCTGACTATGACTTTGTGACTCTAACTCTGACTCTGACTCTGACTTCATGACTCTGACTCTGACTCTGACTTCATGACTCTGACTCTGACTTTGACTTCATGACTCCGACTCTGACTCTGACTTCATGACTTGGACTCTGACTCTGACTCTGACTCTGACTCTGACTTCATGACTATGACTCTGACTCTGACTTCATGACTCTGACTCTGACTCTGACTTCATGACTCTGACTCTGACTCTGACTTCATGACTCTGACTCTGACTCTGACTTCATGACTCTGACTCTGACTCTGACTCTGACTCTGACTTCATGACTCTGCCTCTGACTCTGACTTCATGACTCTGACCCTGACTCTGACTTCATGACTCTGACTCTGACTCTGACTTCATGACTCTGACTCTGACTCTGACTTCATGACTCTGACTCTGACTCTGACTTCATGACTCTGACTCTGACTCTGACTTCATGACTCTGACTCGGACTTCATGACTCTGACTCTGACTCTGACTTCATGACTCTTACTCTGACTACCACTCTGACTTCATGACTATGACTCTGACTCTGACTTCATGACTCTGACTCTCACTCTGACTTCATGACTCTGACTCTGACTCTGACTTCATGACTCTGACTCTGACTCTGACTTCATGACTTGGACTCTGACTCTGACTCTGACTCCATAACTCTGTCTGTGACTCTGACTTCATGACCCTGACCCTGACTCTTACTTCATGACTCTGACTCTGACTTTATGACTTTGACTCTGACTTCATGACTCTGACTCTGACTCTGAGTTCATGACTCCTACTCTGACTCTGACTCTGAATCTGACTCTGACTTCATGACTCTGACTCTGACTCTGACTTCATGACTCTGACTCTGACTCTGACTCTGACTTCATGACTCTGACTCTGACTCTGACCCTGACTCTGACTCTGACTTCATGACTCTGACTCTGACTCTGACTTCATGACTCTGTCTCTGATTCTGACTTCATGACTCTGACTTCATGACTCCGACCCTGACTCTGACTTCATGACTCTGACTCGGACTCTGACTTTATGACTCTGACTCTGACTCTGACTTCATGACTCTGACTCTGACTCTGACTCTGACTCTGACTTCATGACTCTGACTCTGACTCTGACTTTATGACTCTGACTCTGACTCTGACTTCATGACTTTGACTCTGACTCTGACTTCATGACTCTGACTCTGACTCTGACTTCATGACTCTGACTCTGACTCTGACTTCATGACTCTGACTCTGACTTTGACTTCATGACTCTGACTCTGACTTCATGACTATGACTCTGACTCTGACTTCATGACTCTTACTCTGACTACCACTCTGACTTCATGACTATGACTCTGACTCTGACTTCATGACTCTGACTCTCACTCTGACTTCATGACTCTGACTCTGACTCTGACTTCATGACTCTGACTCTGACTCTGACTTCATGACTCTGACTCTGACTCTGACTTCATGACTCTGACTCTGACTCTGACTTCATGACTCTGACTCGGACTTCATGACTCTGACTCTGACTCTGACTTCATGACTCTTACTCTGACTACCACTCTGACTTCATGACTATGACTCTGACTCTGACTTCATGACTCTGACTCTCACTCTGACTTCATGACTCTGACTCTGACTCTGACTTCATGACTCTGACTCTGACTCTGACTTCATGACTTGGACTCTGACTCTGACTCTGACTCCATAACTCTGTCTGTGACTCTGACTTCATGACCCTGACCCTGACTCTTACTTCATGACTCTGACTCTGACTTTATGACTTTGACTCTGACTTCATGACTCTGACTCTGACTCTGAGTTCATGACTCCTACTCTGACTCTGACTCTGAATCTGACTCTGACTTCATGACTCTGACTCTGACTCTGACTTCATGACTCTGACTCTGACTCTGACTCTGACTTCATGACTCTGACTCTGACTCTGACCCTGACTCTGACTCTGACTTCATGACTCTGACTCTGACTCTGACTTCATGACTCTGTCTCTGATTCTGACTTCATGACTCTGACTTCATGACTCCGACCCTGACTCTGACTTCATGACTCTGACTCGGACTCTGACTTTATGACTCTGACTCTGACTCTGACTTCATGACTCTGACTCTGACTCTGACTCTGACTCTGACTTCATGACTCTGACTCTGACTCTGACTTTATGACTCTGACTCTGACTCTGACTTCATGACTTTGACTTTGACTCTGACTTCATGACTCTGACTCTGACTCTGACTTCATGACTCTGACTCTGACTCTGACTTCATGACTCTGACTCTGACTTTGACTTCATGACTCTGACTCTGACTTCATGACTATGACTCTGACTCTGACTTCATGACTCTTACTCTGACTACCACTCTGACTTCATGACTATGACTCTGACTCTGACTTCATGACTCTGACTCTCACTCTTACTTCATGACTCTGACTCTGACTCTGACTTCATGACTCTGAATCTGACTCTGACTTCATGACTTGGACTCTGACTCCGACTCTGACTCTGACTCTGACTCTGACTCTGACTCTGACTTCATGACTCTGACTCTGACTCTGACTTCATGACTCTGACTCTGACTTCATGACTCTGACTCTGACTCTGACGTCATGACTCTGACTCTGACTCTGACTTCATGACTCTGACTCTGATTATGACTTCATGACTCTGACTCTGACTCTGACTCTGACTTCATGACTCTGACTCTGACTCTGACTCCATGACTCTGACTGTGACTCTGACTTCATGACTCTGACCCTGACTCTGACTTCACGACTCTGACTCTGACTCCGACTTCATGACTTTGACTCTGACGTCATGACTCTGACTTTGACTCTGACTCCATGACTCCGACTCTGACTCTGACTCTGACTCTGACTTCATGACTATGACTTTGACGTCATGACTCTGACTCTCACGCTGACTTCATGACTCTGACCTCATGACTCTGATCCTGACTCTGACTTCATGACTCTGACTCGAACTCTGACTCTGACTCTGACTTCATGACTCTGACTCTGACTCTGACTTCATGACTCTGACTCTGACTCTGACTTCATGACTCTGACTCTGACTCTGACTTCATGACTCTGACTCTGACTCTGACTTCATGACTTGGACTCTGACTCTGACTCTGACTTCATGACTCTGACTCTGACTCTGACTTCATGACTCTGACTCTGACTCTGACTTCATGACTCTGACTCTGCCTCTGACTTCATGACTCTGACTCTGACTATGACTCCGTGACTCTAACTCTGACTTCATGACTCTGACTCTGACTCTGACTTCATGACTCTGACTCTGACTCTGACTTCATGACTCTGACTCTGACTCTGACTTCATGACTCTGACTCTGACTCTGACTCTGAATTCGTGACTCTGACTTCATGACTATGACTCTGACTCTGACTTCATGACTCTGACTCTGACTCTGACTCTGACTCTGACTTCATGACTCTGACTTTGACTCTGACTTCATGACTTTGACTCTGACTCTGACTTAATGACTCTGACTCTGACTCTGACTCTGACTTCATGACTTTGACTCTGACTCTGACTTCATGACTCTGACTCTGACTCTGACTTCATGACTCTGACTCTGACTCTGACTTCATGACTCTGACTCTGACTCTGACTCTGACTTCATGACTCTGACTCTGACTCTGACTTCATGACTCTTACTCTGACTACCACTCTGACTTCATGACTATGACTCTGACTCTGACTTCATGACTCTGACTCTGACTCTGACTTCATGACTCTGACTCTGACTCTGACTTCATGACTGTGACTCTGACTCTGACTTCATGACTTGGACTCTGACTCTGACTCTGACTCTGACTCGGACTCTGACTCAGACTCTGACTTCATGACTCTGACTCTGACTCTGACTTCATGACTCTGACTGTGACTCTGACTTCATGACTCTGACTCTGACTCTTACTTCATGACTCTGACTCTGACTCTGACTTCATGACTCTGACTCTGACTCTGACTTCATGACTCTGACTCTGACTCTGACTCTGACTCTGACTTCATGACTCTGCCTCTGACTCTGACTTCATGACTCTGACCCTGACTCTGACTCTGACTTCATGACTCTGACTGTGACTCTGACTTCATGACTTGGACTCTGACTCTGACTCTGACTCTGACTCTGACTTCATGACTATGACTCTGACTCTGACTTCATGACTCTGACTCTGACTCTGACTTCATGACTCTGACTCTGACTCTGACTTCATGACTCTGACTCTGACTCTGACTTCATGACTCTGACTCTGACTCTGACTTCATGACTCTGACTCTGACTCTGACTTCATGACTTGGACTCTGACTCTGACTCTGACTCTGACTCTGACTCTGACTCAGACTCTGACTTCATGACTCTGACTCTGACTCTGACTTCATGACTCTGACTCTGACTCTGACTTCATGACTCTGACTCTGACTCTGACTTCATGACTCTGACTCTGACTCTGACTTCATGACTCTGACTCTGACTCTGACTTCATGACTCTGACTCTGACTCTGACTCTGACTCTGACTTCATGACTCTGCCTCTGACTCTGACTTCATGACTCTGACCCTGACTCTGACTCTGACTTCATGACTCTGACTCTGACTCTGACTTCATGACTTGGACTCTGACTCTGACTCGGACTCTGACTCTGACTTCATGACTCTGACTCGGACTCTGACTTCATGACTCTGACTCTGACTCTGACTTCATGACTCTGACTCTGACTCTGACTTCATGACTCTGACTCTGACTCTGACTTCATGACTCTGACTCTGACTCTGACTTCATGACTCTGACTCGGACTTCATGACTATGACTCTGACTCTGACTTCATGACTCTTACTCTGACTACCACTCTGACTTCATGACTATGACTCTGACTCTGACTTCATGACTCTGACTCTCACTCTTACTTCATGACTCTGACTCTGACTCTGACTTCTTGACTCTGACTCTGACTCTGACTTCATGACTCTGACTGTGACTCTGACTTCATGACTCTGACCCAGACTCTGACTTTACGACTCTGACTCTGACTCTGACTTCATGATTTTGACTCTGACTCTGACTTTATGACTCTGACTATGACTCTGACTTCATGACTCTGACTCTGACTCTGACTTCATGACTCTGACTTCATGACTCTGACCCTGACTCTGACTTCATGACTCTGACTCGGACTCTGACTTCATGACTCTGACTCTGACTCTGACTTCATGACTCTGACTCTGACTCTGACTCTGACTCTGACTTCATGACTTTGACTCTGACTCTGACTCTGACTTCATGACTCTGACTCTTACTTCATGACTCTGACTCTGACTCTGACTCCATGACTCTTACTCTGACTACCACTCTGACTTCATGACTATGACTCTGACTCTGACTTCATGACTCTGACTCTCACTCTGACTTCATGACTCTGACTCTGACTCTGACTTCATGACTCTGACTCTGACTCTGACTTTATGACTTGGACTCTGACTCTGACTCTGACTCTGACTCTGACTCTGACTCTGACTCTGACTTCATGACTCTGACTCTGACTCTGACTTCATGACTGTGACTCTGACTCTGACTTCATGACGCTGACTCTGACTCTGACTACATGACTCTGACTCTGACTCTGACTTCATGACTCTGGCCCTGACTCTGACTCTGACTTCATGACTCTGACTCTGACTCTGACTTCATGACTCTGACTCTGCCTCTGACTTCATGACTCTGACTCTGCCTCTGACTTCATGACTCTGACTCTGACTATGACTTCGTGACTCTAACTCTGACTCTGACTCTGACTTCATGACTCTGACTCTGACTCTGACTTCATGACTCTGACCCTGACTCTGACTCTGACTTCATGACTCTGACTCTTACTCTGACTCTGACTCTGACTTCATGACTCTGACTCTGCCTCTGACTTCATGACTCTGACTCTGACTATGACTTTGTGACTCTAACTCTGACTCTGACTCTGACTTCATGACTCTGACTCTGACTCTGACTTCATGACTCTGACTCTGACTTTGACTTCATGACTCCGACTCTGACTCTGACTTCATGACTTGGACTCTGACTCTGACTCTGACTCTGACTCTGACTTCATGACTATGACTCTGACTCTGACTTCATGACTCTGACTCTGACTCTGACTTCATGACTCTGACTCTGACTCTGACTTCATGACTCTGACTCTGACTCTGACTTCATGACTCTGACTCCGAATCTGACTCTGACTCTGACTCTGACTCAGACTCTGACTTCATGACTCTGACTCTGACTCTGACTTCATGACTCTGACTCTGACTCTGACTTCATGACTCTGACTCTGACTCTGACTTCATGACTCTGACTCTGACTCTGACTTCATGACTCTGACTCTGACTCTGACTTCATGACTCTGACTCTGACTCTGACTTCATGACTCTGACTCTGACTCTGACTCTGACTCTGACTTCATGACTCTGCCTCTGACTCTGACTTCATGACTCTGACCCTGACTCTGACTTCATGACTCTGACTCTGACTCTGACTCTGACTTCATGACTCTGACTCTGACTCTGACTTCATGACTCTGACTCTGACTCTGACTTCATGACTCTGACTCGGACTTCATGACTCTGACTCTGACTCTGACTTCATGACTCTTACTCTGACTACCACTCTGACTTCATGACTATGACTCTGACTCTGACTTCATGACTCTGACTCTCACTCTGACTTCATGACTCTGACTCTGACTCTGACTTCATGACTCTGACTCTGACTCTGACTTCATGACTTGGACTCTGACTCTGACTCTGACTCCATAACTCTGTCTGTGACTCTGACTTCATGACCCTGACCCTGACTCTTACTTCATGACTCTGACTCTGACTTTATGACTTTGACTCTGACTTCATGACTCTGACTCTGACTCTGAGTTCATGACTCCTACTCTAACTCTGACTCTGAATCTGACTCTGACTTCATGACTCTGACTCTGACTCTGACTTCATGACTCTGACTCTGACTCTGACTCTGACTTCATGACTCTGACTCTGACTCTGACCCTGACTCTGACTCTGACTTCATGACTCTGACTCTGACTCTGACTTCATGACTCTGTCTCTGATTCTGACTTCATGACTCTGACTTCATGACTCCGACCCTGACTCTGACTTCATGACTCTGACTCGGACTCTGACTTTATGACTCTGACTCTGACTCTGACTTCATGACTCTGACTCTGACTCTGACTCTGACTCTGACTTCATGACTCTGACTCTGACTCTGACTTTATGACTCTGACTCTGACTCTGACTTCATGACTTTGACTCTGACTCTGACTTCATGACTCTGACTCTGACTCTGACTTCATGACTCTGACTCTGACTCTGACTTCATGACTCTGACTCTGACTTTGACTTCATGACTCTGACTCTGACTTCATGACTATGACTCTGACTCTGACTTCATGACTCTTACTCTGACTACCACTCTGACTTCATGACTATGACTCTGACTCTGACTTCATGACTCTGACTCTCACTCTGACTTCATGACTCTGACTCTGACTCTGACTTCATGACTCTGACTCTGACTCTGACTTCATGACTCTGACTCTGACTCTGACTTCATGACTCTGACTCTGACTCTGACTTCATGACTCTGACTCGGACTTCATGACTCTGACTCTGACTCTGACTTCATGACTCTTACTCTGACTACCACTCTGACTTCATGACTATGACTCTGACTCTGACTTCATGACTCTGACTCTCACTCTGACTTCATGACTCTGACTCTGACTCTGACTTCATGACTCTGACTCTGACTCTGACTTCATGACTTGGACTCTGACTCTGACTCTGACTCCATAACTCTGTCTGTGACTCTGACTTCATGACCCTGACCCTGACTCTTACTTCATGACTCTGACTCTGACTTTATGACTTTGACTCTGACTTCATGACTCTGACTCTGACTCTGAGTTCATGACTCCTACTCTGACTCTGACTCTGAATCTGACTCTGACTTCATGACTCTGACTCTGACTCTGACTTCATGACTCTGACTCTGACTCTGACTCTGACTTCATGACTCTGACTCTGACTCTGACCCTGACTCTGACTCTGACTTCATGACTCTGACTCTGACTCTGACTTCATGACTCTGTCTCTGATTCTGACTTCATGACTCTGACTTCATGACTCAAACCCTGACTCTGACTTCATGACTCTGACTCGGACTCTGACTTTATGACTCTGACTCTGACTCTGACTTCATGACTCTGACTCTGACTCTGACTCTGACTCTGACTTCATGACTCTGACTCTGACTCTGACTTTATGACTCTGACTCTGACTCTGACTTCATGACTTTGACTCTGACTCTGACTTCATGACTCTGACTCTGACTCTGACTTCATGACTCTGACTCTGAATCTGACTTCATGACTCTGACTCTGACTTTGACTTCATGACTCTGACTCTGACTTCATGACTATGACTCTGACTCTGACTTCATGACTCTTACTCTGACTACCACTCTGACTTCATGACTATGACTCTGACTCTGACTTCATGACTCTGACTCTCACTCTTACTTCATGACTCTGACTCTGACTCTGACTTCATGACTCTGAATCTGACTCTGACTCTGACTCTGACTCTGACTTCATGACTATGACTTTGACGTCATGACTCTGACTCTCACGCTGACTTCATGACTCTGACTTCATGACTCTGATCCTGACTCTGACTTCATGACTCTGACTCGAACTCTGACTCTGACTCTGACTTCATGACTCTGACTCTGACTCTGACTTCATGACTCTGACTCTGACTCTGACTTCATGACTCTGACTCTGACTCTGACTTCATGACTCTGACTCTGACTCTGACTTCATGACTTGGACTCTGACTCTGACTCTGACTTCATGACTCTGACTCTGACTCTGACTTCATGACTCTGACTCTGACTCTGACTTCATGACTCTGACTCTGCCTCTGACTTCATGACTCTGACTCTGACTATGACTTCGTGACTCTAACTCTGACTTCATGACTCTGACTCTGACTCTGACTTCATGACTCTGACTCTGACTCTGACTTCATGACTCTGACTCTGACTCTGACTTCATGACTCTGACTCTGACTCTGACTCTGAATTCGTGACTCTGACTTCATGACTATGACTCTGACTCTGACTTCATGACTCTGACTCTGACTCTGACTCTGACTCTGACTTCATGACTCTGACTTTGACTCTGACTTCATGACTTTGACTCTGACTCTGACTTAATGACTCTGACTCTGACTCTGACTCTGACTTCATGACTTTGATTCTGACTCTGACTTAATGACTCTGACTCTGACTCTGACTTCATGACTCTGACTCTGACTCTGACTTCATGACTCTGACTCTGACTCTGACTCTGACTTCATGACTCTGACTCTGACTCTGACTTCATGACTCTTACTCTGACTACCACTCTGACTTCATGACTATGACTCTGACTCCGACTTCATGACTCTGACTCTGACTCTGACTTCATGACTCTGACTCTGACTCTGACTTCATGACTCTGACTCTGACTCTGACTTCATGACTTGGACTCTGACTCTGACTCTGACTCTGACTCGGACTCTGACTCAGACTCTGACTTCATGACTCTGACTCTGACTCTGACTTCATGACTCTGACTGTGACTCTGACTTCATGACTCTGACTCTGACTCTTACTTCATGACTCTGACTCTGACTCTGACTTCATGACTCTGACTCTGACTCTGACTTCATGACTCTGACTCTGACTTTGACTCTGACTCTGACTTCATGACTCTGCCTCTGACTCTGACTTCATGACTCTGACCCTGACTCTGACTCTGACTTCATGACTCTGACTGTGACTCTGACTTCATGACTTGGACTCTGACTCTGACTCTGACTCTGACTCTGACTTCATGACTATGACTCTGACTCTGACTTCATGACTCTGACTCTGACTCTGACTTCATGACTCTGACTCTGACTCTGACTTCATGACTCTGACTCTGACTCTGACTTCATGACTCTGACTCTGACTCTGACTTCATGACTCTGACTCTGACTCTGACTTCATGACTTGGACTCTGACTCTGACTCTGACTCTGACTCTGACTCTGACTCAGACTCTGACTTCATGACTCTGACTCTGACTCTGACTTCATGACTCTGACTCTGACTCTGACTTCATGACTCTGACTCTGACTCTGACTTCATGACTCTGACTCCGAATCTGACTCTGACTCTGACTCTGACTCAGACTCTGACTTCATGACTCTGACTCTGACTCTGACTTCATGACTCTGACTCTGACTCTGACTTCATGACTCTGACTCTGACTCTGACTTCATGACTCTGACTCTGACTTTGACTTCATGACTCTGACTCTGACTTCATGACTATGACTCTGACTCTGACTTCATGACTCTTACTCTGACTACCACTCTGACTTCATGACTATGACTCTGACTCTGACTTCATGACTCTGACTCTCACTCTTACTTCATGACTCTGACTCTGACTCTGACTTCTTGACTCTGACTCTGACTCTGACTTCATGACTCTGACTGTGACTCTGACTTCATGACTCTGACCCAGACTCTGACTTTACGACTCTGACTCTGACTCTGACTTCATGATTTTGACTCTGACACTGACTTTATGACTCTGACTATGACTCTGACTTCATGACTCTGACTCTGACTCTGACTTCATGACTCTGACTTCATGACTCTGACCCTGACTCTGACTTCATGACTCTGACTCGGACTCTGACTTCATGACTCTGACTCTGACTCTGACTTCATGATTCTGACTCTGACTCTGACTCTGACTCTGACTTCATGACTTTGACTCTGACTCTGACTCTGACTTCATGACTCTGACTCTTACTTCATGACTCTAACTCTGACTCTGACTTCATGACTCTTACTCTGACTACCACTCTGACTTCATGACTATGACTCTGACTCTGACTTCATGACTCTGACTCTCACTCTGACTTCATGACTCTGACTCTGACTCTGACTTCATGACTCTGACTCTGACTCTGACTTTATGACTTGGACTCTGACTCTGACTCTGACTCTGACTCTGACTCTGACTTTGACTTTCACTTCATGACTCTGACTCTGACTCTGACTTCATGACTCTGACTCTGACTCTGACTTCATGACGCTGACTCTGACTCTGACTACATGACTCTGACTCTGACTCTGACTTCATGACTCTGGCCCTGACTCTGACACTGACTTCATGACTCTGACTCTGACTCTGACTTCATGACTCTGACTCTGACTCTGACTTCATGACTCTGACTCTGCCTCTGACTTCATGACTCTGTCTCTGACTATGACTTCGTGACTCTAACTCTGACTCTGACTCTGACTTCATGACTCTGACTCTGACTCTGACTTCATGACTCTGACCCTGACTCTGACTCTGACTTCATGACTCTGACTCTTACTCTGACTCTGACTCTGACTTCATGACTCTGACTCTGCCTCTGACTTCATGACTCTGACTCTGACTATGACTTTGTGACTCTAACTCTGACTCTGACTCTGACTTCATGACTCTGACTCTGACTCTGACTTCATGACTCTGACTCTGACTTTGACTTCATGACTCCGACTCTGACTCTGACTTCATGACTTGGACTCTGACTCTGACTCTGACTCTGACTCTGACTTCATGACTATGACTCTGACTCTGACTTCATGACTCTGACTCTGACTCTGACTTCATGACTCTGACTCTGACTCTGACTTCATGACTCTTACTCTGACTCTGACTTCATGACTCTGACTCCGAATCTGACTCTGACTCTGACTCTGACTCAGACTCTGACTTCATGACTCTGACTCCGACTCTGACTTCATGACTCTGACTCTGACTCTGACTTCATGACTCTGACTCTGACTCTGACTTCATGACTCTGACTCTGACTCTGACTTCATGACTCTGACTCTGACTCTGACTTCATGACTCTGACTCTGACTCTGACTTCATGACTCTGACTCTGACTCTGACTCTGACTCTGACTTCATGACTCTGCCTCTGACTCTGACTTCATGACTCTGACCCTGACTCTGACTTCATGACTCTGACTCTGACTCTGACTTCATGACTCTGACTCTGACTCTGACTTCATGACTCTGACTCTGACTCTGACTTCATGACTCTGACTCTGACTCTGACTTCATGACTCTGACTCGGACTTCATGACTCTGACTCTGACTCTGACTTCATGACTCTTACTCTGACTACCACTCTGACTTCATGACTATGACTCTGACTCTGACTTCATGACTCTGACTCTCACTCTGACTTCATGACTCTGACTCTGACTCTGACTTCATGACTCTGACTCTGACTCTGACTTCATGACTTGGACTCTGACTCTGACTCTGACTCCATAACTCTGTCTGTGACTCTGACTTCATGACCCTGACCCTGACTCTTACTTCATGACTCTGACTCTGACTTTATGACTTTGACTCTGACTTCATGACTCTGACTCTGACTCTGAGTTCATGACTCCTACTCTGACTCTGACTCGAATCTGACTCTGACTTCATGACTCTGACTCTGACTCTAACTTCATGACTCTGACTCTGACTCTGACTCTGACTTCATGACTCTGACTCTGACTCTGACCCTGACTCTGACTCTGACTTCATGACTCTGACTCTGACTCTGACTTCATGACTCTGTCTGTGATTCTGACTTCATGACTCTGACTTCATGACTCCGACCCTGACTCTGACTTCATGACTCTGACTCGGACTCTGACTTTATGACTCTGACTCTGACTCTGACTTCATGACTCTGACTCTGACTCTGACTCTGACTCTGACTTCATGACTCTGACTCTGACTTCATGACTCTGACTCTGACTTTGACTTCATGACTCTGACTCTGACTTCATGACTATGACTCTGACTCTGACTTCATGACTCTTACTCTGACTACCACTCTGACTTCATGACTATGACTCTGACTCTGACTTCATGACTCTGACTCTCACTCTTACTTCATGACTCTGACTCTGACTCTGACTTCATGACTCTGAATCTGACTCTGACTTCATGACTTGGACTCTGACTCTGACTTCATGACTCTGACTCTCACTCTGACTTCATGACTCTGACTCTGACTCTGACTTCATGACTCTGACTCTGACTCTGACTTTATGACTTGGACTCTGACTCTGACTCTGACTCTGACTCTGACTCTGACTTTGACTCTCACTTCATGACTCTGACTCTGACTCTGACTTCATGACTCTGACTCTGACTCTGACTTCATGACGCTGACTCTGACTCTGACTACATGACTCTGACTCTGACTCTGACTTCATGACTCTGGCCCTGACTCTGACACTGACTTCATGACTCTGACTCTGACTCTGACTTCATGACTCTGACTCTGACTCTGACTTCATGACTCTGACTCTGCCTCTGACTTCATGACTCTGACTCTGACTATGACTTCGTGACTCTAACTCTGACTCTGACTCTGACTTCATGACTCTGACTCTGACTCTGACTTCATGACTCTGACCCTGACTCTGACTCTGACTTCATGACTCTGACTCTTACTCTGACTCTGACTCTGACTTCATGACTCTGACTCTGCCTCTGACTTCATGACTCTGACTCTGACTATGACTTTGTGACTCTAACTCTGACTCTGACTCTGACTTCATGACTCTGACTCTGACTCTGACTTCATGACTCTGACTCTGACTTTGACTTCATGACTCCGACTCTGACTCTGACTTCATGACTTGGACTCTGACTCTGACTCTGACTCTGACTCTGACTTCATGACTATGACTCTGACTCTGACTTCATGACTCTGACTCTGACTCTGACTTCATGACTCTGACTCTGACTCTGACTTCATGACTCTTACTCTGACTCTGACTTCATGACTCTGACTCCGAATCTGACTCTGACTCTGACTCTGACTCAGACTCTGACTTCATGACTCTGACTCTGACTCTGACTTCATGACTCTGACTCTGACTCTGACTTCATGACTCTGACTCTGACTCTGACTTCATGACTCTGACTCTGACTCTGACTTCATGACTCTGACTCTGACTCTGACTTCATGACTCTGACTCTGACTCTGACTTCATGACTCTGACTCTGACTCTGACTCTGACTCTGACTTCATGACTCTGCCTCTGACTCTGACTTCATGACTCTGACCCTGACTCTGACTTCATGACTCTGACTCTGACTCTGACTTCATGACTCTGACTCTGACTCTGACTTCATGACTCTGACTCTGACTCTGACTTCATGACTCTGACTCTGACTCTGACTTCATGACTCTGACTCGGACTTCATGACTCTGACTCTGACTCTGACTTCATGACTCTTACTCTGACTACCACTCTGACTTCATGACTATGACTCTGACTCTGACTTCATGACTCTGACTCTCACTCTGACTTCATGACTCTGACTCTGACTCTGACTTCATGACTCTGACTCTGACTCTGACTTCATGACTTGGACTCTGACTCTGACTCTGACTCCATAACTCTGTCTGTGACTCTGACTTCATGACCCTGACCCTGACTCTTACTTCATGACTCTGACTCTGACTTTATGACTTTGACTCTGACTTCATGACTCTGACTCTGACTCTGAGTTCATGACTCCTACTCTGACTCTGACTCGAATCTGACTCTGACTTCATGACTCTGACTCTGACTCTAACTTCATGACTCTGACTCTGACTCTGACTCTGACTTCATGACTCTGACTCTGACTCTGACCCTGACTCTGACTCTGACTTCATGACTCTGACTCTGACTCTGACTTCATGACTCTGTCTCTGATTCTGACTTCATGACTCTGACTTCATGACTCCGACCCTGACTCTGACTTCATGACTCTGACTCGGACTCTGACTTTATGACTCTGACTCTGACTCTGACTTCATGACTCTGACTCTGACTCTGACTCTGACTCTGACTTCATGACTCTGACTCTGACTCTGACTTTATGACTCTGACTCTGACTCTGACTTCATGACTCTGACTCTGACTCTGACTTCATGACTCTGACTCTGACTTCATGACTCTGACTCTGACTTTGACTTCATGACTCTGACTCTGACTTCATGACTATGACTCTGACTCTGACTTCATGACTCTTACTCTGACTACCACTCTGACTTCATGACTATGACTCTGACTCTGACTTCATGACTCTGACTCTCACTCTTACTTCATGACTCTGACTCTGACTCTGACTTCATGACTCTGAATCTGACTCTGACTTCATGACTTGGACTCTGACTTCATGACTCTGACTCTGACTCTGACGTCATGACTCTGACTCTGACTCTGACTTCATGACTCTGACTCCTACTTCATGACTCTGACTCTGACTCTGACGTCATGACTCTGACTCTGACTCTGACTTCATGACTCTGACTCTGATTATGACTTCATGACTCTGACTCTGACTCTGACTCTGACTTTATGACTCTGACTCTGACTCTGACTCCATGACTCTGACTGTGACTCTGACTTCATGACTCTGACCCTGACTCTGACTTCACGACTCTGACTCTGACTCCGACTTCATGACTTTGACTCTGACTTCATGACTCTGACTTTGACTCTGACTCCATGACTCCGACTCTGACTCTGACTCTGACTCTGACTTCATGACTATGACTTTGACGTCATGACTCCGACTCTCACGCTGACTTCATGACTCTGACTTCATGACTCTGATCCTGACTCTGACTTCATGACTCTGACTCGAACTCTGACTCTGACTCTGACTTCATGACTCTGACTCTGACTCTGACTTCATGACTCTGACTCTGACTCTGACTTCATGACTCTGACTCTGACTCTGACTTCATGACTCTGACTCTGACTCTGACTTCATGACTTGGACTCTGACTCTGACTCTGACTTCATGACTCTGACTCTGACTCTGACTTCATGACTCTGACTCTGACTCTGACTTCATGACTCTGACTCTGCCTCTGACTTCATGACTCTGACTCTGACTATGACTTCGTGACTCTAACTCTGACTTCATGACTCTGACTCTGACTCTGACTTCATGACTCTGACTCTGACTCTGACTTCATGACTCTGACTCTGACTCTGACTCTGAATTCGTGACTCTGACTTCATGACTATGACTCTGACTCTGACTTCATGACTCTGACTCTGACTCTGACTCTGACTCTGACTTCATGACTCTGACTCTGACTCTGACTTCATGACTTTGACTCTGACTCTGACTTAATGACTCTGACTCTGACTCTGACTCTGACTTCATGACTTTGACTCTGACTCTGACTTCATGACTCTGACTCTGACTCTGACTTCATGACTCTGACTCTGACTCTGACTCCATGACTCTGACTCTGACTCTGACTCTGACTTCATGACTCTGACTCTGACTCTGACTTCATGACTCTTACTCTGACTACCACTCTGACTTCATGACTATGACTCTGACTCTGACTTCATGACTCTGACTCTGACTCTGACTTCATGACTCTGACTCTGACTCTGACTTCATGACTCTGACTCTGACTCTGACTTCATGACTTGGACTCTGACTCTGACTCTGACTCTGACTCGGACTCTGACTCAGACTCTGACTTCATGACTCTGACTCTGACTCTGACTTCATGACTCTGACTGTGACTCTGACTTCATGACTCTGACTCTGACTCTGACTTCATGACTCTGACTGTCACTCTGACTTCATGACTCTGACTCTGACTCTGACTTCATGACTCTGACTCTGACTCTGACTTCATGACTCTGACTTTGACTCTGACTTCATGACTCTGACTCTGACTCTGAGTTCATGACTCCGACTCTGACTCTGACTCTGACTTTGACTCTGACTTCATGACTCTGACTCTGACTCTGACTGTATGACTCTGTCTCTGACTCTGACTTCATGACTCTGACTTCATGACTCTGACCCTGACTCTGACTTCATGACTCTGACTCGGACTCTGACTTCATGACTCTGACTCTGACTCTGACTTCATGACTCTGACTCTGACTTCATGACTCTGACTCTGACACTGACTTCATGACTCTTACTCTGACTACCACTCTGACTTCATGACTATGACTCTGAGTCTGACTTCATGACTCTGACTCTCACTCTTACTTCATGACTCTGACTCTGACTCTGACTTCATGACTCTGACTCTGACTCTGACTTCATGACTTGGACTCTGACTCTGACTCTGACTCTGACTATGACTCTGACTCTGACTCTGACTTCATGACTCTGACTCTGACTCTGACTTCATGACTCTGACTCTGACTTCATGACTCTGACTCTGACTCTGACGTCATGACTCTGACTCTCACTCTGACTTCATGACTCTGACTTTGACTCTCACTCTGACCTCATGACTATGACTCTGACTCTGACTTCATGACTCTTACTCTGACTCTGACTTCATGACTCTGACTCTGACTCTGACTTCATGACTCTGACTCTGACTCTCACCCTGACTTCATGACTATGACTCTGACTCTGACTTCATGACTCTGACGCTGACTCTGACTTCATGACTCTGACTCTGACTCTGACTTCAGGACTCTGACTCTGACTCTCACCCTGACTTCATGACTATGACTCTGACTCTGACTTCATGACTCTGACTCTGACTCTGACTTCATGACTTGGACTCTGACTCTGACTCTGACTCCATAACTCTGTCTGTGACTCTGACTTCATGACCCTGACCCTGACTCTTACTTCATGACTCTGACTCTGACTTTATGACTTTGACTCTGACTTCATGACTCTGACTCTGACTCTGAGTTCATGACTCCTACTCTGACTCTGACTCTGAATCTGACTCTGACTTCATGACTCTGACTCTGACTCTGACTCTGACTTCATGACTCTGACTCTGACTCTGACCCTGACTTCATGACTCTGACAGTGACTCTGACTTCATGACTCTGACCCTGACTCTGACTTCATGACTCTGACTCTGACTCTGACTTCATGACTTTGACTCTGACTTCATGACTCTGACTCTGACTCTGACTTCATGACTCTGACTCTGACTCTGACTTCATGACTTGGACTCTGACTCTGACTCTGACTCCATAACTCTGTCTGTGACTCTGACTTCATGACCCTGACCCTGACTCTTACTTCATGACTCTGACTCTGACTTTATGACTTTGACTCTGACTTCATGACTCTGACTCTGACTCTGAGTTCATGACTCCTACTCTGACTCTGACTCTGAATCTGACTCTGACTTCATGACTCTGACTCTGACTCTGACTTCATGACTCTGACTCTGACTCTGACTCTGACTTCATGACTCTGACTCTGACTCTGACCCTGACTCTGACTCTGACTTCATGACTCTGACTCTGACTCTGACTTTATGACTCTGTCTCTGATTCTGACTTCATGACTCTGACTTCATGACTCCGACCCTGACTCTGACTTCATGACTCTGACTCGGACTCTGACTTTATGACTCTGACTCTGACTCTGACTTCATGACTCTGACTCTGACTCTGACTCTGACTCTGACTTCATGACTCTGACTCTGACTCTGACTTTATGACTCTGACTCTGACTCTGACTTCATGACTCTGACTCTGACTCTGACTTCATGACTCTGACTCTGACTCTGACTTCATGACTCTGACTCTGACTCTGACTTCATGACTCTGACTCTGACTTTGACTTCATGACTCTGACTCTGACTTCATGACTATGACTCTGACTCTGACTTCATGACTCTTACTCTGACTACCACTCTGACTTCATGACTATGACTCTGACTCTGACTTCATGACTCTGACTCTCACTCTTACTTCATGACTCTGACTCTGACTCTGAATTCATGACTCTGACTCTGACTCTGACTTCATGACTTGGACTCTGACTCTGACTCTGACTCTGACTCTGACTCTGACTCTGACTCTGACTTCATGACTCTGACTCTGACTCTGACTTCATGACTCTGACTCTGACTTCATGACTCTGACTCTGACTCTGACGTCATGACTCTGACTCCAACTCTGACTTCATGACTCTGATTCTGATTATGACTTCATGACTCTGACTCTGACTCTGACTCTGACTTCATGACTCTGACTCTGACTCTGACTCCATGACTCTGACTGTGACTCTGACTTCATGACTCTGACCCTGACTCTGACTTCACGACTCTGACTCTGACTCCGACTTCATGACTTTGACTCTGACTTCATGACTCTGACTTTGACTCTGACTCCATGACTCCGACTCAGACTCTGACTCTGACTCTGACTTCATGACTATGACTTTGACTTCATGACTCTGACTCTCACTCTGACTTCATGACTCTGACTTCATGACTCTGATCCTGACTCTGACTTCATGACTCTGACTCGAACTCTGACTCTGACTCTGACTTCATGACTCTGACACTGACTCTGACTTCATGACTTTGACTCTGACTCTGACTTCATGACTCTGACTCTGACTCTGACTTCATGACTCTGACTCTGACTCTGACTTCATGACTTGGACTCTGACTCTGACTCTGACTTCATGACTCTGACTCTGACTCTGACTTCATGACTCTGACTCTGACTCTGACTTCATGACTCTGACTCTGCCTCTGACTTCATGACTCTGACTCTGACTATGACTTCGTGACTCTAACTCTGACTTCATGACTCTGACTCTGACTCTGACTTCATGACTCTGACTCTGACTCTGACTTCATGACTCTGACTCTGACTCTGACTTCATGACTCTGACTCTGACTCTGACTCTGAATTCGTGACTCTGACTTCATGACTATGACTCTGACTCTGACTTCATGACTCTGACTCTGACTCTGACTTCATGACTTGGACTCTGACTCTGACTCTGACTCTGACTATGACTCTGACTCTGACTCTGACTTCATGACTCTGACTCTGACTCTGACTTCATGACTCTGACTCTGACTTCATGACTCTGACTCTGACTCTGACGTCATGACTCTGACTCTCACTCTGACTTCATGACTCTGACTTTGACTCTCACTCTGACCTCATGACTATGACTCTGACTCTGACTTCATGACTCTTACTCTGACTCTGACTTCATGACTCTGACTCTGACTCTGACTTCATGACTCTGACTCTGACTCTCACCCTGACTTCATGACTATGACTCTGACTCTGACTTCATGACTCTGACGCTGACTCTGACTTCATGACTCTGACTCTGACTCTGACTTCAGGACTCTGACTCTGACTCTCACCCTGACTTCATGACTATGACTCTGACTCTGACTTCATGACTCTGACTCTGACTCTGACTTCATGACTTGGACTCTGACTCTGACTCTGACTCCATAACTCTGTCTGTGACTCTGACTTCATGACCCTGACCCTGACTCTTACTTCATGACTCTGACTCTGACTTTATGACTTTGACTCTGACTTCATGACTCTGACTCTGACTCTGAGTTCATGACTCCTACTCTGACTCTGACTCTGAATCTGACTCTGACTTCATGACTCTGACTCTGACTCTGACTCTGACTTCATGACTCTGACTCTGACTCTGACCCTGACTTCATGACTCTGACAGTGACTCTGACTTCATGACTCTGACCCTGACTCTGACTTCATGACTCTGACTCTGACTCTGACTTCATGACTTTGACTCTGACTTCATGACTCTGACTCTGACTCTGACTTCATGACTCTGACTCTGAATCTGACTTCATGACTTGGACTCTGACTCTGACTCTGACTCCATAACTCTGTCTGTGACTCTGACTTCATGACCCTGACCCTGACTCTTACTTCATGACTCTGACTCTGACTTTATGACTTTGACTCTGACTTCATGACTCTGACTCTGACTCTGAGTTCATGACTCCTACTCTGACTCTGACTCTGAATCTGACTCTGACTTCATGACTCTGACTCTGACTCTGACTTCATGACTCTGACTCTGACTCTGACTCTGACTTCATGACTCTGACTCTGACTCTGACCCTGACTCTGACTCTGACTTCATGACTCTGACTCTGACTCTGACTTTATGACTCTGTCTCTGATTCTGACTTCATGACTCTGACTTCATGACTCCGACCCTGACTCTGACTTCATGACTCTGACTCGGACTCTGACTTTATGACTCTGACTCTGACTCTGACTTCATGACTCTGACTCTGACTCTGACTCTGACTCTGACTTCATGACTCTGACTCTGACTCTGACTTTATGACTCTGACTCTGACTCTGACTTCATGACTCTGACTCTGACTCTGACTTCATGACTCTGACTCTGACTCTGACTTCATGACTCTGACTCTGACTCTGACTTCATGACTCTGACTCTGACTTTGACTTCATGACTCTGACTCTGACTTCATGACTATGACTCTGACTCTGACTTCATGACTCTTACTCTGACTACCACTCTGACTTCATGACTATGACTCTGACTCTGACTTCATGACTCTGACTCTCACTCTTACTTCATGACTCTGACTCTGACTCTGAATTCATGACTCTGACTCTGACTCTGACTTCATGACTTGGACTCTGACTCTGACTCTGACTCTGACTCTGACTCTGACTCTGACTCTGACTTCATGACTCTGACTCTGACTCTGACTTCATGACTCTGACTCTGACTTCATGACTCTGACTCTGACTCTGACGTCATGACTCTGACTCCAACTCTGACTTCATGACTCTGATTCTGATTATGACTTCATGACTCTGACTCTGACTCTGACTCTGACTTCATGACTCTGACTCTGACTCTGACTCCATGACTCTGACTGTGACTCTGACTTCATGACTCTGACCCTGACTCTGACTTCACGACTCTGACTCTGACTCCGACTTCATGACTTTGACTCTGACTTCATGACTCTGACTTTGACTCTGACTCCATGACTCCGACTCAGACTCTGACTCTGACTCTGACTTCATGACTATGACTTTGACTTCATGACTCTGACTCTCACTCTGACTTCATGACTCTGACTTCATGACTCTGATCCTGACTCTGACTTCATGACTCTGACTCGAACTCTGACTCTGACTCTGACTTCATGACTCTGACACTGACTCTGACTTCATGACTTTGACTCTGACTCTGACTTCATGACTCTGACTCTGACTCTGACTTCATGACTCTGACTCTGACTCTGACTTCATGACTTGGACTCTGACTCTGACTCTGACTTCATGACTCTGACTCTGACTCTGACTTCATGACTCTGACTCTGACTCTGACTTCATGACTCTGACTCTGCCTCTGACTTCATGACTCTGACTCTGACTATGACTTCGTGACTCTAACTCTGACTTCATGACTCTGACTCTGACTCTGACTTCATGACTCTGACTCTGACTCTGACTTCATGACTCTGACTCTGACTCTGACTTCATGACTCTGACTCTGACTCTGACTCTGAATTCGTGACTCTGACTTCATGACTATGACTCTGACTCTGACTTCATGACTCTGACTCTGACTCTGACTCTGACTCTGACTTCATGACTCTGACTCTGACTCTGACTTCATGACTTTGACTCTGACTCTGACTTAATGACTCTGACTCTGACTCTGACTTCATGACTCTGACTCTGACTCTGACTTCATGACTCTGACTCTGACTCTGACTCTGAATTCGTGACTCTGACTTCATGACTATGACTCTGACTCTGACTTCATGACTCTGACTCTGACTCTGACTCTGACTCTGACTTCATGACTCTGACTCTGACTCTGACTCTGACTATGACTCTGACTCTGACTCTGACTTCATGACTCTGACTCTGACTCTGACTTCATGACTCTGACTCTGACTTCATGACTCTGACTCTGACTCTGACGTCATGACTCTGACTCTCACTCTGACTTCATGACTCTGACTTTGACTCTCACTCTGACCTCATGACTATGACTCTGACTCTGACTCTGACTTCATGACTCTTACTCTGACTCTGACTTCATGACTCTGACTCTGACTCTGACTTCATGACTCTGACTCTGACTCTGACTTCAGGACTCTGACTCTGACTCTCACCCTGACTTCATGACTATGACTCTGACTCTGACTTCATGACTCTGACTCTGACTCTGACTTCATGACTTGGACTCTGACTCTGACTCTGACTCCATAACTCTGTCTGTGACTCTGACTTCATGACCCTGACCCTGACTCTGACTTCATGACTCTGACTCTGACTTTATGACTTTGACTCTGACTTCATGACTCTGACTCTGACTCTGAGTTCATGACTCCTACTCTGACTCTGACTCTGAATCTGACTCTGACTTCATGACTCTGACTCTGACTCTGACTCTGACTTCATGACTCTGACTCTGACTCTGACCCTGACTCTGACTCTGACTTCATGACTCTGACTCTGACTCTGACTTCATGACTCTGTCTCTGATTCTGACTTCATGACTCTGACTTCATGACTCCGACCCTGACTCTGACTTCATGACTCTGACTCGGACTCTGACTTTATGACTCTGACTCTGACTCTGACTTCATGACTCTGACTCTGACTCTGACTCTGACTCTGACTTCATGACTCTGACTCTGACTCTGACCCTGACTTCATGACTCTGACAGTGACTCTGACTTCATGACTCTGACCCTGACTCTGACTTCATGACTCTGACTCTGACTCTGACTTCATGACTTTGACTCTGACTTCATGACTCTGACTCTGACTCTGACTTCATGACTCTGACTCTGACTCTGACTTCATGACTTGGACTCTGACTCTGACTCTGACTCCATAACTCTGTCTGTGACTCTGACTTCATGACCCTGACCCTGACTCTTACTTCATGACTCTGACTCTGACTTTATGACTTTGACTCTGACTTCATGACTCTGACTCTGACTCTGAGTTCATGACTCCTACTCTGACTCTGACTCTGAATCTGACTCTGACTTCATGACTCTGACTCTGACTCTGACTTCATGACTCTGACTCTGACTCTGACTCTGACTTCATGACTCTGACTCTGACTCTGACCCTGACTCTGACTCTGACTTCATGACTCTGACTCTGACTCTGACTTTATGGCTCTGTCTCTGATTCTGACTTCATGACTCTGACTTCATGACTCCGACCCTGACTCTGACTTCATGACTCTGACTCGGACTCTGACTTTATGACTCTGACTCTGACTCTGACTTCATGACTCTGACTCTGACTCTGACTCTGACTCTGACTTCATGACTCTGACTCTGACTCTGACTTTATGACTCTGACTCTGACTCTGACTTCATGACTCTGACTCTGACTCTGACTTCATGACTCTGACTCTGACTCTGACTTCATGACTCTGACTCTGACTCTGACTTCATGACTCTGACTCTGACTTTGACTTCATGACTCTGACTCTGACTTCATGACTATGACTCTGACTCTGACTTCATGACTCTTACTCTGACTACCACTCTGACTTCATGACTATGACTCTGACTCTGACTTCATGACTCTGACTCTCACTCTTACTTCATGACTCTGACTCTGACTCTGAATTCATGACTCTGACTCTGACTCTGACTTCATGACTTGGACTCTGACTCTGACTCTGACTCTGACTCTGACTCTGACTCTGACTCTGACTTCATGACTCTGACTCTGACTCTGACTTCATGACTCTGACTCTGACTTCATGACTCTGACTCTGACTCTGACGTCATGACTCTGACTCCAACTCTGACTTCATGACTCTGATTCTGATTATGACTTCATGACTCTGACTCTGACTCTGACTCTGACTTCATGACTCTGACTCTGACTCTGACTCCATGACTCTGACTGTGACTCTGACTTCATGACTCTGACCCTGACTCTGACTTCACGACTCTGACTCTGACTCCGACTTCATGACTTTGACTCTGACTTCATGACTCTGACTTTGACTCTGACTCCATGACTCCGACTCAGACTCTGACTCTGACTCTGACTTCATGACTATGACTTTGACTTCATGACTCTGACTCTCACTCTGACTTCATGACTCTGACTTCATGACTCTGATCCTGACTCTGACTTCATGACTCTGACTCGAACTCTGACTCTGACTCTGACTTCATGACTCTGACACTGACTCTGACTTCATGACTCTGACTCTGACTCTGACTTCATGACTCTGACTCTGACTCTGACTTCATGACTCTGACTCTGACTCTGACTTCATGACTTGGACTCTGACTCTGACTCTGACTTCATGACTCTGACTCTGACTCTGACTTCATGACTCTGACTCTGACTCTGACTTCATGACTCTGACTCTGCCTCTGACTTCATGACTCTGACTCTGACTATGACTTCGTGACTCTAACTCTGACTTCATGACTCTGACTCTGACTCTGACTTCATGACTCTGACTCTGACTCTGACTTCATGACTCTGACTCTGACTCTGACTTCATGACTCTGACTCTGACTCTGACTCTGAATTCGTGACTCTGACTTCATGACTATGACTCTGACTCTGACTTCATGACTCTGACTCTGACTCTGACTCTGACTCTGACTTCATGACTCTGACTCTGACTCTGACTTCATGACTTTGACTCTGACTCTGACTTAATGACTCTGACTCTGACTCTGACTCTGACTTCATGACTTTGACTCTGACTCTGACTTCATGACTCTGACTCTGACTCTGACTTCGGGACTCTGACTCTGACCCTGACTTCATGACTCTGACTCTGACTCTGACTCTGACTTCATGACTCTGACTCTGACTCTGACTTCATGACTCTTACTCTGACTACCACTCTGACTTCATGACTATGACTCTGACTCTGACTTCATGACTCTGACTCTGACTCTGACTTCATGACTCTGACTCTGACTCTGACTTCATGACTCTGACTCTGACTCTGACTTCATGACTTGGACTCTGACTCTGACTCTGACTCTGACTCGGACTCTAACTCAGACTCTGACTTCATGACTCTGACTCTGACTTTGACTTCATGACTCTGACTGTGACTCTGACTTCATGACTCTGACTCTGACTCTGACTTCATGACTCTGACTCTGACTCTGACTTCATGACTCTGACTCTGACTCTGACTTCATGACTCTGACTCTGACTCTGACTTTGACTTCATGACTCTGACTCTGACTCTGACTCTGACTTCATGACTCTGACTCTGACTCTGACTTCATGACTCTGACAGTGACTCTGACTTCATGACTCTGACCCTGACTCTGACTTCATGACTCTGACTCTGACTCTGACTTCATGACTTTGACTCTGACTTCATGACTCTGACTCTGCCTCTGACTTCATGACTCTGACTCTGACTATGACTTCGTGACTCTAACTCTGACTTCATGACTCTGACTCTGACTCTGACTTCATGACTCTGACTCTGACTCTGACTTCATGACTCTGACTCTGACTCTGACTTCATGACTTGGACTCTGTCTCTGACTCTGACTTCATGACTCTGACTCTGACTCTGACTTCATGACTCTGACTCTGACTCTGACTTCATGACTCTGACTCTGCCTCTGACTTCATGACTCTGACTCTGACTATGACTTCGTGACTCTTACTCTGACTTCATGACTCTGACTCTGACTCTGACTTCATGACTCTGACTCTGACTCTGACTCTGAATTCGTGACTCTGACTTCATGACTATGACTCTGACTCTGACTTCATGACTCTGACTCTGACTCTGACTCTGACTCTGACTTCATGACTCTGACTCTGACTCTGACTTCATGACTTTGACTCTGACTCTGACTTAATGACTCTGACTCTGACTCTGACTCTGACTTCATGACTTTGACTCTGACTCTGACTTCATGACTCTGACTCTGACTCTGACTTCATGACTCTGACTCTGACTCTGACTTCATGACTCTGACTCTGACTCTGACTCTGACTTCATGACTCTGACTCTGACTCTGACTTCATGACTCTTACTCTGACTACCACTCTGACTTCATGACTATGACTCTGACTCTGACTTCATGACTCTGACTCTGACTCTGACTTCATGACTCTGACTGTGACTCTGACTTCATGACTCTGACTCTGACTCTGACTTCATGACTCTGACTCTGACTCTGACTTCATGACTCTGACTTTGACTCTGACTTCATGACTCTGACTCTGACTCTGAGTTCATGACTCCTACTCTGACTCTGACTCTGAATCTGACTCTGACTTCATGACTCTGACTCTGACTCTGACTCTGACTTCATGACTCTGACTCTGACTCTGACCCTGACTTCATGACTCTGACAGTGACTCTGACTTCATGACTCTGACCCTGACTCTGACTTCATGACTCTGACTCTGACTCTGACTTCATGACTTTGACTCCGACTTCATGACTCTGACTCTGACTCTGAGTTCATGACTCCGACTCTGACTCTGACTCTGACTTTGACTCTGACTTCATGACTCTGACTCTGACTCTGACTGTATGACTCTGTCTCTGACTCTGACTTCATGACTCTGACTTCATGACTCTGACCCTGACTCTGACTTCATGACTCTGACTCGGACTCTGACTTCATGACTCTGACTCTGACTCTGACTTCATGACTCTGACTCTGACTTCATGACTCTGACTCTGACTCTGACTTCATGACTCTTACTCTGACTACCACTCTGACTTCATGACTATGACTCTGAGTCTGACTTCATGACTCTGACTCTCACTCTTACTTCATGACTCTGACTCTGACTCTGACTTCATGACTCTGACTCTCACTCTGACTTCATGACTTGGACTCTGACTCTGACTCTGACTCTGACTCTGACTCTGACTCTGACTCTGACTTCATGACTCTGACTCTGACTCTGACTTCATGACTCTGACTCTGACTTCTTGACTCTGACTCTGACTCTGACGTCATGACTCTGACTCTCACTCTGACTTCATGACTCTGACTTTGACTCTCACTCTGACCTCATGACTATGACTCTGACTCTGACTTCATGACTCTTACTCTGACTCTGACTTCATGACTCTGACTCTGACTCTGACTTCATGACTCTGACTCTGACTCTCACCCTGACATCATGACTATGACTCTGACTCTGACTTCATGACTCTGACGCTGACTCTGACTTCATGACTCTGACTCTGACTCTGACTTCATGACTCTGACTCTGACTCTCACCCTGACTTCATGACTATGACTCTGACTCTGACTTCATGACTCTGACTCTGACTCTGACTTCATGACTTGGACTCTGACTCTGACTCTGACTCCATAACTCTGTCTGTGACTCTGACTTCATGACCCTGACCCTGACTCTTACTTCATGACTCTGACTCTGACTTTATGACTTTGACTCTGACTTCATGACTCTGACTCTGACTCTGAGTTCATGACTCCTACTCTGACTCTGACTCTGAATCTGACTCTGACTTCATGACTCTGACTCTGACTCTGACTTCATGACTCTGACTCTGACTCTGACTCTGACTTCATGACTCTGACTCTGACTCTGACCCTGACTCTGACTCTGACTTCATGACTCTGACTCTGACTCTGACTTTATGACTCTGTCTCTGATTCTGACTTCATGACTCTGACTTCATGACTCCGACCCTGACTCTGACTTCATGACTCTGACTCGGACTCTGACTTTATGACTCTGACTCTGACTCTGACTTCATGACTCTGACTCTGACTCTGACTCTGACTCTGACTTCATGACTCTGACTCTGACTCTGACTTTATGACTCTGACTCTGACTCTGACTTCATGACTCTGACTCTGACTCTGACTTCATGACTCTGACTCTGACTCTGACTTCATGACTCTGACTCTGACTCTGACTTCATGACTCTGACTCTGACTTTGACTTCATGACTCTGACTCTGACTTCATGACTATGACTCTGACTCTGACTTCATGACTCTTACTCTGACTACCACTCTGACTTCATGACTATGACCCTGACTCTGACTTCATGACTCTGACTCTCACTCTTACTTCATGACTCTGACTCTGACTCTGAATTCATGACTCTGACTCTGACTCTGACTTCATGACTTGGACTCTGACTCTGACTCTGACTCTGACTCTGACTCTGACTCTGACTTCATGACTCTGACTCTGACTCTGACTTCATGACTCTGACTCTGACTTCATGACTCTGACTCTGACTCTGACGTCATGACTCTGACTCTGACTCTGACTTCATGACTCTGATTCTGATTATGACTTCATGACTCTGACTCTGACTCTGACTCTGACTTCATGACTCTGACTCTGACTCTGACTCCATGACTCTGACTGTGACGCTGACTTCATGACTCTGACCCTGACTCTGACTTCACGACTCTGACTCTGACTCCGACTTCATGACTTTGACTCTGACTTCATGACTCTGACTCTCACTCTTACTTCATGACTCTGACTCTGACTCTGACTTCATGACTCTGACTCTGACTCTGACTTCATGACTTGGACTCTGACTCTGACTCTGACTCTGACTCTGACTCTGACTCTGAGTCTGACTTCATGACTCTGACTCTGACTCTGACTTCATGACTCTGACTCTGACTTCATGACTCTGACTCTGACTCTGACGTCATGACTCTGACTCTCACTCTGACTTCATGACTCTGACTTTCCACTCTCACTCTGACCTCATGACTATGACTCTGACTCTGACTTCATGACTCTTACTCTGACTCTGACTTCATGACTCTGACTCTGACTCTGACTTCATGACTCTGACTCTGACTCTCACCCTGACTTCATGACTATGACTCTGACTCTGACTTCATGACTCTGACGCTGACTCTGACTTCATGACTCTGACTCTGACTCTGACTTCATGACTCTGACTCTGACTCTCACCCTGACTTCATGACTATGACTCTGACTCTGACTTCATGACTCTGACTCTGACTCTGACTTCATGACTTGGACTCTGACTCTGACTCTGACTCCATAACTCTGTCTGTGACTCTGACTTCATGACCCTGACCCTGACTCTTACTTCATGACTCTGACTCTGACTTTATGACTTTGACTCTGACTTCATGACTCTGACTCTGACTCTGAGTTCATGACTCCTACTCTGACTCTGACTCTGAATCTGACTCTGACTTCATGACTCTGACTCTGACTCTGACTTCATGACTCTGACTCTGACTATGACTCTGACTTCATGACTCTGACTCTGACTCTGACCCTGACTCTGACTCTGACTTCATGACTCTGACTCTGACTCTGACTTTATGACTCTGTCTCTGATTCTGACTTCATGACTCTGACTTCATGACTCCGACCCTGACTCTGACTTCATGACTCTGACTCGGACTCTGACTTTATGACTCTGACTCTGACTCTGACTTCATGACTCTGACTCTGACTCTGACTCTGACTCTGACTTCATGACTCTGACTCTGACTCTGACTTTATGACTCTGACTCTGACTCTGACTTCATGACTCTGACTCTGACTCTGACTTCATGACTCTGACTCTGACTCTGACTTCATGACTCTGACTCTGACTCTGACTTCATGACTCTGACTCTGACTTTGACTTCATGACTCTGACTCTGACTTCATGACTATGACTCTGACTCTGACTTCATGACTCTTACTCTGACTACCACTCTGACTTCATGACTATGACTCTGACTCTGACTTCATGACTCTGACTCTCACTCTTACTTCATGACTCTGACTCTGACTCTGAATTCATGACTCTGACTCTGACTCTGACTCTCACTCTTACTTCATGACTCTGACTCTGACTCTGAATTCATGACTCTGACTCTGACTCTGACTTCATGACTTGGACTCTGACTCTGACTCTGACTCTGACTCTGACTCTGACTCTGACTCTGACTTCATGACTCTGACTCTGACTCTGACTTCATGACTCTGACTCTGACTTCATGACTCTGACTCTGACTCTGACGTCATGACTCTGACTCTAACTCTGACTTCATGACTCTGATTCTGATTATGACTTCATGACTCTGACTCTGACTCTGACTCTGACTTCATGACTCTGACTCTGACTCTGACTCCATGTCTCTGACTGTGACTCTGACTTCATGACTCTGACCCTGACTCTGACTTCACGACTCTGACTCTGACTCCGACTTCATGACTTTGACTCTGACTTCATGACTCTGACTTTGACTCTGACTCCATGACTCCGACTCAGACTCTGACTCTGACTCTGACTTCATGACTATGACTTTGACTTCATGACTCTGACTCTCACTCTGACTTCATGACTCTGACTTCATGACTCTGATCCTGACTCTGACTTCATGACTCTGACTCGAACTCTGACTCTGACTCTGACTTCATGACTCTGACACTGACTCTGACTTCATGACTCTGACTCTGACTCTGACTTCATGACTCTGACTCTGACTCTGACTTCATGACTCTGACTCTGACTCTGACTCTGACTCTGACTTCATGACTCTGACTCTGACTCTGACTTCATGACTTTGACTCTGACTCTGACTTAATGACTCTGACTCTGACTCTGACTCTGACTTCATGACTTTGACTCTGACTCTGACTTCATGACTCTGACTCTGACTCTGACTTCATGACTCTGACTCTGACCCTGACTTCATGACTCTGACTCTGACTCTGACTCTGACTTCATGACTCTGACTCTGACTCTGACTTCATGACTCTTACTCTGACTACCACTCTGACTTCATGACTATGACTCTGACTCTGACTTCATGACTCTGACTCTGACTCTGACTTCATGACTCTGACTCTGACTCTGACTTCATGACTCTGACTCTGACTCTGACTTCATGACTTGGACTCTGACTCTGACTCTGACTCTGACTCGGACTCTAACTCAGACTCTGACTTCATGACTCTGACTCTGACTTTGACTTCATGACTCTGACTGTGACTCTGACTTCATGACTCTGACTCTGACTCTGACTTCATGACTCTGACTCTGACTCTGACTTCATGACTCTGACTCTGACTCTGACTTCATGACTCTGACTCTGACTCTGACTTTGACTTCATGACTCTGACTCTGACTCTGACTCTGACTTCAAAACTCTGACTCTGACTCTGACTTCATGACTCTGACAGTGACTCTGACTTCATGACTCTGACCCTGACTCTGACTTCATGACTCTGACTCTGACTCTGACTTCATGACTTTGACTCTGACTTCATGACTCTGACTCTGCCTCTGACTTCATGACTCTGACTCTGACTATGACTTCGTGACTCTAACTCTGACTTCATGACTCTGACTCTGACTCTGACTTCATGACTCTGACTCTGACTCTGACTTCATGACTCTGACTCTGACTCTGACTCTGACTCTGACTTCATGACTCTGACTCTGACTCTGACTTCATGACTTTGACTCTGACTCTGACTTAATGACTCTGACTCTGACTCTGACTCTGACTTCATGACTTTGACTCTGACTCTGACTTCATGACTCTGACTCTGACTCTGACTTCATGACTCTGACTCTGACTCTGACTTCATGACTCTGACTCTGACTCTGACTCTGACTTCATGACTCTGACTCTGACTCTGACTTCATGACTCTTACTCTGACTACCACTCTGACTTCATGACTATGACTCTGACTCTGACTTCATGACTCTGACTCTGACTCTGACTCTGACTTCATGACTTGGACTCTGACTCTGACTCTGACTCTGACTCGGACTCTGACTCTGACTCTGACTCGGACTCTGACTCAGACTCTGACTTCATGACTCTGACTCTGACTCTGACTTCATGACTCTGACTGTGACTCTGACTTCATGACTCTGACTCTGACTCTGACTTCATGACTCTGACTGTGACTCTGACTTCATGACTCTGACTCTGACTCTGACTTCATGACTCTGACTCTGACTCTGACTTCATGACTCTGACTTTGACTCTGACTTCATGACTCTGACTCTGACTCTGAGTTCATGACTCCGACTCTGACTCTGACTCTGACTTTGACTCTGACTTCATGACTCTGACTCTGACTCTGACTTCATGACTTGGACTCTGACTCTGACTCTGACTCTGACTATGACTCTGACTCTGACTCTGACTTCATGACTCTGACTCTGACTCTGACTTCATGACTCTGACTCTGACTTCATGACTCTGACTCTGACTCTGACGTCATGACTCTGACTCTCACTCTGACTTCATGACTCTGACTTTGACTCTCACTCTGACCTCATGACTATGACTCTGACTCTGACTTCATGACTCTTACTCTGACTCTCACTTCATGACTCTGACTCTGACTCTGACTTCATGACTCTGACTCTGACTCTCACCCTGACTTCATGACTATGACTCTGACTCTGACTTCATGACTCTGACGCTGACTCTGACTTCATGACTCTGACTCTGACTCTGACTTCATGACTCTGACTCTGACTTTCACCCTGACTTCATGACTATGACTCTGACTCTGACTTCATGACTCTGACTCTGACTCTGACTCCATGACTTGGACTCTGACTCTGACTCTGACTCCATAACTCTGTCTGTGACTCTGACTTCATGACCCTGACCCTGACTCTTACTTCATGACTCTGACTCTGACTTTATGACTTTGACTCTGACTTCATGACTCTGACTCTGACTCTGAGTTCATGACTCCTACTCTGACTCTGACTCTGAATCTGACTCTGACTTCATGACTCTGACTCTGACTCTGACTTCATGACTCTGACTCTGACTCTGACTCTGACTTCATGACTCTGACTCTGACTCTGACCCTGACTTCATGACTCTGACAGTGACTCTGACTTCATGACTCTGACCCTGACTCTGACTTCATGACTCTGACTCTGACTCTGACTTCATGACTTTGACTGTGACTTCATGACTCTGACTCTGACTCTGAGTTCATGACTCCGACTCTGACTCTGACTCTGACTTTGACTCTGACTTCATGACTCTGACTCTGACTCTGACTGTATGACTCTGTCTCTGACTCTGACTTCATGACTCTGACTTCATGACTCTGACCCTGACTCTGACTTCATGAGTCTGACTCGGACTCTGACTTCATGACTCTGACTCTGACTCTGACTTCATGACTCTGACTCTGACTTCATGACTCTGACTCTGACTCTGACTTCATGACTCTTACTCTGACTACCACTCTGACTTCATGACTATGACTCTGAGTCTGACTTCATGACTCTGACTCTCACTCTTACTTCATGACTCTGACTCTGACTCTGACTTCATGACTCTGACTCTGACTCTGACTTCATGACTTGGACTCTGACTCTGACTCTGACTCTGACTCTGACTCTGACTCTGACTCTGACTTCATGACTCTGACTCTGACTCTGACTTCATGACTCTGACTCTGACTTCATGACTCTGACTCTGACTCTGACGTCATGACTCTGACTCTCACTCTGACTTCATGACTCTGACTTTGACTCTCACTCTGACCTCATGACTATGACTCTGACTCTGACTTCATGACTCTTACTCTGACTCTGACTTCATGACTCTGACTCTGACTCTGACTTCATGACTCTGACTCTGACTCTCACCCTGACTTCATGACTATGACTCTGACTCTGACTTCATGACTCTGACGCTGACTCTGACTTCATGACTCTGACTCTGACTCTGACTTCATGACTCTGACTCTGACTCTCACCCTGACTTCATGACTATGACTCTGACTCTGACTTCATGACTCTGACTCTGACTCTGACTTCATGACTTGGACTCTGACTCTGACTCTGACTCCATAACTCTGTCTGTGACTCTGACTTCATGACCCTGACCCTGACTCTTACTTCATGACTCTGACTCTGACTTTATGACTTTGACTCTGACTTCATGACTCTGACTCTGACTTCATGACTTGGACTCTGACTCTGACTCTGACTCCATAACTCTGTCTGTGACTCTGACTTCATGACCCTGACCCTGACTCTTACTTCATGACTCTGACTCTGACTTTATGACTTTGACTCTGACTTCATGACTCTGACTCTGACTCTGAGTTCATGACTCCTACTCTGACTCTGACTCTGAATCTGACTCTGACTTCATGACTCTGACTCTGACTCTGACTTCATGACTCTGACTCTGACTCTGACTCTGACTTCATGACTCTGACTCTGACTCTGACCCTGACTTCATGACTCTGACAGTGACTCTGACTTCATGACTCTGACCCTGACTCTGACTTCATGACTCTGACTCTGACTCTGACTTCATGACTTTGACTCTGACTTCATGACTCTGACTCTGACTCTGAGTTCATGACTCCGACTCTGACTCTGACTCTGACTTTGACTCTGACTTCATGACTCTGACTCTGACTCTGACTGTATGACTCTGTCTCTGACTCTGACTTCATGACTCTGACTTCATGACTCTGACCCTGACTCTGACTTCATGACTCTGACTCGGACTCTGACTTCATGACTCTGACTCTGACTCTGACTTCATGACTCTGACTCTGACTTCATGACTCTGACTCTGACTCTGACTTCATGACTCTTACTCTGACTACCACTCTGACTTCATGACTATGACTCTGAGTCTGACTTCATGACTCTGACTCTCACTCTTACTTCATGACTCTGACTCTGACTCTGACTTCATGACTCTGACTCTCACTCTGACTTCATGACTTGGACTCTGACTCTGACTCTGACTCTGACTCTGACTCTGACTCTGACTCTGACTTCATGACTCTGACTCTGACTCTGACTTCATGACTCTGACTCTGACGTCTTGACTCTGACTCTGACTCTGACTTCATGACTCTGACTCTCACTCTGACTTCATGACTCTGACTCTGACTCTGACTTCATGACTTGGACTCTGACTCTGACTCTGACTCTGACTCGGACTCTAACTCAGACTCTGACTTCATGACTCTGACTCTGACTTTGACTTCATGACTCTGACTGTGACTCTGACTTCATGACTCTGACTCTGACTCTGACTTCATGACTCTGACTCTGACTCTGACTTCATGACTCTGACTCTGACTCTGACTTCATGACTCTGACTCTGACTCTGACTTTGACTTCATGACTCTGACTCTGACTCTGACTCTGACTTCAAAACTCTGACTCTGACTCTGACTTCATGACTCTGACAGTGACTCTGACTTCATGACTCTGACCCTGACTCTGACTTCATGACTCTGACTCTGACTCTGACTTCATGACTTTGACTCTGACTTCATGACTCTGACTCTGCCTCTGACTTCATGACTCTGACTCTGACTATGACTTCGTGACTCTAACTCTGACTTCATGACTCTGACTCTGACTCTGACTTCATGACTCTGACTCTGACTCTGACTTCATGACTCTGACTCTGACTCTGACTCTGACTCTGACTTCATGACACTGACTCTGACTCTGACTTCATGACTTTGACTCTGACTCTGACTTAATGACTCTGACTCTGACTCTGACTCTGACTTCATGACTTTGACTCTGACTCTGACTTCATGACTCTGACTCTGACTCTGACTTTATGACTCTGACTCTGACTCTGACTTCATGACTCTGACTCTGACTCTGACTCTGACTTCATGACTCTGACTCTGACTCTGACTTCATGACTCTTACTCTGACTACCACTCTGACTTCATGACTATGACTCTGACTCTGACTTCATGACTCTGACTCTGACTCTGACTCTGACTTCATGACTTGGACTCTGACTCTGACTCTGACTCTGACTCGGACTCTGACTCTGACTCTGACTCGGACTCTGACTCAGACTCTGACTTCATGACTCTGACTCTGACTCTGACTTCATGACTCTGACTGTGACTCTGACTTCATGACTCTGACTCTGACTCTGACTTCATGACTCTGACTGTGACTCTGACTTCATGACTCTGACTCTGACTCTGACTTCATGACTCTGACTCTGACTCTGACTTCATGACTCTGACTTTGACTCTGACTTCATGACTCTGACTCTGACTCTGAGTTCATGACTCCGACTCTGACTCTGACTCTGACTTTGACTCTGACTTCATGACTCTGACTCTGACTCTGACTTCATGACTTGGACTCTGACTCTGACTCTGACTCTGACTATGACTCTGACTCTGACTCTGACTTCATGACTCTGACTCTGACTCTGACTTCATGACTCTGACTCTGACTTCATGACTCTGACTCTGACTCTGACGTCATGACTCTGACTCTCACTCTGACTTCATGACTCTGACTTTGACTCTCACTCTGACCTCATGACTATGACTCTGACTCTGACTTCATGACTCTTACTCTGACTCTCACTTCATGACTCTGACTCTGACTCTGACTTCATGACTCTGACTCTGACTCTCACCCTGACTTCATGACTATGACTCTGACTCTGACTTCATGACTCTGACGCTGACTCTGACTTCATGACTCTGACTCTGACTCTGACTTCATGACTCTGACTCTGACTTTCACCCTGACTTCATGACTATGACTCTGACTCTGACTTCATGACTCTGACTCTGACTCTGACTCCATGACTTGGACTCTGACTCTGACTCTGACTCCATAACTCTGTCTGTGACTCTGACTTCATGACCCTGACCCTGACTCTTACTTCATGACTCTGACTCTGACTTTATGACTTTGACTCTGACTTCATGACTCTGACTCTGACTCTGAGTTCATGACTCCTACTCTGACTCTGACTCTGAATCTGACTCTGACTTCATGACTCTGACTCTGACTCTGACTTCATGACTCTGACTCTGACTCTGACTCTGACTTCATGACTCTGACTCTGACTCTGACCCTGACTTCATGACTCTGACAGTGACTCTGACTTCATGACTCTGACCCTGACTCTGACTTCATGACTCTGACTCTGACTCTGACTTCATGACTTTGACTGTGACTTCATGACTCTGACTCTGACTCTGAGTTCATGACTCCGACTCTGACTCTGACTCTGACTTTGACTCTGACTTCATGACTCTGACTCTGACTCTGACTGTATGACTCTGTCTCTGACTCTGACTTCATGACTCTGACTTCATGACTCTGACCCTGACTCTGACTTCATGAGTCTGACTCGGACTCTGACTTCATGACTCTGACTCTGACTCTGACTTCATGACTCTGACTCTGACTTCATGACTCTGACTCTGACTCTGACTTCATGACTCTGACTCTGACTCTGACTTCATGACTCTGACTCTGACCCTGACTTCATGACTCTGACTCTGACTCTGACTCTGACTTCATGACTCTGACTCTGACTCTGACTTCATGACTCTTACTCTGACTACCACTCTGACTTCATGACTATGACTCTGACTCTGACTTCATGACTCTGACTCTGACTCTGACTTCATGACTCTGACTCTGACTCTGACTTCATGACTCTGACTCTGACTCTGACTTCATGACTTGGACTCTGACTCTGACTCTGACTCTGACTCGGACTCTAACTCAGACTCTGACTTCATGACTCTGACTCTGACTTTGACTTCATGACTCTGACTGTGACTCTGACTTCATGACTCTGACTCTGACTCTGACTTCATGACTCTGACTCTGACTCTGACTTCATGACTCTGACTCTGACTCTGACTTCATGACTCTGACTCTGACTCTGACTTTGACTTCATGACTCTGACTCTGACTCTGACTCTGACTTCAAAACTCTGACTCTGACTCTGACTTCATGACTCTGACAGTGACTCTGACTTCATGACTCTGACCCTGACTCTGACTTCATGACTCTGACTCTGACTCTGACTTCATGACTTTGACTCTGACTTCATGACTCTGACTCTGCCTCTGACTTCATGACTCTGACTCTGACTATGACTTCGTGACTCTAACTCTGACTTCATGACTCTGACTCTGACTCTGACTTCATGACTCTGACTCTGACTCTGACTTCATGACTCTGACTCTGACTCTGACTCTGACTCTGACTTCATGACTCTGACTCTGACTCTGACTTCATGACTTTGACTCTGACTCTGACTTAATGACTCTGACTCTGACTCTGACTCTGACTTCATGACTTTGACTCTGACTCTGACTTCATGACTCTGACTCTGACTCTGACTTCATGACTCTGACTCTGACTCTGACTTCATGACTCTGACTCTGACTCTGACTCTGACTTCATGACTCTGACTCTGACTCTGACTTCATGACTCTTACTCTGACTACCACTCTGACTTCATGACTATGACTCTGACTCTGACTTCATGACTCTGACTCTGACTCTGACTCTGACTTCATGACTTGGACTCTGACTCTGACTCTGACTCTGACTCGGACTCTGACTCTGACTCTGACTCGGACTCTGACTCAGACTCTGACTTCATGACTCTGACTCTGACTCTGACTTCATGACTCTGACTGTGACTCTGACTTCATGACTCTGACTCTGACTCTGACTTCATGACTCTGACTGTGACTCTGACTTCATGACTCTGACTCTGACTCTGACTTCATGACTCTGACTCTGACTCTGACTTCATGACTCTGACTTTGACTCTGACTTCATGACTCTGACTCTGACTCTGAGTTCATGACTCCGACTCTGACTCTGACTCTGACTTTGACTCTGACTTCATGACTCTGACTCTGACTCTGACTTCATGACTTGGACTCTGACTCTGACTCTGACTCTGACTATGACTCTGACTCTGACTCTGACTTCATGACTCTGACTCTGACTCTGACTTCATGACTCTGACTCTGACTTCATGACTCTGACTCTGACTCTGACGTCATGACTCTGACTCTCACTCTGACTTCATGACTCTGACTTTGACTCTCACTCTGACCTCATGACTATGACTCTGACTCTGACTTCATGACTCTTACTCTGACTCTCACTTCATGACTCTGACTCTGACTCTGACTTCATGACTCTGACTCTGACTCTCACCCTGACTTCATGACTATGACTCTGACTCTGACTTCATGACTCTGACGCTGACTCTGACTTCATGACTCTGACTCTGACTCTGACTTCATGACTCTGACTCTGACTTTCACCCTGACTTCATGACTATGACTCTGACTCTGACTTCATGACTCTGACTCTGACTCTGACTCCATGACTTGGACTCTGACTCTGACTCTGACTCCATAACTCTGTCTGTGACTCTGACTTCATGACCCTGACCCTGACTCTTACTTCATGACTCTGACTCTGACTTTATGACTTTGACTCTGACTTCATGACTCTGACTCTGACTCTGAGTTCATGACTCCTACTCTGACTCTGACTCTGAATCTGACTCTGACTTCATGACTCTGACTCTGACTCTGACTTCATGACTCTGACTCTGACTCTGACTCTGACTTCATGACTCTGACTCTGACTCTGACCCTGACTTCATGACTCTGACAGTGACTCTGACTTCATGACTCTGACCCTGACTCTGACTTCATGACTCTGACTCTGACTCTGACTTCATGACTTTGACTGTGACTTCATGACTCTGACTCTGACTCTGAGTTCATGACTCCGACTCTGACTCTGACTCTGACTTTGACTCTGACTTCATGACTCTGACTCTGACTCTGACTGTATGACTCTGTCTCTGACTCTGACTTCATGACTCTGACTTCATGACTCTGACCCTGACTCTGACTTCATGAGTCTGACTCGGACTCTGACTTCATGACTCTGACTCTGACTCTGACTTCATGACTCTGACTCTGACTTCATGACTCTGACTCTGACTCTGACTTCATGACTCTTACTCTGACTACCACTCTGACTTCATGACTATGACTCTGAGTCTGACTTCATGACTCTGACTCTCACTCTTACTTCATGACTCTGACTCTGACTCTGACTTCATGACTCTGACTCTGACTCTGACTTCATGACTTGGACTCTGACTCTGACTCTGACTCTGACTCTGACTCTGACTCTGACTCTGACTTCATGACTCTGACTCTGACTCTGACTTCATGACTCTGACTCTGACTTCATGACTCTGACTCTGACTCTGACGTCATGACTCTGACTCTCACTCTGACTTCATGACTCTGACTTTGACTCTCACTCTGACCTCATGACTATGACTCTGACTCTGACTTCATGACTCTTACTCTGACTCTGACTTCATGACTCTGACTCTGACTCTGACTTCATGACTCTGACTCTGACTCTCACCCTGACTTCATGACTATGACTCTGACTCTGACTTCATGACTCTGACGCTGACTCTGACTTCATGACTCTGACTCTGACTCTGACTTCATGACTCTGACTCTGACTCTCACCCTGACTTCATGACTATGACTCTGACTCTGACTTCATGACTCTGACTCTGACTCTGACTTCATGACTTGGACTCTGACTCTGACTCTGACTCCATAACTCTGTCTGTGACTCTGACTTCATGACCCTGACCCTGACTCTTACTTCATGACTCTGACTCTGACTTTATGACTTTGACTCTGACTTCATGACTCTGACTCTGACTTCATGACTTGGACTCTGACTCTGACTCTGACTCCATAACTCTGTCTGTGACTCTGACTTCATGACCCTGACCCTGACTCTTACTTCATGACTCTGACTCTGACTTTATGACTTTGACTCTGACTTCATGACTCTGACTCTGACTCTGAGTTCATGACTCCTACTCTGACTCTGACTCTGAATCTGACTCTGACTTCATGACTCTGACTCTGACTCTGACTTCATGACTCTGACTCTGACTCTGACTCTGACTTCATGACTCTGACTCTGACTCTGACCCTGACTTCATGACTCTGACAGTGACTCTGACTTCATGACTCTGACCCTGACTCTGACTTCATGACTCTGACTCTGACTCTGACTTCATGACTTTGACTCTGACTTCATGACTCTGACTCTGACTCTGAGTTCATGACTCCGACTCTGACTCTGACTCTGACTTTGACTCTGACTTCATGACTCTGACTCTGACTCTGACTGTATGACTCTGTCTCTGACTCTGACTTCATGACTCTGACTTCATGACTCTGACCCTGACTCTGACTTCATGACTCTGACTCGGACTCTGACTTCATGACTCTGACTCTGACTCTGACTTCATGACTCTGACTCTGACTTCATGACTCTGACTCTGACTCTGACTTCATGACTCTTACTCTGACTACCACTCTGACTTCATGACTATGACTCTGAGTCTGACTTCATGACTCTGACTCTCACTCTTACTTCATGACTCTGACTCTGACTCTGACTTCATGACTCTGACTCTCACTCTGACTTCATGACTTGGACTCTGACTCTGACTCTGACTCTGACTCTGACTCTGACTCTGACTCTGACTTCATGACTCTGACTCTGACTCTGACTTCATGACTCTGACTCTGACTTCTTGACTCTGACTCTGACTCTGACTTCATGACTCTGACTCTCACTCTGACTTCATGACTCTGACTCTGACTCTGACTTCATGACTTGGACTCTGACTCTGACTCTGACTCTGACTCGGACTCTAACTCAGACTCTGACTTCATGACTCTGACTCTGACTTTGACTTCATGACTCTGACTGTGACTCTGACTTCATGACTCTGACTCTGACTCTGACTTCATGACTCTGACTCTGACTCTGACTTCATGACTCTGACTCTGACTCTGACTTCATGACTCTGACTCTGACTCTGACTTTGACTTCATGACTCTGACTCTGACTCTGACTCTGACTTCAAAACTCTGACTCTGACTCTGACTTCATGACTCTGACAGTGACTCTGACTTCATGACTCTGACCCTGACTCTGACTTCATGACTCTGACTCTGACTCTGACTTCATGACTTTGACTCTGACTTCATGACTCTGACTCTGCCTCTGACTTCATGACTCTGACTCTGACTATGACTTCGTGACTCTAACTCTGACTTCATGACTCTGACTCTGACTCTGACTTCATGACTCTGACTCTGACTCTGACTTCATGACTCTGACTCTGACTCTGACTCTGACTCTGACTTCATGACACTGACTCTGACTCTGACTTCATGACTTTGACTCTGACTCTGACTTAATGACTCTGACTCTGACTCTGACTCTGACTTCATGACTTTGACTCTGACTCTGACTTCATGACTCTGACTCTGACTCTGACTTTATGACTCTGACTCTGACTCTGACTTCATGACTCTGACTCTGACTCTGACTCTGACTTCATGACTCTGACTCTGACTCTGACTTCATGACTCTTACTCTGACTACCACTCTGACTTCATGACTATGACTCTGACTCTGACTTCATGACTCTGACTCTGACTCTGACTCTGACTTCATGACTTGGACTCTGACTCTGACTCTGACTCTGACTCGGACTCTGACTCTGACTCTGACTCGGACTCTGACTCAGACTCTGACTTCATGACTCTGACTCTGACTCTGACTTCATGACTCTGACTGTGACTCTGACTTCATGACTCTGACTCTGACTCTGACTTCATGACTCTGACTGTGACTCTGACTTCATGACTCTGACTCTGACTCTGACTTCATGACTCTGACTCTGACTCTGACTTCATGACTCTGACTTTGACTCTGACTTCATGACTCTGACTCTGACTCTGAGTTCATGACTCCGACTCTGACTCTGACTCTGACTTTGACTCTGACTTCATGACTCTGACTCTGACTCTGACTTCATGACTTGGACTCTGACTCTGACTCTGACTCTGACTATGACTCTGACTCTGACTCTGACTTCATGACTCTGACTCTGACTCTGACTTCATGACTCTGACTCTGACTTCATGACTCTGACTCTGACTCTGACGTCATGACTCTGACTCTCACTCTGACTTCATGACTCTGACTTTGACTCTCACTCTGACCTCATGACTATGACTCTGACTCTGACTTCATGACTCTTACTCTGACTCTCACTTCATGACTCTGACTCTGACTCTGACTTCATGACTCTGACTCTGACTCTCACCCTGACTTCATGACTATGACTCTGACTCTGACTTCATGACTCTGACGCTGACTCTGACTTCATGACTCTGACTCTGACTCTGACTTCATGACTCTGACTCTGACTTTCACCCTGACTTCATGACTATGACTCTGACTCTGACTTCATGACTCTGACTCTGACTCTGACTCCATGACTTGGACTCTGACTCTGACTCTGACTCCATAACTCTGTCTGTGACTCTGACTTCATGACCCTGACCCTGACTCTTACTTCATGACTCTGACTCTGACTTTATGACTTTGACTCTGACTTCATGACTCTGACTCTGACTCTGAGTTCATGACTCCTACTCTGACTCTGACTCTGAATCTGACTCTGACTTCATGACTCTGACTCTGACTCTGACTTCATGACTCTGACTCTGACTCTGACTCTGACTTCATGACTCTGACTCTGACTCTGACCCTGACTTCATGACTCTGACAGTGACTCTGACTTCATGACTCTGACCCTGACTCTGACTTCATGACTCTGACTCTGACTCTGACTTCATGACTTTGACTGTGACTTCATGACTCTGACTCTGACTCTGAGTTCATGACTCCGACTCTGACTCTGACTCTGACTTTGACTCTGACTTCATGACTCTGACTCTGACTCTGACTGTATGACTCTGTCTCTGACTCTGACTTCATGACTCTGACTTCATGACTCTGACCCTGACTCTGACTTCATGAGTCTGACTCGGACTCTGACTTCATGACTCTGACTCTGACTCTGACTTCATGACTCTGACTCTGACTTCATGACTCTGACTCTGACTCTGACTTCATGACTCTTACTCTGACTACCACTCTGACTTCATGACTATGACTCTGAGTCTGACTTCATGACTCTGACTCTCACTCTTACTTCATGACTCTGACTCTGACTCTGACTTCATGACTCTGACTCTGACTCTGACTTCATGACTTGGACTCTGACTCTGACTCTGACTCTGACTCTGACTCTGACTCTGACTCTGACTTCATGACTCTGACTCTGACTCTGACTTCATGACTCTGACTCTGACTTCATGACTCTGACTCTGACTCTGACGTCATGACTCTGACTCTCACTCTGACTTCATGACTCTGACTTTGACTCTCACTCTGACCTCATGACTATGACTCTGACTCTGACTTCATGACTCTTACTCTGACTCTGACTTCATGACTCTGACTCTGACTCTGACTTCATGACTCTGACTCTGACTCTCACCCTGACTTCATGACTATGACTCTGACTCTGACTTCATGACTCTGACGCTGACTCTGACTTCATGACTCTGACTCTGACTCTGACTTCATGACTCTGACTCTGACTCTCACCCTGACTTCATGACTATGACTCTGACTCTGACTTCATGACTCTGACTCTGACTCTGACTTCATGACTTGGACTCTGACTCTGACTCTGACTCCATAACTCTGTCTGTGACTCTGACTTCATGACCCTGACCCTGACTCTTACTTCATGACTCTGACTCTGACTTTATGACTTTGACTCTGACTTCATGACTCTGACTCTGACTTCATGACTTGGACTCTGACTCTGACTCTGACTCCATAACTCTGTCTGTGACTCTGACTTCATGACCCTGACCCTGACTCTTACTTCATGACTCTGACTCTGACTTTATGACTTTGACTCTGACTTCATGACTCTGACTCTGACTCTGAGTTCATGACTCCTACTCTGACTCTGACTCTGAATCTGACTCTGACTTCATGACTCTGACTCTGACTCTGACTTCATGACTCTGACTCTGACTCTGACTCTGACTTCATGACTCTGACTCTGACTCTGACCCTGACTTCATGACTCTGACAGTGACTCTGACTTCATGACTCTGACCCTGACTCTGACTTCATGACTCTGACTCTGACTCTGACTTCATGACTTTGACTCTGACTTCATGACTCTGACTCTGACTCTGAGTTCATGACTCCGACTCTGACTCTGACTCTGACTTTGACTCTGACTTCATGACTCTGACTCTGACTCTGACTGTATGACTCTGTCTCTGACTCTGACTTCATGACTCTGACTTCATGACTCTGACCCTGACTCTGACTTCATGACTCTGACTCGGACTCTGACTTCATGACTCTGACTCTGACTCTGACTTCATGACTCTGACTCTGACTTCATGACTCTGACTCTGACTCTGACTTCATGACTCTTACTCTGACTACCACTCTGACTTCATGACTATGACTCTGAGTCTGACTTCATGACTCTGACTCTCACTCTTACTTCATGACTCTGACTCTGACTCTGACTTCATGACTCTGACTCTGACTCTGACTTCATGACTCTGACTCTGACTTCTTGACTCTGACTCTGACTCTGACGTCATGACTCTGACTCTCACTCTGACTTCATGACTCTGACTTTGACTCTCACTCTGACCTCATGACTATGACTCTGACTCTGACTTCATGACTCTTACTCTGACTCTGACTTCATGACTTGGACTCTGACTCTGACTCTGACTCTGACTCTGACTCTGACTCTGACTCTGAGTCTGACTTCATGACTCTGACTCTGACTCTGACTTCATGACTCTGACTCTGACTTCATGACTCTGACTCTGACTCTGACGTCATGACTCTGACTATCACTCTAACTTCATGACTCTGACTTTGACTCTCACTCTGACCTCATGACTATGACTCTGACTCTGACTTCATGACTCTTACTCTGACTCTGACTTCATGACTCTGACTCTGACTCTGACTTCATGACTCTGACTCTGACTCTCACCCTGACTTCATGACTATGACTCTGACTCTGACTTCATGACTCTGACGCTGACTCTGACTTCATGACTCTGACTCTGACTCTGACTTCATGACTCTGACTCTGACTCTCACCCTGACTTCATGACTATGACTCTGACTCTGACTTCATGACTCTGACTCTGACTCTGACTTCATGACTTGGACTCTGACTCTGACTCTGACTCCATAACTCTGTCTGTGACTCTGACTTCATGACCCTGACCCTGACTCTTACTTCATGACTCTGACTCTGACTTTATGACTTTGACTCTGACTTCATGACTCTGACTCTGACTCTGAGTTCATGACTCCTACTCTGACTCTGACTCTGAATCTGACTCTGACTTCATGACTCTGACTCTGACTCTGACTTCATGACTCTGACTCTGACTATGACTCTGACTTCATGACTCTGACTCTGACTCTGACCCTGACTCTGACTCTGACTTCATGACTCTGACTCTGACTCTGACTTTATGACTCTGTCTCTGATTCTGACTTCATGACTCTGACTTCATGACTCCGACCCTGACTCTGACTTCATGACTCTGACTCGGACTCTGACTTTATGACTCTGACTCTGACTCTGACTTCATGACTCTGACTCTGACTCTGACTCTGACTCTGACTTCATGACTCTGACTCTGACTCTGACTTTATGACTCTGACTCTGACTCTGACTTCATGACTCTGACTCTGACTCTGACTTCATGACTCTGACTCTGACTCTGACTTCATGACTCTGACTCTGACTCTGACTTCATGACTCTGACTCTGACTTTGACTTCATGACTCTGACTCTGACTTCATGACTATGACTCTGACTCTGACTTCATGACTCTTACTCTGACTACCACTCTGACTTCATGACTATGACTCTGACTCTGACTTCATGACTCTGACTCTCACTCTTACTTCATGACTCTGACTCTGACTCTGAATTCATGACTCTGACTCTGACTCTGACTTCATGACTTGGACTCTGACTCTGACTCTGACTCTGACTCTGACTCTGACTCTGACTCTGACTTCATGACTCTGACTCTGACTCTGACTTCATGACTCTGACTCTGACTTCATGACTCTGACTCTGACTCTGACGTCATGACTCTGACTCTAACTCTGACTTCATGACTCTGATTCTGATTATGACTTCATGACTCTGACTCTGACTCTGACTCTGACTTCATGACTCTGACTCTGACTCTGACTCCATGACTCTGACTGTGACTCTGACTTCATGACTCTGACCCTGACTCTGACTTCACGACTCTGACTCTGACTCCGACTTCATGACTTTGACTCTGACTTCATGACTCTGACTTTGACTCTGACTCCATGACTCCGACTCAGACTCTGACTCTGACTCTGACTTCATGACTATGACTTTGACTTCATGACTCTGACTCTCACTCTGACTTCATGACTCTGACTTCATGACTCTGATCCTGACTCTGACTTCATGACTCTGACTCGAACTCTGACTCTGACTCTGACTTCATGACTCTGACACTGACTCTGACTTCATGACTCTGACTCTGACTCTGACTTCATGACTCTGACTCTGACTCTGACTTCATGACTCTGACTCTGACTCTGACTCTGACTCTGACTTCATGACTCTGACTCTGACTCTGACTTCATGACTTTGACTCTGACTCTGACTTAATGACTCTGACTCTGACTCTGACTCTGACTTCATGACTTTGACTCTGACTCTGACTTCATGACTCTGACTCTGACTCTGACTTCATGACTCTGACTCTGACCCTGACTTCATGACTCTGACTCTGACTCTGACTCTGACTTCATGACTCTGCCTCTGACTCTGACTTCATGACTCTTACTCTGACTACCACTCTGACTTCATGACTATGACTCTGACTCTGACTTCATGACTCTGACTCTGACTCTGACTTCATGACTCTGACTCTGACTCTGACTTCATGACTCTGACTCTGACTCTGACTTCATGACTTGGACTCTGACTCTGACTCTGACTCTGACTCGGACTCTAACTCAGACTCTGACTTCATGACTCTGACTCTGACTTTGACTTCATGACTCTGACTGTGACTCTGACTTCATGACTCTGACTCTGACTCTGACTTCATGACTCTGACTCTGACTCTGACTTCATGACTCTGACTCTGACTCTGACTTCATGACTCTGACTCTGACTCTGACTTTGACTTCATGACTCTGACTCTGACTCTGACTCTGACTTCAAGACTCTGACTCTGACTCTGACTTCATGACTCTGACAGTGACTCTGACTTCATGACTCTGACCCTGACTCTGACTTCATGACTCTGACTCTGACTCTGACTTCATGACTTTGACTCTGACTTCATGACTCTGACTCTGCCTCTGACTTCATGACTCTGACTCTGACTATGACTTCGTGACTCGAACTCTGACTTCATGACTCTGACTCTGACTCTGACTTCATGACTCTGACTCTGACTCTGACTTCATGACTCTGACTCTGACTCTGACTCTGACTCTGACTTCATGACTCTGACTCTGACTCTGACTTCATGACTTTGACTCTGACTCTGACTTAATGACTCTGACTCTGACTCTGACTCTGACTTCATGACTTTGACTCTGACTCTGACTTCATGACTCTGACTCTGACTCTGACTTCATGACTCTGACTCTGACTCTGACTTCATGACTCTGACTCTGACTCTGACTCTGACTTCATGACTCTGACTCTGACTCTGACTTCATGACTCTTACTCTGACTACCACTCTGACTTCATGACTATGACTCTGACTCTGACTTCATGACTCTGACTCTGACTCTGACTTCATGACTCTGACTCTGACTCTGACTTCATGACTTGGACTCTGACTCTGACTCTGACTCTGACTCGGACTCTGACTCTGACTCTGACTCGGACTCTGACTCAGACTCTGACTTCATGACTCTGACTCTGACTCTGACTTCATGACTCTGACTGTGACTCTGACTTCATGACTCTGACTCTGACTCTGACTTCATGACTCTGACTGTGACTCTGACTTCATGACTCTGACTCTGACTCTGACTTCATGACTCTGACTCTGACTCTGACTTCATGACTCTGACTTTGACTCTGACTTCATGACTCTGACTCTGACTCTGAGTTCATGACTCCGACTCTGACTCTGACTCTGACTTTGACTCTGACTTCATGACTCTGACTCTGACTCTGACTTCATGACTTGGACTCTGACTCTGACTCTGACTCTGACTATGACTCTGACTCTGACTCTGACTTCATGACTCTGACTCTGACTCTGACTTCATGACTCTGACTCTGACTTCATGACTCTGACTCTGACTCTGACGTCATGACTCTGACTCTCACTCTGACTTCATGACTCTGACTTTGACTCTCACTCTGACCTCATGACTATGACTCTGACTCTGACTTCATGACTCTTACTCTGACTCTCACTTCATGACTCTGACTCTGACTCTGACTTCATGACTCTGACTCTGACTCTCACCCTGACTTCATGACTATGACTCTGACTCTGACTTCATGACTCTGACGCTGACTCTGACTTCATGACTCTGACTCTGACTCTGACTTCATGACTCTGACTCTGACTTTCACCCTGACTTCATGACTATGACTCTGACTCTGACTTCATGACTCTGACTCTGACTCTGACTCCATGACTTGGACTCTGACTCTGACTCTGACTCCATAACTCTGTCTGTGACTCTGACTTCATGACCCTGACCCTGACTCTTACTTCATGACTCTGACTCTGACTTTATGACTTTGACTCTGACTTCATGACTCTGACTCTGACTCTGAGTTCATGACTCCTACTCTGACTCTGACTCTGAATCTGACTCTGACTTCATGACTCTGACTCTGACTCTGACTTCATGACTCTGACTCTGACTCTGACTCTGACTTCATGACTCTGACTCTGACTCTGACCCTGACTTCATGACTCTGACAGTGACTCTGACTTCATGACTCTGACCCTGACTCTGACTTCATGACTCTGACTCTGACTCTGACTTCATGACTTTGACTGTGACTTCATGACTCTGACTCTGACTCTGAGTTCATGACTCCGACTCTGACTCTGACTCTGACTTTGACTCTGACTTCATGACTCTGACTCTGACTCTGACTTCATGACTTGGACTCTGACTCTGACTCTGACTCTGACTATGACTCTGACTCTGACTCTGACTTCATGACTCTGACTCTGACTCTGACTTCATGACTCTGACTCTGACTTCATGACTCTGACTCTGACTCTGACGTCATGACTCTGACTCTCACTCTGACTTCATGACTCTGACTTTGACTCTCACTCTGACCTCATGACTATGACTCTGACTCTGACTTCATGACTCTTACTCTGACTCTCACTTCATGACTCTGACTCTGACTCTGACTTCATGACTCTGACTCTGACTCTCACCCTGACTTCATGACTATGACTCTGACTCTGACTTCATGACTCTGACGCTGACTCTGACTTCATGACTCTGACTCTGACTCTGACTTCATGACTCTGACTCTGACTTTCACCCTGACTTCATGACTATGACTCTGACTCTGACTTCATGACTCTGACTCTGACTCTGACTCCATGACTTGGACTCTGACTCTGACTCTGACTCCATAACTCTGTCTGTGACTCTGACTTCATGACCCTGACCCTGACTCTTACTTCATGACTCTGACTCTGACTTTATGACTTTGACTCTGACTTCATGACTCTGACTCTGACTCTGAGTTCATGACTCCTACTCTGACTCTGACTCTGAATCTGACTCTGACTTCATGACTCTGACTCTGACTCTGACTTCATGACTCTGACTCTGACTCTGACTCTGACTTCATGACTCTGACTCTGACTCTGACCCTGACTTCATGACTCTGACAGTGACTCTGACTTCATGACTCTGACCCTGACTCTGACTTCATGACTCTGACTCTGACTCTGACTTCATGACTTTGACTGTGACTTCATGACTCTGACTCTGACTCTGAGTTCATGACTCCGACTCTGACTCTGACTCTGACTTTGACTCTGACTTCATGACTCTGACTCTGACTCTGACTGTATGACTCTGTCTCTGACTCTGACTTCATGACTCTGACTTCATGACTCTGACCCTGACTCTGACTTCATGAGTCTGACTCGGACTCTGACTTCATGACTCTGACTCTGACTCTGACTTCATGACTCTGACTCTGACTTCATGACTCTGACTCTGACTCTGACTTCATGACTCTTACTCTGACTACCACTCTGACTTCATGACTATGACTCTGAGTCTGACTTCATGACTCTGACTCTCACTCTTACTTCATGACTCTGACTCTGACTCTGACTTCATGACTCTGACTCTGACTCTGACTTCATGACTTGGACTCTGACTCTGACTCTGACTCTGACTCTGACTCTGACTTCATGACTCTGACTCTGACTCTGACTTCATGACTCTGACTCTGACTTCATGACTCTGACTCTGACTCTGACGTCATGACTCTGACTCTCACTCTGACTTCATGACTCTGACTTTGACTCTCACTCTGACCTCATGACTATGACTCTGACTCTGACTTCATGACTCTTACTCTGACTCTGACTTCATGACTCTGACTCTGACTCTGACTTCATGACTCTGACTCTGACTCTCACCCTGACTTCATGACTATGACTCTGACTCTGACTTTATGACTCTGACGCTGACTCTGACTTCATGACTCTGACTCTGACTCTGACTTCATGACTCTGACTCTGACTCTCACCCTGACTTCATGACTATGACTCTGACTCTGACTTCATGACTCTGACTCTGACTCTGACTTCATGACTTGGACTCTGACTCTGACTCTGACTCCATAACTCTGTCTGTGACTCTGACTTCATGACCCTGACCCTGACTCTTACTTCATGACTCTGACTCTGACTTTATGACTTTGACTCTGACTTCATGACTCTGACTCTGACTTCATGACTTGGACTCTGACTCTGACTCTGACTCCATAACTCTGTCTGTGACTCTGACTTCATGACCCTGACCCTGACTCTTACTTCATGACTCTGACTCTGACTTTATGACTTTGACTCTGACTTCATGACTCTGACTCTGACTCTGAGTTCATGACTCCTACTCTGACTCTGACTCTCAATCTGACTCTGACTTCATGACTCTGACTCTGACTCTGACTTCATGACTCTGACTCTGACTCTGACTCTGACTTCATGACTCTGACTCTGACTCTGACCCTGACTTCATGACTCTGACAGTGACTCTGACTTCATGACTCTGACCCTGACTCTGACTTCATGACTCTGACTCTGACTCTGACTTCATGACTTTGACTCTGACTTCATGACTCTGACTCTGACTCTGAGTTCATGACTCCGACTCTGACTCTGACTCTGACTTTGACTCTGACTTCATGACTCTGACTCTGACTCTGACTGTATGACTCTGTCTCTGACTCTGACTTCATGACTCTGACTTCATGACTCTGACCCTGACTCTGACTTCATGACTCTGACTCGGACTCTGACTTCATGACTCTGACTCTGACTCTGACTTCATGACTCTGACTCTGACTTCATGACTCTGACTCTGACTCTGACTTCATGACTCTTACTCTGACTACCACTCTGACTTCATGACTATGACTCTGAGTCTGACTTCATGACTCTGACTCTCACTCTTACTTCATGACTCTGACTCTGACTCTGACTTCATGACTCTGACTCTCACTCTGACTTCATGACTTGGACTCTGACTCTGACTCTGACTCTGACTCTGACTCTGACTCTGACTCTGACTTCATGACTCTGACTCTGACTCTGACTTCATGACTCTGACTCTGACTTCTTGACTCTGACTCTGACTCTGACGTCATGACTCTGACTCTCACTCTGACTTCATGACTCTGACTTTGACTCTCACTCTGACCTCATGACTATGACTCTGACTCTGACTTCATGACTCTTACTCTGACTCTGACTTCATGACTCTGACTCTGACTCTGACTTCATGACTCTGACTCTGACTCTCACCCTGACTTCATGACTATGACTCTGACTCTGACTTCATGACTCTGACGCTGACTCTGACTTCATGACTCTGACTCTGACTCTGACTTCATGACTCTGACTCTGACTCTCACCCTGACTTCATGACTATGACTCTGACTCTGACTTCATGACTCTGACTCTGACTCTGACTTCATGACTTGGACTCTGACTCTGACTCTGACTCCATAACTCTGTCTGTGACTCTGACTTCATGACCCTGACCCTGACTCTTACTTCATGACTCTGACTCTGACTTTATGACTTTGACTCTGACTTCATGACTCTGACTCTGACTCTGAGTTCATGACTCCTACTCTGACTCTGACTCTGAATCTGACTCTGACTTCATGACTCTGACTCTGACTCTGACTTCATGACTCTGACTCTGACTCTGACTCTGACTTCATGACTCTGACTCTGACTCTGACCCTGACTCTGACTCTGACTTCATGACTCTGACTCTGACTCTGACTTTATGACTCTGTCTCTGATTCTGACTTCATGACTCTGACTTCATGACTCCGACCCTGACTCTGACTTCATGACTCTGACTCGGACTCTGACTTTATGACTCTGACTCTGACTCTGACTTCATGACTCTGACTCTGACTCTGACTCTGACTCTGACTTCATGACTCTGACTCTGACTCTGACTTTATGACTCTGACTCTGACTCTGACTTCATGACTCTGACTCTGACTTCTTGACTCTGACTCTGACTCTGACGTCATGACTCTGACTCTCACTCTGACTTCATGACTCTGACTTTGACTCTCACTCTGACCTCATGACTATGACTCTGACTCTGACTTCATGACTCTTACTCTGACTCTGACTTCATGACTCTGACTCTGACTCTGACTTCATGACTCTGACTCTGACTCTCACCCTGACTTCATGACTATGACTCTGACTCTGACTTCATGACTCTGACGCTGACTCTGACTTCATGACTCTGACTCTGACTCTGACTTCATGACTCTGACTCTGACTCTCACCCTGACTTCATGACTATGACTCTGACTCTGACTTCATGACTCTGACTCTGACTCTGACTTCATGACTCTGACTCTGACTCTGACCCTGACTCTGACTCTGACTTCATGACTCTGACTCTGACTCTGACTTTATGACTCTGTCTCTGATTCTGACTTCATGACTCTGACTTCATGACTCCGACCCTGACTCTGACTTCATGACTCTGACTCGGACTCTGACTTTATGACTCTGACTCTGACTCTGACTTCATGACTCTGACTCTGACTCTGACTCTGACTCTGACTTCATGACTCTGACTCTGACTCTGACTTTATGACTCTGACTCTGACTCTGACTTCATGACTCTGACTCTGACTCTGACTTCATGACTCTGACTCTGACTCTGACTTCATGACTCTGACTCTGACTCTGACTTCATGACTCTGACTCTGACTTTGACTTCATGACTCTGACTCTGACTTCATGACTATGACTCTGACTCTGACTTCATGACTCTTACTCTGACTACCACTCTGACTTCATGACTATGACCCTGACTCTGACTTCATGACTCTGACTCTCACTCTTACTTCATGACTCTGACTCTGACTCTGAATTCATGACTCTGACTCTGACTCTGACTTCATGACTTGGACTCTGACTCTGACTCTGACTCTGACTCTGACTCTGACTCTGACTTCATGACTCTGACTCTGACTCTGACTTCATGACTCTGACTCTGACTTCATGACTCTGACTCTGACTCTGACGTCATGACTCTGACTCTGACTCTGACTTCATGACTCTGATTCTGATTATGACTTCATGACTCTGACTCTGACTCTGACTCTGACTTCATGACTCTGACTCTGACTCTGACTCCATGACTCTGACTGTGACGCTGACTTCATGACTCTGACCCTGACTCTGACTTCACGACTCTGACTCTGACTCCGACTTCATGACTTTGACTCTGACTTCATGACTCTGACTTTGACTCTGACTCCATGACTCCGACTCTGACTCTGACTCTGACTCTGACTTCATGACTATGACTTTGACTTCATGACTCTGACTCTCACTCTGACTTCATGACTCTGACTTCATGACTCTGATCCTGACTCTGACTTCATGACTCTGACTCGAACTCTGACTCTGACTCTGACTTCATGACTCTGACACTGACTCTGACTTCATGACTCTGACTCTGACTCTGACTTCATGACTCTGACTCTGACTCTGACTTCATGACTCTGACTCTGACTCTGACTTCATGACTTGGACTCTGACTCTGACTCTGACTTCATGACTCTGACTCTGACTCTGACTTCATGACTCTGACTCTGACTCTGACTTCATGACTCTGACTCTGCCTCTGACTTCATGACTCTGACTCTGACTATGACTTCGTGACTCTAACACTGACTTCATGACTCTGACTCTGACTCTGACTTCATGACTCTGACTCTGACTCTGACTTCATGACTCTGACTCTGACTCTGACTTCATGACTCTGACTCTGACTCTGACTCTGAATTCGTGACTCTGACTTCATGACTATGACTCTGACTCTGACTTCATGACTCTGACTCTGACTCTGACTCTGACTGTGACTTCATGACTCTGACTCTGACTCTGACTTCATGACTTTGACTCTGACTCTGACTTAATGACTCTGACTCTGACTCTGACTCTGACTTCATGACTTTGACTCTGACTCTGACTTCATGACTCTGACTCTGACTCTGACTTCATGACTCTGACTCTGACCCTGACTTCATGACTCTGACTCTGACTCTGACTCTGACTTCATGACTCTGACTCTGACTCTGACTTCATGACTCTTACTCTGACTACCACTCTGACTTCATGACTATGACTCTGACTCTGACTTCATGACTATGACTTTGACTTCATGACTCTGACTCTCACTCTGACTTCATGACTCTGACTTCATGACTCTGATCCTGACTCTGACTTCATGACTCTGACTCGAACTCTGACTCTGACTCTGACTTCATGACTCTGACACTGACTCTGACTTCATGACTCTGACTCTGACTCTGACTTCATGACTCTGACTCTGACTCTGACTTCATGACTCTGACTCTGACTCTGACTTCATGACTTGGACTCTGACTCTGACTCTGACTTCATGACTCTGACTCTGACTCTGACTTCATGACTCTGACTCTGACTCTGACTTCATGACTCTGACTCTGCCTCTGACTTCATGACTCTGACTCTGACTATGACTTCGTGACTCTAACACTGACTTCATGACTCTGACTCTGACTCTGACTTCATGACTCTGACTCTGACTCTGACTTCATGACTCTGACTCTGACTCTGACTTCATGACTCTGACTCTGACTCTGACTCTGAATTCGTGACTCTGACTTCATGACTATGACTCTGACTCTGACTTCATGACTCTGACTCTGACTCTGACTCTGACTGTGACTTCATGACCCTGACTCTGACTCTGACTTCATGACTTTGACTCTTACTCTGACTTAATGACTCTGACTCTGACTCTGACTCTGACTTCATGACTTTGACTCTGACTCTGACTTCATGACTCTGACTCTGACTCTGACTTCATGACTCTGACTCTGACCCTGACTTCATGACTCTGACTCTGACTCTGACTCTGACTTCATGACTCTGACTCTGACTCTGACTTCATGACTCTTACTCTGACTACCACTCTGACTTCATGACTATGACTCTGACTCTGACTTCATGACTCTGACTCTGACTCTGACTTCATGACTCTGACTCTGACTCTGACTTCATGACTCTGACTCTGACTCTGACTTCATGACTTGGACTCTGACTCTGACTCTGACTCTGACTCGGACTCTGACTCAGACTCTGACTTCATGACTCTGACTCTGACTCTGACTTCATGACTCTGACTGTGACTCTGACTTCATGACTCTGACTCTGACTCTGACTTCATGACTCTGACTCTGACTCTGACTTCATGACTCTGACTCTGACTCTGACTTCATGACTCTGACTCTGACTTTGACTTCATGACTCTGACTCTGACTTCATGACTATGACTCTGACTCTGACTTCATGACTCTTACTCTGACTACCACTCTGACTTCATAACTATGACTCTGACTCTGACTTCATGACTCTGACTCTCACTCTTACTTCATGACTCTGACTCTGACTCTGAATTCATGACTCTGACTCTGACTCTGACTCTGACTCTGACTTCATGACTTGGACTCTGACTCTGACTCTGACTCTGACTCTGACTCTGACTCTGACTCTGACTTCATGACTCTGACTCTGACTCTGACTCCATGACTCTGACTCTGACTTCATGACTCTGACTCTGACTCTGACGTCATGACTCTGACTCTGACTCTGACTCTGACTTCATGACTCTGACTCTGACTCTGACTCCATGACTCTGACTGTGACTCTGACTTCATGACTCTGACCCTGACTCTGACTTCACGACTCTGACTCTGACTCCGACTTCATGACTTTGACTCTGACTTCATGACTCTGACTTTGACTCTGACTCCATGACTCCGACTCTGACTCTGACTCTGACTCTGACTTCATGACTATGACTTTGACTTCATGACTCTGACTCTCACTCTGACTTCATGACTCTGACTTCATGACTCTGATCCTGACTCTGACTCGAACTCTGACTCTGACTCTGAATTTATGACTCTGACACTGACTCTGACTTCATGACTCTGACTCTGACTCTGACTTCATGACTCTGACTCTGACTCTGACTTCATGACTCTGACTCTGACTCTGACTTCATGACTTGGACTCTGACTCTGACTCTGACTTCATGACTCTGACTCTGACTCTGACTTCATGACTCTGACTCTGACTCTGACTTCATGACTCTGACTCTGCCTCTGACTTCATGACTCTGACTCTGACTATGACTTCGTGACTCTAACTCTGACTTCATGACTCTGACTCTGACTCTGACTTCATGACTCTGACTCTGACTCTGACTTCATGACTCTGACTCTGACTCTGACTTCATGACTCTGACTCTGACTCTGACTCTGAATTCGTGACTCTGACTTCATGACTATGACTCTGACTCTGACTTCATGACTCTGACTCTGACTCTGACTCTGACTGTGACTTCATGACTCTGACTCTGACTCTGACTTCATGACTTTGACTCTGACTCTGACTTAATGACTCTGACTCTGACTCTGACTCTGACTCTGACTTCATGACTTTGACTCTGACTTTGACTTCATGACTCTGACTCTGACTCTGACTTCATGACTCTGACTCTGACCCTGACTTCATGACTCTGACTCTGACTCTGACTCTGACTTCATAACTCTGACTCTGACTCTGACTTCATGACTCTTACTCTGACTACCACTCTGACTTCATGACTATGACTCTGACTCTGACTTCATGACTCTGACTCTGACTCTGACTTCATGACTCTGACTCTGACTCTGACTTCATGACTCTGACTCTGACTCTGACTTCATGACTTGGACTCTGACTCTGACTCTGACTCTGACTCGGACTCTGACTCAGACTCTGACTTCATGACTCTGACTCTGACTCTGACTTCATGACTCTGACTGTGACTCTGACTTCATGACTCTGACTCTGACTCTGACTTCATGACTCTGACTCTGACTCTGACTTCATGACTCTGACTCTGACTCTGACTTCATGACTCTGACTCTGACTCTGACTTTGACTTCATGACTCTGACTCTGACTCTGACTCTGACTTCATGGCTCTGACTCTGACTCTGACTTCATGACTCTGACAGTGACTCTGACTTCATGACTCTGACCCTGACTCTGACTTCATGACTCTGACTCTGACTCTGACTTCATGACTTTGACTCTGACTTCATGACTCTGACTCTGACTCTGAGTTCATGACTCCGACTCTGACTCTGACTCTGACTTTGACTCTGACTTCATGACTCTGACTCTGACTCTGACTGTATGACTCTGTCTCTGACTCTGACTTCATGACTCTGACGTCATGACTCTGACCCTGACTCTGACTTCATGACTCTGACTCGGACTCTGACTTCATGACTCTGACTCTGACTCTGACTTCATGACTCTGACTCTGACTTCATGACTCTGACTCTGACTCTGACTTCATGACTCTTACTCTGACTACCACTCTGACTTCATGACTATGACTCTGAGTCTGACTTCATGACTCTGACTCTCACTCTTACTTCATGACTCTGACTCTGACTCTGACTTCATGACTCTGACTCTCACTCTGACTTCATGACTTGGACTCTGACTCTGACTCTGACTCTGACTCTGACTCTGACTCTGACTCTGACCTCATGACTATGACTCTGACTCTGACTTCATGACTCTTACTCTGACTCTGACTTCATGACTCTGACTCTGACTCTGACTTCATGACTCTGACTCTGACTCTCACCCTGACTTCATGACTATGACTCTGACTCTGACTCTGACTCTGACTTCATGACTCTGCCTCTGACTCTGACTTCATGACTCTGACCCTGACTCTGACTCTGTTTTCATGACTCTGACTCTGACTCTGACTTCATGACTCTGACTCTGACTCTGACTCTGAATTCATGACTCTGACTCTGACTCTGACTTCATGACTCTGACTCTCACTCTGACTTCATGACTCTGACTCTGACTCTGACTTCATGACTCTGACTCTGACTCTGACTTCATGACTTGAACTCTGACTCTGACTCTGACTCCATATCTCTGACTGTGACTCTGACTTCATGACTCTGACCCTGACTCTTACTTCATGACTCTGACTCTGACTTTATGACTTTGACTCTGACTTCATGACTCTGACTCTGACTCTGACTTCATGACTCTGACTTCATGACTCTGATCCTGACTCTGACTTCATGACTCTGACTCGAACTCTGACTCTGACTCTGACTTCATGACTCTGACTCTGACTCTGACTTCATGACTTGGACTCTGACTCTGACTTCATGACTCTGACTCTGACTCTGACTTCAAGACTTGGACTCTGACTCTGACTCTGACTTCAAGACTTGGACTCTGACTCTGACTCTGACTTCATGACTCTGACTCTGACTCTGACTTCATGACTCTGACTCTGACTCTGACTTCATGACTCTGACTCTGCCTCTGACTTCATGACTCTGACTCTGACTATGACTTCGTGACTCTAACTCTGACTCTGACTCTGACTCCATGACTCTGACTCTGACTCTGACTTCATGACTCTGACCCTGACTCTGACTCTGACTTCATGACTCTGACTCTGACTCTGACTCTGACTCTGACTTCATGACTCTGACTCTGCCTCTGACTTCATGACTCTGACTCTGACTATGACTTTGTGACTCTAACTCTGACTCTGACTCTGACTTCATGACTCTGACTCTGTCTCTGACTTCATGACTCTGACTCTGACTTTGACTTCATGACTCCGACTCTGACTCTGACTTCATGACTTGGACTCTGACTTCATGACTCTGACTCTGACTCTGACTTCATGACTCTGACTCTGACTCTGACTTCATGACTCTGACTCTGACTCTGACTCTGACTCTGACTTCATGACTCTGCCTCTGACTCTGACTTCATGACTCTGACCCTGACTCTGACTCTGACTTCATGACTCTGACTCTGACTCTGACTTCATGACTCTGACTCTGACTCTGACTCTGAATTCATGACTCTGACTCTGACTCTGACTTCATGACTCTGACTCTCACTCTGACTTCATGACTCTGACTCTGACTCTGACTTCATGACTCTGACCCTGACTCTGACTTCATGACTTGAACTCTGACTCTGACTCTGACTCCATAACTCTGACTGTGACTCTGACTTCATGACTCTGACCCTGACTCTTACTTCATGACTCTGACTCTGACTCTGACTGTATGACTCTGTCTCTGACTCTGACTTCATGACTCTGACTTCATGACTCTGACCCTGACTCTGACTTCATGACTCTGACTCGGACTCTGACTTCATGACTCTGACTCTGACTCTGACTTCATGACTCTGACTCTGACTTCATGACTCTGACTCTGACTCTGACTTCATGACTCTTACTCTGACTACCACTCTGACTTCATGACTATGACTCTGAGTCTGACTTCATGACTCTGACTCTCACTCTTACTTCATGACTCTGACTCTGACTCTGACCTCATGACTATGACTCTGACTCTGACTTCATGACTCTTACTCTGACTCTGACTTCATGACTCTGACTCTGACTCTGACTTCATGACTCTGACTCTGACTTTGACTTCATGACTCTGACTCTGACTTCATGACTATGACTCTGACTCTGACTTCATGACTCTTACTCTGACTACCACTCTGACTTCATAACTATGACTCTGACTCTGACTTCATGACTCTGACTCTCACTCTTACTTCATGACTCTGACTCTGACTCTGAATTCATGACTCTGACTCTGACTCTGACTCTGACTCTGACTTCATGACTTGGACTCTGACTCTGACTCTGACTCTGACTCTGACTCTGACTCTGACTCTGACTTCATGACTCTGACTCTGACTCTGACTCCATGACTCTGACTCTGACTTCATGACTCTGACTCTGACTCTGACGTCATGACTCTGACTCTGACTCTGACTCTGACTTCATGACTCTGACTCTGACTCTGACTCCATGACTCTGACTGTGACTCTGACTTCATGACTCTGACCCTGACTCTGACTTCACGACTCTGACTCTGACTCCGACTTCATGACTTTGACTCTGACTTCATGACTCTGACTTTGACTCTGACTCCATGACTCCGACTCTGACTCTGACTCTGACTCTGACTTCATGACTATGACTTTGACTTCATGACTCTGACTCTCACTCTGACTTCATGACTCTGACTTCATGACTCTGATCCTGACTCTGACTCGAACTCTGACTCTGACTCTGAATTTATGACTCTGACACTGACTCTGACTTCATGACTCTGACTCTGACTCTGACTTCATGACTCTGACTCTGACTCTGACTTCATGACTCTGACTCTGACTCTGACTTCATGACTTGGACTCTGACTCTGACTCTGACTTCATGACTCTGACTCTGACTCTGACTTCATGACTCTGACTCTGACTCTGACTTCATGACTCTGACTCTGCCTCTGACTTCATGACTCTGACTCTGACTATGACTTCGTGACTCTAACTCTGACTTCATGACTCTGACTCTGACTCTGACTTCATGACTCTGACTCTGACTCTGACTTCATGACTCTGACTCTGACTCTGACTTCATGACTCTGACTCTGACTCTGACTCTGAATTCGTGACTCTGACTTCATGACTATGACTCTGACTCTGACTTCATGACTCTGACTCTGACTCTGACTCTGACTGTGACTTCATGACTCTGACTCTGACTCTGACTTCATGACTTTGACTCTGACTCTGACTTAATGACTCTGACTCTGACTCTGACTCTGACTCTGACTTCATGACTTTGACTCTGACTTTGACTTCATGACTCTGACTCTGACTCTGACTTCATGACTCTGACTCTGACCCTGACTTCATGACTCTGACTCTGACTCTGACTCTGACTTCATAACTCTGACTCTGACTCTGACTTCATGACTCTTACTCTGACTACCACTCTGACTTCATGACTATGACTCTGACTCTGACTTCATGACTCTGACTCTGACTCTGACTTCATGACTCTGACTCTGACTCTGACTTCATGACTCTGACTCTGACTCTGACTTCATGACTTGGACTCTGACTCTGACTCTGACTCTGACTCGGACTCTGACTCAGACTCTGACTTCATGACTCTGACTCTGACTCTGACTTCATGACTCTGACTGTGACTCTGACTTCATGACTCTGACTCTGACTCTGACTTCATGACTCTGACTCTGACTCTGACTTCATGACTCTGACTCTGACTCTGACTTCATGACTCTGACTCTGACTCTGACTTTGACTTCATGACTCTGACTCTGACTCTGACTCTGACTTCATGGCTCTGACTCTGACTCTGACTTCATGACTCTGACAGTGACTCTGACTTCATGACTCTGACCCTGACTCTGACTTCATGACTCTGACTCTGACTCTGACTTCATGACTTTGACTCTGACTTCATGACTCTGACTCTGACTCTGAGTTCATGACTCCGACTCTGACTCTGACTCTGACTTTGACTCTGACTTCATGACTCTGACTCTGACTCTGACTGTATGACTCTGTCTCTGACTCTGACTTCATGACTCTGACGTCATGACTCTGACCCTGACTCTGACTTCATGACTCTGACTCGGACTCTGACTTCATGACTCTGACTCTGACTCTGACTTCATGACTCTGACTCTGACTTCATGACTCTGACTCTGACTCTGACTTCATGACTCTTACTCTGACTACCACTCTGACTTCATGACTATGACTCTGAGTCTGACTTCATGACTCTGACTCTCACTCTTACTTCATGACTCTGACTCTGACTCTGACTTCATGACTCTGACTCTCACTCTGACTTCATGACTTGGACTCTGACTCTGACTCTGACTCTGACTCTGACTCTGACTCTGACTCTGACCTCATGACTATGACTCTGACTCTGACTTCATGACTCTTACTCTGACTCTGACTTCATGACTCTGACTCTGACTCTGACTTCATGACTCTGACTCTGACTCTCACCCTGACTTCATGACTATGACTCTGACTCTGACTCTGACTCTGACTTCATGACTCTGCCTCTGACTCTGACTTCATGACTCTGACCCTGACTCTGACTCTGTTTTCATGACTCTGACTCTGACTCTGACTTCATGACTCTGACTCTGACTCTGACTCTGAATTCATGACTCTGACTCTGACTCTGACTTCATGACTCTGACTCTCACTCTGACTTCATGACTCTGACTCTGACTCTGACTTCATGACTCTGACTCTGACTCTGACTTCATGACTTGAACTCTGACTCTGACTCTGACTCCATATCTCTGACTGTGACTCTGACTTCATGACTCTGACCCTGACTCTTACTTCATGACTCTGACTCTGACTTTATGACTTTGACTCTGACTTCATGACTCTGACTCTGACTCTGACTTCATGACTCTGACTTCATGACTCTGATCCTGACTCTGACTTCATGACTCTGACTCGAACTCTGACTCTGACTCTGACTTCATGACTCTGACTCTGACTCTGACTTCATGACTTGGACTCTGACTCTGACTTCATGACTCTGACTCTGACTCTGACTTCAAGACTTGGACTCTGACTCTGACTCTGACTTCAAGACTTGGACTCTGACTCTGACTCTGACTTCATGACTCTGACTCTGACTCTGACTTCATGACTCTGACTCTGACTCTGACTTCATGACTCTGACTCTGCCTCTGACTTCATGACTCTGACTCTGACTATGACTTCGTGACTCTAACTCTGACTCTGACTCTGACTCCATGACTCTGACTCTGACTCTGACTTCATGACTCTGACCCTGACTCTGACTCTGACTTCATGACTCTGACTCTGACTCTGACTCTGACTCTGACTTCATGACTCTGACTCTGCCTCTGACTTCATGACTCTGACTCTGACTATGACTTTGTGACTCTAACTCTGACTCTGACTCTGACTTCATGACTCTGACTCTGTCTCTGACTTCATGACTCTGACTCTGACTTTGACTTCATGACTCCGACTCTGACTCTGACTTCATGACTTGGACTCTGACTTCATGACTCTGACTCTGACTCTGACTTCATGACTCTGACTCTGACTCTGACTTCATGACTCTGACTCTGACTCTGACTCTGACTCTGACTTCATGACTCTGCCTCTGACTCTGACTTCATGACTCTGACCCTGACTCTGACTCTGACTTCATGACTCTGACTCTGACTCTGACTTCATGACTCTGACTCTGACTCTGACTCTGAATTCATGACTCTGACTCTGACTCTGACTTCATGACTCTGACTCTCACTCTGACTTCATGACTCTGACTCTGACTCTGACTTCATGACTCTGACTCTGACTCTGACTTCATGACTTGAACTCTGACTCTGACTCTGACTCCATAACTCTGACTGTGACTCTGACTTCATGACTCTGACCCTGACTCTTACTTCATGACTCTGACTCTGACTCTGACTGTATGACTCTGTCTCTGACTCTGACTTCATGACTCTGACTTCATGACTCTGACCCTGACTCTGACTTCATGACTCTGACTCGGACTCTGACTTCATGACTCTGACTCTGACTCTGACTTCATGACTCTGACTCTGACTTCATGACTCTGACTCTGACTCTGACTTCATGACTCTTACTCTGACTACCACTCTGACTTCATGACTATGACTCTGAGTCTGACTTCATGACTCTGACTCTCACTCTTACTTCATGACTCTGACTCTGACTCTGACCTCATGACTATGACTCTGACTCTGACTTCATGACTCTTACTCTGACTCTGACTTCATGACTCTGACTCTGACTCTGACTTCATGACTCTGACTCTGACTCTCACCCTGACTTCATGACTATGACTCTGACTCTGACTTCATGACTCTGACGCTGACTCTGACTTCATGACTCTGATTCTGACTCTGACTTCATGACTCTGACTCTGACTCTCACCCTGACTTCATGACTATGACTCTGACTCTGACTTCATGACTCTGACTCTGACTCTGACTTCATGACTTGGACTCTGACTCTGACTCTGACTCCATAACTCTGTCTGTGACTCTGACTTCATGACCCTGACCCTGACTCTTACTTCATGACTCTGACTCTGACTTTATGACTTTGACTCTGACTTCATGACTCTGACTCTGACTTCATGACTTGGACTCTGACTCTGACTCTGACTCCATAACTCTGTCTGTGACTCTGACTTCATGACCCTGACCCTGACTCTTACTTCATGACTCTGACTCTGACTTTATGACTTTGACTCTGACTTCATGACTCTGACTCTGACTCTGAGTTCATGACTCCTACTCTGACTCTGACTCTGAATCTGACTCTGACTTCATGACTCTGACTCTGACTCTGACTTCATGACTCTGACTCTGACTCTGACTCTGACTTCATGACTCTGACTCTGACTCTGACCCTGACTTCATGACTCTGACAGTGACTCTGACTTCATGACTCTGACCCTGACTCTGACTTCATGACTCTGACTCTGACTCTGACTTCATGACTTTGACTCTGACTTCATGACTCTGACTCTGACTCTGAGTTCATGACTCCGACTCTGACTCTGACTCTGACTTTGACTCTGACTTCATGACTCTGACTCTGACTCTGACTGTATGACTCTGTCTCTGACTCTGACTTCATGACTCTGACTTCATGACTCTGACCCTGACTCTGACTTCATGACTCTGACTCGGACTCTGACTTCATGACTCTGACTCTGACTCTGACTTCATGACTCTGACTCTGACTTCATGACTCTGACTCTGACTTCATGACTCTGACTCTGACTCTGACTTCATGACTCTTACTCTGACTACCACTCTGACTTCATGACTATGACTCTGAGTCTGACTTCATGACTCTGACTCTCACTCTTACTTCATGACTCTGACTCTGACTCTGACTTCATGACTCTGACTCTCACTCTGACTTCATGACTTGGACTCTGACTCTGACTCTGACTCTGACTCTGACTCTGACTCTGACTCTGACCTCATGACTATGACTCTGACTCTGACTTCATGACTCTTACTCTGACTCTGACTTCATGACTCTGACTCTGACTCTGACTTCATGACTCTGACTCTGACTCTCACCCTGACTTCATGACTATGACTCTGACTCTGACTTCATGACTCTGACGCTGACTCTGACTTCATGACTCTGACTCTGACTCTGACTTCATGACTCTGACTCTGACTCTGACTTTGACTTCATGACTCTGATTTTGACTCTGACTTCATGACTCTGACTGTGACTCTGACTTCATGACTCTGACCCTGACTCTGACTTCACGACTCTGACTGTGACTCTGACTTCATGACTTTGACTCTGACTTCATGACTCTGACTTTGACTCGGACTCCATGACTCCGACTCTGACTCTGACTCTGACTCTGACTTCATGACTATGACTCTGACTTCATGACTCTGACTCTGACTCTGACTTCATGACTCTGACTCTGACTCTGACTTCATGACTCTGACTCTGCCTCTGACTTCATGACTCTGACTCTGACTATGACTCCGTGACTCTAACTCTGACTCTGACTCTGACTTCATGACTCTGACTCTGACTCTGACTTCATGACTCTGACCCTGACTCTGACTCTGACTTCATGACTCTGACTCTGAGTCTGACTCTGACTCTGACTTCATGACTCTGACTCTGCCTCTGACTTCATGACTCTGACTCTGACTATGACTTTGTGACTCTAACTCTGACTCTGACTCTGACTTCATGACTCTGATTCTGTCTCTGACTTCATGACTCTGACTCTGACTCTGACTTTGACTTCATGACTCCGACTCTGACTCTGACTTCATGACTGGGACTCTGACTCTGACTCTGACTCTGACTCTGACTTCATGACTATGACTCTGACTCTGACTTCATGACTCTGACTCTGACTTCATGACTCTGACTCTGACTCTGACTTCATGACTCTGACTCTGACTCTGACTTCATGACTTGGACTCTGACTCTGACTCTGACTCTGACTCTGACTCTGACTCAGACTCTGACTTCATGACTCTGACTCTGACTCTGACTTCATGACTCTGACTCTGACTCTGACTTCATGACTCTGACTCTGACTCTGACTTCATGACTCTGACTCTGACTCTGACTCTGACTCTGACTTCATGACTCTGCCTCTGACTCTGACTTCATGACTCTGACCCTGACTCTGACTCTGTTTTCATGACTCTGACTCTGACTCTGACTTCATGACTCTGACTCTGACTCTGACTCTGAATTCATGACTCTGACTCTGACTCTGACTTCATGACTCTGACTCTCACTCTGACTTCATGACTCTGACTCTGACTCTGACTCCGACTCTGACTTCATGACTCTGACTCTGACTCTGACTTTATGACTCTGACTCTGACTCTGACTTCATGACTCTGACTCTGACTCTGACTTCATGACTCTGACTCTGACTCTGACTTCATGACTCTGACTCGAACTCTGACTCTGACTCTGACTCTGACTTTGACTTCATGACTCTGACTCTGACTTCATGACTATGACTCTGACTCTGACTTCATGACTCTTACTCTGACTACCACTCTGACTTCATGACTATGACCCTGACTCTGACTTCATGACTCTGACTTCATGACTTGGACTCTGACTCTGACTCTGACTCTGACTCTGACTTCATGACTATGACTCTGACTCTGACTTCATGACTCTGACTCTGACTTCATGACTCTGACTCTGACTCTGACTTCATGACTCTGACTCTGAGTCTCACCCTGACTTCATGACTATGACTCTGACTCTGACTTCATGACTCTGACGCTGACTCTGACTTCATGACTCTGACTCTGACTCTGACTTCATGACTCTGACTCTGACTCTCACCCTGACTTCATGACTATGACTCTGACTCTGACTTCATGACTCTGACTCTGACTCTGACTTCATGACTTGGACTCTGACTCTGACTCTGACTCCATAACTCTGTCTGTGACTCTGACTTCATGAACCTGACCCTGACTCTTACTTCATGACTCTGACTCTGACTTTATGACTTTGACTCTGACTTCATGACTCTGACTCTGACTCTGAGTTCATGACTCCTACTCTGACTCTGACTCTGAATCTGACTCTGACTTCATGACTCTGACTCTGACTCTGACTTCATGACTCTGACTCTGACTCTGACTCTGACTTCATGACTCTGACTCTGACTCTGACCCTGACTCTGACTCTGACTTCATGACTCTGACTCTGACTCTGACTTTATGACTCTGTCTCTGATTCTGACTTCATGACTCTGACTTCATGACTCCGACCCTGACTCTGACTTCATGACTCTGACTCGGACTCTGACTTTATGACTCTGACTCTGACTCTGACTTCATGACTCTGACTCTGACTCTGACTCCGACTCTGACTTCATGACTCTGACTCTGACTCTGACTTTATGACTCTGACTCTGACTCTGACTTCATGACTCTGACTCTGACTCTGACTTCATGACTCTGACTCTGACTCTGACTTCATGACTCTGACTCTGACTCTGACTTCATAACTCTGACTCTGACTTTGACTTCATGACTCTGACTCTGACTTCATGACTATGACTCTGACTCTGACTTCATGACTCTTACTCTGACTACCACTCTGACTTCATGACTATGACCCTGACTCTGACTTCATGACTCTGACTCTGACTCTGACTCTGACTCTGACTTCATGACTCTGCCTCTGACTCTGACTTCATGACTCTGACCCTGACTCTGACTCTGACTTCATGACTCTGACTCTGACTCTGACTTCATGACTCTGACTCTGACTCTGACTCTGAATTCACGACTCTGACTCTGACTCTGACTTCATGACTCTGACTCTCACTCTGACTTCATGACTCTGACTCTAACTCTGACTTCATGACTCTGACTCTGACTCTGACTTCATGACTTGAACTCTGACTCTGACTCCGACTCCATAACTCTGACTGTGACTCTGACTTCATGACTCTGACCCTGACTCTTACTTCATGACTCTGACTCTGACTTTATGACTTTGACTCTGACTTCATGACTCTGACTCTGACTCTGACTTCATGACTGTGACTTCATGACTCTGATCCTGACTCTGACTTCATGACTCTGACTCGAACTCTGACTCTGACTCTGACTTCATGACTCTGACTCTGACTCTGACTTCATGACTCTGACTCTGACTCTGACTTCAAGACTTGGACTCTGACTCTGACTCTGACTTCATGACTCTGACTCTGACTCTGACTTCATGACTTTGACTCTGACTCTGACTTCATGACTCTGACTCTGCCTCTGACTTCATGACTCTGACTCTGACTCTGACTTCATGACTCTGACTCTGACTCTGACTCTGAATTCACGACTCTGACTCTGACTCTGACTTCATGACTCTGACTCTGACTCTGACTTCATGACTCTGACTCTGACTCTGACTTCATGACTTGGACTCTGACTCTGACTCTGACTCTGACTCTGACTCTGACTCAGACTCTGACTTCATGACTCTGACTCTGACTCTGACTTCATGACTCTGACTCTGACTCTGACTTCATGACTCTGACTCTGACTCTGACTTCATGACTCTGACTCTGACTCTGACTCTGACTCTGACTTCATGACTCTGCCTCTGACTCTGACTTCATGACTCTGACCCTGACTCTGACTCTGTTTTCATGACTCTGACTCTGACTCTGACTTCATGACTCTGACTCTGACTCTGACTCTGAATTCATGACTCTGACTCTGACTCTGACTTCATGACTCTGACTCTCACTCTGACTTCATGACTCTGACTCTGACTCTGACTTCATGACTCTGACTCTGACTCTGACTTCATGACTTGAACTCTGACTCTGACTCTGACTCCATAACTCTGACTGTGACTCTGACTTCATGACTCTGACCCTGACTCTTACTTCATGACTCTGACTCTGACTTTATGACTTTGACTCTGACTTCATGACTCTGACTCTGACTCTGACTTCATGACTCTGACTTCATGACTCTGATCCTGACTCTGACTTCATGACTCTGACTCGAACTCTGACTCTGACTCTGACTTCATGACTCTGACTCTGACTCTGACTTCATGACTTGGACTCTGACTCTGACTTCATGACTCTGACTCTGACTCTGACTTCAAGACTTGGACTCTGACTCTGACTCTGATTTCAAGACTTGGACTCTGACTCTGACTCTGACTTCATGACTCTGACTCTGACTCTGACTTCATGACTCTGACTCTGACTCTGACTTCATGACTCTGACTCTGCCTCTGACTTCATGACTCTGACTCTGACTATGACTTCGTGACTCTAACTCTGACTTCATGACTCTGACTCTGACTCTGACTCAGACTCTGACTTCATGACTCTGACTCTGACTCTGACTTCATGACTCTGACTCTGACTCTGACTTCATGACTCTGACTCTGACTCTGACTTCATGACTCTGACTCTGACTCTGACTCTGACTCTGACTTCATGACTCTGCCTCTGACTCTGACTTCATGACTCTGACCCTGACTCTGACTCTGACTTCATGACTCTGACTCTGACTCTGACTTCATGACTCTGACTCTGACTCTGACTCTGAATTCACGACTCTGACTCTGACTCTGACTTCATGACTCTGACTCTCACTCTGACTTCATGACTCTGACTCTGACTCTGACTTCATGACTCTGACTCTGACTCTGACTTCATGACTTGAACTCTGACTCTGACTCCGACTCCATAACTCTGACTGTGACTCTGACTTCATGACTCTGACCCTGACTCTTACTTCATGACTCTGACTCTGACTTTATGACTTTGACTCTGACTTCATGACTCTGACTCTGACTCTGACTTCATGACTGTGACTTCATGACTCTGATCCTGACTCTGACTTCATGACTCTGACTCGAACTCTGACTCTGACTCTGACTTCATGACTCTGACTCTGACTCTGACTTCATGACTCTGACTCTGACTCTGACTTCAAGACTTGGACTCTGACTCTGACTCTGACTTCATGACTCTGACTCTGACTCTGACTTCATGACTTTGACTCTGACTCTGACTTCATGACTCTGACTCTGCCTCTGACTTCATGACTCTGACTCTGACTCTGACTTCATGACTCTGACTCTGACTCTGACTCTGAATTCACGACTCTGACTCTGACTCTGACTTCATGACTCTGACTCTCACTCTGACTTCATGACTCTGACTCTGACTCTGACTTCATGACTCTGACTCTGACTCTGACTTCATGACTTGAACTCTGACTCTGACTCCGACTCCATAACTCTGACTGTGACTCTGACTTCATGACTCTGACCCTGACTCTTACTTCATGACTCTGACTCTGACTTTATGACTTTGACTCTGACTTCATGACTCTGACTCTGACTCTGACTTCATGACTGTGACTTCATGACTCTGATCCTGACTCTGACTTCATGACTCTGACTCGAACTCTGACTCTGACTCTGACTTCATGACTCTGACTCTGACTCTGACTTCATGACTCTGACTCTGTCTCTGACTTCAAGACTTGGACTCTGACTCTGACTCTGACTTCATGACTCTGACTCTGACTCTGACTTCATGACTTTGACTCTGACTCTGACTTCATGACTCTGACTCTGCCTCTGACTTCATGACTCTGACTCTGACTATGACTTCGTGACTCTAACTCTGACTTCATGACTCTGACTCTGACTCTGACTTCATGACTCTGACTCTGACTCTGACTTCATGACTCTGACTCTGACTCTGACTTCATGACTCTGACTCTGACTCTGACTCTGAATTCGTGACTCTGACTTCATGACTATGACTCTGACTCTGACTTCATGACTCTGACTCTGACTCTGACTCTGACTCTGACTTCATGACTCTGACTCTGACTCTAACTTCATGACTTTGACTCTGACTCTGACTTAATGACTCTGACTCTGACTCTGACTCTGACTTCATGACTTTGACTCTGACTCTGACTTCATGACTCTGACTCTGACTCTGACTTCATGACTCTGACTCTGACTCTGACTTCATGACTCTGACTCTGACTCTGACTCTGACTTCATGACTCTGACTCTGACTCTGACTTCATGACTCTTACTCTGACTACCACTCTGACTTCATGACTATGACTCTGACTCTGACTTCATGACTCTGACTCTGACTCTGACTTCATGACTCTGACTCTGACTCTGACTTCATGACTCTGACTCTGACTCTGACTTCATGACTTGGACTCTGACTCTGACTCTGACTCTGACTCGGACTCTGACTCAGACTCTGACTTCATGACTCTGACTCTGACTCTGACTTCATGACTCTGACTCTGACTCTGACTTAGTGACTCTGACTCTGACTCTGACTTCATGACTCTGACTCTGACTCTGACTTCATGACTCTGACTCTGACTCTGACTTTGACTTCATGACTCTGACTCTGACTCTGACTTAGTGACTCTGACTCTGACTCTGACTTCATGACTCTGACTCTGACTCTGACTTCATGACTCTGACTCTGACTCTGACGTCATGACTCTGACTCTCACTCTGACTTCATGACTCTGACTTTGACTCTCACTCCGACCTCATGACTATGACTCTGACTCTGACTTCATGACTCTTACTCTGACTCTGACTTCATGACTCTGACTCTGACTCTGACTTCATGACTCTGACTCTGACTCTCACCCTGACTTCATGACTATGACTCTGACTCTGACTTCATGACTCTGACGCTGACTCTGACTTCATGACTCTGACTCTGACTCTGACTTCATGACTCTGACTCTGACTCTGACTTTGACTTCATGACTCTGATTTTGACTCTGACTTCATGACTCTGACTGTGACTCTGACTTCATGACTCTGACCCTGACTCTGACTTCACGACTCTGACTGTGACTCTGACTTCATGACTTTGACTCTGACTTCATGACTCTGACTTTGACCCTGACTCCATGACTCCGACTCTGACTCTGACTCTGACTCTGACTTCATGACTATGACTCTGACTTCATGACTCTGACTCTGACTCTGACTTCATGACTCTGACTTTATGACTGTGACCCTGACTCTGACTTCATGACTCTGTTTCATGACTCTGACTCTGACTCTGACTTCATGACTCTGACTCTGACTCTGACTCTGACTCTGACTTCATGACTCTGACTCTGACTCTGACTTCATGACACTGACTCTGACTCTGACTTCATGACTTGGACTCTGACTCTGACTCTGACTTCATGACTCTGACTCTGACTCTGACTTCATGACTCTGACTCGAACTCTGACTCTGACTCTGACTCTGACTTTGACTTCATGACTCTGACTCTGACTTCATGACTATGACTCTGACTCTGACTTCATGACTCTTACTCTGACTACCACTCTGACTTCATGACTATGACCCTGACTCTGACTTCATGACTCTGACTTCATGACTTGGACTCTGACTCTGACTCTGACTCTGACTCTGACTTCATGACTATGACTCTGACTCTGACTTCATGACTCTGACTCTGACTTCATGACTCTGACTCTGACTCTGACTTCATGACTCTGACTCTGAGTCTCACCCTGACTTCATGACTATGACTCTGACTCTGACTTCATGACTCTGACGCTGACTCTGACTTCATGACTCTGACTCTGACTCTGACTTCATGACTCTGACTCTGACTCTCACCCTGACTTCATGACTATGACTCTGACTCTGACTTCATGACTCTGACTCTGACTCTGACTTCATGACTTGGACTCTGACTCTGACTCTGACTCCATAACTCTGTCTGTGACTCTGACTTCATGAACCTGACCCTGACTCTTACTTCATGACTCTGACTCTGACTTTATGACTTTGACTCTGACTTCATGACTCTGACTCTGACTCTGAGTTCATGACTCCTACTCTGACTCTGACTCTGAATCTGACTCTGACTTCATGACTCTGACTCTGACTCTGACTTCATGACTCTGACTCTGACTCTGACTCTGACTTCATGACTCTGACTCTGACTCTGACCCTGACTCTGACTCTGACTTCATGACTCTGACTCTGACTCTGACTTTATGACTCTGTCTCTGATTCTGACTTCATGACTCTGACTTCATGACTCCGACCCTGACTCTGACTTCATGACTCTGACTCGGACTCTGACTTTATGACTCTGACTCTGACTCTGACTTCATGACTCTGACTCTGACTCTGACTCCGACTCTGACTTCATGACTCTGACTCTGACTCTGACTTTATGACTCTGACTCTGACTCTGACTTCATGACTCTGACTCTGACTCTGACTTCATGACTCTGACTCTGACTCTGACTTCATGACTCTGACTCTGACTCTGACTTCATAACTCTGACTCTGACTTTGACTTCATGACTCTGACTCTGACTTCATGACTATGACTCTGACTCTGACTTCATGACTCTTACTCTGACTACCACTCTGACTTCATGACTATGACCCTGACTCTGACTTCATGACTCTGACTCTGACTCTGACTCTGACTCTGACTTCATGACTCTGCCTCTGACTCTGACTTCATGACTCTGACCCTGACTCTGACTCTGACTTCATGACTCTGACTCTGACTTTATGACTTTGACTCTGACTTCATGACTCTGACTCTGACTCTGACTTCATGACTGTGACTTCATGACTCTGATCCTGACTCTGACTTCATGACTCTGACTCGAACTCTGACTCTGACTCTGACTTCATGACTCTGACTCTGACTCTGACTTCATGACTCTGACTCTGACTCTGACTTCAAGACTTGGACTCTGACTCTGACTCTGACTTCATGACTCTGACTCTGACTCTGACTTCATGACTTTGACTCTGACTCTGACTTCATGACTCTGACTCTGCCTCTGACTTCATGACTCTGACTCTGACTCTGACTTCATGACTCTGACTCTGACTCTGACTCTGAATTCACGACTCTGACTCTGACTCTGACTTCATGACTCTGACTCTGACTCTGACTTCATGACTCTGACTCTGACTCTGACTTCATGACTTGGACTCTGACTCTGACTCTGACTCTGACTCTGACTCTGACTCAGACTCTGACTTCATGACTCTGACTCTGACTCTGACTTCATGACTCTGACTCTGACTCTGACTTCATGACTCTGACTCTGACTCTGACTTCATGACTCTGACTCTGACTCTGACTCTGACTCTGACTTCATGACTCTGCCTCTGACTCTGACTTCATGACTCTGACCCTGACTCTGACTCTGTTTTCATGACTCTGACTCTGACTCTGACTTCATGACTCTGACTCTGACTCTGACTCTGAATTCATGACTCTGACTCTGACTCTGACTTCATGACTCTGACTCTCACTCTGACTTCATGACTCTGACTCTGACTCTGACTTCATGACTCTGACTCTGACTCTGACTTCATGACTTGAACTCTGACTCTGACTCTGACTCCATAACTCTGACTGTGACTCTGACTTCATGACTCTGACCCTGACTCTTACTTCATGACTCTGACTCTGACTTTATGACTTTGACTCTGACTTCATGACTCTGACTCTGACTCTGACTTCATGACTCTGACTTCATGACTCTGATCCTGACTCAGACTTCATGACTCTGACTCGAACTCTGACTCTGACTCTGACTTCATGACTCTGACTCTGACTCTGACTTCATGACTTGGACTCTGACTCTGACTTCATGACTCTGACTCTGACTCTGACTTCAAGACTTGGACTCTGACTCTGACTCTGACTTCAAGACTTGGACTCTGACTCTGACTCTGACTTCATGACTTTGACTCTGACTCTGACTTCATGACTCTGACTCTGACTCTGACTTCATGACTCTGACTCTGCCTCTGACTTCATGACTCTGACTCTGACTATGACTTCGTGACTCTAACTCTGACTTCATGACTCTGACTCTGACTCTGACTCAGACTCTGACTTCATGACTCTGACTCTGACTCTGACTTCATGACTCTGACTCTGACTCTGACTTCATGACTCTGACTCTGACTCTGACTTCATGACTCTGACTCTGACTCTGACTCTGACTCTGACTTCATGACTCTGCCTCTGACTCTGACTTCATGACTCTGACCCTGACTCTGACTCTGACTTCATGACTCTGACTCTGACTCTGACTTCATGACTCTGACTCTGACTCTGACTCTGAATTCACGACTCTGACTCTGACTCTGACTTCATGACTCTGACTCTCACTCTGACTTCATGACTCTGACTCTGACTCTGACTTCATGACTCTGACTCTGACTCTGACTTCATGACTTGAACTCTGACTCTGACTCCGACTCCATAACTCTGACTGTGACTCTGACTTCATGACTCTGACCCTGACTCTTACTTCATGACTCTGACTCTGACTTTATGACTTTGACTCTGACTTCATGACTCTGACTCTGACTCTGACTTCATGACTGTGACTTCATGACTCTGATCCTGACTCTGACTTCATGACTCTGACTCGAACTCTGACTCTGACTCTGACTTCATGACTCTGACTCTGACTCTGACTTCATGACTCTGACTCTGACTCTGACTTCAAGACTTGGACTCTGACTCTGACTCTGACTTCATGACTCTGACTCTGACTCTGACTTCATGACTTTGACTCTGACTCTGACTTCATGACTCTGACTCTGCCTCTGACTTCATGACTCTGACTCTGACTCTGACTTCATGACTCTGACTCTGACTCTGACTCTGAATTCACGACTCTGACTCTGACTCTGACTTCATGACTCTGACTCTCACTCTGACTTCATGACTCTGACTCTGACTCTGACTTCATGACTCTGACTCTGACTCTGACTTCATGACTTGAACTCTGACTCTGACTCCGACTCCATAACTCTGACTGTGACTCTGACTTCATGACTCTGACCCTGACTCTTACTTCATGACTCTGACTCTGACTTTATGACTTTGACTCTGACTTCATGACTCTGACTCTGACTCTGACTTCATGACTGTGACTTCATGACTCTGATCCTGACTCTGACTTCATGACTCTGACTCGAACTCTGACTCTGACTCTGACTTCATGACTCTGACTCTGACTCTGACTTCATGACTCTGACTCTGACTCTGACTTCAAGACTTGGACTCTGACTCTGACTCTGACTTCATGACTCTGACTCTGACTCTGACTTCATGACTTTGACTCTGACTCTGACTTCATGACTCTGACTCTGCCTCTGACTTCATGACTCTGACTCTGACTATGACTTCGTGACTCTAACTCTGACTTCATGACTCTGACTCTGACTCTGACTTCATGACTCTGACTCTGACTCTGACTTCATGACTCTGACTCTGACTCTGACTTCATGACTCTGACTCTGACTCTGACTCTGAATTCGTGACTCTGACTTCATGACTATGACTCTGACTCTGACTTCATGACTCTGACTCTGACTCTGACTCTGACTCTGACTTCATGACTCTGACTCTGACTCTAACTTCATGACTTTGACTCTGACTCTGACTTAATGACTCTGACTCTGACTCTGACTCTGACTTCATGACTTTGACTCTGACTCTGACTTCATGACTCTGACTCTGACTCTGACTTCATGACTCTGACTCTGACTCTGACTTCATGACTCTGACTCTGACTCTGACTCTGACTTCATGACTCTGACTCTGACTCTGACTTCATGACTCTTACTCTGACTACCACTCTGACTTCATGACTATGACTCTGACTCTGACTTCATGACTCTGACTCTGACTCTGACTTCATGACTTGGACTCTGACTCTGACTCTGACTCTGACTCGGACTCTGACTCAGACTCTGACTTCATGACTCTGACTCTGACTCTGACTTCATGACTCTGACTCTGACTCTGACTTAGTGACTCTGACTCTGACTCTGACTTCATGACTCTGACTCTGACTCTGACTTCATGACTCTGACTCTGACTCTGACTTTGACTTCATGACTCTGACTCTGACTCTGACTTAGTGACTCTGACTCTGACTCTGACTTCATGACTCTGACTCTGACTCTGACTTCATGACTCTGACTCTGACTCTGACTTCATGACTCTGACTCTGACTCTGACTTCATGACTCTGACTCTGACTTCATGACTCTGACTCTGACTCTGACGTCATGACTCTGACTCTCACTCTGACTTCATGACTCTGACTTTGACTCTCACTCCGACCTCATGACTATGACTCTGACTCTGACTTCATGACTCTTACTCTGACTCTGACTTCATGACTCTGACTCTGACTCTGACTTCATGACTCTGACTCTGACTCTCACCCTGACTTCATGACTATGACTCTGACTCTGACTTCATGACTCTGACGCTGACTCTGACTTCATGACTCTGACTCTGACTCTGACTTCATGACTCTGACTCTGACTCTGACTTTGACTTCATGACTCTGATTTTGACTCTGACTTCATGACTCTGACTGTGACTCTGACTTCATGACTCTGACCCTGACTCTGACTTCACGACTCTGACTGTGACTCTGACTTCATGACTTTGACTCTGACTTCATGACTCTGACTTTGACCCTGACTCCATGACTCCGACTCTGACTCTGACTCTGACTCTGACTTCATGACTATGACTCTGACTTCATGACTCTGACTCTGACTCTGACTTCATGACTCTGACTTTATGACTGTGACCCTGACTCTGACTTCATGACTCTGTTTCATGACTCTGACTCTGACTCTGACTTCATGACTCTGACTCTGACTCTGACTCTGACTCTGACTTCATGACTCTGACTCTGACTCTGACTTCATGACACTGACTCTGACTCTGACTTCATGACTTGGACTCTGACTCTGACTCTGACTTCATGACTCTGACTCTGACTCTGACTTCATGACTCTGACTCTGAGTCTGACTTCATGACTCTGACTCTGCCTCTGACTTCATGACTCTGACTCTGACTATGACTTCGTGACTCTAACTCTGATTCTGACTCTGACTTCATGACTCTGACTCTGACTCTGACTTCATGACTCTGACCCTGACTCTGACTCTGACTTCATGACTCTGACTCTGACTCTGACTCTGACTCTGACTTCATGACTCTGACTCTGCCTCTGACTTCATGACTCTGACTCTGACTATGACTTTGTGACTCTAACTCTGACTCTGACTCTGACTTCATGACTCTGACTCTGTCTCTGACTTCATGACTCTGACTCTGACTTTGACTTCATGACTCCGACTCTGACTCTGACTTCATGACTTGGACTCTGACTCTGACTCTGACTCTGACTCTGACTTCATGACTATGACTCTGACTCTGACTTCATGACTCTGACTCTGACTTCATGACTCTGACTCTGACTCTGACTTCATGACTCTGACTCTGACTCTCACCCTGACTTCATGACTATGACTCTGACTCTGACTTCATGACTCTGACGCTGACTCTGACTTCATGACTCTGACTCTGACTCTGACTTCATGACTCTGACTCTGACTCTCACCCTGACTTCATGACTATGACTCTGACTCTGACTTCATGACTCTGACTCTGACTCTGACTTCATGACTTGGACTCTGACTCTGACTCTGACTCCATAACTCTGTCTGTGACTCTGACTTCATGACCCTGACCCTGACTCTTACTTCATGACTCTGACTCTGACTTTATGACTTTGACTCTGACTTCATGACTCTGACTCTGACTCTGAGTTCATGACTCCTACTCTGACTCTGACTCTGAATCTGACTCTGACTTCATGACTCTGACTCTGACTCTGACTTCATGACTCTGACTCTGACTCTGACTTCATGACTCTTACTCTGACTACCACTCTGACTTCATGACTATGACCCTGACTCTGACTTCATGACTCTGACTCTGACTCTGACTCTGACTCTGACTTCATGACTCTGCCTCTGACTCTGACTTCATGACTCTGACCCTGACTCTGACTCTGACTTCATGACTCTGACTCTGACTTTGACTTCATGACTCTGACTCTGACTTCATGACTATGACTCTGACTCTGACTTCATGACTCTTACTCTGACTACCACTCTGACTTCATGACTATGACCCTGACTCTGACTTCATGACTCTGACTCTGACTCTGACTCTGACTCTGACTTCATGACTCTGCCTCTGACTCTGACTTCATGACTCTGACCCTGACTCTGACTCTGACTTCATGACTCTGACTCTGACTCTGACTTCATGACTCTGACTCTGACTCTGACTCTGAATTCACGACTCTGACTCTGACTCTGACTTCATGACTCTGACTCTCACTCTGACTTCATGACTCTGACTCTGACTCTGACTTCATGACTCTGACTCTGACTCTGACTTCATGACTTGAACTCTGACTCTGACTCCGACTCCATAACTCTGACTGTGACTCTGACTTCATGACTCTGACCCTGACTCTTACTTCATGACTCTGACTCTGACTTTATGACTTTGACTCTGACTTCATGACTCTGACTCTGACTCTGACTTCATGACTGTGACTTCATGACTCTGATCCTGACTCTGACTTCATGACTCTGACTCGAACTCTGACTCTGACTCTGACTTCATGACTCTGACTCTGACTCTGACTTCATGACTCTGACTCTGACTCTGACTTCAAGACTTGGACTCTGACTCTGACTCTGACTTCATGACTCTGACTCTGACTCTGACTTCATGACTTTGACTCTGACTCTGACTTCATGACTCTGACTCTGCCTCTGACTTCATGACTCTGACTCTGACTCTGACTTCATGACTCTGACTCTGACTCTGACTCTGAATTCACGACTCTGACTCTGACTCTGACTTCATGACTCTGACTCTCACTCTGACTTCATGACTCTGACTCTGACTCTGACTCTGACTCTGACTTCATGACTCTGCCTCTGACTCTGACTTCATGACTCTGACCCTGACTCTGACTCTGACTTCATGACTCTGACTCTGACTCTGACTTCATGACTCTGACTCTGACTCTGACTCTGAATTCACGACTCTGACTCTGACTCTGACTTCATGACTCTGACTCTCACTCTGACTTCATGACTCTGACTCTGACTCTGACTTCATGACTCTGACTCTGACTCTGACTTCATGACTTGAACTCTGACTCTGACTCCGACTCCATAACTCTGACTGTGACTCTGACTTCATGACTCTGACCCTGACTCTTACTTCATGACTCTGACTCTGACTTTATGACTTTGACTCTGACTTCATGACTCTGACTCTGACTCTGACTTCATGACTGTGACTTCATGACTCTGATCCTGACTCTGACTTCATGACTCTGACTCGAACTCTGACTCTGACTCTGACTTCATGACTCTGACTCTGACTCTGACTTCATGACTCTGACTCTGACTCTGACTTCAAGACTTGGACTCTAACTCTGACTCTGACTTCATGACTCTGACTCTGACTCTGACTTCATGACTCTGACTCTGACTCTGACTTCATGACTTGAACTCTGACTCTGACTCCGACTCCATAACTCTGACTGTGACTCTGACTTCATGACTCTGACCCTGACTCTTACTTCATGACTCTGACTCTGACTTTATGACTTTGACTCTGACTTCATGACTCTGACTCTGACTCTGACTTCATGACTGTGACTTCATGACTCTGATCCTGACTCTGACTTTATGACTCTGACTCGAACTCTGACTCTGACTCTGACTTCATGACTCTGACTCTGACTCTGACTTCATGACTCTGACTCTGACTCTGACTTCAAGACTTGGACTCTGACTCTGACTCTGACTTCATGACTCTGACTCTGACTCTGACTTCATGACTTTGACTCTGACTCTGACTTCATGACTCTGACTCTGCCTCTGACTTCATGACTCTGACTCTGACTCTGACTTCATGACTCTGACTCTGACTCTGACTCTGAATTCACGACTCTGACTCTGACTCTGACTTCATGACTCTGACTCTCACTCTGACTTCATGACTCTGACTCTGACTCTGACTCTGACTCTGACTTCATGACTCTGCCTCTGACTCTGACTTCATGACTCTGACCCTGACTCTGACTCTGACTTCATGACTCTGACTCTGACTCTGACTTCATGACTCTGACTCTGACTCTGACTCTGAATTCACGACTCTGACTCTGACTCTGACTTCATGACTCTGACTCTCACTCTGACTTCATGACTCTGACTCTGACTCTGACTTCATGACTCTGACTCTGACTCTGACTTCATGACTTGAACTCTGACTCTGACTCCGACTCCATAACTCTGACTGTGACTCTGACTTCATGACTCTGACCCTGACTCTTACTTCATGACTCTGACTCTGACTTTATGACTTTGACTCTGACTTCATGACTCTGACTCTGACTCTGACTTCATGACTGTGACTTCATGACTCTGATCCTGACTCTGACTTCATGACTCTGACTCGAACTCTGACTCTGACTCTGACTTCATGACTCTGACTCTGACTCTGACTTCATGACTCTGACTCTGACTCTGACTTCAAGACTTGGACTCTGACTCTGACTCTGACTTCATGACTCTGACTCTGACTCTGACTTCATGACTTTGACTCTGACTCTGACTTCATGACTCTGACTCTGCCTCTGACTTCATGACTCTGACTCTGACTCTGACTTCATGACTCTGACTCTGACTCTGACTCTGAATTCACGACTCTGACTCTGACTCTGACTTCATGACTCTGACTCTCACTCTGACTTCATGACTCTGACTCTGACTCTGACTTCATGACTCTGACTCTGACTCTGACTTCATGACTTGAACTCTGACTCTGACTCCGACTCCATAACTCTGACTGTGACTCTGACTTCATGACTCTGACCCTGACTCTTACTTCATGACTCTGACTCTGACTTTATGACTTTGACTCTGACTTCATGACTCTGACTCTGACTCTGACTTCATGACTGTGACTTCATGACTCTGATCCTGACTCTGACTTCATGACTCTGACTCGAACTCTGACTCTGACTCTGACTTCATGACTCTGACTCTGACTCTGACTTCATGACTCTGACTCTGACTCTGACTCCAAGACTTGGACTCTGACTCTGACTCTGACTTCATGACTCTGACTCTGACTCTGACTTCATGACTTTGACTCTGACTCTGACTTCATGACTCTGACTCTGCCTCTGACTTCATGACTCTGACTCTGACTATGACTTCGTGACTCTAACTCTGACTTCATGACTCTGACTCTGACTCTGACTTCATGACTCTGACTCTGACTCTGACTTCATGACTCTGACTCTGACTCTGACTTCATGACTCTGACTCTGACTCTGACTCTGAATTCGTGACTCTGACTTCATGACTATGACTCTGACTCTGACTTCATGACTCTGACTCTGACTCTGACTCTGACTCTGACTTCATGACTCTGACTCTGACTCTAACTTCATGACTTTGACTCTGACTCTGACTTAATGACTCTGACTCTGACTCTGACTCTGACTTCATGACTTTGACTCTGACTCTGACTTCATGACTCTGACTCTGACTCTGACTTCATGACTCTGACTCTGACTCTGACTTCATGACTCTGACTCTGACTCTGACTCTGACTTCATGACTCTGACTCTGACTCTGACTTCATGACTCTTACTCTGACTACCACTCTGACTTCATGACTATGACTCTGACTCTGACTTCATGACTCTGACTCTGACTCTGACTTCATGACTCTGACTCTGACTCTGACTTCATGACTCTGACTCTGACTCTGACTTCATGACTTGGACTCTGACTCTGACTCTGACTCTGACTCGGACTCTGACTCAGACTCTGACTTCATGACTCTGACTCTGACTCTGACTTCATGACTCTGACTCTGACTCTGACTTAGTGACTCTGACTCTGACTCTGACTTCATGACTCTGACTCTGACTCTGACTTCATGACTCTGACTCTGACTCTGACTTCATGACTCTGACTCTGACTCTGACTTTGACTTCATGACTCTGACTCTGACTCTGACTCTGACTTCATGACTCTGACTCTGACTCTGACTTCATGACTCTGACAGTGACTCTGACTTCATGACTCTGACCCTCACTCTGACTTCATGACTCTGACTCTGACTCTGACTTCATGACTTTGACTCTGACTTCATGACTCTGACTCTGACTCTGAGTTCATGACTCCGACTCTGACTCTGACTCTGACTTTGACTCTGACTTCATGACTTGGACTCTGACTCTGACTCTGACTCTGACTCTGACTCTGACTCTGACTCTGACTTCATGACTCTGACTCTGACTCTGACTTCATGACTCTGACTCTGACTTCATGACTCTGACTCGGACTCTGACGTCATGACTCTGACTCTCACTCTGACTTCATGACTCTGACTTTGACTCTCACTCCGACCTCATGACTATGACTCTGACTCTGACTTCATGACTCTGACTCTGACTCTGACTTCATGACTCTGACTCTGACTCTGACTTCATGACTCTGACTCTGACTCTCACCCTGACTTCATGACTATGACTCTGACTCTGACTTCATGACTCTGACGCTGACTCTGACTTCATGACTCTGACTCTGACTCTGACTTCATGACTCTGACTCTGACTCTGACTTTGACTTCATGACTCTGATTTTGACTCTGACTTCATGACTCTGACTGTGACTCTGACTTCATGACTCTGACCCTGACTCTGACTTCACGACTCTGACTGTGACTCTGACTTCATGACTTTGACTCTGACTTCATGACTCTGACTTTGACTCTGACTCCATGACTCCGACTCTGACTCTGACTCTGACTCTGACTTTATGACTATGACTCTGACTTCATGACTCTGACTCTGACTCTGACTTCATGACTCTGACTTTATGACTGTGACCCTGACTCTGACTTCATGACTCTGTTTCATGACTCTGACTCTGACTCTGACTTCATGACTCTGACTCTGACTCTGACTCTGACTCTGACTTCATGACTCTGACTCTGACTCTGACTTCATGACACTGACTCTGACTCTGACTTCATGACTTGGACTCTGACTCTGACTCTGACTTCATGACTCTGACTCTGACTCTGACTTCATGACTCTGACTCTGAGTCTGACTTCATGACTCTGACTCTGCCTCTGACTTCATGACTCTGACTTTGACTATGACTTCGTGACTCTAACTCTGATCCTGACTCTGACTTTATGACTCTGACTCTGACTCTGACTCTGACTCTGACTTCATGACTCTGACTCTGACTCTGACTTCATGACTCTGACTCTGACTTCATGACTCTGACTCGGACTCTGACGTCATGACTCTGACTCTCACTCTGACTTCATGACTCTGACTTTGACTCTCACTCCGACCTCATGACTATGACTCTGACTCTGACTTCATGACTCTGACTCTGACTCTGACTTCATGACTCTGACTCTGACTCTGACTTCATGACTCTGACTCTGACTCTCACCCTGACTTCATGACTATGACTCTGACTCTGACTTCATGACTCTGACGCTGACTCTGACTTCATGACTCTGACTCTGACTCTGACTTCATGACTCTGACTCTGACTCTGACTTTGACTTCATGACTCTGATTTTGACTCTGACTTCATGACTCTGACTGTGACTCTGACTTCATGACTCTGACCCTGACTCTGACTTCACGACTCTGACTGTGACTCTGACTTCATGACTTTGACTCTGACTTCATGACTCTGACTTTGACTCTGACTCCATGACTCCGACTCTGACTCTGACTCTGACTCTGACTTTATGACTATGACTCTGACTTCATGACTCTGACTCTGACTCTGACTTCATGACTCTGACTTTATGACTGTGACCCTGACTCTGACTTCATGACTCTGTTTCATGACTCTGACTCTGACTCTGACTTCATGACTCTGACTCTGACTCTGACTCTGACTCTGACTTCATGACTCTGACTCTGACTCTGACTTCATGACACTGACTCTGACTCTGACTTCATGACTTGGACTCTGACTCTGACTCTGACTTCATGACTCTGACTCTGACTCTGACTTCATGACTCTGACTCTGAGTCTGACTTCATGACTCTGACTCTGCCTCTGACTTCATGACTCTGACTTTGACTATGACTTCGTGACTCTAACTCTGATCCTGACTCTGACTTTATGACTCTGACTCTGACTCTGACTTCATGACTCTGACCCTGACTCTGACTCTGACTTCATGACTCTGACTCTGACTCTGACTCTGACTCTGACTTCATGACTCTGACTCTGCCTCTGACTTCATGACTCTGACTCTGACTCTGACTCTGACTCTGACTTCATGACTCTGACTCTGCCTCTGACTTCATGACTCTGACTCTGACTATGACTTTGTGACTCTAACTCTGACTCTGACTCTGACTTCATGACTCTGACTCTGTCTCTGACTTCATGACTCTGACTCTGACTTTGACTTCATGACTCCGACTCTGACTCTGACGTCATGACTTGGACTCTGACTCTGACTCTGACTCTGACTCTGACTTCATGACTATGACTCTGACTCTGACTTCATGACTCTGACTCTGACTTCATGACTCTGACTCTGACTCTGACTTCATGACTCTGACTCTGACTCTCACCCTGACTTCATGACTATGACTCTGACTCTGACTTCATGACTCTGACGCTGACTCTGACTTCATGACTCTGACTCTGACTCTGACTTCATGACTCTGACTCTGACTCTCACCCTGACTTCATGACTATGACTCTGACTCTGACTTCATGACTCTGACTCTGACTCTGACTTCATGACTTGGACTCTGACTCTGACTCTGACTCCATAACTCTGTCTGTGACTCTGACTTCATGACCCTGACCCTGACTCTTACTTCATGACTCTGACTCTGACTTTATGACTTTGACTCTGACTTCATGACTCTGACTCTGACTCTGAGTTCATGACTCCTACTCTGACTCTGACTCTGAATCTGACTCTGACTTCATGACTCTGACTCTGACTCTGACTTCATGACTCTGACTCTGACTCTGACTCTGACTTCATGACTCTGACTCTGACTCTGACCCTGACTCTGACTCTGACTTCATGACTCTGACTCTGACTCTGACTTTATGACTCTGTCTCTGATTCTGACTTCATGACTCTGACTTCATGACTCCGACCCTGACTCTGACTTCATGACTCTGACTCGGACTCTGACTTTATGACTCTGACTCTGACTCTGACTTCATGACTCTGACTCTGACTCTGACTCTGACTCTGACTTCATGACTCTGACTCTGACTCTGACTTTATGACTCTGACTCTGACTCTGACTTCATGACTCTGACTCTGACTCTGACTTAGTGACTCTGACTCTGACTCTGACTTCATGACTCTGACTCTGACTCTGACTTCATGACTCTGACTCTGACTCTGACTTCATGACTCCGACTCTGACTCTGACTTTGACTTCATGACTCTGACTCTGACTCTGACTCTGACTTCATGACTCTGACTCTGACTCTGACTTCATGACTCTGACAGTGACTCTGACTTCATGACTCTGACCCTCACTCTGACTTCATGACTCTGACTCTGACTCTGACTTCATGACTTTGACTCTGACTTCATGACTCTGACTCTGACTCTGAGTTCATGACTCCGACTCTGACTCTGACTCGGACTCTGACTCAGACTCTGACTTCATGACTCTGACTCTGACTCTGACTTCATGACTCTGACTCTGACTCTGACTTAGTGACTCTGACTCTGACTCTGACTTCATGACTCTGACTCTGACTCTGACTTCATGACTCTGACTCTGACTCTGACTTCATGACTCTGACTCTGACTCTGACTTTGACTTCATGACTCTGACTCTGACTCTGACTCTGACTTCATGACTCTGACTCTGACTCTGACTTCATGACTCTGACAGTGACTCTGACTTCATGACTCTGACCCTCACTCTGACTTCATGACTCTGACTCTGACTCTGACTTCATGACTTTGACTCTGACTTCATGACTCTGACTCTGACTCTGAGTTCATGACTCCGACTCTGACTCTGACTCTGACTTTGACTCTGACTTCATGACTTGGACTCTGACTCTGACTCTGACTCTGACTCTGACTCTGACTCTGACTCTGACTTCATGACTCTGACTCTGACTCTGACTTCATGACTCTGACTCTGACTTCATGACTCTGACTCGGACTCTGACGTCATGACTCTGACTCTCACTCTGACTTCATGACTCTGACTTTGACTCTCACTCCGACCTCATGACTATGACTCTGACTCTGACTTCATGACTCTTACTCTGACTCTGACTCTGACTCTGACTTCATGACTCTGACTCTGACTCTCACCCTGACTTCATGACTATGACTCTGACTCTGACTTCATGACTCTGACGCTGACTCTGACTTCATGACTCTGACTCTGACTCTGACTTCATGACTCTGACTCTGACTCTGACTTTGACTTCATGACTCTGATTTTGACTCTGACTTCATGACTCTGACTGTGACTCTGACTTCATGACTCTGACCCTGACTCTGACTTCACGACTCTGACTGTGACTCTGACTTCATGACTTTGACTCTGACTTCATGACTCTGACTTTGACTCTGACTCCATGACTCCGACTCTGACTCTGACTCTGACTCTGACTTTATGACTATGACTCTGACTTCATGACTCTGACTCTGACTCTGACTTCATGACTCTGACTTTATGACTGTGACCCTGACTCTGACTTCATGACTCTGTTTCATGACTCTGACTCTGACTCTGACTTCATGACTCTGACTCTGACTCTGACTCTGACTCTGACTCTGACTTCATGACTCTGACTCTGCCTCTGACTTCATGACTCTGACTCTGACTATGACTTTGTGACTCTAACTCTGACTCTGACTCTGACTTCATGACTCTGACTCTGTCTCTGACTTCATGACTCTGACTCTGACTTTGACTTCATGACTCCGACTCTGACTCTGACGTCATGACTTGGACTCTGACTCTGACTCTGACTCTGACTCTGACTTCATGACTATGACTCTGACTCTGACTTCATGACTCTGACTCTGACTTCATGACTCTGACTCTGACTCTGACTTCATGACTCTGACTCTGACTCTCACCCTGACTTCATGACTATGACTCTGACTCTGACTTCATGACTCTGACGCTGACTCTGACTTCATGACTCTGACTCTGACTCTGACTTCATGACTCTGACTCTGACTCTCACCCTGACTTCATGACTATGACTCTGACTCTGACTTCATGACTCTGACTCTGACTCTGACTTCATGACTTGGACTCTGACTCTGACTCTGACTCCATAACTCTGTCTGTGACTCTGACTTCATGACCCTGACCCTGACTCTTACTTCATGACTCTGACTCTGACTTTATGACTTTGACTCTGACTTCATGACTCTGACTCTGACTCTGAGTTCATGACTCCTACTCTGACTCTGACTCTGAATCTGACTCTGACTTCATGACTCTGACTCTGACTCTGACTTCATGACTCTGACTCTGACTCTGACTCTGACTTCATGACTCTGACTCTGACTCTGACCCTGACTCTGACTCTGACTTCATGACTCTGACTCTGACTCTGACTTTATGACTCTGTCTCTGATTCTGACTTCATGACTCTGACTTCATGACTCCGACCCTGACTCTGACTTCATGACTCTGACTCGGACTCTGACTTTATGACTCTGACTCTGACTCTGACTTCATGACTCTGACTCTGACTCTGACTCTGACTCTGACTTCATGACTCTGACTCTGACTCTGACTTTATGACTCTGACTCTGACTCTGACTTCATGACTCTGACTCTGACTCTGACTTCATGACTCTGACTCTGACTCTGACTTCATGACTCTGACTCTGACTCTGACTTCATGACTCTGACTCTGACTTTGACTTCATGACTCTGACTCTGACTTCATGACTATGACTCTGACTCTGACTTCATGACTCTTACTCTGACTACCACTCTGACTTCATGACTATGACCCTGACTCTGACTTCATGACTCTGACTCTCACTCTTACTTCATGACTCTGACTCTGACTCTGAATTCATGACTCTGACTCTGACTCTGACTTCATGACTTGGACTCTGACTCTGACTCTGACTCTGACTCTGACTCTGACTCTGACTTCATGACTCTGACCCTGACTCTGACTTCATGACTCTGACTCTGACTTCATGACTCTGACTCTGACTCTGACGTCATGACTCTGACTCTGACTCTGACTTCATGACTCTGATTCTGATTATGACTTCATGACTCTGACTCTGACTCTGACTCTGACTTCATGACTCTGACTCTGACTCTGACTCCATGACTCTGACTGTGACTCTGACTTCATGACTCTGACCCTGACTCTGACTTCACGACTCTGACTCTGACTCCGACTTCATGACTTTGACTCTGACTTCATGACTCTGACTTTGACTCTGACTCCATGACTCCGACTCTGACTCTGACTCTGACTCTGACTTCATGACTATGACTTTGACTTCATGACTCTGACTCTCACTCTGACTTCATGACTCTGACTTCATGACTCTGATCCTGACTCTGACTTCATGACTCTGACTCGAACTCTGACTCTGACTCTGACTTCATGACTCTGACACTGACTCTGACTTCATGACTCTGACTCTGACTCTGACTTCATGACTCTGACTCTGACTCTGACTTCATGACTCCGACTCTGACTCTGACTTCATGACTTGGACTCTGACTCTGACTCTGACTTCATGACTCTGACTCTGACTCTGACTTCATGACTCTGACTCTGACTCTGACTTCATGACTCTGACTCTGCCTCTGACTTCATGACTCTGACATTGACTATGACTTCGTGACTCTGACTCTGACTTCATGACTCTGACTCTGACTCTGACTTCATGACTCTGACTCTGACTCTGACTTCATGACTCTGACTCTGACTCTGACTTCATGACTCTGACTCTGACTCTGACTCTGAATTCGTGACTCTGACTTCATGACTATGACTCTGACTCTGACTTCATGACTCTGACTCTGACTCTGACTCTGACTGTGACTTCATGACTCTGACTCTGACTCTGACTTCATGACTTTGACTCTGACTCTGACTTAATGACTCTGACTCTGACTCTGACTCTGACTTCATGACTTTGACTCTGACTCTGACTTCATGACTCTGACTCTGACTCTGACTTCATGACTCTGACTCTGACCCTGACTTCATGACTCTGACTCTGACTCTGACTCTGACTTCATGACTCTGACTCTGACTCTGACTTCATGACTCTTACTCTGACTACCACTCTGACTTCATGACTATGACTCTGACTCTGACTTCATGACTCTGACTCTGACTCTGACTTCATGACTCTGACTCTGACTCTGACTTCATGACTCTGACTCTGACTCTGACTTCATGACTTGGACTCTGACTCTGACTCTGACTCTGACTCGGACTCTGACTCAGACTCTGACTTCATGACTCTGACTGTGACTCTGACTTCATGACTCTGACTGTGACTCTGACTTCATGACTCTGACTCTGACTCTGACTTCATGACTCTGACTCTGACTCTGACTTCATGACTCTGACTCTGACTCTGACTTCATGACTCTGACTCTGACTTTGACTTCATGACTCTGACTCTGACTTCATGACTATGACTCTGACTCTGACTTCATGACTCTTACTCTGACTACCACTCTGACTTCATGACTATGACTCTGACTCTGACTTCATGACTCTGACTCTCACTCTTACTTCATGACTCTGACTCTGACTCTGAATTCATGACTCTGACTCTGACTCTGACTTCATGACTTGGACTCTGACTCTGACTCTGACTCTGACTCTGACTCTGACTCTGACTCTGACTTCATGACTCTGACTCTGACTCTGACTCCATGACTCTGACTCTGACTTCATGACTCTGACTCTGACTCTGACGTCATGACTCTGACTCTGACTCTGACTCTGACTTCATGACTCTGACTCTGACTCTGACTCCATGACTCTGACTGTGACTCTGACTTCATGACTCTGACCCTGACTCTGACTTCACGACTCTGACTCTGACTCCGACTTCATGACTTTGACTCTGACTTCATGACTCTGACTTTGACTCTGACTCCATGACTCCGACTCTGACTCTGACTCTGACTCTGACTTCATGACTATGACTTTGACTTCATGACTCTGACTCTCACTCTGACTTCATGACTCTGACTTCATGACTCTGATCCTGACTCTGACTCGAACTCTGACTCTGACTCTGACTTTATGACTCTGACACTGACTCTGACTTCATGACTCTGACTCTGACTCTGACTTTATGACTCTGTCTCTGATTCTGACTTCATGACTCTGACTTCATGACTCCGACCCTGACTCTGACTTCATGACTCTGACTCGGACTCTGACTTTATGACTCTGACTCTGACTCTGACTTCATGACTCTGACTCTGACTCTGACTCTGACTCTGACTTCATGACTCTGACTCTGACTCTGACTTTATGACTCTGACTCTGACTCTGACTTCATGACTCTGACTCTGACTCTGACTTCATGACTCTGACTCTGACTCTGACTTCATGACTCTGACTCTGACTCTGACTTCATGACTCTGACTCTGACTTTGACTTCATGACTCTGACTCTGACTTCATGACTATGACTCTGACTCTGACTTCATGACTCTTACTCTGACTACCACTCTGACTTCATGACTATGACCCTGACTCTGACTTCATGACTCTGACTCTCACTCTTACTTCATGACTCTGACTCTGACTCTGAATTCATGACTCTGACTCTGACTCTGACTTCATGACTTGGACTCTGACTCTGACTCTGACTCTGACTCTGACTCTGACTCTGACTTCATGACTCTGACCCTGACTCTGACTTCATGACTCTGACTCTGACTTCATGACTCTGACTCTGACTCTGACGTCATGACTCTGACTCTGACTCTGACTTCATGACTCTGATTCTGATTATGACTTCATGACTCTGACTCTGACTCTGACTCTGACTTCATGACTCTGACTCTGACTCTGACTCCATGACTCTGACTGTGACTCTGACTTCATGACTCTGACCCTGACTCTGACTTCACGACTCTGACTCTGACTCCGACTTCATGACTTTGACTCTGACTTCATGACTCTGACTTTGACTCTGACTCCATGACTCCGACTCTGACTCTGACTCTGACTCTGACTTCATGACTATGACTTTGACTTCATGACTCTGACTCTCACTCTGACTTCATGACTCTGACTTCATGACTCTGATCCTGACTCTGACTTCATGACTCTGACTCGAACTCTGACTCTGACTCTGACTTCATGACTCTGACACTGACTCTGACTTCATGACTCTGACTCTGACTCTGACTTCATGACTCTGACTCTGACTCTGACTTCATGACTCCGACTCTGACTCTGACTTCATGACTTGGACTCTGACTCTGACTCTGACTTCATGACTCTGACTCTGACTCTGACTTCATGACTCTGACTCTGACTCTGACTTCATGACTCTGACTCTGCCTCTGACTTCATGACTCTGACATTGACTATGACTTCGTGACTCTGACTCTGACTTCATGACTCTGACTCTGACTCTGACTTCATGACTCTGACTCTGACTCTGACTTCATGACTCTGACTCTGACTCTGACTTCATGACTCTGACTCTGACTCTGACTCTGAATTCGTGACTCTGACTTCATGACTATGACTCTGACTCTGACTTCATGACTCTGACTCTGACTCTGACTCTGACTGTGACTTCATGACTCTGACTCTGACTCTGACTTCATGACTTTGACTCTGACTCTGACTTAATGACTCTGACTCTGACTCTGACTCTGACTTCATGACTTTGACTCTGACTCTGACTTCATGACTCTGACTCTGACTCTGACTTCATGACTCTGACTCTGACCCTGACTTCATGACTCTGACTCTGACTCTGACTCTGACTTCATGACTCTGACTCTGACTCTGACTTCATGACTCTTACTCTGACTACCACTCTGACTTCATGACTATGACTCTGACTCTGACTTCATGACTCTGACTCTGACTCTGACTTCATGACTCTGACTCTGACTCTGACTTCATGACTCTGACTCTGACTCTGACTTCATGACTTGGACTCTGACTCTGACTCTGACTCTGACTCGGACTCTGACTCAGACTCTGACTTCATGACTCTGACTGTGACTCTGACTTCATGACTCTGACTGTGACTCTGACTTCATGACTCTGACTCTGACTCTGACTTCATGACTCTGACTCTGACTCTGACTTCATGACTCTGACTCTGACTCTGACTTCATGACTCTGACTCTGACTTTGACTTCATGACTCTGACTCTGACTTCATGACTATGACTCTGACTCTGACTTCATGACTCTTACTCTGACTACCACTCTGACTTCATGACTATGACTCTGACTCTGACTTCATGACTCTGACTCTCACTCTTACTTCATGACTCTGACTCTGACTCTGAATTCATGACTCTGACTCTGACTCTGACTTCATGACTTGGACTCTGACTCTGACTCTGACTCTGACTCTGACTCTGACTCTGACTTCATGACTCTGACCCTGACTCTGACTTCATGACTCTGACTCTGACTTCATGACTCTGACTCTGATTCTGACGTCATGACTCTGACTCTGACTCTGACTTCATGACTCTGATTCTGATTATGACTTCATGACTCTGACTCTGACTCTGACTCTGACTTCATGACTCTGACTCTGACTCTGACTCCATGACTCTGACTGTGACTCTGACTTCATGACTCTGACCCTGACTCTGACTTCACGACTCTGACTCTGACTCCGACTTCATGACTTTGACTCTGACTTCATGACTCTGACTTTGACTCTGACTCCATGACTCCGACTCTGACTCTGACTCTGACTCTGACTTCATGACTATGACTTTGACTTCATGACTCTGACTCTCACTCTGACTTCATGACTCTGACTTCATGACTCTGATCCTGACTCTGACTTCATGACTCTGACTCGAACTCTGACTCTGACTCTGACTTCATGACTCTGACACTGACTCTGACTTCATGACTCTGACTCTGACTCTGACTTCATGACTCTGACTCTGACTCTGACTTCATGACTCCGACTCTGACTCTGACTTCATGACTTGGACTCTGACTCTGACTCTGACTTCATGACTCTGACTCTGACTCTGACTTCATGACTCTGACTCTGACTCTGACTTCATGACTCTGACTCTGCCTCTGACTTCATGACTCTGACATTGACTATGACTTCGTGACTCTGACTCTGACTTCATGACTCTGACTCTGACTCTGACTTCATGACTCTGACTCTGACTCTGACTTCATGACTCTGACTCTGACTCTGACTTCATGACTCTGACTCTGACTCTGACTCTGAATTCGTGACTCTGACTTCATGACTATGACTCTGACTCTGACTTCATGACTCTGACTCTGACTCTGACTCTGACTGTGACTTCATGACTCTGACTCTGACTCTGACTTCATGACTTTGACTCTGACTCTGACTTAATGACTCTGACTCTGACTCTGACTCTGACTTCATGACTTTGACTCTGACTCTGACTTCATGACTCTGACTCTGACTCTGACTTCATGACTCTGACTCTGACCCTGACTTCATGACTCTGACTCTGACTCTGACTCTGACTTCATGACTCTGACTCTGACTCTGACTTCATGACTCTTACTCTGACTACCACTCTGACTTCATGACTATGACTCTGACTCTGACTTCATGACTCTGACTCTGACTCTGACTTCATGACTCTGACTCTGACTCTGACTTCATGACTCTGACTCTGACTCTGACTTCATGACTTGGACTCTGACTCTGACTCTGACTCTGACTCGGACTCTGACTCAGACTCTGACTTCATCACTCTGACTGTGACTCTGACTTCATGACTCTGACTGTGACTCTGACTTCATGACTCTGACTCTGACTCTGACTTCATGACTCTGACTCTGACTCTGACTTCATGACTCTGACTCTGACTCTGACTTCATGACTCTGACTCTGACTTTGACTTCATGACTCTGACTCTGACTTCATGACTATGACTCTGACTCTGACTTCATGACTCTTACTCTGACTACCACTCTGACTTCATGACTATGACTCTGACTCTGACTTCATGACTCTGACTCTCACTCTTACTTCATGACTCTGACTCTGACTCTGAATTCATGACTCTGACTCTGACTCTGACTTCATGACTTGGACTCTGACTCTGACTCTGACTCTGACTCTGACTCTGACTCTGACTCTGACTTCATGACTCTGACTCTGACTCTGACTCCATGACTCTGACTCTGACTTCATGACTCTGACTCTGACTCTGACGTCATGACTCTGACTCTGACTCTGACTCTGACTTCATGACTCTGACTCTGACTCTGACTCCATGACTCTGACTGTGACTCTGACTTCATGACTCTGACCCTGACTCTGACTTCACGACTCTGACTCTGACTCCGACTTCATGACTTTGACTCTGACTTCATGACTCTGACTTTGACTCTGACTCCATGACTCCGACTCTGACTCTGACTCTGACTCTGACTTCATGACTATGACTTTGACTTCATGACTCTGACTCTCACTCTGACTTCATGACTCTGACTTCATGACTCTGATCCTGACTCTGACTCGAACTCTGACTCTGACTCTGACTTTATGACTCTGACACTGACTCTGACTTCATGACTCTGACTCTGACTCTGACTTCATGACTCTGACTCTGACTCTGACTTCATGACTCTGACTCTGACTCTGACTTCATGACTTGGACTCTGACTCTGACTCTGACTTCATGACTCTGACTCTGACTCTGACTTCATGACTCTGACTCTGACTCTGACTTCATGACTCTGACTCTGCCTCTGACTTCATGACTCTGACTCTGACTATGACTTCGTGACTCTAACTCTGACTTCATGACTCTGACTCTGACTCTGACTTCATGACTCTGACTCTGACTCTGACTTCATGACTCTGACTCTGACTCTGACTTCATGACTCTGACTCTGACTCTGACTCTGAATTCGTGACTCTGACTTCATGACTATGACTCTGACTCTGACTTCATGACTCTGACTCTGACTCTGACTCTGACTGTGACTTCATGACTCTGACTCTGACTCTGACTTCATGACTTTGACTCTGACTCTGACTTAATGACTCTGACTCTGACTCTGACTCTGACTTCATGACTTTGACTCTGACTTTGACTTCATGACTCTGACTCTGACTCTGACTTCATGACTCTGACTCTGACCCTGACTTCATGACTCTGACTCTGACTCTGACTCTGACTTCATGACTCTGACTCTGACTCTGACTTCATGACTCTTACTCTGACTACCACTCTGACTTCATGACTATGACTCTGACTCTGACTTCATGACTCTGACTCTGACTCTGACTTCATGACTCTGACTCTGACTCTGACTTCATGACTCTGACTCTGACTCTGACTTCATGACTTGGACTCTGACTCTGACTCTGACTCTGACTCGGACTCTGACTCAGACTCTGACTTCATGACTCTGACTCTGACTCTGACTTCATGACTCTGACTGTGACTCTGACTTCATGACTCTGACTCTGACTCTGACTTCATGACTCTGACTCTGACTCTGACTTCATGACTCTGACTCTGACTCTGACTTCATGACTCTGACTCTGACTCTGACTTTGACTTCATGACTCTGACTCTGACTCTGACTCTGACTTCATGGCTCTGACTCTGACTCTGACTTCATGACTCTGACAGTGACTCTGACTTCATGACTCTGACCCTGACTCTGACTTCATGACTCTGACTCTGACTCTGACTTCATGACTTTGACTCTGACTTCATGACTCTGACTCTGACTCTGAGTTCATGACTCCGACTCTGACTCTGACTCTGACTTTGACTCTGACTTCATGACTCTGACTCTGACTCTGACTGTATGACTCTGTCTCTGACTCTGACTTCATGACTCTGACGTCATGACTCTGACCCTGACTCTGACTTCATGACTCTGACTCGGACTCTGACTTCATGACTCTGACTCTGACTCTGACTTCATGACTCTGACTCTGACTTCATGACTCTGACTCTGACTCTGACTTCATGACTCTTACTCTGACTACCACTCTGACTTCATGACTATGACTCTGAGTCTGACTTCATGACTCTGACTCTCACTCTTACTTCATGACTCTGACTCTGACTCTGACTTCATGACTCTGACTCTGACTCTGACTTCATGACTTGGACTCTGACTCTGACTCTGACTCTGACTCTGACTCTGACTCTGACTCTGACTCTGACTCTGACTCTGACTCTGACTCTGACTTCATGACTCTGACTCTGACTCTGACTTCATGACTCTGACTCTGACTTCATGACTCTGACTCTGACTCTGACGTCATGACTCTGACTCTCACTCTGACTTCATGACTCTGACTTTGACTCTCACTCTGACCTCATGACTATGACTCTGACTCTGACTTCATGACTCTTACTCTGACTCTGACTTCATGACTCTGACTCTGACTCTGACTTCATGACTCTGACTCTGACTCTCACCCTGACTTCATGACTATGACTCTGACTCTGACTTCATGACTCTGACGCTGACTCTGACTTCATGACTCTGACTCTGACTCTGACTTCATGACTCTGACTCTGACTCTGACTTTGACTTCATGACTCTGATTTTGACTCTGACTTCATGAGTCTGACTGTGACTCTGACTTCATGACTCTGACCCTGACTCTGACTTCACGACTCTGACTCTGACTCTGACTTTATGACTTTGACTCTGACTTCATGACTCTGACTTTGACTCTGACTCCATGACTCCGACTCTGACTCTGACTCTGACTCTGACTTCATGACTATGACTCTGACTTCATGACTCTGACTCTGACTCTGACTTCATAACTCTGACTTTATGACTCTGACCCTGACTCTGACTTCATGACTCTGTTTCGTGACTCTGACTCTGACTCTGACTTCATGACTCTGACTCTGACTCTGACTCTGACTCTGACTTCATGACTCTGACTCTGACTCTGACTTCATGACACTGACTCTGACTCTGACTTCATGACTTGGACTCTGACTCTGACTCTGACTTCATGACTCTGACTCTGACTCTGACTTCATGACTCTGACTCTGACTCTGACTTCATGACTCTGACTCTGCCTCTGACTTCATGACTCTGACTCTGACTATGACTTCGTGACTCTAACTCTGACTCTGACTCTGACTCCATGACTCTGACTCTGACTCTGACTTCATGACTCTGACCCTGACTCTGACTCTGACTTCATGACTCTGACTCTGACTCTGACTCTGACTCTGACTTCATGACTCTGACTCTGCCTCTGACTTCATGACTCTGACTCTGACTATGACTTTGTGACTCTAACTCTGACTCTGACTCTGACTTCATGACTCTGACTCTGTCTCTGACTTCATGACTCTGACTCTGACTTTGACTTCATGACTCCGACTCTGACTCTGACTTCATGACTTGGACTCTGACTCTGACTCTGACTTCATGACTCTGACTCTGACTCTGACTCTGACTCTGACTTCATGACTCTGACTCTGACTCTGACTTCATGACACTGACTCTGACTCTGACTTCATGACTTGGACTCTGACTCTGACTCTGACTTCATGACTCTGACTCTGACTCTGACTTCATTACTCTGACTCTGACTCTGACTTCATGACTCTGACTCTGCCTCTGACTTCATGACTCTGACTCTGACTATGACTTCGTGACTCTAACTCTGACTCTGACTCTGACTCCATGACTCTGACTCTGACTCTGACTTCATGACTCTGACCCTGACTCTGACTCGGAACTCATGACTCTGACTCTGACTCTGACTCTGACTCTGACTTCATGACTCTGACTCTGCCTCTGACTTCATGACTCTGACTCTGACCATGACTTTGTGACTCTAACTCTGACTCTGACTCTGACTTCATGACTCTGACTCTGTCTCTGACTTCATGACTCTGACTCTGACTTTGACTTCATGACTCCGACTCTGACTCTGACTTCATGACTTGGACTCTGACTCTGACTCTGACTCTGACTCTGACTTCATGACTATGACTCTGACTCTGACTTCATGACTCTGACTCTGACTTCATGACTCTGACTCTGACTCTGACTTCATGACTCTGACTCTGACTCTGACTTCATGACTTGGACTCGGACTCTGACTCTGACTCTGACTCTGACTCTGACTCAGACTCTGACTTCATGACTCTGACTCTGACTCTGACTTCATGACTCTGACTCTGACTCTGACTTCATGACTCTGACTCTGACTCTGACTTCATGACTCTGACTCTGACTCTGACTCTGACTCTGACTTCATGACTCTGCCTCTGACTCTGACTTCATGACTCTGACCCTGACTCTGACTCTGACTTCATGACTCTGACTCTGACTCTGACTTCATGACTCTGACTCTGACTCTGACTCTGAATTCATGACTCTGACTCTGACTCTGACTTCATGACTCTGACTCTCACTCTGACTTCATGACTCTGACTCTGACTCTGACTTCATGACTCTGACTCTGACTCTGACTTCATGACTTGAACTCTGACTCTGACTCTGACTCCATAACTCTGACTGTGACTCTGACTTCATGACTCTGACCCTGACTCTTACTTCATGACTCTGACTCTGACTCTGACTGTATGACTCTGTCTATGACTCTGACTTCATGACTCTGACTTCATGACTCTGACCCTGACTCTGACTTCATGACTCTGACTCGGACTCTGACTTCATGACTCTGACTCTGACTCTGACTTCATGACTCTGACTCTGACTTCATGACTCTGACTCTGACTCTGACTTCATGACTCTTACTCTGACTACCACTCTGACTTCATGACTATGACTCTGAGTCTGACTTCATGACTCTGACTCTCACTCTTACTTCATGACTCTGACTCTGACTCTGACCTCATGACTATGACTCTGACTCTGACTTCATGACTCTTACTCTGACTCTGACTTCATGACTCTGACTCTGACTCTGACTTCATGACTCTGACTCTGACTCTCACCCTGACTTCATGACTATGACTCTGACTCTGACTTCATGACTCTGACGCTGACTCTGACTTCATGACTCTGACTCTGACTCTGACTTCATGACTCTGACTCTGACTCTCACCCTGACTTCATGACTATGACTCTGACTCTGACTTCATGACTCTGACTCTGACTCTGACTTCATGACTTGGACTCTGACTCTGACTCTGACTCCATAACTCTGTCTGTGACTCTGACTTCATGACCCTGACCCTGACTCTTACTTCATGACTCTGACTCTGACTTTATGACTTTGACTCTGACTTCATGACTCTGACTCTGACTTCATGACTTGGACTCTGACTCTGACTCTGACTCCATAACTCTGTCTGTGACTCTGACTTCATGACCCTGACCCTGACTCTTACTTCATGACTCTGACTCTGACTTTATGACTTTGACTCTGACTTCATGACTCTGACTCTGACTCTGAGTTCATGACTCCTACTCTGACTCTGACTCTGAATCTGACTCCGACTTCATGACTCTGACTCTGACTCTGACTTCATGACTCTGACTCTGACTCTGACTCTGACTTCATGACTCTGACTCTGACTCTGACCCTGACTTCATGACTCTGACAGTGACTCTGACTTCATGACTCTGACCCTGACTCTGACTTCATGACTCTGACTCTGACTCTGACTTCATGACTTTGACTCTGACTTCATGACTCTGACTCTGACTCTGAGTTCATGACTCCGACTCTGACTCTGACTCTGACTTTGACTCTGACTTCATGACTCTGACTCTGACTCTGACTGTATGACTCTGTCTCTGACTCTGACTTCATGACTCTGACTTCATGACTCTGACCCTGACTCTGACTTCATGACTCTGACTCGGACTCTGACTTCATGACTCTGACTCTGACTCTGACTTCATGACTCTGACTCTGACTTCATGACTCTGACTCTGACTCTGACTTCATGACTCTTACTCTGACTACCACTCTGACTTCATGTCTATGACTCTGAGTCTGACTTCATGACTCTGACTCTCACTCTTACTTCATGACTCTGACTCTGACTCTGACTTCATGACTCTGACTCTTACTCTGACTTCATGACTTGGACTCTGACTCTGACTCTGACTCTGACTCTGACTCTGACTCTGACTCTGACCTCATGACTATGACTCTGACTCTGACTTCATGACTCTTACTCTGACTCTGACTTCATGACTCTGACTCTGACTCTGACTTCATGACTCTGACTCTGACTCTCACCCTGACTTCATGACTATGACTCTGACTCTGACTTCATGACTCTGACGCTGACTCTGACTTCATGACTCTGACTCTGACTCTGACTTCATGACTCTGACTCTGACTCTGACTTTGACTTCATGACTCTGATTTTGACTCTGACTTCATGACTCTGACTGTGACTCTGACTTCATGACTCTGACCCTGACTCTGACTTCACGACTCTGACTGTGACTCTGACTTCATGACTTTGACTCTGACTTCATGACTCTGACTTTGACTCGGACTCCATGACTCCGACTCTGACTCTGACTCTGACTCTGACTTCATGACTCTGACTCTGACTCTGACTTCATGACTCTGACTCTGACTCTGACTTCATGACTCTGACTCTGCCTCTGACTTCATGACTCTGACTCTGACTATGACTCCGTGACTCTAACTCTGACTCTGACTCTGACTTCATGACTCTGACTCTGACTCTGACTTCATGACTCTGACCCTGACTCTGACTCTGACTTCATGACTCTGACTCTGACTCTGACTCTGACTCTGACTTCATGACTCTGACTCTGCCTCTGACTTCATGACTCTGACTCTGACTATGACTTTGTGACTCTAACTCTGACTCTGACTCTGACTTCATGACTCTGACTCTGTCTCTGACTTCATGACTCTGACTCTGACTTTGACTTCATGACTCCGACTCTGACTCTGACTTCATGACTTGGACTCTGACTCTGACTCTGACTCTGACTCTGACTTCATGACTATGACTCTGACTCTGACTTCATGACTCTGACTCTGACTTCATGACTCTGACTCTGACTCTGACTTCATGACTCTGACTCTGACTCTGACTTCATGACTTGGACTCTGACTCTGACTCTGACTCTGACTCAGACTCTGACTTCATGACTCTGACTCTGACTCTGACTTCATGACTCTGACTCTGACTCTGACTTCATGACTCTGACTCTGACTCTGACTTCATGACTCTGACTCTGACTCTGACTCTGACTCTGACTTCATGACTCTGCCTCTGACTCTGACTTCATGACTCTGACCCTGACTCTGACTCTGTTTTCATGACTCTGACTCTGACTCTGACTTCATGACTCTGACTCTGACTCTGACTCTGAATTCATGACTCTGACTCTGACTCTGACTTCATGACTCTGACTCTGACTCTGACTTCATGACTCTGACTCTGACTCTGACTTCATGACTCTGACTCTGACTCTGACTTCATGACTTGAACTCTGACTCTGACTCTGACTCCATAACTCTGACTGTGACTCTGACTTCATGACTCTGACCCTGACTCTTACTTCATGACTCTGACTCCGACTTTATGACTTTGACTCTGACTTCATGACTCTGACTCTGACTCTGACTTCATGACTCTGACTTCATGACTCTGATCCTGACTCTGACTTCATGACTCTGACTCGAACTCTGACTCTGACTCTGACTTCATGACTCTGACTCTGACTCTGACTTCATGACTTGGACTCTGACTCTGACTTCATGACTCTGACTCTGACTCTGACTTCAAGACTTGGACTCTGACTCTGACTCTGACTTCAAGACTTGGACTCTGACTCTGACTCTGACTTCATGACTCTGACTCTGACTCTGACTTCATGACTCTGACTCTGACTCTGACTTCATGACTCTGACTCTGCCTCTGACTTCATGACTCTGACTCTGACTATGACTTCGTGACTCTAACTCTGACTTCATGACTCTGACTCTGACTCTGACTCAGACTCTGACTTCATGACTCTGACTCTGACTCTGACTTCATGACTCTGACTCTGACTCTGACTTCATGACTCTGACTCTGACTCTGACTTCATGACTCTGACTCTGACTCTGACTTCATGACTCTGACTCTGACTCTGACTCTGACTCTGACTTCATGACTCTGCCTCTGACTCTGACTTCATGACTCTGACCCTGACTCTGACTCTGACTTCATGACTCTGACTCTGACTCTGACTCTGAATTCACGACTCTGACTCTGACTCTGACTTCATGACTCTGACTCTCACTCTGACTTCATGACTCTGACTCTGACTCTGACTTCATGACTCTGACTCTGACTCTGACTTCATGACTTGAACTCTGACTCTGACTCCGACTCCATAACTCTGACTGTGACTCTGACTTCATGACTCTGACCCTGACTCTTACTTCATGACTCTGACTCTGACTTTATGACTTTGACTCTGACTTCATGACTCTGACTCTGACTCTGACTTCATGACTGTGACTTCATGACTCTGATCCTGACTCTGACTTCATGACTCTGACTCGAACTCTGACTCTGACTCTGACTTCATGACTCTGACTCTGACTCTGACTTCATGACTCTGACTCTGACTCTGACTTCAAGACTTGGACTCTGACTCTGACTCTGACTTCATGACTCTGACTCTGACTCTGACTTCATGACTTTGACTCTGACTCTGACTTCATGACTCTGACTCTGCCTCTGACTTCATGACTCTGACTCTGACTCTGACTTCATGACTCTGACTCTGACTCTGACTCTGAATTCACGACTCTGACTCTGACTCTGACTTCATGACTCTGACTCTCACTCTGACTTCATGACTCTGACTCTGACTCTGACTTCATGACTCTGACTCTGACTCTGACTTCATGACTTGAACTCTGACTCTGACTCCGACTCCATAACTCTGACTGTGACTCTGACTTCATGACTCTGACCCTGACTCTTACTTCATGACTCTGACTCTGACTTTATGACTTTGACTCTGACTTCATGACTCTGACTCTGACTCTGACTTCATGACTGTGACTTCATGACTCTGATCCTGACTCTGACTTCATGACTCTGACTCGAACTCTGACTCTGACTCTGACTTCATGACTCTGACTCTGACTCTGACTTCATGACTCTGACTCTGACTCTGACTTCAAGACTTGGACTCTGACTCTGACTCTGACTTCATGACTCTGACTCTGACTCTGACTTCATGACTTTGACTCTGACTCTGACTTCATGACTCTGACTCTGCCTCTGACTTCATGACTCTGACTCTGACTATGACTTCGTGACTCTAACTCTGACTTCATGACTCTGACTCTGACTCTGACTTCATGACTCTGACTCTGACTCTGACTTCATGACTCTGACTCTGACTCTGACTTCATGACTCTGACTCTGACTCTGACTCTGAATTCGTGACTCTGACTTCATGACTATGACTCTGACTCTGACTTCATGACTCTGACTCTGACTCTGACTCTGACTCTGACTTCATGACTCTGACTCTGACTCTAACTTCATGACTTTGACTCTGACTCTGACTTAATGACTCTGACTCTGACTCTGACTCTGACTTCATGACTTTGACTCTGACTCTGACTTCATGACTCTGACTCTGACTCTGACTTCATGACTCTGACTCTGACTCTGACTTCATGACTCTGACTCTGACTCTGACTCTGACTTCATGACTCTGACTCTGACTCTGACTTCATGACTCTTACTCTGACTACCACTCTGACTTCATGACTATGACTCTGACTCTGACTTCATGACTCTGACTCTGACTCTGACTTCATGACTCTGACTCTGACTCTGACTTCATGACTCTGATTTTGACTCTGACTTCATGACTTGGACTCTGACTCTGACTCTGACTCTGACTCGGACTCTGACTCAGACTCTGACTTCATGACTCTGACTCTGACTCTGACTTCATGACTCTGACTCTGACTCTGACTTAGTGACTCTGACTCTGACTCTGACTTCATGACTCTGACTCTGACTCTGACTTCATGACTCTGACTCTGACTCTGACTTCATGACTCTGACTCTGACTCTGACTTCGACTTCATGACTCTGACTCTGACTCTGACTCTGACTTCATGACTCTGACTCTGACTCTGACTTCATGACTCTGACAGTGACTCTGACTTCATGACTCTGACCCTCACTCTGACTTCATGACTCTGACTCTGACTCTGACTTCATGACTTTGACTCTGACTTCATGACTCTGACTCTGACTCTGAGTTCATGACTCCGACTCTGACTCTGACTCTGACTTTGACTCTGACTTCATGACTTGGACTCTGACTCTGACTCTGACTCTGACTCTGACTCTGACTCTGACTCTGACTTCATGACTCTGACTCTGACTCTGACTTCATGACTCTGACTCTGACTTCATGACTCTGACTCTGACTCTGACGTCATGACTCTGACTCTCACTCTGACTTCATGACTCTGACTTTGACTCTCACTCCGACCTCATGACTATGACTCTGACTCTGACTTCATGACTCTTACTCTGACTCTGACTTCATGACTCTGACTCTGACTCTGACTTCATGACTCTGACTCTGACTCTCACCCTGACTTCATGACTATGACTCTGACTCTGACTTCATGACTCTGACGCTGACTCTGACTTCATGACTCTGACTCTGACTCTGACTTCATGACTCTGACTCTGACTCTGACTTTGACTTCATGACTCTGATTTTGACTCTGACTTCATGACTCTGACTGTGACTCTGACTTCATGACTCTGACCCTGACTCTGACTTCACGACTCTGACTGTGACTCTGACTTCATGACTTTGACTCTGACTTCATGACTCTGACTTTGACTCTGACTCCATGACTCCGACTCTGACTCTGACTCTGACTCTGACTTCATGACTATGACTCTGACTTCATGACTCTGACTCTGACTCTGACTTCATGACTCTGACTTTATGACTGTGACCCTGACTCTGACTTCATGACTCTGTTTCATGACTCTGACTCTGACTCTGACTTCATGACTCTGACTCTGACTCTGACTCTGACTCTGACTTCATGACTCTGACTCTGACTCTGACTTCATGACACTGACTCTGACTCTGACTTCATGACTTGGACTCTGACTCTGACTCTGACTTCATGACTCTGACTCTGACTCTGACTTCATGACTCTGACTCTGAGTCTGACTTCATGACTCTGACTCTGCCTCTGACTTCATGACTCTGACTCTGACTATGACTTCGTGACTCTAACTCTGATTCTGACTCTGACTTCATGACTCTGACTCTGACTCTGACTTCATGACTCTGACCCTGACTCTGACTCTGACTTCATGACTCTGACTCTGACTCTGACTCTGACTCTGACTTCATGACTCTGACTCTGCCTCTGACTTCATGACTCTGACTCTGACTATGACTTTGTGACTCTAACTCTGACTCTGACTCTGACTTCATGACTCTGACTCTGTCTCTGACTTCATGACTCTGACTCTGACTTTGACTTCATGACTCCGACTCTGACTCTGACTTCATGACTTGGACTCTGACTCTGACTCTGACTCTGACTCTGACTTCATGACTATGACTCTGACTCTGACTTCATGACTCTGACTCTGACTTCATGACTCTGACTCTGACTCTGACTTCATGACTCTGACTCTGACTCTGACTTCATGACTTGGACTCTGACTCTGACTCTGACTCTGACTCTGACTCTGACTCAGACTCTGACTTCATGGCTCTGACTCTGACTCTGACTTCATGACTCTGACTCTGACTCTGACTTCATGACTCTGACTCTGACTCTGACTTCATGACTCTGACTCTGACTCTGACTTCATGACTCTGACTCTGACTCTGACTCTGACTCTGACTTCATGACTCTGCCTCTGACTCTGACTTCATGACTCTGACCCTGACTCTGACTCTGACTTCATGACTCTGACTCTGACTCTGACTTCATGACTCTGACTCTGACTCTGACTCTGAATTCATGACTCTGACTCTGACTCTGACTTCATGACTCTGACTCTCACTCTGACTTCATGACTCTGACTCTGACTCTGACTTCATGACTCTGACTCTGACTCTGAATTCATGACTCTGACTCTGACTCTGACTTCATGACTCTGACTCTGACTCTGACTTCATGACTCTGACTCTGACTCTGACTTCATGACTCTGACTCTGACTCTGACTCTGACTCTGACTTCATGACTCTGCCTCTGACTCTGACTTCATGACTCTGACCCTGACTCTGACTCTGACTTCATGACTCTGACTCTGACTCTGACTTCATGACTCTGACTCTGACTCTGACTCTGACTTCATGACTTGAACTCTGACTCTGACTCTGACTCCATAACTCTGACTGTGACTCTGACTTCATGACTCTGACCCTGACTCTTACTTCATGACTCTGACTCTGACTTTATGACTTTGACTCTGACTTCATGACTCTGACTCTGACTCTGACTTCATGACTCTGACTTCATGACTCTGATCCTGACTCTGACTTCATGACTCTGACTCGAACTCTGACTCTGACTCTGACTTCATGACTCTGACTCTGACTTTGACTTCATGACTTGGACTCTGACTCTGACTTCATGACTCTGACTCTGACTCTGACTTCAAGACTTGGACTCTGACTATGACTCTGACTTCATGACTCTGACTCTGACTCTGACTTCATGACTCTGACTCTGACTCTGACTTCATGACTCTGACTCTGCCTCTGACTTCATGACTCTGACTCTGACTATGACTTCGTGACTCTAACTCTGACTTCATGACTCTGACTCTGACTCTGACTCTGACTCTGACTTCATGACTCTGACTCTGCCTCTGACTTCATGACTCTGACTCTGACTATGACTCCGTGACTCTAACTCTGACTCTGACTTCATGACTCTGACTCTGACTATGACTCCGTGACTCTAACTCTGACTCTGACTCTGACTTCATGACTCTGACTCTGACTCTGACTTCATGACTCTGACCCTGACTCTGACTCTGACTTCATGACTCTGACTCTGACTCTGACTCTGACTCTGACTTCATGACTCTGACTCTGCCTCTGACTTCATGACTCTGACTCTGACTATGACTTTGTGACTCTAACTCTGACTCTGACTCTGACTTCATGACTCTGACTCTGTCTCTGACTTCATGACTCTGACTCTGACTTTGACTTCATGACTCCGACTCTGACTCTGACTTCATGACTTGGACTCTGACTCTGACTCTGACTCTGACTCTGACTTCATGACTATGACGCTGACTCTGACTTCATGACTCTGACTCTGACTTCATGACTCTGACTCTGACTCTGACTTCATGACTCTGACTCTGACTCTGACTTCATGACTTGGACTCTGACTCTGACTCTGACTCTGACTCTGACTCTGACTCAGACTCTGACTTCATGACTCTGACTCTTACTCTGACTTCATGACTCTGACTCTGACTCTGACTTCATGACTCTGACTCTGACTCTGACTTCATGACTCTGACTCTGACTCTGACTTCATGACTCTGACTCTGACTCTGACTCTGACTCTGACTTCATGACTCTGCCTCTGACTCTGACTTCATGACTCTGACCCTGACTCTGACTCTGTTTTCATGACTCTGACTCTGACTCTGACTTCATGACTCTGACTCTGACTCTGACTCTGAATTCATGACTCTGACTCTGACTCTGACTTCATGACTCTGACTCTCACTCTGACTTCATGACTCTGACTCTGACTCTGACTTCATGACTCTGACTCTGACTCTGACTTCATGACTTGAACTCTGACTCTGACTCTGACTCCATAACTCTGACTGTGACTCTGACTTCATGACTCTGACCCTGACTCTTACTTCATGACTCTGACTCTGACTTTATGACTTTGACTCTGACTTCATGACTCTGACTCTGACTCTGACTTCATGACTCTGACTTCATGACTCTGATCCTGACTCTGACTTCATGACTCTGACTCGAACTCTGACTCTGACTCTGACTTCATGACTCTGACTCTGACTCTGACTTCATGACTTGGACTCTGACTCTGACTTCATGACTCTGACTCTGACTCTGACTTCAAGACTTGGACTCTGACTCTGACTCTGACTTCAAGACTTGGACTCTGACTCTGACTCTGACTTCATGACTCTGACTCTGACTCTGACTTCATGACTCTGACTCTGACTCTGACTTCATGACTCTGACTCTGCCTCTGACTTCATGACTCTGACTCTGACTATGACTTCGTGACTCTAACTCTGACTTCATGACTCTGACTCTGACTCTGACTCAGACTCTGACTTCATGACTCTGACTCTGACTCTGACTTCATGACTCTGACTCTGACTCTGACTTCATGACTCTGACTCTGACTCTGACTTCATGACTCTGACTCTGACTCTGACTCTGACTCTGACTTCATGACTCTGCCTCTGACTCTGACTTCATGACTCTGACCCTGACTCTGACTCTGACTTCATGATTTTGACTCTGACTCTGACTTCATGACTCTGACTCTGACTCTGACTCTGAATTCACGACTCTGACTCTGACTCTGACTTCATGACTCTGACTCTCACTCTGACTTCATGACTCTGACTCTGACTCTGACTTCATGACTCTGACTCTGACTCTGACTTCATGACTTGAACTCTGACTCTGACTCCGACTCCATAACTCTGACTGTGACTCTGACTTCATGACTCTGACCCTGACTCTTACTTCATGACTCTGACTCTGACTTTATGACTTTGACTCTGACTTCATGACTCTGACTCTGACTCTGACTTCATGACTGTGACTTCATGACTCTGATCCTGACTCTGACTTCATGACTCTGACTCGAACTCTGACTCTGACTCTGACTTCATGACTCTGACTCTGACTCTGACTTCATGACTCTGACTCTGACTCTGACTTCAAGACTTGGACTCTGACTCTGACTCTGACTTCATGACTCTGACTCTGACTCTGACTTCATGACTTTGACTCTGACTCTGACTTCATGACTCTGACTCTGCCTCTGACTTCATGACTCTGACTCTGACTCTGACTTCATGACTCTGACTCTGACTCTGACTCTGAATTCACGACTCTGACTCTGACTCTGACTTCATGACTCTGACTCTCACTCTGACTTCATGACTCTGACTCTGACTCTGACTTCATGACTCTGACTCTGACTCTGACTTCATGACTTGAACTCTGACTCTGACTCCGACTCCATAACTCTGACTGTGACTCTGACTTCATGACTCTGACCCTGACTCTTACTTCATGACTCTGACTCTGACTTTATGACTTTGACTCTGACTTCATGACTCTGACTCTGACTCTGACTTCATGACTGTGACTTCATGACTCTGATCCTGACTCTGACTTCATGACTCTGACTCGAACTCTGACTCTGACTCTGACTTCATGACTCTGACTCTGACTCTGACTTCATGACTCTGACTCTGACTCTGACTTCAAGACTTGGACTCTGACTCTGACTCTGACTTCATGACTCTGACTCTGACTCTGACTTCATGACTTTGACTCTGACTCTGACTTCATGACTCTGACTCTGCCTCTGACTTCATGACTCTGACTCTGACTATGACTTCGTGACTCTAACTCTGACTTCATGACTCTGACTCTGACTCTGACTTCATGACTCTGACTCTGACTCTGACTTCATGACTCTGACTCTGACTCTGACTTCATGACTCTGACTCTGACTCTGACTCTGACTTCATGACTCTGACTCTGACTCTGACTTCATGACTCTTACTCTGACTACCACTCTGACTTCATGACTATGACTCTGACTCTGACTTCATGACTCTGACTCTGACTCTGACTTCATGACTCTGACTCTGACTCTGACTTCATGACTCTGACTCTGACTCTGACTTCATGACTTGGACTCTGACTCTGACTCTGACTCTGACTCGGACTCTGACTCAGACTCTGACTTCATGACTCTGACTCTGACTCTGACTTCATGACTCTGACTCTGACTCTGACTTAGTGACTCTGACTCTGACTCTGACTTCATGACTCTGACTCTGACTCTGACTTCATGACTCTGACTCTGACTCTGACTTCATGACTCTGACTCTGACTCTGACTTTGACTTCATGACTCTGACTCTGACTCTGACTCTGACTTCATGACTCTGACTCTGACTCTGACTTCATGACTCTGACAGTGACTCTGACTTCATGACTCTGACCCTCACTCTGACTTCATGACTCTGACTCTGACTCTGACTTCATGACTTTGACTCTGACTTCATGACTCTGACTCTGACTCTGAGTTCATGACTCCGACTCTGACTCTGACTCTGACTTTGACTCTGACTTCATGACTCTGACTCTGACTCTGACTGTATGACTCTGTCTCTGACTCTGACTTCATGACTCTGACTCGGACTCTGACTTCATGACTCTGACTCTGACTCTGACTTCATGACTCTGACTCTGACTCTGACTCTGACTCTGACTTCATGACTCTGACTCTGACTCTGACTTCATGACTCTGACTCTGACTCTGACTTCATGACTTGGACTCTGACTCTGACTCTGACTTCATGACTTGGACTCTGACTCTAACTCTGACTTGATGACTCTGACTGTGACTCTGACTTCATGACTCTGACTCTGAATTCGTGACTCTGACTCTGACTCTGACTCTGACTTCATGACTCTGACTCTGACTCTGACTTCATGACTCTGACTCTGACTCTGACTTCATGACTCTGACTCTGACTCTGACTTCATGACTCTGACTCTGACTCTGACTTCATGACTCTGACTCTGACTCTGACTTCATGACTCTGACTCTGAATTCGTGACTCTGACTCTCACTCTGACTCTGACTTCATGACTCTGACTCTGACTCTGACTTCATGACTCTGACCCTGACTCTGACTCTGACTTCATGACTCCGACTCTGACTCTGACTTCATGACTCTGACTCTGACTCTGACTTCATGACTCCGACTCTGACTCTGACTTCATGACTCTGACTCTGACTCTGACTTCATGACTCTGACTCTGACTCTGACTTTGACTTCATGACTCTGACTCTGACTCTGACTCTGACTTCATGACTCTGACTCTGACTCTGACTTCATGACTCTGACAGTGACTCTGACTTCATGACTCTGACCGTGACTCTGACTTCATGACACTGACTCTGACTCTGACTTCATGACTTTGACTCTAACTTCATGACTCTGACTCTGACTCTGAGTTCATGACTCCGACTCTGACTCTGACTCTGACTTTGACTCTGACTTCATGACTCTGACTCTGACTCTGACTGTATGACTCTGTCTCTGACTCTGACTTCATGACTCTGACTTCATGACTCTGACCCTGACTCTGACTTCATGACTCTGACTCGGACTCTGACTTCATGACTCTGACTCTGACTCTGACTTCATGACTCTGACTCTGACTTCATGACTCTGACTCTGACTCTGACTTCATGACTCTTACTCTGACTACCACTCTGACTTCATGACTATGACTCTGACTCTGACTTCATGACTCTGACTCTCACTCTTACTTCATGACTCTGACTCTGACTCTGACTTCATGACTCTGCCTCTGACTCTGACTTCATGACTCTGACTCTGACTCTGACTCTGACTCTGACTTCGTGACTCTGACTTCATGACTCTGATCCTGAATATGACTTCATGACTCTGACTCGAACTCTGACTCTGACTCTGACTTCATGACTCTGACTCTGACTCTGACTTCATGACTCTGACTCTGACTCTGACTTCATGACTCTGACTCTGACTCTGACTTCATGACTCTGACTCTGACTCTGACTTCAAGACTTGGACTCTGACTCTGACTCTGACTTCATGACTCTGACTCTGACTCTGACTTCATGACTCTGACTCTGACTACCACTCTGACTTCATGACTATGACTCTGACTCTGACTTCATGACTCTGACTCTGACTCTGACTTCATGACTCTGACTCTGACTCTGACTTCATGACTCTGACTCTGAATCTGACTTCATGACTTGGACTCTGACTCTGACTCTGACTCTGACTCGGACTCTGACTCAGACTCTGACTTCATGACTCTGACTCTGACTCTGACTTCATGACTATGACTGTGACTCTGACTTCATGACTCTGACTCTGACTCTGACTTCATGACTCTGACTGTGACTCTGACTTCATGACTCTGACTCTGACTCTGACTTCATGACTCTGACTCTGACTCTGACTTCATGACTCTGACTTTGACTCTGACTTCATGACTCTGACTCTGACTCTGAGTTCATGACTCCGACTCTGACTCTGACTCTGACTTTGACTCTGACTTCATGACTCTGACTCTGACTCTGACTGTATGACTCTGTCTCTGACTCTGACTTCATGACTCTGACTTCATGACTCTGACCCTGACTCTGACTTCATGACTCTGACTCGGACTCTGACTTCATGACTCTGACTCTGACTCTGACTTCATGACTCTGACTCTGACTTCATGACTCTGACTCTGACACTGACTTCATGACTCTTACTCTGACTACCACTCTGACTTCATGACTATGACTCTGAGTCTGACTTCATGACTCTGACTCTCACTCTTACTTCATGACTCTGACTCTGACTCTGACTTCATGACTCTGACTCTGACTCTGACTTCATGACTTGGACTCTGACTCTGACTCTGACTCTGACTATGACTCTGACTCTGACTCTGACTTCATGACTCTGACTCCGACTCTGACTTCATGACTCTGACTCTGACTCTGACGTCATGACTCTGACTCTCACTCTGACTTCATGACTCTGACTTTGACTCTCACTCTGACCTCATGACTATGACTCTGACTCTGACTTCATGACTCTTACTCTGACTCTGACTTCATGACTCTGACTCTGACTCTGACTTCATGACTCTGACTCTGACTCTCACCCTGACTTCATGACTATGACTCTGACTCTGACTCCATGACTCTGACGCTGACTCCGACTTCATGACTCTGACTCTGACTCTGACTTCATGACTCTGACTCTGACTCTCACCCTGACTTCATGACTATGACTCTGACTCTGACTTCATGACTCTGACTCTGACTCTGACTTCATGACTTGGACTCTGACTCTGACTCTGACTCCATAACTCTGTCTGTGACTCTGACTTCATGACCCTGACCCTGACTCTTACTTCATGACTCTGACTCTGACTTTATGACTTTGACTCTGACTTCATGACTCTGACTCTGACTCTGAGTTCATGACTCCTACTCTGACTCTGACTCTGAATCTGACTTTGACTTCATGACTCTGACTCTGACTCTGACTTCATGACTCTGACTCTGACTCTGACTTCATGACTCTGACTCTGACTCTGACTCTGACTTCATGACTCTGACTCTGACTCTGACCCTGAATTCATGACTCTGACAGTGACTCTGACTTCATGACTCTGACCCTGACTCTGACTTCATGACTCTGACTCTGACTCTGACTTCATGACTTTGACTCTGACTTCATGACTCTGACTCTGACTCTGAGTTCATGACTCCGACTCTGACTCTGACTCTGACTTTGACTCTGACTTTATGACTCTGACTCTGACTCTGACTGTATGACTCTGTCTCTGACTCTGACTTCATGACTCTGACTTCATGACTCTGACCCTGACTCTGACTTCATGACTCTGACTCGGACTCTGACTTCATGACTCTGACTCGGACTCTGACTTCATGACTCTGACTCTGACTCTGACTTCATGACTCTGACTCTGACTTCATGACTCTGACTCTGACTCTGACTTCATGACTCTTACTCTGACTACCACTCTGACTTCATGACTATGACTCTGAGTCTGACTTCATGACTCTGACTCTCACTCTTACTTCATGACTCTGACTCTGACTCTGACTTCATGACTCTGACTCTGACTCTGACTTCATGACTTGGACTCTGACTCTGACTCTGACTATGACTCTGACTCTGACTCTGACTCTGACTTCATGACTCTGACTCTGACTCTGACTTCATGACTCTGACTCTGACTTCATGACTCTGACTCTGACTCTGACGTCATGACTCTGACTCTCACTCTGACTTCATGACTCTGACTTTGACTCTCACTCTGACCTCATGACTATGACTCTGACTCTGACTTCATGACTCTTACTCTGACTCTGACTTCATGACTCTGACTCTGACTCATACTTCATGACTCTGACTCTGACTCTCACCCTGACTTCATGACTATGACTCTGACTCTGACTTCATGACTCTGACGCTGACTCTGACTTCATGACTCTGACTCTGACTCTGACTTCATGACTCTGACTCTGACTCTCACCCTGACTTCATGACTATGACTCTGACTCTGACTTCATGACTCTGACTCTGACTCTGACTTCATGACTTGGACTCTGACTCTGACTCTGACTCCATAACTCTGTCTGTGACTCTGACTTCATGACCCTGACCCTGACTCTTACTTCATGACTCTGACTCTGACTTTATGACTTTGACTCTGACTTCATGACTCTGACTCTGACTCTGAGTTCATGACTCCTACTCTGACTCTGACTCTGAATCTGACTCTGACTTCATGACTCTGACTCTGACTCTGACTTCATGACTCTGACTCTGACTCTGACTCTGACTTCATGACTCTGACTCTGACTCTGACCCTGACTCTGACTCTGACTTCATGACTCTGACTCTGACTCTGACTTTATGACTCTGTCTCTGATTCTGACTTCATGACTCCGACCCTGACTCTGACTTCATGACTCTGACTCGGACTCTGACTTTATGACTCTGACTCTGACTCTGACTTCATGACTCTGACTCTGACTCTGACTCTGACTCTGACTTCATGACTCTGACTCTGACTCTGACTTTATGACTCTGACTCTGACTCTGACTTCATGACTCTGACTCTGACTCTGACTTCATGACTCTGACTCTGACTCTGACTTCATGACTCTGACTCTGACTCTGACTTCATGACTCTGACTCTGACTTTGACTTCATGACTCTGACTCTGACTTCATGACTATGACTCTGACTCTGACTTCATGACTCTTACTCTGACTACCACTCTGACTTCATGACTATGACTCTGACTCTGACTTCATGACTCTGACTCTCACTCTTACTTCATGACTCTGACTCTGACTCTGAATTCATGACTCTGACTCTGACTCTGACTTCATGACTTGGACTCTGACTCTGACTCTGACTCTGACTCTGACTCTGACTCTGACTCTGACTTCATGACTCTGACTCTGACTCTGACTTCATGACTCTGACTCTGACTTCATGACTCTGACTCTGACTCTGACGTCATGACTCTGACTCTAACTCTGACTTCATGACTCTGATTCTGATTATGACTTCATGACTCTGACTCTGACTCTGACTCTGACTTCATGACTCTGACTCTGACTCTGACTCCATGACTCTGACTGTGACTCTGACTTCATGACTCTGACCCTGACTCTGACTTCACGACTCTGACTCTGACTCCGACTTCATGACTTTGACTCTGACTTCATGACTCTGACTTTGACTCTGACTCCATGACTCCGACTCTGACTCTGACTCTGACTCTGACTTCATGACTATGACTTTGACTTCATGACTCTGACTCTCACTCTGACTTCATGACTCTGATCCTGACTCTGACTTCATGACTCTGACTCGAACTCTGACTCTGACTCTGACTTCATGACTCTGACACTGACTCTGACTTCATGACTCTGACTCTGACTCTGACTTCATGACTCTGACTCTGACTTCATGACTCTGACTCTGACTCTGACGTCATGACTCTGACTCTCACTCTGACTTCATGACTCTGACTTTGACTCTCACTCTGACCTCATGACTATGACTCTGACTCTGACTTCATGACTCTTACACTGACTCTGACTTCATGACTCTGACTCTGACTCTGACTTCATGACTCTGACTCTGACTCTCACCCTGACTTCATGACTATGACTCTGACTCTGACTTCATGACTCTGACGCTGACTCTGACTTCATGACTCTGACTCTGACTCTGACTTCATGACTCTGACTCTGACTCTCACCCTGACTTCATGACTATGACTCTGACTCTGACTTCATGACTCTGACTCTGACTCTGACTTCATGACTTGGACTCTGACTCTGACTCTGACTCCATAACTCTGTCTTTGACTCTGACTTCATGACCCTGACCCTGACTCTTACTTCATGACTCTGACTCTGACTTTATGACTTTGACTCTGACTTCATGACTCTGACTCTGACTCTGAGTTCATGACTCCTACTCTGACTCTGACTCTGAATCTGACTCTGACTTCATGACTCTGACTCTGACTCTGACTTCATGACTCTGACTCTGACTCTGACTCTGACTTCATGACTCTGACTCTGACTCTGACCCTGACTCTGACTCTGACCTCATGACTCTGACTCTGACTCTGACTTTATGACTCTGTCTCTGATTCTGACTTCATGACTCTGACTTCATGACTCCGACCCTGACTCTGACTTCATGACTCTGACTCGGACTCTGACTTTATGACTCTGACTCTGACTCTGACTTCATGACTCTGACTCTGACTCTGACTCTGACTCTGACTTCATGACTCTGACTCTGACTCTGACTTTATGACTCTGACTCTGACTCTTACTTCATGACTCTGACTCTGACTCTGACTTCATGACTCTGACTCTGACTCTGACTTCATGACTCTGACTCTGACTCTGACTTCATGACTCTGACTCTGACTTTGACTTCATGACTCTGACTCTGACTTCATGACTATGACTCTGACTCTGACTTCATGACTCTTACTCTGACTACCACTCTGACTTCATGACTATGACTCTGACTCTGACTTCATGACTCTGACTCTCACTCTTACTTCATGACTCTGACTCTGACTCTGAATTCATGACTCTGACTCTGACTCTGACTTCATGACTTGGACTCTGACTCTGACTCTGACTCTGACTCTGACTCTGACTCTGACTCTGACTTCATGACTCTGACTCTGACTCTGACTTCATGACTCTGACTCTGACTTCATGACTCTGACTCTGACTCTGACGTCATGACTCTGACTCTAACTCTGACTTCATGACTCTGATTCTGATTATGACTTCATGACTCTGACTCTGACTCTGACTCTGACTTCATGACTCTGACTCTGACTCTGACTTCATGACTCTGACTGTGACTCTGACTTCATGACTTTGACCCTGACTCTGACTTCACGACTCTGACTCTGACTCCGACTTCATGACTTTGACTCTGACTTCATGACTCTGACTTTGACTCTGACTCCATGACTCCGACTCTGACTCTGACTCTGACTCTGACTTCATGACTATGACTTTGACTTCATGACTCTGACTCTCACTCTGACTTCATGACTCTGATCCTGACTCTGACTTCATGACTCTGACTCGAACTCTGACTCTGACTCTGACTTCATGACTCTGACACTGACTCTGACTTCATGACTCTGACTCTGACTCTGACTTCATGACTTGGACTCTGACTCTGACTCTGACTCTGACTCTGACTCTGACTCTGACTCTGACTTCATGACTTTGACTCTGACTCTGACTTCATGACTCTGACTCTGACTTCATGACTCTGACTCTGACTCTGACGTCATGACTCTGACTCTCACTCTGACTTCATGACTCTGACTTTGACTCTCACTCTGACCTCATGACTATGACTCTGACTCTGACTTCATGACTCTTACTCTGACTCTGACTTCATGACTCTGACTCTGACTCTGACTTCATGACTCTGACTCTGACTCTCACCCTGACTTCATGACTATGACTCTGACTCTGACTTCATGACTCTGACGCTGACTCTGACTTCATGACTCTGACTCTGACTCTGACTTCATGACTCTGACTCTGACTCTCACCCTGACTTCATGACTATGACTCTGACTCTGACTTCATGACTCTGACTCTGACTCTGACTTCATGACTTGGACTCTGACTCTGACTCTGACTCCATAACTCTGTCTGTGACTCTGACTTCATGACCCTGACCCTGACTCTTACTTCATGACTCTGACTCTGACTTTATGACTTTGACTCTGACTTCATGACTCTGACTCTGACTCTGAGTTCATGACTCCTACTCTGACTCTGACTCTGAATCTGACTCTGACTTCATGACTCTGACTCTGACTCTGACTTCATGACTCTGACTCTGACTCTGACTCTGACTTCATGACTCTGACTCTGACTCTGACCCTGACTCTGACTCTGACTTCATGACTCTGACTCTGACTCTGACTTTATGACTCTGTCTCTGATTCTGACTTCATGACTCTGACTTCATGACTCCGACCCTGACTCTGACTTCATGACTCTGACTCGGACTCTGACTTTATGACTCTGACTCTGACTCTGACTTCATGACTCTGACTCTGACTCTGACTCTGACTCTGACTTCATGACTCTGACTCTGACTCTGACTTTATGACTCTGACTCTGACTCTGACTTCATGACTCTGACTCTGACTCGGACTTCATGACTCTGACTCTGACTCTGACTTCATGACTCTGATTCTGACTCTGACTTCATGACTCTGACTCTGACTTTGACTTCATGACTCTGACTCTGACTTCATGACTATAACTCTGACTCTGACTTCATGACTCTTACTCTGACTACCACTCTGACTTCATGACTATGACTCTGACTCTGACTTCATGACTCTGACTCTCACTCTTACTTCATGACTCTGACTCTGACTCTGAATTCATGACTCTGACTCTGACTCTGACTTCATGACTTGGACTCTGACTCTGACTCTGACTCTGACTCTGACTCTGACTCTGACTCTGACTTCATGACTCTGACTCTGACTCTGACTTCATGACTCTGACTCTGACTTCATGACTCTGACTCTGACTCTGACGTCATGACTCTGACTCTAACTCTGACTTCATGACTCTGATTCTGATTATGACTTCATGACTCTGACTCTGACTCTGACTCTGACTTCATGACTCTGACTCTGACTCTGACTCCATGACTCTGACTGTGACTCTGACTTCATGACTCTGACCCTGACTCTGACTTCACGACTCTGACTCTGACTCCGACTTCATGACTTTGACTCTGACTTCATGACTCTGACTTTGACTCTGACTCCATGACTCCGACTCTGACTCTGACTCTGACTCTGACTTCATGACTATGACTTTGACTTCATGACTCTGACTCTCACTCTGACTTCATGACTCTGATCCTGACTCTGACTTCATGACTCTGACTCGAACTCTGACTCTGACTCTGACTTCATGACTCTGACTCGAACTCTGACTCTGACTCTGACTTCATGACTCTGACACTGACTCTGACTTCATGACTCTGACTCTGACTCTGACTTCATGACTCTGACTCTGACTCTGACTTCATGACTCTGACTCTGACTCTGACTTCATGACTTGGACTCTGACTCTGACTCTGACTTCATGACTCTGACTCTGACTCTGACTTCATGACTCTGACTCTGACTCTGACTTCATGACTCTGACTCTGCCTCTGACTTCATGACTCTGACTCTGACTATGACTTCGTGACTCTAACTCTGACTTCATGACTCTGACTCTGACTCTGACTTCATGACTCTGACTCTGACTCTGACTTCATGACTCTGACTCTGACTCTGACTTCATGACTCTGACTCTGACTCTGACTCTGAATTCGTGACTCTGACTTCATGACTATGACTCTGACTCTGACTTCATGACTCTGACTCTGACTCTGACTCTGACTCTGACTTCATGACTCTGACTCTGACTCTGACTTCATGACTTTGACTCCGACTCTGACTTAATGACTCTGACTCTGACTCTGACTCTGACTTCATGACTTTGACTCTGACTCTGACTTCATGACTCTGACTCTGACTCTGACTTCATGACTCTGACTCTGACCCTGACTTCATGACTCTGACTCTGACTCTGACTTCATGACTCTGACTCTGACTCTGACTTCATGACTCTGACTCTGACTCTGACTTCATGACTCTGACTCTGACTCTGACTTTGACTTCATGACTCTGACTCTGACTCTGACTCTGACTTCATGACTCTGACTCTGACCCTGACTTCATGACTCTGACTCTGACTCTGACTTCATGACTCTGACTCTGACTTTGACTTCATGACTCTGACTCTGACTCTGACTCTGACTTCATGACTCTGACTCTGACTCTGACTTCATGACTCTGACTCTGACTCTGACTTCATGACTCTGACTGTGACTCTGACTTCATGACTCTTACACTGACTCTGACTTCATGACTCTGACTCTGACTCTGACTTCATGACTCTGACTCTGACTCTCACCCTGACTTCATGACTATGACTCTGACTCTGACTTCATGACTCTGACGCTGACTCTGACTTCATGACTCTGACTCTGACTCTGACTTCATGACTCTGACTCTGACTCTCACCCTGACTTCATGACTATGACTCTGACTCTGACTTCATGACTCTGACTCTGACTCTGACTTCATGACTTGGACTCTGACTCTGACTCTGACTCCATAACTCTGTCTGTGACTCTGACTTCATGACCCTGACCCTGACTCTTACTTCATGACTCTGACTCTGACTTTATGACTTTGACTCTGACTTCATGACTCTGACTCTGACTCTGAGTTCATGACTCCTACTCTGACTCTGACTCTGAATCTGACTCTGACTTCATGACTCTGACTCTGACTCTGACTTCATGACTCCGACTCTGACTCTGACTCTGACTTCATGACTCTGACTCTGACTCTGACCCTGACTCTGACTCTGACCTCATGACTCTGACTCTGACTCTGACTTTATGACTCTGTCTCTGATTCTGACTTCATGACTCTGACTTCATGACTCCGACCCTGACTCTGACTTCATGACTCTGACTCGGACTCTGACTTTATGACTCTGACTCTGACTCTGACTTCATGACTCTGACTCTGACTCTGACTCTGACTCTGACTTCATGACTCTGACTCTAACTCTGACTTCATGACTCTGATTCTGATTATGACTTCATGACTCTGACTCTGACTCTGACTCTGACTTCATGACTCTGACTCTGACTCTGACTCCATGACTCTGACTGTGACTCTGACTTCATGACTCTGACTCTGACTCTGACTTCATGACTCTGACTCTGACTCTGACTTCATGACTCTGACTCTGACTCTGACTTCATGACTCTGACTCTGACTCTGACTCTGAATTCGTGACTCTGACTTCATGACTATGACTCTGACTCTGACTTCATGACTCTGACTCTGACTCTGACTCTGACTCTGACTTCATGACTCTGACTCTGACTCTGACTTCATGACTTTGACTCTGACTCTGACTTAATGACTCTGACTCTGACTCTGACTCTGACTTCATGACTTTGACTCTGACTCTGACTTCATGACTCTGACTCTGACTCTGACTTCATGACTCTGACTCTGACCCTGACTTCATGACTCTGACTCTGACTCTGACTTCATGACTCTGACTCTGACTCTGACTTCATGACTCTGACTCTGACTCTGACTTCATGACTCTGACTCTGACTCTGACTTTGACTTCATGACTCTGACTCTGACTCTGACTCTGACTTCATGACTCTGACTCTGACTCTGACTTCATGACTCTGACAGTGACTCTGACTTCATGACTTGGACTCTGACTCTGACTCTGACTCTGACTCGGACTCTGACTCAGACTCTGACTTCATGACTCTGACTCTGACTCTGACTCCATGACTCTGACTGTGACTCTGACTTCATGACTCTTACACTGACTCTGACTTCATGACTCTGACTCTGACTCTGACTTCATGACTCTGACTCTGACTCTCACCCTGACTTCATGACTATGACTCTGACTCTGACTTCATGACTCTGACGCTGACTCTGACTTCATGACTCTGACTCTGACTCTGACTTCATGACTCTGACTCTGACTCTCACCCTGACTTCATGACTATGACTCTGACTCTGACTTCATGACTCTGACTCTGACTCTGACTTCATGACTTGGACTCTGACTCTGACTCTGACTCCATAACTCTGTCTGTGACTCTGACTTCATGACCCTGACCCTGACTCTTACTTCATGACTCTGACTCTGACTTTATGACTTTGACTCTGACTTCATGACTCTGACTCTGACTCTGAGTTCATGACTCCTACTCTGACTCTGACTCTGAATCTGACTCTGACTTCATGACTCTGACTCTGACTCTGACTTCATGACTCTGACTCTGACTCTGACTCTGACTTCATGACTCTGACTCTGACTCTGACCCTGACTCTGACTCTGACCTCATGACTCTGACTCTGACTCTGACTTTATGACTCTGTCTCTGATTCTGACTTCATGACTCTGACTTCATGACTCCGACCCTGACTCTGACTTCATGACTCTGACTCGGACTCTGACTTTATGACTCTGACTCTGACTCTGACTTCATGACTCTGACTCTGACTCTGACTCTGACTCTGACTTCATGACTCTGACTCTGACTCTGACTTCATGACTTGGACTCTGACTCTGACTCTGACTCCATAACTCTGTCTGTGACTCTGACTTCATGACCCTGACCCTGACTCTTACTTCATGACTCTGACTCTGACTTTATGACTTTGACTCTGACTTCATGACTCTGACTCTGACTCTGAGTTCATGACTCCTACTCTGACTCTGACTCTGAATCTGACTCTGACTTCATGACTCTGACTCTGACTCTGACTTCATGACTCTGACTCTGACTCTGACTCTGACTTCATGACTCTGACTCTGACTCTGACCCTGACTCTGACTCTGACCTCATGACTCTGACTCTGACTCTGACTTTATGACTCTGTCTCTGATTCTGACTTCATGACTCTGACTTCATGACTCCGACCCTGACTCTGACTTCATGACTCTGACTCGGACTCTGACTTTATGACTCTGACTCTGACTCTGACTTCATGACTCTGACTCTGACTCTGACTCTGACTCTGACTTCATGACTCTGACTCTGACTCTGACTTTATGACTCTGACTCTGACTCTTACTTCATGACTCTGACTCTGACTCTGACTTCATGACTCTGACTCTGACTCTGACTTCATGACTCTGACTCTGACTCTGACTTCATGACTCTGACTCTGACTTTGACTTCATGACTCTGACTCTGACTTCATGACTATGACTCTGACTCTGACTTCATGACTCTTACTCTGACTACCACTCTGACTTCATGACTATGACTCTGACTCTGACTTCATGACTCTGACTCTCACTCTTACTTCATGACTCTGACTCTGACTCTCACCCTGACTTCATGACTATGACTCTGACTCTGACTTCATGACTCTGACGCTGACTCTGACTTCATGACTCTGACTCTGACTCTGACTTCATGACTCTGACTCTGACTCTCACCCTGACTTCATGACTATGACTCTGACTCTGACTTCATGACTCTGACTCTGACTCTGACTTCATGACTTGGACTCTGACTCTGACTCTGACTCCATAACTCTGTCTGTGACTCTGACTTCATGACCCTGACCCTGACTCTTACTTCATGACTCTGACTCTGACTTTATGACTTTGACTCTGACTTCATGACTCTGACTCTGACTCTGAGTTCATGACTCCTACTCTGACTCTGACTCTGAATCTGACTCTGACTTCATGACTCTGACTCTGACTCTGACTTCATGACTCTGACTCTGACTCTGACTCTGACTTCATGACTCTGACTCTGACTCTGACCCTGACTCTGACTCTGACCTCATGACTCTGACTCTGACTCTGACTTTATGACTCTGTCTCTGATTCTGACTTCATGACTCTGACTTCATGACTCCGACCCTGACTCTGACTTCATGACTCTGACTCGGACTCTGACTTTATGACTCTGACTCTGACTCTGACTTCATGACTCTGACTCTGACTCTGACTCTGACTCTGACTTCATGACTCTGACTCTGACTCTGACTTCATGACTTGGACTCTGACTCTGACTCTGACTCCATAACTCTGTCTGTGACTCTGACTTCATGACCCTGACCCTGACTCTTACTTCATGACTCTGACTCTGACTTTATGACTTTGACTCTGACTTCATGACTCTGACTCTGACTCTGAGTTCATGACTCCTACTCTGACTCTGACTCTGAATCTGACTCTGACTTCATGACTCTGACTCTGACTCTGACTTCATGACTCTGACTCTGACTCTGACTCTGACTTCATGACTCTGACTCTGACTCTGACCCTGACTCTGACTCTGACCTCATGACTCTGACTCTGACTCTGACTTTATGACTCTGTCTCTGATTCTGACTTCATGACTCTGACTTCATGACTCCGACCCTGACTCTGACTTCATGACTCTGACTCGGACTCTGACTTTATGACTCTGACTCTGACTCTGACTTCATGACTCTGACTCTGACTCTGACTCTGACTCTGACTTCATGACTCTGACTCTGACTCTGACTTTATGACTCTGACTCTGACTCTCACTTCATGACTCTGACTCTGACTCTGACTTCATGACTCTGACTCTGACTCTGACTTCATGACTCTGACTCTGACTCTGACTTCATGACTCTGACTCTGACTTTGACTTCATGACTCTGACTCTGACTTCATGACTATGACTCTGACTCTGACTTCATGACTCTTACTCTGACTACCACTCTGACTTCATGACTATGACTCTGACTCTGACTTCATGACTCTGACTCTCACTCTTACTTCATGACTCTGACTCTGACTCTGAATTCATGACTCTGACTCTGACTCTGACTTCATGACTTGGACTCTGACTCTGACTCTGACTCTGACTCTGACTCTGACTCTGACTCTGACTTCATGACTCTGACTCTGACTCTGACTTCATGACTCTGACTCTGACTTCATGACTCTGACTCTGACTCTGACGTCATGACTCTGACTCTAACTCTGACTTCATGACTCTGATTCTGATTATGACTTCATGACTCTGACTCTGACTCTGACTCTGACTTCATGACTCTGACTCTGACTCTGACTTCATGACTCTGACTGTGACTCTGACTTCATGACTCTGACCCTGACTCTGACTTCACGACTCTGACTCTGACTCCGACTTCATGACTTTGACTCTGACTTCATGACTCTGACTTTGACTCTGACTCCATGACTCCGACTCTGACTCTGACTCTGACTCTGACTTCATGACTATGACTTTGACTTCATGACTCTGACTCTCACTCTGACTTCATGACTCTGATCCTGACTCTGACTTCATGACTCTGACTCGAACTCTGACTCTGACTCTGACTTCATGACTCTGACACTGACTCTGACTTCATGACTCTGACTCTGACTCTGACTTCATGACTTGGACTCTGACTCTGACTCTGACTCTGACTCTGACTCTGACTCTGACTCTGACTTCATGACTTTGACTCTGACTCTGACTTCATGACTCTGACTCTGACTTCATGACTCTGACTCTGACTCTGACGTCATGACTCTGACTCTCACTCTGACTTCATGACTCTGACTTTGACTCTCACTCTGACCTCATGACTATGACTCTGACTCTGACTTCATGACTCTTACTCTGACTCTGACTTCATGACTCTGACTCTGACTCTGACTTCATGACTCTGACTCTGACTCTCACCCTGACTTCATGACTATGACTCCGACTCTGACTTCATGACTCTGACGCTGACTCTGACTTCATGACTCTGACTCTGACTCTGACTTCATGACTCTGACTCTGACTCTCACCCTGACTTCATGACTATGACTCTGACTCTGACTTCATGACTCTGACTCTGACTCTGACTTCATGACTTGGACTCTGACTCTGACTCTGACTCCATAACTCTGTCTGTGACTCTGACTTCATGACCCTGACCCTGACTCTTACTTCATGACTCTGACTCTGACTTTATGACTTTGACTCTGACTTCATGACTCTGACTCTGACTCTGAGTTCATGACTCCTACTCTGACTCTGACTCTGAATCTGACTCTGACTTCATGACTCTGACTCTGACTCTGACTTCATGACTCTGACTCTGACTCTGACTCTGACTTCATGACTCTGACTCTGACTCTGACCCTGACTCTGACTCTGACTTCATGACTCTGACTCTGACTCTGACTTTATGACTCTGTCTCTGATTCTGACTTCATGACTCTGACTTCATGACTCCGACCCTGACTCTGACTTCATGACTCTGACTCGGACTCTGACTTTATGACTCTGACTCTGACTCTGACTTCATGACTCTGACTCTGACTCTGACTCTGACTCTGACTTCATGACTCTGACTCTGACTCTGACTTTATGACTCTGACTCTGACTCTGACTTCATGACTCTGACTCTGACTCGGACTTCATGACTCTGACTCTGACTCTGACTTCATGACTCTGATTCTGACTCTGACTTCATGACTCTGACTCTGAATTTGACTTCATGACTCTGACTCTGACTTCATGACTATAACTCTGACTCTGACTTCATGACTCTTACTCTGACTACCACTCTGACTTCATGACTATGACTCTGACTCTGACTTCATGACTCTGACTCTCACTCTTACTTCATGACTCTGACTCTGACTCTGGATTCATGACTCTGACTCTGACTCTGACTTCATGACTTGGACTCTGACTCTGACTCTGACTCTGACTCTGACTCTGACTCTGACTCTGACTTCATGACTCTGACTCTGACTCTGACTTCATGACTCTGACTCTGACTTCATGACTCTGACTCTGACTCTGACGTCATGACTCTGACTCTAACTCTGACTTCATGACTCTGATTCTGATTATGACTTCATGACTCTGACTCTGACTCTGACTCTGACTTCATGACTCTGACTCTGACTCTGACTCCATGACTCTGACTGTGACTCTGACTTCATGACTCTGACCCTGACTCTGACTTCACGACTCTGACTCTGACTCCGACTTCATGACTTTGACTCTGACTTCATGACTCTGACTTTGACTCTGACTCCATGACTCCGACTCTGACTCTGACTCTGACTCTGACTTCATGACTATGACTTTGACTTCATGACTCTGACTCTCACTCCGACTTCATGACTCTGATCCTGACTCTGACTTCATGACTCTGACTCGAACTCTGACTCTGACTCTGACTTCATGACTCTGACACTGACTCTGACTTCATGACTCTGACTCTGACTCTGACTTCATGACTCTGACTCTGACTCTGACTTCATGACTCTGACTCTGACTCTGACTTCATGACTTGGACTCTGACTCTGACTCTGACTTCATGACTCTGACTCTGACTCTGACTTCATGACTCTGACTCTGACTCTGACTTCATGACTCTGACTCTGCCTCTGACTTCATGACTCTGACTCTGACTATGACTTCGTGACTCTAACTCTGACTTCATGACTCTGACTCTGACTCTGACTTCATGACTCTGACTCTGACTCTGACTTCATGACTCTGACTCTGACTCTGACTTCATGACTCTGACTCTGACTCTGACTCTGAATTCGTGACTCTGACTTCATGACTATGACTCTGACTCTGACTTCATGACTCTGACTCTGACTCTGACTCTGACTCTGACTTCATGACTCTGACTCTGACTCTGACTTCATGACTTTGACTCTGACTCTGACTTAATGACTCTGACTCTGACTCTGACTCTGACTTCATGACTTTGACTCTGACTCTGACTTCATGACTCTGACTCTGACTCTGACTTCATGACTCTGACTCTGACCCTGACTTCATGACTCTGACTCTGACTCTGACTTCATGACTCTGACTCTGACTCTGACTTCATGACTCTGACTCTGACTCTGACTTCATGACTCTGACTCTGACTCTGACTTTGACTTCATGACTCTGACTCTGACTCTGACTCTGACTTCATGACTCTGACTCTGACTCTGACTTCATGACTCTGACAGTGACTCTGACTTCATGACTTGGACTCTGACTCTGACTCTGACTCTGACTCGGACTCTGACTCAGACTCTGACTTCATGACTCTGACTCTGACTCTGACTTCATGACTCTGACTGTGACTCTGACTTCATGACTCTGACTCTGACTCTGACTTCATGACTCTGACTGTGACTCTGACTTCATGACTCTGACTCTGACTCTGACTTCATGACTCTGACTCTGACTCTGACTTCATGACTCTGACTCTGACTCTGACTTCATGACTCTGACTCTGACTCTGACTTCATGACTTGGACTCTGACTCTGACTCTGACTCTGACTCGGACTCTGACTCAGACTCTGACTTCATGACTCTGACTCTGACTCTGACTTCATGACTCTGACTGTGACTCTGACTTCATGACTCTGACTCTGACTCTGACTTCATGACTCTGACTCTGACTCTGACTTCATGACTCTGACTCTGACTCTGACTTCATGACTCTGACTCTGACTCTGACTTTGACTTCATGACTCTGACTCTGACTCTGACTCTGACTTCATGACTCTGACTCTGACTCTGACTTCATGACTCTGACAGTGACTCTGACTTCATGACTCTGACCCTGACTCTGACTTCATGACTCTGACTCTGACTCTGACTTCATGACTTTGACTCTGACTTCATGACTCTGACTCTGCCTCTGACTTCATGACTCTGACTCTGACTATGACTTCGTGACTCTAACTCTGACTTCATGACTCTGACTCTGACTCTGACTTCATGACTCTGACTCTGACTCTGACTTCATGACTCTGACTCTGACTCTGACTTCATGACTCTGACTCTGACTCTGACTCTGAATTCGTGACTCTGACTTCATGACTATGACTCTGACTCTGACTTCATGACTCTGACTCTGACTCTGACTCTGACTCTGACTTCATGACTCTGACTCTGACTCTGACTTCATGACTTTGACTCTGACTCTGACTTAATGACTCTGACTCTGACTCTGACTCTGACTTCATGACTTTGACTCTGACTCTGACTTCATGACTCTGACTCTGACTCTGACTTCATGACTCTGACTCTGACCCTGACTTCATGACTCTGACTCTGACTCTGACTTCATGACTCTGACTCTGACTCTGACTTCATGACTCTGACTCTGACTCTGACTTCATGACTCTGACTCTGACTCTGACTTTGACTTCATGACTCTGACTCTGACTCTGACTCTGACTTCATGACTCTGACTCTGACTCTGACTTCATGACTCTGACAGTGACTCTGACTTCATGACTTGAACTCTGACTCTGACTCTGACTCTGACTCGGACTCTGACTCAGACTCTGACTTCATGACTCTGACTCTGACTCTGACTTCATGACTCTGACTGTGACTCTGACTTCATGACTCTGACTCTGACTCTGACTTCATGACTCTGACTGTGACTCTGACTTCATGACTCTGACTCTGACTCTGACTTCATGACTCTGACTCTGACTCTGACTTCATGACTCTGACTCTGACTCTGACTTCATGACTCTGACTCTGACTCTGACTTCATGACTTGGACTCTGACTCTGACTCTGACTCTGACTCGGACTCTGACTCAGACTCTGACTTCATGACTCTGACTCTGACTCTGACTTCATGACTCTGACTGTGACTCTGACTTCATGACTCTGACTCTGACTCTGACTTCATGACTCTGACTCTGACTCTGACTTCATGACTCTGACTCTGACTCTGACTTCATGACTCTGACTCTGACTCTGACTTTGACTTCATGACTCTGACTCTGACTCTGACTCTGACTTCATGACTCTGACTCTGACTCTGACTTCATGACTCTGACTTTATGACTCTGACCCTGACTCTGACTTCATGACTCTGTTTCATGACTCTGACTCTGACTCTGACTTCATGACTCTGACTCTGACTCTGACTCTGACTCTGACTTCATGACTCTGACTCTGACTCTGACTTCATGACACTGACTCTGACTCTGACTTCATGACTTGGACTCTGACTCTGACTCTGACTTCATGACTCTGATCCTGACTCTGACTTCATGACTCTGACTCGAACTCTGACTCTGACTCTGACTTCATGACTCTGACTCTGACTCTGACTTCATGACTTGGACTCTGACTCTGACTTCATGACTCTGACTCTGACTCTGACTTCAAGACTTGGACTCTGACTCTGACTCTGACTTCATGACTCTGACTCTGACTCTGACTTCATGACTCTGACTCTGACTCTGACTTCATGACTCTGACTCTGCCTCTGACTTCATGACTCTGACTCTGACTATGACTTCGTGACTCTAACTCTGACTTCATGACTCTGACTCTGACTCTGACTCAGACTCTGACTTCATGACTCTGACTCTGACTCTGACTTCATGACTCTGACTCTGACTCTGACTTCATGACTCTGACTCTGACTCTGACTTCATGACTCTGACTCTGACTCTGACTCTGACTCTGACTTCATGACTCTGCCTCTGACTCTGACTTCATGACTCTGACCCTGACTCTGACTCTGACTTCATGACTCTGACTCTGACTCTGACTTCATGACTCTGACTCTGACTCTGACTCTGAATTCACGACTCTGACTCTGACTCTGACTTCATGACTCTGAATCTCACTCTGACTTCATGACTCTGACTCTGACTCTGACTTCATGACTCTGACTCTGACTCTGACTTCATGACTTGAACTCTGACTCTGACTCCGACTCCATAACTCTGACTGTGACTCTGACTTCATGACTCTGACCCTGACTCTTACTTCATGACTCTGACTCTGACTTTATGACTTTGACTCTGACTTCATGACTCTGACTCTGACTCTGACTTCATGACTCTGACTTCATGACTCTGATCCTGACTCTGACTTCATGACTCTGACTCTGACTCTGACTTCATGACTCTGACTCTGCCTCTGACTTCATGACTCTGACTCTGACTATGACTTCGTGACTCTAACTCTGACTTCATGACTCTGACTCTGACTCTGACTTCATGACTCTGACTCTGACTCTGACTTCATGACTCTGACTCTGACTCTGACTTCATGACTCTGACTCTGACTCTGACTCTGAATTCGTGACTCTGACTTCATGACTATGACTCTGACTCTGACTTCATGACTCTGACTCTGACTCTGACTCTGACTCTGACTTCATGACTCTGACTCTGACTCTGACTTCATGACTTTGACTCTGACTCTGACTTAATGACTCTGACTCTGACTCTGACTCTGATTTCATGACTTTGACTCTGACTCTGACTTCATGACTCTGACTCTGACTCTGACTTCATGACTCTGACTCTGACTCTGACTTCATGACTCTGACTCTGACTCTGACTCTGACTTCATGACTCTGACTCTGACTCTGACTTCATGACTCTTACTCTGACTACCACTCTGACTTCATGACTATGACTCTGACTCTGACTTCATGACTCTGACTCTGACTCTGACTTCATGACTCTGACTCTGACTCTGACTTCATGGCTCTGACTCTGACTCTGACTTCATGACTTGGACTCTGACTCTGACTCTGACTCTGACTCGGACTCTGACTCAGACTCTGACTTCATGACTCTGACTCTGACTCTGACTTCATGACTCTGACTCTGACTCTGACTTAGTGACTCTGACTCTGACTCTGACTTCATGACTCTGACTCTGACTCTGACTTCATGACTCTGACTCTGACTCTGACTTCATGACTCTGACTCTGACTCTGACTTTGACTTCATGACTCTGACTCTGACTCTGACTCTGACTTCATGACTCTGACTCTGACTCTGACTTCATGACTCTGACAGTGACTCTGACTTCATGACTCTGACCCTCACTCTGACTTCATGACTCTGACTCTGACTCTGACTTCATGACTTTGACTCTGACTTCATGACTCTGACTCTGAGTTCATGACTCCGACTCTGACTCTGACTCTGACTTTGACTCTGACTTCATGACTCTGACTCTGACTCTGACTGTATGACTCTGTCTCTGACTCTGACCTCATGACTCTGACTTCATGACTCTGACCCTGACTCTGACTTCATGACTCTGACTCGGACTCTGACTTCATGACTCTGACTCTGACTCTGACTTCATGACTCTGACTCTGACTTCATGACTCTGACTCTGACTCTGACTTCATGACTCTTACTCTGACTACCACTCTGACTTCATGACTATGACTCTGACTCTGACTTCATGACTCTGACTCTCACTATTACTTCATGACTCTGACTCTGACTCTGACTTCATGACTCTGACTCTGACTCTGACTTTATGACTTGGACTCTGACTCTGACTCTGACTCTGACTGTGACTCTGACTCTGACTCTGACTTCATGACTCTGACTCTGACTCTGACTTCATGACTCTGACTCTGACTTCATGACTCTGACTCTGACTCTGACGTCATGACTCTGACTCTGACTCTGACTTCATGACTCTGACTTTGACTCTCACTCTGACCTCATGACTATGACTCTGACTCTGACTCCATGACTCTTACTCTGACTCTGACTTCATGACTCTGACTCTGATTCTGACTTCATGACTCTGACTCTGACTCTCACCCTGACTTCATGACTATGACTCTGACTCTGACTTCATGACTCTGACGCTGACTCTGACTTCATGACTCTGACTCTGACTCTGACTTCATGACTCTGACTCTGACTTTGACTTCATGACTCTGACTCTGACCCTGACTCTGACTTCATGACTCTGATTTTGACTCTGACTTCATGACTCTGACTGTGACTCTGACTTCATGACTCTGACCCTGACTCTGACTTCACGACTCTGACTCTGACTCTGACTTCATGACTCTGACTTTGACTCTGACTCCATGACTCCGACTCTGACTCTGACTCTGACTCTGACTTCATGACTATGACTCTGACTTCATGACTCTGACTCTGACTCTGACTTCATGACTCTGAATCTCACTCTGACTTCATGACTCTGACTCTGACTCTGACTTCATGACTCTGACTCTGACTCTGACTTCATGACTTGAACTCTGACTCTGACTCCGACTCCATAACTCTGACTGTGACTCTGACTTCATGACTCTGACCCTGACTCTTACTTCATGACTCTGACTCTGACTTTATGACTTTGACTCTGACTTCATGACTCTGACTCTGACTCTGACTTCATGACTCTGACTTCATGACTCTGATCCTGACTCTGACTTCATGACTCTGACTCGAACTCTGACTCTGACTCTGACTTCATGACTCTGACTCTGACTCTGACTTCATGACTCTGACTCTGACTCTGACTTCATGACTCTGACTCTGACTCTGACTTCATGACTCTGACTCTGACTCTGACTTCAAGACTTGGACTCTGACTCTGACTCTGACTTCATGACTCTGACTCTGACTCTGACTTCATGACTCTGACTCTGACTCTGACTTCATGACTCTGACTCTGCCTCTGACTTCATGACTCTGACTCTGACTATGACTTCGTGACTCTAACTCTGACTTCATGACTCTGACTCTGACTCTGACTTCATGACTCTGACTCTGACTCTGACTTCATGACTCTGACTCTGACTCTGACTTCATGACTCTGACTCTGACTCTGACTCTGAATTCGTGACTCTGACTTCATGACTATGACTCTGACTCTGACTTCATGACTCTGACTCTGACTCTGACTCTGACTCTGACTTCATGACTCTGACTCTGACTCTGACTTCATGACTTTGACTCTGACTCTGACTTAATGACTCTGACTCTGACTCTGACTCTGACTTCATGACTTTGACTCTGACTCTGACTTCATGACTCTGACTCTGACTCTGACTTCATGACTCTGACTCTGACTCTGACTTCATGACTCTGACTCTGACTCTGACTCTGACTTCATGACTCTGACTCTGACTCTGACTTCATGACTCTTACTCTGACTACCACTCTGACTTCATGACTATGACTCTGACTCTGACTTCATGACTCTGACTCTGACTCTGACTTCATGACTCTGACTCTGACTCTGACTTCATGGCTCTGACTCTGACTCTGACTTCATGACTTGGACTCTGACTCTGACTCTGACTCTGACTCGGACTCTGACTCAGACTCTGACTTCATGACTCTGACTCTGACTCTGACTTCATGACTCTGACTCTGACTCTGACTTAGTGACTCTGACTCTGACTCTGACTTCATGACTCTGACTCTGACTCTGACTTCATGACTCTGACTCTGACTCTGACTTCATGACTCTGACTCTGACTCTGACTTTGACTTCATGACTCTGACTCTGACTCTGACTCTGACTTCATGACTCTGACTCTGACTCTGACTTCATGACTCTGACAGTGACTCTGACTTCATGACTCTGACCCTCACTCTGACTTCATGACTCTGACTCTGACTCTGACTTCATGACTTTGACTCTGACTTCATGACTCTGACTCTGAGTTCATGACTCCGACTCTGACTCTGACTCTGACTTTGACTCTGACTTCATGACTCTGACTCTGACTCTGACTGTATGACTCTGTCTCTGACTCTGACTTCATGACTCTGACTTCATGACTCTGACCCTGACTCTGACTTCATGACTCTGACTCGGACTCTGACTTCATGACTCTGACTCTGACTCTGACTTCATGACTCTGACTCTGACTTCATGACTCTGACTCTGACTCTGACTTCATGACTCTTACTCTGACTACCACTCTGACTTCATGACTATGACTCTGACTCTGACTTCATGACTCTGACTCTCACTATTACTTCATGACTCTGACTCTGACTCTGACTTCATGACTCTGACTCTGACTCTGACTTTATGACTTGGACTCTGACTCTGACTCTGACTCTGACTGTGACATCTGACTCTGACTCTGACTTCATGACTCTGACTCTGACTCTGACTTCATGACTCTGACTCTGACTTCATGACTCTGACTCTGACTCTGACGTCATGACTCTGACTCTGACTCTGACTTCATGACTCTGACTTTGACTCTCACTCTGACCTCATGACTATGACTCTGACTCTGACTCCATGACTCTTACTCTGACTCTGACTTCATGACTCTGACTCTGATTCTGACTTCATGACTCTGACTCTGACTCTCACCCTGACTTCATGACTATGACTCTGACTCTGACTTCATGACTCTGACGCTGACTCTGACTTCATGACTCTGACTCTGACTCTGACTTCATGACTCTGACTCTGACTTTGACTTCATGACTCTGACTCTGACCCTGACTCTGACTTCATGACTCTGATTTTGACTCTGACTTCATGACTCTGACTGTGACTCTGACTTCATGACTCTGACCCTGACTCTGACTTCACGACTCTGACTCTGACTCTGACTTCATGACTCTGACTTTGACTCTGACTCCATGACTCCGACTCTGACTCTGACTCTGACTCTGACTTCATGACTATGACTCTGACTTCATGACTCTGACTCTGACTCTGACTTCATGACTCTGACTTTATGACTCTGACCCTGACTCTGACTTCATGACTCTGACTCGGACTCTGACTTCATGACTCTGACTCTGACTCTGACTTCATGACTCTGACTCTGACTCTGACTCTGACTCTGACTTCATGACTCTGACTCTGACTCTGACTTCATGACTCTGACTCTGACTCTGACTTCATGACTTGGACTCTGACTCTGACTCTGACTTCATGACTTGGACTCTGACTCTGACTCTGACTTGATGACTCTGACTGTGACTCTGACTTCATGACTCTGACTCTGACTCTGACTTCATGACTCTGACTCTGCCTCTGACTTCATGACTCTGACTCTGACTATGACTTCGTGACTCTAACTCTGACTCTGACTCTGACTTCATGACTTGGACTCTGACTCTGACTCTGACTTCATGACTCTGACCCTGACTCTGACTTCATGACTCTGACTCTGACTCTGACTTCATGACTCTGACTCTGAATTCGTGACTCTGACTCTGACTCTGACTCTGACTTCATGACTCTGACTCTGACTCTGACTTCATGACTTGAACTCTGACTCTGACTCCGACTCCATAACTCTGACTGTGACTCTGACTTCATGACTCTGACCCTGACTCTTACTTCATGACTCTGACTCTGACTTTATGACTTTGACTCTGACTTCATGACTCTGACTCTGACTCTGACTTCATGACTCTGACTTCATGACTCTGATCCTGACTCTGACTTCATGACTCTGACTCGAACTCTGACTCTGACTCTGACTTCATGACTCTGACTCTGACTCTGACTTCATGACTCTGACTCTGACTCTGACTTCATGACTCTGACTCTGACTCTGACTTCATGACTCTGACTCTGACTCTGACTTCAAGACTTGGACTGTGACTCTGACTCTGACTTCATGACTCTGACTCTGACTCTGACTTCATGACTCTGACTCTGACTCTGACTTCATGACTCTGACTCTGCCTCTGACTTCATGACTCTGACTCTGACTATGACTTCGTGACTCTAACTCTGACTTCATGACTCTGACTCTGACTCTGACTTCATGACTCTGACTCTGACTCTGACTTCATGACTCTGACTCTGACTCTGACTTCATGACTCTGACTCTGACTCTGACTCTGAATTCGTGACTCTGACTTCATGACTATGACTCTGACTCTGACTTCATGACTCTGACTCTGACTCTGACTCTGACTCTGACTTCATGACTCTGACTCTGACTCTGACTTCATGACTTTGACTCTGACTCTGACTTAATGACTCTGACTCTGACTCTGACTCTGACTTCATGACTTTGACTCTGACTCTGACTTCATGACTCTGACTCTGACTCTGACTTCATGACTCTGACTCTGACTCTGACTTCATGACTCTGACTCTGACTCTGACTCTGACTTCATGACTCTGACTCTGACTCTGACTTCATGACTCTTACTCTGACTACCACTCTGACTTCATGACTATGACTCTGACTCTGACTTCATGACTCTGACTCTGACTCTGACTTCATGACTCTGACTCTGACTCTGACTTCATGGCTCTGACTCTGACTCTGACTTCATGACTTGGACTCTGACTCTGACTCTGACTCTGACTCGGACTCTGACTCAGACTCTGACTTCATGACTCTGACTCTGACTCTGACTTCATGACTCTGACTCTGACTCTGACTTAGTGACTCTGACTCTGACTCTGACTTCATGACTCTGACTCTGACTCTGACTTCATGACTCTGACTCTGACTCTGACTTCATGACTCTGACTCTGACTCTGACTTTGACTTCATGACTCTGACTCTGACTCTGACTCTGACTTCATGACTCTGACTCTGACTCTGACTTCATGACTCTGACAGTGACTCTGACTTCATGACTCTGACCCTCACTCTGACTTCATGACTCTGACTCTGACTCTGACTTCATGACTTTGACTCTGACTTCATGACTCTGACTCTGAGTTCATGACTCCGACTCTGACTCTGACTCTGACTTTGACTCTGACTTCATGACTCTGACTCTGACTCTGACTGTATGACTCTGTCTCTGACTCTGACTTCATGACTCTGACTTCATGACTCTGACCCTGACTCTGACTTCATGACTCTGACTCGGACTCTGACTTCATGACTCTGACTCTGACTCTGACTTCATGACTCTGACTCTGACTTCATGACTCTGACTCTGACTCTGACTTCATGACTCTTACTCTGACTACCACTCTGACTTCATGACTATGACTCTGACTCTGACTTCATGACTCTGACTCTCACTATTACTTCATGACTCTGACTCTGACTCTGACTTCATGACTCTGACTCTGACTCTGACTTTATGACTTGGACTCTGACTCTGACTCTGACTCTGACTGTGACTCTGACTCTGACTCTGACTTCATGACTCTGACTCTGACTCTGACTTCATGACTCTGACTCTGACTTCATGACTCTGACTCTGACTCTGACGTCATGACTCTGACTCTGACTCTGACTTCATGACTCTGACTTTGACTCTCACTCTGACCTCATGACTATGACTCTGACTCTGACTCCATGACTCTTACTCTGACTCTGACTTCATGACTCTGACTCTGATTCTGACTTCATGACTCTGACTCTGACTCTCACCCTGACTTCATGACTATGACTCTGACTCTGACTTCATGACTCTGACGCTGACTCTGACTTCATGACTCTGACTCTGACTCTGACTTCATGACTCTGACTCTGACTTTGACTTCATGACTCTGACTCTGACCCTGACTCTGACTTCATGACTCTGATTTTGACTCTGACTTCATGACTCTGACTGTGACTCTGACTTCATGACTCTGACCCTGACTCTGACTTCACGACTCTGACTCTGACTCTGACTTCATGACTCTGACTTTGACTCTGACTCCATGACTCCGACTCTGACTCTGACTCTGACTCTGACTTCATGACTATGACTCTGACTTCATGACTCTGACTCTGACTCTGACTTCATGACTCTGACTTTATGACTCTGACCCTGACTCTGACTTCATGACTCTGACTCGGACTCTGACTTCATGACTCTGACTCTGACTCTGACTTCATGACTCTGACTCTGACTCTGACTCTGACTCTGACTTCATGACTCTGACTCTGACTCTGACTTCATGACTCTGACTCTGACTCTGACTTCATGACTTGGACTCTGACTCTGACTCTGACTTCATGACTTGGACTCTGACTCTGACTCTGACTTGATGACTCTGACTGTGACTCTGACTTCATGACTCTGACTCTGACTCTGACTTCATGACTCTGACTCTGCCTCTGACTTCATGACTCTGACTCTGACTATGACTTCGTGACTCTAACTCTGACTCTGACTCTGACTTCATGACTTGGACTCTGACTCTGACTCTGACTTCATGACTCTGACCCTGACTCTGACTTCATGACTCTGACTCTGACTCTGACTTCATGACTCTGACTCTGAATTCGTGACTCTGACTCTGACTCTGACTCTGACTTCATGACTCTGACTCTGACTCTGACTTCATGACTCTGACCCTGACTCTGACTCTGACTTCATGACTCCGACTCTGACTCTGACTTTATGACTCTGACTCTGACTCTGACTTCATGACTCCGACTCTGACTCTGACTTCATGACTCTGACTCTGACTCTGACTTCATGACTCTGACTCTGACTCTGACTTTGACTTCATGACTCTGACTCTGACTCTGACTCTGACTTCATGACTCTGACTCTGACTCTGACTTCATGACTCTGACTCTGACTCTGACTTCATGACTTGGACTCTGACTCTGACTCTGACTTCATGACTTGGACTCTGACTCTGACTCTGACTTGATGACTCTGACTGTGACTCTGACTTCATGACTCTGACTCTGACTCTGACTTCATGACTCTGACTCTGCCTCTGACTTCATGACTCTGACTCTGACTATGACTTCGTGACTCTAACTCTGACTCTGACTCTGACTTCATGACTCTGACTCTGACTCTGACTTCATGACTCTGACTCTGACTCTGACTTCATGACTCTGACTCTGACTCTGACTTCATGACTCTGACTCTGAATTCGTGACTCTGACTCTGACTCTGACTCTGACTTCATGACTCTGACTCTGACTCTGACTTCATGACTCTGACCCTAACTCTGACTCTGACTTCATGACTCCGACTCTGACTCTGACTTCATGACTCTGACTCTGACTCTGACTTCATGACTCCGACTCTGACTCTGACTTCATGACTCTGACTCTGACTCTGACTTCATGACTCTGACTCTGACTCTGACTTTGACTTCATGACTCTGACTCTGACTCTGACTCTGACTTCATGACTCTGACTCTGACTCTGACTTCATGACTCTGACAGTGACTCTGACTTCATGACTCTGACCGTGACTCTGACTTCATGACACTGACTCTGACTCTGACTTCATGACTTTGACTCTAACTTCATGACTCTGACTCTGACTCTGAGTTCATGACTCCGACTCTGACTCTGACTCTGACTTTGACTCTGACTTCATGACTCTGACTCTGACTCTGACTGTATGACTCTGTCTCTGACTCTGACTTCATGACTCTGACTTCATGACTCTGACCCTGACTCTGACTTCATGACTCTGACTCGGACTCTGACTTCATGATTCTGACTCTGACTCTGACTTCATGACTCTGACTCTGACTTCATGACTCTGACTCTGACTGTCACCCTGACTTCATGACTATGACTCTGACGCTGACTCTGACTTCATGACTCTGACTCTGACTCTGACTTCATGACTCTGACTCTGACTTTGACTTCATGACTCTGACTGTGACTCTGACTTCATGACTCTGACCCTGACTCTGACTTCACGACTCTGACTCTGACTCTGACTTCATGACTTTGACTCTGACTTCATGACTCTGACTTTGACTCTGACTCCATGACTCCGACTCTGACTCTGACTCTGACTCTGACTTCATGACTATGACTCTGACTTCATGACTCTGACTCTGACTCTGACTTCATGACTCTGACTTTATGACTCTGACCCTAACTCTGACTTCATGACTCTGACTCGGACTCTGACTTCATGACTCTGACTCTGACTCTGACTTCATGACTCTGACTCGGACTCTGACTCTGACTCTGACTTCATGACTCTGACTCTGACTCTGACTTCATGACTCTGACTCTGACTCTGACTTCATGACTCTGACTCTGACTCTGACTTCATGACTTGGACTCTGACTCTGACTCTGACTTCATGACTTGGACTCTGACTCTGACTCTGACTTCATGACTCTGACCCTGACTCTGACTTCATGACTCTGACTCGGACTCTGACTTCATGACTCTGACTCTGACTCTGACTTCATGACTCTGACTCTGACTCTGACTCTGACTCTGACTTCATGACTCTGACTCTGACTCTGACTTCATGACTCTGACTCTGACTCTGACTTCATGACTTGGACTCTGACTCTGACTCTGACTTCATGACTTGGACTCTGACTCTGACTCTGACTTGATGACTCCGACTCTGACTCTGACTTCATGACTCTGACTCTGACTCTGACTTCATGACTCCGACTCTGACTCTGACTTCATGACTCTGACTCTGACTCTGACTTCATGACTCTGACTCTGACTCTGACTTTGACTTCATGACTCTGACTCTGACTCTGACTCTGACTTCATGACTCTGACTCTGACTCTGACTTCATGACTCTGACAGTGACTCTGACTTCATGACTCTGACCGTGACTCTGACTTCATGACACTGACTCTGACTCTGACTTCATGACTTTGACTCTAACTTCATGACTCTGACTCTGACTCTGAGTTCATGACTCCGACTCTGACTCTGACTCTGACTTTGACTCTGACTTCATGACTCTGACTCTGACTCTGACTGTATGACTCTGTCTCTGACTCTGACTTCATGACTCTGACTTCATGACTCTGACCCTGACTCTGACTTCATGACTCTGACTCGGACTCTGACTTCATGATTCTGACTCTGACTCTGACTTCATGACTCTGACTCTGACTTCATGACTCTGACTCTGACTCTGACTTCATGACTCTTACTCTGACTACCACTCTGACTTCATGACTATGACTCTGACTCTGACTTCATGACTCTGACTCTCACTCTTACTTCATGACTCTGACTCTGACTCTGACTTCATGACTCTGACTCTGACTCTGACTTCATGACTTCGACTCTGACTCTGACTCTGACTCTGACTCTGACTCTGACTCTGACTCTGACTTCATGACTCTGACTCTGACTCTGACTTCATGACTCTGACTCTGACTGTCACCCTGACTTCATGACTATGACTCTGACTCTGACTTCATGACTCTGACGCTGACTCTGACTTCATGACTCTGACTCTGACTCTGACTTCATGACTCTGACTCTGACTCTGACTCTGACTCTGACTTCATGACTCTGACTCTGACTCTGACTTCATGACTCTGACTCTGACTCTGACTTCATGACTCTGACTCTGACTCTGACTTCATGACTTGGACTCTGACTCTGACTCTGACTTCATGACTTGGACTCTGACTCTGACTCTGACTTCATGACTCTGACTCTGACTCTGACTTCATGTCTCTGACTCTGACTCTGACTTCATGACTCTGACTCTGCCTCTGACTTCATGACTCTGACTCTGACTATGACTTCGTGACTCTAACTCTGACTCTGACTCTGACTTCATGACTCTGACTCTGACTCTGACTTCATGACTCTGACTCTGACTCTGACTTCATGACTCTGACTCTGACTCTGACTCTGAATTCGTGACTCTGACTCTGACTCTGACTCTGACTTCATGACTCTGCCTCTGACTCTGACTTCATGACTCTGACCCTGACTCTGACTCTGACTTCATGACTCTGACTCTGACTCTGACTCTGACTCTGACTTCATGACTCTGACTCTGCCTCTGACTTCATGACTCCGACTCTGACTATGACTTTGTGACTTTAACTCTGACTCTGACACTGACTTCATGACTCTGACTCTGACTCTGACTTCATGACTCTGACTCTGATTCTGACTTCATGACTCCGACTCTGACTCTGACTTCATGACTTGGACTCTGACTCTGACTCTGACTCTGACTCTGACTCTGACCCTGACTCTGACTCTGACTCTGACTTCATGACTATGACTCTGACTCTGACTTCATGACTCTGACTCTGACTCTGACTCCGACTCTGACTTCATGACTCTGGATCTGACTTTGACTTTATGACTCTGACTCTGACTCTGACTTCATGACTCTGACCCTGACTCTGACTCTGACTTCATGAGTCTGACTCTGACTCTGACTCTGACTCTGACTTCATGACTCTGACTCTGACTCTGACTTCATGACTCTTACTCTGACTACCACTCTGATTTCATGACTATGACTCTGACTCTGACTTCATGACTCTGACTCTGACTCTGACTCTGACTTCATGACTTGGACTCTGACTCTGACTCTGACTCTGACTCTGACTTCATGACTCTGAATCTGACTCTGACTTCATGACTCTGACTCTGCCTCTGACTTCATGACTCTGACTCTGACTATGACTTCGTGACTCTAACTCTGACTCTGACTCTGACTTCATGACTCTGACTCTGACTCTGACTTCATGACTCTGACTCTGACTCTGACTTCATGACTCTGACTCTGACTCTGACTCTGAATTCGTGACTCTGACTCTGACTCTGACTCTGACTTCATGACTCTGCCTCTGACTCTGACTTCATGACTCTGACCCTGACTCTGACTCTGACTTCATGACTCTGACTCTGACTCTGACTCTGACTCTGACTTCATGACTCTGACTCTGCCTCTGACTTCATGACTCCGACTCTGACTATGACTTCGTGACTTTAACTCTGACTCTGACACTGACTTCATGACTCTGACTCTGACTCTGACTTCATGACTCTGACTCTGATTCTGACTTCATGACTCCGACTCTGACTCTGACTTCATGACTTGGACTCTGACTCTGACTCTGACTCTGACTCTGACTCTGACCCTGACTCTGACTCTGACTCTGACTTCATGACTATGACTCTGACTCTGACTTCATGACTCTGACTCTGACTCTGACTCCGACTCTGACTTCATGACTCTGGATCTGACTTTGACTTTATGACTCTGACTCTGACTCTGACTTCATGACTCTGACCCTGACTCTGACTCTGACTTCATGAGTCTGACTCTGACTCTGACTCTGACTCTGACTTCATGACTCTGACTCTGACTCTGACTTCATGACTCTTACTCTGACTACCACTCTGATTTCATGACTATGACTCTGACTCTGACTTCATGACTCTGACTCTGACTCTGACTTCATGACTCTGACTCTGACTCTGACTCTGACTTCATGACTTGGACTCTGACTCTGACTCTGACTCTGACTCTGACTTCATGACTCTGACTCTGACTCTGACTTCATGACTCTGACTCTGACTCTGACTTCATGACTCTGACTCTGCCTCTGACTTCATGACTCTGACTCTGACTATGACTTCGTGACTCTAACTCTGACTCTGACTCTGACTTCATGACTCTGCCTCTGACTCTGACTTCATGACTCTGACTCTGACTCTGACTTCATGACTCCGACTCTGACTCTGACTTCATGACTTGGACTCTGACTCTGACTCTGACTCTGACTCTGACTCTGACTCTGACTCTGACTTCGTGACTCTGACTCTGACTCTGACTTCATGACTCTGACTCTGACTCTGACTTCATGACTCTGACTCTGACTCTGACTTCATGACTCTGACTCTGCCTCTGACTTCATGACTCTGACTCTGACTATGACTTCGTGACTCTAACTCTGACTCTGACTCTGACTTCATGACTCTGACTCTGACTCTGACTTCATGACTCTGACTCTGACTCTGACTTCATGACTCTGACTCTGACTCTGACTCTGAATTCGTGACTCTGACTCTGACTCTGACTCTGACTTCATGACTCTGCCTCTGACTCTGACTTCATGACTCTGACCCTGACTCTGACTCTGACTTCATGACTCTGACTCTGACTCTGACTCTGACTCTGACTTCATGACTCTGACTCTGCCTCTGACTTCATGACTCCGACTCTGACTATGACTTTGTGACTTTAACTCTGACTCTGACACTGACTTCATGACTCTGACTCTGACTCTGACTTCATGACTCTGACTCTGATTCTGACTTCATGACTCCGACTCTGACTCTGACTTCATGACTTGGACTCTGACTCTGACTCTGACTCTGACTCTGACTCTGACCCTGACTCTGACTCTGACTCTGACTTCATGACTATGACTCTGACTCTGACTTCATGACTCTGACTCTGACTCTGACTCCGACTCTGACTTCATGACTCTGGATCTGACTTTGACTTTATGACTCTGACTCTGACTCTGACTTCATGACTCTGACCCTGACTCTGACTCTGACTTCATGAGTCTGACTCTGACTCTGACTCTGACTCTGACTTCATGACTCTGACTCTGACTCTGACTTCATGACTCTTACTCTGACTACCACTCTGATTTCATGACTATGACTCTGACTCTGACTTCATGACTCTGACTCTGACTCTGACTCTGACTTCATGACTTGGACTCTGACTCTGACTCTGACTCTGACTCTGACTTCATGACTCTGAATCTGACTCTGACTTCATGACTCTGACTCTGCCTCTGACTTCATGACTCTGACTCTGACTATGACTTCGTGACTCTAACTCTGACTCTGACTCTGACTTCATGACTCTGACTCTGACTCTGACTTCATGACTCTGACTCTGACTCTGACTTCATGACTCTGACTCTGACTCTGACTCTGAATTCGTGACTCTGACTCTGACTCTGACTCTGACTTCATGACTCTGCCTCTGACTCTGACTTCATGACTCTGACCCTGACTCTGACTCTGACTTCATGACTCTGACTCTGACTCTGACTCTGACTCTGACTTCATGACTCTGACTCTGCCTCTGACTTCATGACTCCGACTCTGACTATGACTTCGTGACTTTAACTCTGACTCTGACACTGACTTCATGACTCTGACTCTGACTCTGACTTCATGACTCTGACTCTGATTCTGACTTCATGACTCCGACTCTGACTCTGACTTCATGACTTGGACTCTGACTCTGACTCTGACTCTGACTCTGACTCTGACCCTGACTCTGACTCTGACTCTGACTTCATGACTATGACTCTGACTCTGACTTCATGACTCTGACTCTGACTCTGACTCCGACTCTGACTTCATGACTCTGGATCTGACTTTGACTTTATGACTCTGACTCTGACTCTGACTTCATGACTCTGACCCTGACTCTGACTCTGACTTCATGAGTCTGACTCTGACTCTGACTCTGACTCTGACTTCATGACTCTGACTCTGACTCTGACTTCATGACTCTTACTCTGACTACCACTCTGATTTCATGACTATGACTCTGACTCTGACTTCATGACTCTGACTCTGACTCTGACTTCATGACTCTGACTCTGACTCTGACTCTGACTTCATGACTTGGACTCTGACTCTGACTCTGACTCTGACTCTGACTTCATGACTCTGACTCTGACTCTGACTTCATGACTCTGACTCTGACTCTGACTTCATGACTCTGACTCTGCCTCTGACTTCATGACTCTGACTCTGACTATGACTTCGTGACTCTAACTCTGACTCTGACTCTGACTTCATGACTCTGCCTCTGACTCTGACTTCATGACTCTGACTCTGACTCTGACTTCATGACTCCGACTCTGACTCTGACTTCATGACTTGGACTCTGACTCTGACTCTGACTCTGACTCTGACTCTGACTCTGACTCTGACTTCGTGACTCTGACTCTGACTCTGACTTCATGACTCTGACTCTGACTCTGACTTCATGACTCTGACTCTGACTCTGACTTCATGACCCTGACCCTGACTCTGACTCCGACTTCATGACTCTGACTCTGACTCTGCCTCTGACTTCATGACTCTGACTCTGACTATGACTTTGTGACTCTAACTCTGACTCTGACTCTGACTTCATGACTCTGACTCTGACTTCATGACTCCGACTCTGACTCTGACTTCATGACTTGGACTCTGACTCTGACTCTGACTCTGACTCTGACTCTGACTCAGACTCTGACTTCATGACTCTAACTCTGACTCTGACTTCATGACTCTGACTCTGACTCTGACTTCATGACTCTGACTCTGACTCTGACTTCATGACTCTGACCGTGACTCTGACTTCATGACACTGACTCTGACTCTGACTTCATGACTTTGACTCTAACTTCATGACTCTGACTCTGACTCTGAGTTCATGACTCCGACTCTGACTCTGACTCTGACTTTGACTCTGACTTCATGACTCTGACTCTGACTCTGACTGTATGACTCTGTCTCTGACTCTGACTTCATGACTCTGACTTCATGACTCTGACCCTGACTCTGACTTCATGACTCTGACTCGGACTCTGACTTCATGATTCTGACTCTGACTCTGACTTCATGACTCTGACTCTGACTTCATGACTCTGACTCTGACTCTGACTTCATGACTCTTACTCTGACTACCACTCTGACTTCATGACTATGACTCTGACTCTGACTTCATGACTCTGACTCTCACTCTTACTTCATGACTCTGACTCTGACTCTGACTTCATGACTCTGACTCTGACTCTGACTTCATGACTTCGACTCTGACTCTGACTCTGACTCTGACTCTGACTCTGACTCTGACTCTGACTTCATGACTCTGACTCTGACTCTGACTTCATGACTCTGACTCTGACTGTCACCCTGACTTCATGACTATGACTCTGACTCTGACTTCATGACTCTGACGCTGACTCTGACTTCATGACTCTGACTCTGACTCTGACTTCATGACTCTGACTCTGACTTTGACTTCATGACTCTGACTGTGACTCTGACTTCATGACTCTGACCCTGACTCTGACTTCACGACTCTGACTCTGACTCTGACTTCATGACTTTGACTCTGACTTCATGACTCTGACTTTGACTCTGACTCCATGACTCCGACTCTGACTCTGACTCTGACTCTGACTTCATGACTATGACTCTGACTTCATGACTCTGACTCTGACTCTGACTTCATGACTCTGACTTTATGACTCTGACCCTAACTCTGACTTCATGACTCTGACTCGGACTCTGACTTCATGACTCTGACTCTGACTCTGACTTCATGACTCTGACTCTGACTCTGACTCTGACTCTGACTTCATGACTCTGACTCTGACTCTGACTTCATGACTCTGACTCTGACTCTGACTTCATGACTCTGACTCTGACTCTGACTTCATGACTTGGACTCTGACTCTGACTCTGACTTCATGACTTGGACTCTGACTCTGACTCTGACTTCATGACTCTGACTCTGACTCTGACTTCATGACTCTGACTCTGACTCTGACTTCATGACTCTGACTCTGCCTCTGACTTCATGACTCTGACTCTGACTATGACTTCGTGACTCTAACTCTGACTCTGACTCTGACTTCATGACTCTGACTCTGACTCTGACTTCATGACTCTGACTCTGACTCTGACTTCATGACTCTGACTCTGTCTCTGACTCTGAATTCGTGACTCTGACTCTGACTCTGACTCTGACTTCATGACTCTGCCTCTGACTCTGACTTCATGACTCTGACCCTGACTCTGACTCTGACTTCATGACTCTGACTCTGACTCTGACTCTGACTCTGACTTCATGACTCTGACTCTGCCTCTGACTTCATGACTCCGACTCTGACTATGACTTTGTGACTTTAACTCTGACTCTGACACTGACTTCATGACTCTGACTCTGACTCTGACTTCATGACTCTGACTCTGATTCTGACTTCATGACTCCGACTCTGACTCTGACTTCATGACTTGGACTCTGACTCTGACTCTGACTCTGACTCTGACTCTGACCCTGACTCTGACTCTGACTCTGACTTCATGACTATGACTCTGACTCTGACTTCATGACTCTGACTCTGACTCTGACTCCGACTCTGACTTCATGACTCTGGATCTGACTTTGACTTTATGACTCTGACTCTGACTCTGACTTCATGACTCTGACCCTGACTCTGACTCTGACTTCATGAGTCTGACTCTGACTCTGACTCTGACTCTGACTTCATGACTCTGACTCTGACTCTGACTTCATGACTCTTACTCTGACTACCACTCTGATTTCATGACTATGACTCTGACTCTGACTTCATGACTCTGACTCTGACTCTGACTTCATGACTCTGACTCTGACTCTGACTCTGACTTCATGACTTGGACTCTGACTCTGACTCTGACTCTGACTCTGACTTCATGACTCTGACTCTGACTCTGACTTCATGACTCCGACTCTGACTCTGACTTCATGACTTGGACTCTGACTCTGACTCTGACTCTGACTCTGACTCTGACTCAGACTCTGACTTCATGACTCTAACTCTGACTCTGACTTCATGACTCTGACTCTGACTCTGACTTCATGACTCTGACTCTGACTCTGACTTCATGACTCTGACTCTGACTCTGACTTCATGACTCTGACTCTGACTCTGACTTCATGACTCTGACAGTGACTCTGACTTCATGACTCTGACCGTGACTCTGACTTCATGACACTGACTCTGACTCTGACTTCATGACTTTGACTCTAACTTCATGACTCTGACTCTGACTCTGAGTTCATGACTCCGACTCTGACTCTGACTCTGACTTTGACTCTGACTTCATGACTCTGACTCTGACTCTGACTGTATGACTCTGTCTCTGACTCTGACTTCATGACTCTGACTTCATGACTCTGACCCTGACTCTGACTTCATGACTCTGACTCGGACTCTGACTTCATGATTCTGACTCTGACTCTGACTTCATGACTCTGACTCTGACTTCATGACTCTGACTCTGACTCTGACTTCATGACTCTTACTCTGACTACCACTCTGACTTCATGACTATGACTCTGACTCTGACTTCATGACTCTGACTCTCACTCTTACTTCATGACTCTGACTCTGACTCTGACTTCATGACTCTGACTCTGACTCTGACTTCATGACTTCGACTCTGACTCTGACTCTGACTCTGACTCTGACTCTGACTCTGACTCTGACTTCATGACTCTGACTCTGACTCTGACTTCATGACTCTGACTCTGACTGTCACCCTGACTTCATGACTATGACTCTGACTCTGACTTCATGACTCTGACGCTGACTCTGACTTCATGACTCTGACTCTGACTCTGACTTCATGACTCTGACTCTGACTTTGACTTCATGACTCTGACTGTGACTCTGACTTCATGACTCTGACCCTGACTCTGACTTCACGACTCTGACTCTGACTCTGACTTCATGACTTTGACTCTGACTTCATGACTCTGACTTTGACTCTGACTCCATGACTCCGACTCTGACTCTGACTCTGACTCTGACTTCATGACTATGACTCTGACTTCATGACTCTGACTCTGACTCTGACTTCATGACTCTGACTTTATGACTCTGACCCTAACTCTGACTTCATGACTCTGACTCGGACTCTGACTTCATGACTCTGACTCTGACTCTGACTTCATGACTCTGACTCTGACTCTGACTCTGACTCTGACTTCATGACTCTGACTCTGACTCTGACTTCATGACTCTGACTCTGACTCTGACTTCATGACTCTGACTCTGACTCTGACTTCATGACTTGGACTCTGACTCTGACTCTGACTTCATGACTTGGACTCTGACTCTGACTCTGACTTCATGACTCTGACTCTGACTCTGACTTCATGACTCTGACTCTGACTCTGACTTCATGACTCTGACTCTGCCTCTGACTTCATGACTCTGACTCTGACTATGACTTCGTGACTCTAACTCTGACTCTGACTCTGACTTCATGACTCTGACTCTGACTCTGACTTCATGACTCTGACTCTGACTCTGACTTCATGACTCTGACTCTGTCTCTGACTCTGAATTCGTGACTCTGACTCTGACTCTGACTCTGACTTCATGACTCTGCCTCTGACTCTGACTTCATGACTCTGACCCTGACTCTGACTCTGACTTCATGACTCTGACTCTGACTCTGACTCTGACTCTGACTTCATGACTCTGACTCTGCCTCTGACTTCATGACTCCGACTCTGACTATGACTTTGTGACTTTAACTCTGACTCTGACACTGACTTCATGACTCTGACTCTGACTCTGACTTCATGACTCTGACTCTGATTCTGACTTCATGACTCCGACTCTGACTCTGACTTCATGACTTGGACTCTGACTCTGACTCTGACTCTGACTCTGACTCTGACCCTGACTCTGACTCTGACTCTGACTTCATGACTATGACTCTGACTCTGACTTCATGACTCTGACTCTGACTCTGACTCCGACTCTGACTTCATGACTCTGGATCTGACTTTGACTTTATGACTCTGACTCCTACTCTGACTTCATGACTCTGACCCTGACTCTGACTCTGACTTCATGAGTCTGACTCTGACTCTGACTCTGACTCTGACTTCATGACTCTGACTCTGACTCTGACTTCATGACTCTTACTCTGACTACCACTCTGATTTCATGACTATGACTCTGACTCTGACTTCATGACTCTGACTCTGACTCTGACTTCATGACTCTGACTCTGACTCTGACTCTGACTTCATGACTTGGACTCTGACTCTGACTCTGACTCTGACTCTGACTTCATGACTCTGACTCTGACTCTGACTTCATGACTCTGACTCTGCGTCTGACTTCATGACTCTGACTCTGACTATGACTTCGTGACTCTAACTCTGACTCTGACTCTGACTTCATGACTCTGCCTCTGACTCTGACTTCATGACTCTGACTCTGACTCTGACTTCATGACTCCGACTCTGACTCTGACTTCATGACTTGGACTCTGACTCTGACTCTGACTCTGACTCTGACTCTGACTCTGACTCTGACTTCGTGACTCTGACTCTGACTCTGACTTCATGACTCTGACTCTGACTCTGACTTCATGACTCTGACTCTGACTCTGACTTCATGACCCTGACCCTGACTCTGACTCCGACTTCATGACTCTGACTCTGACTCTGCCTCTGACTTCATGACTCTGACTCTGACTATGACTTTGTGACTCTAACTCTGACTCTGACTCTGACTTCATGACTCTGACTCTGACTTCATGACTCCGACTCTGACTCTGACTTCATGACTTGGACTCTGACTCTGACTCTGACTCTGACTCTGACTCTGACTCAGACTCTGACTTCATGACTCTAACTCTGACTCTGACTTCATGACTCTGACTCTGACTCTGACTTCATGACTCTGACTCTGACTCTGACTTCATGACTCTGACTCTGACTCTGACTTCATGACTCTGACTCTGACTCTGACTCTGACTCTGACTTCATGACTCTGCCTCTGACTCTGACTTCATGACTCTGACCCTGACTCTGACTCTGACTTCATGACTCTGACTCTGACTCTGACTTCATGACTCTGACTCTGACTCTGACTTCATGACTCTGACTCTGACTCTGACTCTGACTCTGACTTCATGACTCTGCCTCTGACTCTGACTTCATGACTCTGACCCTGACTCTGACTCTGACTTCATGACTCTGACTCTGACTCTGACTTCATGACTCTGACTCTGACTCTGACTCTGAATTCACGACTCTGACTCTGACTCTGACTTCATGACTCTGACTCTCACTCTGACTTCATGACTCTGACTCTGACTCTGACTTCATGACTCTGACTCTGACTCTGACTTCATGACTTGAACTCTGACTCTGACTCCGACTCCATAACTCTGACTGTGACTCTGACTTCATGACTCTGACCCTGACTCTTACTTCATGACTCTGACTCTGACTTTATGACTTTGACTCTGACTTCATGACTCTGACTCTGACTCTGACTTCATGACTCTGACTTCATGACTCTGATCCTGACTATGACTTCATGACTCTGACTCGAACTCTGACTCTGACTCTGACTTCATGACTCTGACTCTGACTCTGACTCTGACTTCATGACTCTGACTCTGACTCTGACTTCAAGACTTGGACTCTGACTCTGACTCTGACTTCATGACTCTGACTCTGACTCTGACTTCATGACTCTGACTCTGACTCTGACTTCATGACTCTGACTCTGCCTCTGACTTCATGACTCTGACTCTGACTATGACTTCGTGACTCTAACTCTGACTTCATGACTCTGACTCTGACTCTGACTTCATGACTCTGACTCTGACTCTGACTTCATGACTCTGACTCTGACTCTGACTTCATGACTTGGACTCTGACTCTGACTCGGACTCTGACTCGGACTCTGACTCAGACTCTGACTTCATGACTCTGACTCTGACTCTGACTTCATGACTCTGACTCTGACTCTGACTTAGTGACTCTGACTCTGACTCTGACTTCATGACTCTGACTCTGACTTTGACTTCATGACTCTGACTCTGACTCTGACTTCATGACTCTGACTCTGACTCTGACTTCGACTTCATGACTCTGACTCTGACTCTGACTCTGACTTCATGACTCTGACTCTGACTCTGACTTCATGACTCTGACAGTGACTCTGACTTCATGACTATGACCCTCACTCTGACTTCATGACTCTGACTCTGACTCTGACTTCATGACTTTGACTCTGACTTCATGACTCTGACTCTGACTCTGAGTTCATGACTCCGACTCTGACTCTGACTCTGACTCTGACTCTGACTTCATGACTCTGACTCTGACTCTGACTGTATGACTCTGTCTCTGTCTCTGACTTCATGACTCTGACTTCATGACTCTGACCCTGACTCTGACTTCATGACTCTGACTCGGACTCTGACTTCATGACTCTGACTCTGACTCTGACTTCATGACTCTGACTCTGACTTCATGACTCTGACTCTGACTCTGACTTCATGACTCTTACTCTGACTACCACTCTGACTTCATGACTATGACTCTGACTCTGACTTCATGACTCTGACCCTGACTCTGACTTCATGACTCTGACTCGGACTCTGACTTCATGACTCTGACTCTGACTCTGACTTCATGACTCTGACTCTGACTTCATGACTCTGACTCTGACTCTGACTTCATGACTCTTACTCTGACTACCACTCTGACTTCATGACTATGACTCTGACTCTGACTTCATGACTCTGACTCTCAATCTTACTTCATGACTCTGACTCTGACTCTGACTTCATGACTCTGACTCTGACTCTGACTTCATGACTTCGACTCTGACTCTGACTCTGACTCTGACTCTGACTCTGACTCTGACTCTGACTTCATGACTCTGACTCTGACTCTGACTTCATGACTCTGACTCTGACTTCATGACTCTGACTCTGACTCTAACGTCATGACTCTGACTCTGACTCTGACTTCATGACTCTGACTTTGACTCTCACTCTGACCTCATGACTATGACTCTGACTCTGACTTCATGACTCTGACTCTGACTCTGACTTCATGACTCTGACTCTGACTGTCACCCTGACTTCATGACTATGACTCTGACTCTGACTTCATGACTCTGACGCTGACTCTGACTTCATGACTCTGACTCTGACTCTGACTTCATGACTCTGACTCTGACTTTGACTTCATGACTCTGACTCTGACTCTGACTCTGACTTCATGACTCTGACTCTGACTCTGACTTCATGACTCTGACTGTGACTCTGACTTCATGACTCTGACCCTGACTCTGACTTCACGACTCTGACTCTGACTCTGACTTCATGACTTTGACTCTGACTTCATGACTCTGACTTTGACTCTGACTCCATGACTCCGACTCTGACTCTGACTCTGACTCTGACTTCATGACTATGACTCTGACTTCATGACTCTGACTCCGACTCTGACTTCATGACTCTGACTTTATGACTCTGACCCTAACTCTGACTTCATGACTCTGACTCGGACTCTGACTTCATGACTCTGACTCTGACTCTGACTTCATGACTCTGACTCTGACTCTGACTCTGACTCTGACTTCATGACTCTGACTCTGACTCTGACTTCATGACTCTGACTCTGACTCTGACTTCATGACTCTGACTCTGACTCTGACTTCATGACTTGGACTCTGACTCTGACTCTGACTTCACGACTTGGACTCTGACTCTGACTCTGACTTCATGACTCTGACTCTGACTCTGACTTCATGACTCTGACTCTGACTCTGACTTCATGACTCTGACTCTGCCTCTGACTTCATGACTCTGACTCTGACCATGACTTCGTGACTCTAACTCTGACTCTGACTCTGACTCCATGACTCTGACTCTGACTCTGACTTCATGACTCTGACTCTGACTCTGACTTCATGACTCTGACTCTGACTCTGACTTCATGACTCTGACTCTGACTCTGACTCTGAATTCGTGACTCTGACTCTGACTCTGACTCTGACTTCATGACTCTGACTCTGACTCTGACTTCATGACTCTGACCCTGACTCTGACTCTGACTTCATGACTCTGACTCTGACTCTGACTCTGACTCTGACTTCATGACTCTGACTCTGCCTCTGACTTCATGACTCCGACTCTGACTATGACTTTGTGACTTTAACTCTGACTCTGACACTGACTTCATGACTCTGACTCTGACTCTGACTTCATGACTCTGACTCTGATTCTGACTTCATGACTCCGACTCTGACTCTGACTTCATGACTTGGACTCTGACTCTGACTCTGACTCTGACCATGACTCTGACCCTGACTCTGACTCTGACTCTGACTTCATGACTATGACTCTGACTCTGACTTCATGACTCTGACTCTGACTCTGACTCCGACTCTGACTACATGACTCTGGATCTGACTTTGACTTTATGACTCTGACTCTGACTCTGACTTCATGACTCTGACCCTGACTCTGACTCTGACTTCATGAGTCTGACTCTGACTCTGACTCTGACTCTGACTTCATGACTCTGACTCTGACTCTGACTTCATGACTCTTACTCTGACTACCACTCTGATTTCATGACTATGACTCTGACTCTGACTCTGACTTCATGACTCTGACTCTGACTCTGACTCTGACTTCATGACTTGGACTCTGACTCTGACTCTGACTCTGACTCTGACTTCATGACTCTGACTCTGACTCTGACTTCATGACTCTGACTCTGACTCTGACTTCATGACTCTGACTCTGCCTCTGACTTCATGACTCTGACTCTGACTATGACTTCGTGACTCTAACTCTGACTCTGACTCTGACTTCATGACTCTGCCTCTGACTCTGACTTCATGACTCTGACTCTGACTCTGACTTCATGACTCCGACTCTGACTCTGACTTCATGACTTGGACTCTGACTCTGACTCTGACTCTGACTCTGACTCTGACTCTGACTCTGACTCTGACTCTGACTTCGTGACTCTGACTCTGACTCTGACTTCATGACTCTGACTCTGACTCTGACTTCATGACTCTGACTCTGACTCTGACTTCATGACCCTGACCCTGACTCTGACTCTGACTTCATGACTCTGACTCTGATTCTGCCTCTGACTTCATGACTCTGACTCTGACTATGACTTTGTGACTCTAACTCTGACTCTGACTCTGACTTCATGACTCTGACTCTGACTCTGACTGCATGACTCTGACTCTGACTCTGACTTCATGACTCCGACTCTGACTCTGACTTCATGACTTGGACTCTGACTCTGACTCTGACTTCATGACTCTGACTCTGACTCTGACTCTGACTCTGACTTCATGACTCTGCCTCTGACTCTGACTTCATGACTCTGACCCTGACTCTGACTCTGACTTCATGACTCTGACTCTGACTCTGACTTCATGACTCTGACTCTGACTCTGACTCTGATTTCACGACTCTGACTCTGACTCTGACTTCATGACTCTGACTCTCACTCTGACTTCATGACTCTGACTCTGACTCTGACTTCATGACTCTGACTCTGACTCTGACTTCATGACTTGAACTCTGACTCTGACTCCGACTCCATAACTCTGACTGTGACTCTGACTTCATGACTCTGACCCTGACTCTTACTTCATGACTCTGACTCTGACTTTATGACTTTGACTCTGACTTCATGACTCTGACTCTGACTCTGACTTCATGACTCTGACTTCATGACTCTGATCCTGACTATGACTTCATGACTCTGACTCGAACTCTGACTCTGACTCTGACTTCATGACTCTGACTCTGACTCTGACTTCATGACTCTGACTCTGACTCTGACTTCATGACTCTGACTCTGACTCTGACTTCATGACTCTGACTCTGACTCTGACTTCAAGACTTGGACTCTGACTCTGACTCTGACTTCATGACTCTGACTCTGACTCTGACTTCATGACTCTGACTCTGACTCTGACTTCATGACTCTGACTCTGCCTCTGACTTCATGACTCTGACTCTGACTATGACTTCGTGACTCTAACTCTGACTTCATAACTCTGACTCTGACTCTGACTTCATGACTCTGACTCTGACTCTGACTTCATGACTCTGACTCTGACTCTGACTTCATGACTTGGACTCTGACTCTGACTCGGACTCTGACTCGGACTCTGACTCAGACTCTGACTTCATGACTCTGACTCTGACTCTGACTTCATGACTCTGACTCTGACTCTGACTTAGTGACTCTGACTCTGACTCTGACTTCATGACTCTGACTCTGACTTTGACTTCATGACTCTGACTCTGACTCTGACTTCATGACTCTGACTCTGACTCTGACTTCGACTTCATGACTCTGACTCTGACTCTGACTCTGACTTCATGACTCTGACTCTGACTCTGACTTCATGACTCTGACAGTGACTCTGACTTCATGACTATGACCCTCACTCTGACTTCATGACTCTGACTCTGACTCTGACTTCATGACTTTGACTCTGACTTCATGACTCTGACTCTGACTCTGAGTTCATGACTCCGACTCTGACTCTGACTCTGACTCTGACTCTGACTTCATGACTCTGACTCTGACTCTGACTGTATGACTCTGTCTCTGACTCTGACTTCATGACTCTGACTTCATGACTCTGACCCTGACTCTGACTTCATGACTCTGACTCGGACTCTGACTTCATGACTCTGACTCTGACTCTGACTTCATGACTCTGACTCTGACTTCATGACTCTGACTCTGACTCTGACTTCATGACTCTTACTCTGACTACCACTCTGACTTCATGACTATGACTCTGACTCTGACTTCATGACTCTGACTCTCACTATTACTTCATGACTCTGACTCTGACTCTGACTTCATGACTCTGACTCTGACTCTGACTTTATGACTTGGACTCTGACTCTGACTCTGACTCTGACTCTGACTTCATGACTCTGACTTCATGACTCTGACCCTGACTCTGACTTCATGACTCTGACTCGGACTCTGACTTCATGACTCTGACTCTGACTCTGACTTCATGACTCTGACTCTGACTTCATGACTCTGACTCTGACTCTGACTTCATGACTCTTACTCTGACTACCACTCTGACTTCATGACTATGACTCTGACTCTGACTTCATGACTCTGACTCTCAATCTTACTTTATGACTCTGACTCTGACTCTGACTTCATGACTCTGACTCTGACTCTGACTTCATGACTTCGACTCTGACTCTGACTCTGACTCTGACTCTGACTCTGACTCTGACTCTGACTTCATGACTCTGACTCTGACTCTGACTTCATGACTCTGACTCTGACTTCATGACTCTGACTCTGACTCTAACGTCATGACTCTGACTCTGACTCTGACTTCATGACTCTGACTTTGACTCTCACTCTGACCTCATGACTATGACTCTGACTCTGACTTCATGACTCTGACTCTGACTCTGACTTCATGACTCTGACTCTGACTGTCACCCTGACTTCATGACTATGACTCTGACTCTGACTTCATGACTCTGACGCTGACTCTGACTTCATGACTCTGACTCTGACTCTGACTTCATGACTCTGACTCTGACTTTGACTTCATGACTCTGACTCTGACTCTGACTCTGACTTCATGACTCTGACTCTGACTCTGACTTCATGACTCTGACTGTGACTCTGACTTCATGACTCTGACCCTGACTCTGACTTCACGACTCTGACTCTGACTCTGACTTCATGACTTTGACTCTGACTTCATGACTCTGACTTTGACTCTGACTCCATGACTCCGACTCTGACTCTGACTCTGACTCTGACTTCATGACTATGACTCTGACTTCATGACTCTGACTCCGACTCTGACTTCATGACTCTGACTTTATGACTCTGACCCTAACTCTGACTTCATGACTCTGACTCGGACTCTGACTTCATGACTCTGACTCTGACTCTGACTTCATGACTCTGACTCTGACTCTGACTCTGACTCTGACTTCATGACTCTGACTCTGACTCTGACTTCATGACTCTGACTCTGACTCTGACTTCATGACTCTGACTCTGACTCTGACTTCATGACTTGGACTCTGACTCTGACTCTGACTTCACGACTTGGACTCTGACTCTGACTCTGACTTCATGACTCTGACTCTGACTCTGACTTCATGACTCTGACTCTGACTCTGACTTCATGACTCTGACTCTGCCTCTGACTTCATGACTCTGACTCTGACTATGACTTCGTGACTCTAACTCTGACTCTGACTCTGACTACATGACTCTGACTCTGACTCTGACTTCATGACTCTGACTCTGACTCTGACTTCATGACTCTGACTCTGACTCTGACTTCATGACTCTGACTCTGACTCTGACTCTGAATTCGTGACTCTGACTCTGACTCTGACTCTGACTTCATGACTCTGACTCTGACTCTGACTTCATGACTCTGACCCTGACTCTGACTCTGACTTCATGACTCTGACTCTGACTCTGACTCTGACTCTGACTTCATGACTCTGACTCTGCCTCTGACTTCATGACTCCGACTCTGACTATGACTTTGTGACTTTAACTCTGACTCTGACACTGACTTCATGACTCTGACTCTGACTCTGACTTCATGACTCTGACTCTGATTCTGACTTCATGACTCCGACTCTGACTCTGACTTCATGACTTGGACTCTGACTCTGACTCTGACTCTGACTCTGACTCTGACCCTGACTCTGACTCTGACTCTGACTTCATGACTATGACTCTGACTCTGACTTCATGACTCTGACTCTGACTCTGACTCCGACTCTGACTACATGACTCTGGATCTGACTTTGACTTTATGACTCTGACTCTGACTCTGACTTCATGACTCTGACCCTGACTCTGACTCTGACTTCATGAGTCTGACTCTGACTCTGACTCTGACTCTGACTTCATGACTCTGACTCTGACTCTGACTTCATGACTCTTACTCTGACTACCACTCTGATTTCATGACTATGACTCTGACTCTGACTTCATGACTCCGACTCTGACTCTGACTTCATGACTCTGACTCTGACTCTGACTCTGACTTCATGACTTGGACTCTGACTCTGACTCTGACTCTGACTCTGACTTCATGACTCTGACTCTGACTCTGACTTCATGACTCTGACTCTGACTCTGACTTCATGACTCTGACTCTGACTCTGACTTCATGACTCTGACTCTGACTCTGACTTCATGACTCTGACTCTGCCTCTGACTTCATGACTCTGACTCTGACTATGACTTCGTGACTCTAACTCTGACTCTGACTCTGACTTCATGACTCTGCCTCTGACTCTGACTTCATGACTCTGACTCTGACTCTGACTTCATGACTCCGACTCTGACTCTGACTTCATGACTTGGACTCTGACTCTGACTCTGACTCTGACTCTGACTCTGACTCTGACTCTGACTCTGACTCTGACTTCGTGACTCTGACTCTGACTCTGACTTCATGACTCTGACTCTGACTCTGACTTCATGACTCTGACTCTGACCCTGACTTCATGACCCTGACCCTGACTCTGACTCTGACTTCATGACTCTGACTCTGACTCTGCCTCTGACTTCATGACTCTGACTCTGACTATGACTTTGTGACTCTAACTCTGACTCTGACTCTGACTTCATGACTCTGACTCTGACTCTGACTGCATGACTCTGACTCTGACTCTGACTTCATGACTCCGACTCTGACTCTGACTTCATGACTTGGACTCTGACTCTGACTCTGACTTCATGACTCTGACTCTGACTCTGACTTCATGACTCTGACAGTGACTCTGACTTCATGACTCTGACCCTGACTCTGACTTCATGACTCTGACTCTGACTTTGACTTCATGACTTTGACTCTGACTTCATGACTCTGACTCTGACTCTGAGTTCATGACTCCGCCTCTGACTCTGACTCTGACTTCATGACTCTGACTCTGACTCTGACCCCATGACTCTGACAGTGACTCTGACTTCATGACTCTGACCCTGACTCTGACTTCATGACTCTGACTCTGACTCTGACTGTATGACTCTGTCTCTGACTCTGACTTCAAGACTCTGACCCTGACTCTGACTTCATGACTCTGACTTGGACTCTGACTTCATGACTCTGACTCTGACTCTGACTTCATGACTCTGACACTGACTCTGACTTCATGACTCTGACTCTGACTCTGACTCTGACTTCATGACTCTGACTCTGACTCTGACTTCATGACTCTGACTCTGACTCTGACTTCATGACTCTGACTCTGACTCTGACTCTGAATTCGTGACTCTGACTCTGACTCTGACTCTGACTTCATGACTCTGACTCTGACTCTGACTTCATGACTCTGACCCTGACTCTGACTCTGACTTCATGACTCTGACTCTGACTCTGACTCTGACTCTGACTTCATGACTCTGACTCTGCCTCTGACTTCATGACTCCGACTCTGACTATGACTTTGTGACTTTAACTCTGACTCTGACACTGACTTCATGACTCTGACTCTGACTCTGACTTCATGACTCTGACTCTGATTCTGACTTCATGACTCCGACTCTGACTCTGACTTCATGACTTGGACTCTGACTCTGACTCTGACTCTGACTCTGACTCTGACCCTAACTCTGACTCTGACTCTGACTTCATGACTATGACTCTGACTCTGACTTCATGACTCTGACTCTGACTCTGACTCCGACTCTGACTTCATGACTCTGGATCTGACTTTGACTTTATGACTCTGACTCTGACTCTGACTTCATGACTCTGACCCTGACTCTGACTCTGACTTCATGAGTCTGACTCTGACTCTGACTCTGACTCTGACTTCATGACTCTGACTCTGACTCTGACTTCATGACTCTTACTCTGACTACCACTCTGATTTCATGACTATGACTCTGACTCTGACTTCATGACTCTGACTCTGACTCTGACTTCATGACTCTGACTCTGACTCTGACTCTGACTTCATGACTTGGACTCTGACTCTGACTCTGACTCTGACTCTGACTTCATGACTCTGACTCTGACTCTGACTTCATGACTCTGACTCTGACTCTGACTTCATGACTCTGACTCTGCCTCTGACTTCATGACTCTGACTCTGACTATGACTTCGTGACTCTAACTCTGACTCTGACTCTGACTTCATGACTCTGCCTCTGACTCTGACTTCATGACTCTGACTCTGACTCTGACTTCATGACTCCGACTCTGACTCTGACTTCATGACTTGGACTCTGACTCTGACTCTGACTCTGACTCTGACTCTGACTCTGACTCTGACTTCGTGACTCTGACTCTGACTCTGACTTCATGACTCTGACTCTGACTCTGACTTCATGACTCTGACTCTGACTCTGACTTCATGACCCTGACCCTGACTCTGACTCTGATTTCATGACTCTGACTTTGACTCTGCCTCTGACTTCATGACTCTGACTCTGACTATGACTTTGTGACTCTAACTCTGACTCTGACTCTGACTTCATGACTCTGACTCTGACTCTGACTTCATGACTCCGACTCTGACTCTGACTTCATGACTTGGACTCTGACTCTGACTCTGACTTCATGACTCTGACAGTGACTCTGACTTCATGACTCTGACCCTGACTCTGACTTCATGACTCTGACTCTGACTTTGACTTCATGACTTTGACTCTGACTTCATGACTATGACTCTGACTCTGAGTTCATGACTCCGACTCTGACTCTGACTCTGACTTCATGACTCTGACTCTGACTCTGACTGCATGACTCTGACTCTGACTCTGACTTCATGACTCCGACTCTGACTCTGACTTCAAGACTTGGACTCTGACTCTGACTCTGACTTCATGACTCTGACTCTGACTCTGACTTCATGACTCTGACAGTGACTCTGACTTCATGACTCTGACCCTGACTCTGACTTCATGACTCTGACTCTGACTCTGACTGTATGACTCTGTCTCTGACTCTGACTTCATGACTCTGACTTCATGACTCTGACCCTGACTCTGACTTCATGACTCTGACTCGGACTTTGACTTCATGACTCTGACTCTGACTCTGACTTCATGACTCTGACACTGACTCTGACTTCATGACTCTGACTCTGACTCTGACTTCATGACTCTGACTCTGACTCTGACTTCATGACTCTGACCCTGACTCTGACTCTGACTTCATGACTCTGACTCTGACTGTGACTCTGCCTCTGACTTCATGACTCTGACTCTGACTATGACTTCGTGACTCTTACTCTGACTCTGACTCTGACTTCATGACTCTGACTCTGACTCTGACTTCATGACTCTGACTCTGACTCTGACTTCATGACTCCGACTCTGACGCTGACTTCATGACTTGGACTCTGACTCTGACTGTGACTCTGACTCTGACTCTGACTCTGACTCTGACTCTGACTCTGACTCTGACTTCATGACTATGACTCTGACTCTGACTTCATGACTCTGACTCTGACTCTGACGTCATGACTCTGACTCTGACTCTGACTTTATGACTCTGACTTTGACTCTCACTCTGACCTCATGACTATGACTCTGACTCTGACTTCATGACTCTTACTCTGACTCTGACTTCATGACTCTGACTCTGACTCTGACTTCATGACTCTGACTCTGACTCTCACCCTGACTTCATGACTATGACTCTGACTCTGACTTCATGACTCTGACGCTGACTCTGACTTCATGACTCTGACTCTGACTCTGACTTCATGACTCTGACTCTGACTTTGACTTCATGACTCTGACTCTGACTCTGACTCTGACTTCATGACTCTGACTCTGACTCTGACTTCATGACTCTGACTGTGACTCTGACTTCATGACTCTGACCCTGACTCTGACTTCACGACTCTGACTCTGACTCTGACTTCATGACTTTGACTCTGACTTCATGACTCTGACTTTGACTCTGACTCCATGACTCCGACTCTGACTCTGACTCTGACTCTGACTCTGACTCTGACGTCATGACTCTGACTCTGACTCTGACTTCATCACTCTGACTTCATGACTCTGACCCTGTCTCTGACTTCATGACTCTGACTCGGACTCTGACTTCATGACTCTGACTCTGACTCTGACTTCATGACTCTGACTCTGACTCTGACTCTGACTCTGACTTCATGACTCTGACTCTGACTCTGACTTCATGACTCTGACTCTGACTCTGACTTCATGACTCTGACTCTGACTCTGACTTCATGACTCTGACTCTGACTCTGACTTCATGACTTGGACTCTGACTCTGACTCTGACTTCATGACTCTGACTCTGACTCTGACTTCATGACTCTGACTCTGACTCTGACTTTATGACTCTGACTCTGCCTCTGACTTCATGACTCTGACTCTGACTATGACTTCGTGACTCTAACTCTGACTCTGACTCTGACTTCATGACTCTGACAGTGACTCTGACTTCATGACTCTGACCCTGACTCTGACTTCATGACTCTGACTCTGACTTTGACTTCATGACTTTGACTCTGACTTCATGACTCTGACTCTGACTCTGAGTTCATGACTCCGACTCTGACTCTGACTCTGACTTCATGACTCTGACTCTGACTCTGACTGCATGACTCTGACTCTGACTCTGACTTCATGACTCCGACTCTGACTCTGACTTCAAGACTTGGACTCTGACTCTGACTCTGACTTCATGACTCTGACTCTGACTCTGACTTCATGACTCTGACAGTGACTCTGACTTCATGACTCTGACCCTGACTCTGACTTCATGACTCTGACTCTGACTCTGACTTTATGACTCTGTCTCTGACTCTGACTTCATGACTCTGACTCTGACTCTGACTTCATGACTCTGACTCTGACTCTGACTACATGACTCTGACTCTGACTCTGACTTCATGACTCTGACCCTGACTCTGACTCTGACTCCATGACTCTGACTCTGACTCTGACTCTGACTCTGACTTCATGACTCTGACTCTGCCTCTGACTTCATGACTCTGACTCTGACTATGACTTCGTGACTCTGACTCTGACTCTGACTCTGACTTCATGACTCTGACTCTGACTCTGACTTCTTGACTCTGACTCTGACTCTGACTTCATGACTCCGACTCTGACTCTGACTTCATGACTTGGACTCTGACTCTGACTGTGACTCTGACTCTGACTCTGACTCTGACTTCATGACTATGACTCTGACTCTGACTTCATGACTCTGACTCTGACTCTGACGTCATGACTCTGACTCTGACTCTGACTTTATGACTCTGACTTTGACTCTCACTCTGACCTCATGACTATGACTCTGACTCTGACTTCATGATTCTTACTCTGACTCTGACTTCATGACTCTGACTCTGACTCTGACTTCATGACTCTGACTCTGACTCTCACCCTGACTTCATGACTATGACTCTGACTCTGACTTCATGACTCTGACGCTGACTCTGACTTCATGACTCTGACTCTGACTCTGACTTCATGACTCTGACTCTGACTTTGACTTCATGACTCTGACTCTGACTCTGACTCTGACTTCATGACTCTGACTCTGACTCTGACTTCATGACTCTGACTGTGACTCTGACTTCATGACTCTGACCCTGACTCTGACTTCACGACTCTGACTCTGACTCTGACTTCATGACTTTGACTCTGACTTCATGACTCTGACTTTGACTCTGACTCCATGACTCCGACTCTGACTCTGACTCTGACTCTGACTCTGACTCTGACTTCATGACTCTGACTCTGACTCTGACTTCATCACTCTGACTTCATGACTCTGACCCTGTCTCTGACTGCATGACTCTGACTCGGACTCTGACTTCATGACTCTGACTCTGACTCTGACTTCATGACTCTGACTCTGACTCTGACTCTAAATCTGACTTCATGACTCTGACTCTGACTCTGACTTCATGACTCTGACTCTGACTCTGACTTCATGACTCTGACTCTGACTCTGACTTCATGACTCTGACTCTGACTCTGACTTCATGACTTGGACTCTGACTCTGACTCTGACTTCATGACTCTGACTCTGACTCTGACTTTATGACTCTGACTCTGCCTCTGACTTCATGACTCTGACTCTGACTATGACTTCGTGACTCTAACTCTGACTCTGACTCTGACTTCATGACTCTGACCCTGACTCTGACTCTGACTTCATGACTCTGACTCTGACTCTGACTCTGACTCTGACTTCATGACTCTGACTCTGACTCTGACTGCATGACTCTGACTCTGACTCTGACTTCATGACTCCGACTCTGACTCTGACTTCATGACTTGGACTCTGACTCTGACTCTGACTTCATGACTCTGACTCTGACTCTGACTTCATGACTCTGACAGTGACTCTGACTTCATGACTCTGACCCTGACTCTGACTTCATGACTCTGACTCTGACTTTGACTTCATGACTTTGACTCTGACTTCATGACTCTGACTCTGACTCTGAGTTCATGACTCCGACTCTGACTCTGACTCTGACTTCATGACTCTGACTCTGACTCTGACTGCATGACTCTGACTCTGACTCTGACTTCATGACTCCGACTCTGACTCTGACTTCAAGACTTGGACTCTGACTCTGACTCTGACTTCATGACTCTGACTCTGACTCTGACTTCATGACTCTGACAGTGACTCTGACTTCATGACTCTGACCCTGACTCTGACTTCATGACTCTGACTCTGACTCTGACTGTATGACTCTGTCTCTGACTCTGACTTCATGACTCTGACTTCATGACTCTGACCCTGACTCTGACTTCATGACTCTGACTCGGACTCTGACTCCATGACTCTGACTCTGACTCTGACTTCATGACTCTGACACTGACTCTGACTTCATGACTCTGACTCTGACTCCGACTTCATGACTCTGACCCTGACTCTGACTCTGACTCCATGACTCTGACTCTGACTCTGACTCTGACTCTGACTTCATGACTCTGACTCTGCCTCTGACTTCATTACTCTGACTCTGACTATGACTTCGTGACTCTAACTCTGACTCTGACTCTGACTTCATGACTCTGACTCTGACTCTGACTTCTTGACTCTGACTCTGACTCTGACTTCATGACTCCGACTCTGACTCTGACTTCATGACTTGGACTCTGACTCTGACTCTGACTCTGACTCTGACTCTGACTCTGATTTCATGACTATGACTCTGACTCTGACTTCATGACTCTGACTCTGACTCTGACGTCATGACTCTGACTCTGACTCTGACTTCATGACTCTGACTCTGACTCTGACTTCATGACTTGGACTCTGACTCTGACTCTGACTCTGACTCTGACTCTGACTCAGACTCTGACTCCATGACTCTGACTCTGACTCTGACTTCATGACTCTGACTCTGACTCTGACTTCATGACTCTGACTCTGACTCTGACTTCATGACTCTGACTCTGACTCTGACTTCATGACTCTGACTCTGACTCTGACTTCATGACTCTGACTCTGACTCTGACTCTGACTCTGACTTCATGACTCTGCCTCTGACTCTGACTTCATGACTCTGACCCTGACTCTGACCCTGACTTCATGACTCTGACTCTGACTCTGACTTCATGACTCTGACTCTGACTCTGACTTCATGACTCTGACTTCATGACTCTGACTCTGACTCTGACTTCATGACTCTGACTCTGACTCTGACTTCATGACTCTGACTCTGCCTCTGACTTCATGACTCTGACTCTGACTATGACTTCGTGACTCTGACTCTGACTCTGACTTTGACTTCATGACTCTGACTCTGACTCTGACTCTGACTTCATGACTCTGACTCTGACTCTGACTTCATGACTCTGACTGTGACTCTGACTTCATGACTCTGACTCTGACTCTGACTTCATGACTCTGACTCTGCCTCTGACTTCATGACTCTGACTCTGACTCTGACTTCATGACTCTGACTCTGACTCTGACTTCATGACTCTGACTCTGACTCTGACTCTGAATTCGTGACTCTGACTCTGACTCTGACTCTGACTTCATGACTCTGACTCTGACTCTGACTTCATGACTCTGACCCTGACTCTGACTCTGACTTCATGACTCTGACTCTGACTCTGACTGCATGACTCTGACTTTATGACTCTGACCCTGACTCTGACTTCATGACTCTGACTCGGACTCTGCCTTCATGACTCTGACTCTGACTCTGACTTCATGACTCTGACTCTGACTCTGACTCTGACTCTGACTTCATGACTCTGACTCTGACTCTGACTTCATGACTCTGACTCTGACTCTGACTTCATGACTCTGACTCTGACTCTGACTTCATGACTTGGACTCTGACTCTGACTCTGACTTCATGACTTGGACTCTGACTCCGACTCTGACTTCATGACTCTGACTCTGACTCTGACTTCATGACTCTGACTCTGACTCTGACTTCATGACTCTGACTCTGCCTCTGACTTCATGACTCTGACTCTGACTATGACTTCGTGACTCTAACTCTGACTCTGACTCTGACTGCATGACTCTGACTCTGACTCTGACTTCATGACTCTGACTCTGACTCTGACTCTGAATTCGTGACTCTGACTCTGACTCTGACTCTGACTTCATGACTCTGACTCTGACTCTGACTTCATGACTCTGACCCTGACTCTGACTCTGACTTCATGACTCTGACTCTGACTCTGACTCTGACTCTGACTTCATGACTCTGACTCTGCCTCTGACTTCATGACTCTGACTCTGACTATGACTTTGTGACTCTAACTCTGACTCTGACTCTGACTTCATGACTCTGACTCTGACTCTGACTTCATGACTCTGACTCTGACTTTGACTTCATGACTCCGACTCTGACTCTGACTTCATGACTCTGACTCTGACTCTGACTTCATGACTCTGACTTCATGACTCTGACTCTGACTCTGACTTCATGACTCTGACTCTGACTTCATGACTCTGACTCTGCCTCTGACTTCATGACTCTGACTCTGACTATGACTTCGTGACTCTGACTCTGACTCTGACTTTGACTTCATGACTCTGACTCTGACTCTGACTCTGACTTCATGACTCTGACTCTGACTCTGACTTCATGACTCTGACTGTGACTCTGACTTCATGACTCTGACCCTGACTCTGACTTCACGAATCTGACTCTGACTCTGACTTCATGACTTTGACTCTGACTTCATGACTCTGACTTTGACTCTGACTCCATGACTCCGACTCTGACTCTGACCCTGACTCTGACTTCACGACTCTGACTCTGACTCTGACTTCATGACTTTGACTCTGACTTCATGACTCTGACTTTGACTCTAACTCCATGACTCCGACTCTGACTCTGACTCTGACTCTGACTCTGACTCTGACTTCATGACTCCGACTCTGACTCTGACTTCATTACTCTGACTGCATGACTCTGACCCTGTCTCTGACTTCATGACTCTGACTCGGACTCTGACTTCATGACTCTGACTCTGACTCTGACTTCATGACTCTGACTCTGACTCTGACTCTGACTCTGACTTCATGACTCTGACTCTGACTCTGACTTCATGACTCTGACTCTGACTCTGACTTCATGACTCTGACTCTGACTCTGACTTCATGACTCTGATTCTGACTCTGACTTCATGACTTGGACTCTGACTCTGACTCTGACTTCATGACTCTGACTCTGACTCTGACTTCATGACTCTGACTCTGACTCTGACTTTATGACTCCGACTCTGCCTCTGACTTCATGACTCTGACTCTGACTATGACTTCGTGACTCTAACTCTGACTCTGACTCTGACTTCATGACTCTGACTCTGACTCTGACTTCATGACTCTGACCCTGACTCTGACTCTGACTTCATGACTCTGACTCTGACTCTGACTCTGACTCTGACTTCATGACTCTGACTCTGCCTCTGACTTCATGACTCTGACTCTGACTATGACTTTGTGACACTAACTCTGACTCTGACTCTGACTTCATGACTCTGACTCTGACTCTGACTTCATGACTCTGACTCTGACTTTGACTTCATGACTCCGACTCTGACTCTGACTTCATGACTTGGACTCTGACTCTGACTCTGACTCTGACTCTGACTTCATGACTATGAATCTGACTCTGACTTCATGACTCTGACTCTGACTCTGACTTCATGACTCTGACTCTGACTCTGACTTTATGACTTGCACTCTGACTCTGACTCTGACTCTGACTCTGACTCTGACTCTGACTCTGACTTCATGACTCTGACTCTGACTCTGACTTTATGACTCTGACTCTGACTCTGACTTCATGACTCTGACTCTGACTCTGACTACATGACTCTGACTCTCACTCTGACTTCATGACTCTGACTCTGACTCTGACTTCATGACTCTGACTCTGACTCTGACTACATGACTCTGACTCTGACTCTGACTTCATGACTCTGACTCTGACTCTGACTCTGACTTCATGACTCTGACTCTGACTCTGACTTCATGACTCTGACTCTGACTCTGACGTCATGACTCTGACTCTGACTCTGACTTCATGACTCTGACTCTGACTCTGACTTCATGACTTGGACTCTGACTCTGACTCTGACTCTGACTCTGACTCTGACTCAGACTCTGACTCCATGACTCTGACTCTGACTCTGACTTCATGACTCTGACTCTGACTCTGACTTCATGACTCTGACTCTGACTCTGACTTCATGACTCTGACTCTGACTCTGACTTCATGACTCTGACTCTGACTCTGACTTCATGACTCTGACTCTGACTCTGACTCTGACTCTGACTTCATGACTCTGCCTCTGACTCTGACTTCATGACTCTGACCCTGACTCTGACCCTGACTTCATGACTCTGACTCTGACTCTGACTTCATGACTCTGACTCTGACTCTGACTTCATGACTCTGACTTCATGACTCTGACTCTGACTCTGACTTCATGACTCTGACTCTGACTCTGACTTCATGACTCTGACTCTGCCTCTGACTTCATGACTCTGACTCTGACTATGACTTCGTGACTCTGACTCTGACTCTGACTTTGACTTCATGACTCTGACTCTGACTCTGACTCTGACTTCATGACTCTGACTCTGACTCTGACTTCATGACTCTGACTGTGACTCTGACTTCATGACTCTGACTCTGACTCTGACTTCATGACTCTGACTCTGACTCTGACTTCATGACTTGGACTCTGACTCTGACTCTGACTTCATGACTCTGACTCTGACTCTGACTTCATGACTCTGACTCTGACTCTGACTTTATGACTCCGACTCTGCCTCTGACTTCATGACTCTGACTCTGACTATGACTTCGTGACTCTAACTCTGACTCTGACTCTGACTTCATGACTCTGACTCTGACTCTGACTTCATGACTCTGACCCTGACTCTGACTCTGACTTCATGACTCTGACTCTGACTCTGACTCTGACTCTGACTTCATGACTCTGACTCTGCCTCTGACTTCATGACTCTGACTCTGACTATGACTTTGTGACACTAACTCTGACTCTGACTCTGACTTCATGACTCTGACTCTGACTCTGACTTCATGACTCTGACTCTGACTTTGACTTCATGACTCCGACTCTGACTCTGACTTCATGACTTGGACTCTGACTCTGACTCTGACTCTGACTCTGACTTCATGACTATGAATCTGACTCTGACTTCATGACTCTGACTCTGACTCTGACTTCATGACTCTGACTCTGACTCTGACTTTATGACTTGCACTCTGACTCTGACTCTGACTCTGACTCTGACTCTGACTCTGACTCTGACTTCATGACTCTGACTCTGACTCTGACTTTATGACTCTGACTCTGACTCTGACTTCATGACTCTGCCTCTGACTCTGACTACATGACTCTGACTCTCACTCTGACTTCATGACTCTGACTCTGACTCTGACTTCATGACTCTGACTCTGACTCTGACTACATGACTCTGACTCTGACTCTGACTTCATGACTCTGACTCTGACTCTGACTCTGACTTCATGACTCTGACTCTGACTCTGACTTCATGACTCTGACTCTGACTCTGACGTCATGACTCTGACTCTGACTCTGACTTCATGACTCTGACTCTGACTCTGACTTCATGACTTGGACTCTGACTCTGACTCTGACTCTGACTCTGACTCTGACTCAGACTCTGACTCCATGACTCTGACTCTGACTCTGACTTCATGACTCTGACTCTGACTCTGACTTCATGACTCTGACTCTGACTCTGACTTCATGACTCTGACTCTGACTCTGACTTCATGACTCTGACTCTGACTCTGACTTCATGACTCTGACTCTGACTCTGACTCTGACTCTGACTTCATGACTCTGCCTCTGACTCTGACTTCATGACTCTGAAACTGACTCTGACCCTGACTTCATGACTCTGACTCTAACTCTGACTTCATGACTCTGACTCTGACTCTGACTTCATGACTCTGACTTCATGACTCTGACTCTGACTCTGACTTCATGACTCTGACTCTGACTCTGACTTCATGACTCTGACTCTGCCTCTGACTTCATGACTCTGACTCTGACTATGACTTCGTGACTCTGACTCTGACTCTGACTTTGACTTCATGACTCTGACTCTGACTCTGACTCTGACTTCATGACTCTGACTCTGACTCTGACTTCATGACTCTGACTGTGACTCTGACTTCATGACTCTGACTCTGACTCTGACTTCATGACTCTGACTCTGACTCTGACTTCATGACTTGGACTCTGACTCTGACTCTGACTTCATGACTCTGACTCTGACTCTGACTTCATGACTCTGACTCTGACTCTGACTGTATGACTCCGACTCTGCCTCTGACTTCATGACTCTGACTCTGACTATGACTTCGTGACTCTAACTCTGACTCTGACTCTGACTTCATGACTCTGACTCTGACTCTGACTTCATGACTCTGTCCCTGACTCTGACTCTGACTTCATGACTCTGACTCTGACTCTGACTCTGACTCTGACTTCATGACTCTGACTCTGCCTCTGACTTCATGACTCTGACTCTGACTATGACTTTGTGACACTAACTCTGACTCTGACTCTGACTTCATGACTCTGACTCTGACTCTGACTTCATGACTCTGACTCTGACTTTGACTTCATGACTCCGACTCTGACTCTGACTTCATGACTTGGACTCTGACTCTGACTCTGACTCTGACTCTGACTTCATGACTATGAATCTGACTCTGACTTCATGACTCTGACTCTGACTCTGACTTTATGACTCTGACTCTGACTCTGACTTCATGACTCTGACTCTGACTCTGACTACATGACTCTGACTCTCACTCTGACTTCATGACTCTGACTCTGACTCTGACTTCATGACTCTGACTCTGACTCTGACTACATGACTCTGACTCTGACTCTGACTTCATGACTCTGACTCTGACTCTGACTCTGACTTCATGACTCTGACTCTGACTCTGACTCTGACTTCATGACTCTGACTCTGACTCTGACTTCATGACTCTGACTGTGACTCTGACTTCATGACTCTGACTCTGACTCTGACTTCATGACTCTGACTCTGACTCTGACTTCATGACTTGGACTCTGACTCTGACTCTGACTTCATGACTCTGACTCTGACTCTGACTTCATGACTCTGACTCTGACTCTGACTTTATGACTCCGACTCTGCCTCTGACTTCATGACTCTGACTCTGACTATGACTTCGTGACTCTAACTCTGACTTTGACTCTGACTTCATGACTCTGACTCTGACTCTGACTTCATGACTCTGACCCTGACTCTGACTCTGACTTCATGACTCTGACTCTGACTCTGACTCTGACTCTGACGTCATGACTCTGACTCTGCCTCTGACTTCATGACTCTGACTCTGACTATGACTTTGTGACACTAACTCTGACTCTGACTCTGACTTCATGACTCTGACTCTGACTCTGACTTCATGACTCTGACTCTGACTTTGACTTCATGACTCCGACTCTGACTCTGACTTCATGACTTGGACTCTGACTCTGACTCTGACTCTGACTCTGACTTCATGACTATGAATCTGACTCTGACTTCATGACTCTGACTCTGACTCTGACTTCATGACTCTGACTCTGACTCTGACTTTATGACTTGCACTCTGACTCTGACTCTGACTCTGACTCTGACTCTGACTCTGACTCTGACTTCATGACTCTGACTCTGACTCTGACTTTATGACTCTGACTCTGACTCTGACTTCATGACTCTGCCTCTGACTCTGACTACATGACTCTGACTCTCACTCTGACTTCATGACTCTGACTCTGACTCTGACTTCATGACTCTGACTCTGACTCTGACTACATGACTCTGACTCTGACTCTGACTTCATGACTCTGACTCTGACTCTGACTCTGACTTCATGACTCTGACTCTGACTCTGACTCTGACTCTGACTCTGACTCTGACTCTGACTCTGACTCTGACTTCATGACTTTGACTCTGACTCTGACTTCATGACTCTGACTCTGACTTCATGACTCTGACTCTGACTCTGACGTCATGACTCTGACTCTCACTCTGACTTCATGACTCTGACTTTGACTCTCACTCTGACTTCATGACTCTGACTCTGACTCTGACTACATGACTCTGACTCTGACTCTGACTTCATGACTCTGACTCTGACTCTGACTTCATGACTTGGACTCTGACTCTGACTCTGACTCTGACTCTGACTCTGACTCAGACTCTGACTCCATGACTCTGACTCTGACTCTGACTTCATGACTCTGACTCTGACTCTGACTTCATGACTCTGACTCTGACTCTGACTTCATGACTCTGACTCTGACTCTGACTACATGACTCTGACTCTCACTCTGACTTCATGACTCTGACTCTGACTCTGACTTCATGACTCTGACTCTGACTCTGACTACATGACTCTGACTCTGACTCTGACTTCATGACTCTGACTCTGACTCTGACTCTGACTTCATGACTCTGACTCTGACTCTGACTCTGACTCTGACTCTGACTCTGACTCTGACTCTGACTCTGACTTCATGACTTTGACTCTGACTCTGACTTCATGACTCTGACTCTGACTTCATGACTCTGACTCTGACTCTGACGTCATGACTCTGACTCTCACTCAGACTTCATGACTCTGACTTTGACTCTCACTCTGACTTCATGACTCTGACTCTGACTCTGACTACATGACTCTGACTCTGACTCTGACTTCATGACTCTGACTCTGACTCTGACTTCATGACTTGGACTCTGACTCTGACTCTGACTCTGACTCTGACTCTGACTCAGACTCTGACTCCATGACTCTGACTCTGACTCTGACTTCATGACTCTGACTCTGACTCTGACTTCATGACTCTGACTCTGACTCTGACTTCATGACTCTGACTCTGACTCTGACTTCATGACTCTGACTCTGACTCTGACTTCATGACTCTGACTCTGACTCTGACTCTGACTCTGACTTCATGACTCTGCCTCTGACTCTGACTTCATGACTCTGAAACTGACTCTGACCCTGACTTCATGACTCTGACTCTGACTCTGACTTCATGACTCTGACTCTGACTCTGACTTCATGACTCTGACTTCATGACTCTGACTCTGACTCTGACTTCATGACTCTGACTCTGACTCTGACTTCATGACTCTGACTCTGCCTCTGACTTCATGACTCTGACTCTGACTATGACTTCGTGACTCTGACTCTGACTCTGACTTTGACTTCATGACTCTGACTCTGACTCTGACTCTGACTTCATGACTCTGACTCTGACTCTGACTTCATGACTCTGACTGTGACTCTGACTTCATGACTCTGACTCTGACTCTGACTTCATGACTCTGACTCTGACTCTGACTTCATGACTTGGACTCTGACTCTGACTCTGACTTCATGACTCTGACTCTGACTCTGACTTCATGACTCTGACTCTGACTCTGACTGTATGACTCCGACTCTGCCTCTGACTTCATGACTCTGACTCTGACTATGACTTCGTGACTCTAACTCTGACTCTGACTCTGACTTCATGACTCTGACTCTGACTCTGACTTCATGACTCTGTCCCTGACTCTGACTCTGACTTCATGACTCTGACTCTGACTCTGACTCTGACTCTGACTTCATGACTCTGACTCTGCCTCTGACTTCATGACTCTGACTCTGACTATGACTTTGTGACACTAACTCTGACTCTGACTCTGACTTCATGACTCTGACTCTGACTCTGACTTCATGACTCTGACTCTGACTTTGACTTCATGACTCCGACTCTGACTCTGACTTCATGACTTGGACTCTGACTCTGACTCTGACTCTGACTCTGACTTCATGACTATGAATCTGACTCTGACTTCATGACTCTGACTCTGACTCTGACTTTATGACTCTGACTCTGACTCTGACTTCATGACTCTGACTCTGACTCTGACTACATGACTCTGACTCTCACTCTGACTTCATGACTCTGACTCTGACTCTGACTTCATGACTCTGACTCTGACTCTGACTACATGACTCTGACTCTGACTCTGACTTCATGACTCTGACTCTGACTCTGACTCTGACTTCATGACTCTGACTCTGACTCTGACTTCATGACTCTGACTCTGACTCTGACGTCATGACTCTGACTCTGACTCTGACTTCATGACTCTGACTCTGACTCTGACTTCATGACTTGGACTCTGACTCTGACTCTGACTGTGACTCTGACTCTGACTCAGACTCTGACTCCATGACTCTGACTCTGACTCTGACTTCATGACTCTGACTCTGACTCTGACTTCATGACTCTGACTCTGACTCTGACTTCATGACTCTGACTCTGACTCTGACTTCATGACTCTGACTCTGACTCTGACTTCATGACTCTGACTCTGACTCTGACTCTGACTCTGACTTCATGACTCTGCCTCTGACTCTGACTTCATGACTCTGACCCTGACTCTGACCCTGACTTCATGACTCTGACTCTGACTCTGACTTCATGACTCTGACTCTGACTCTGACTTCATGACTCTGACTTCATGACTCTGACTCTGACTCTGACTTCATGACTCTGACTCTGACTCTGACTTCATGACTCTGACTCTGCCTCTGACTTCATGACTCTGACTCTGACTATGACTCCGTGACTCTGACTCTGACTCTGACTTTGACTTCATGACTCTGACTCTGACTCTGACTCTGACTCCATGACTCTGACTCTGACTCTGACTTCATGACTCTGACTGTGACTCTGACTTCATGACTCTGACTCAGACTCTGACTTCATGACTCTGACTCTGCCTCTGACTTCATGACTCTGACTCTGACTCTGACTTCATGACTCTGACTCTGACTCTGACTTCATGACTCTGACTCTGACTCTGACTCTGAATTCGTGACTCTGACTCTGACTCTGACTCTGACTTCATGACTCTGACTCTGACTCTGACTTCATGACTCTGACCCTGACTCTGACTCTGACTTCATGACTCTGACTCTGACTCTGACTTCATGACTCTGACTTTATGACTCTGACCCTGACTCTGACTTCATGACTCTGACTCGGACTCTGCCTTCATGACTCTGACTCTGACTCTGACTTCATGACTCTGACTCTGACTCTGACTCTGACTCTGACTTCATGACTCTGACTCTGACTCTGACTTCATGACTCTGACTCTGACTCTGACTTCATGACTCTGACTCTGACTCTGACTTCATGACTTGGACTCTGACTCTGACTCTGACTTCATGACTTGGACTCTGACTCCGACTCTGACTTCATGACTCTGACTCTGACTCTGACTTCATGACTCTGACTCTGACTCTGACTTCATGACTCTGACTCTGCCTCTGACTTCATGACTCTGACTCTGACTATGACTTTGTGACTCTAACTCTGACTCTGACTCTGACTTCATGACTCTGACTCTGACTCTGACTTCATGACTCTGACTCTGACTCTGACTTCATGACTCTGACTCTGACTCTGACTTCATGACTCTGACTCTGACTCTGACTCTGAATTCGTGACTCTGACTCTGACTCTGACTCTGACTTCATGACTCTGACTCTGACTCTGACTTCATGACTCTGACCCTGACTCTGACTCTGACTTCATGACTCTGACTCTGACTCTGACTCTGACTCTGACTTCATGACTCTGACTCTGCCTCTGACTTCATGAATCTGACTCTGACTATGACTTTGTGACTCTAACTCTGACTCTGACTCTGACTTCATGACTCTGACTCTGACTCTGACTTCATGACTCTGACTCTGACTTTGACTTCATGACTCCGACTCTGACTCTGACTTCATGACTCTGACTCTGACTCTGACTTCATGACTCTGACTTCATGACTCTGACTCTGACTCTGACTTCATGACTCTGACTCTGACTCTGACTTCATGACTCTGACTCTGCCTCTGACTTCATGACTCTGACTCTGACTATGACTTCGTGACTCTGACTCTGACTCTGACTTTGACTTCATGACTCTGACTCTGACTCTGACTCTGACTTCATGACTCTGACTCTGACTCTGACTTCATGACTCTGACTGTGACTCTGACTTCATGACTATGACCCTGACTCTGACTTCACGAATCTGACTCTGACTCTGACTTCATGACTTTGACTCTGACTTCATGACTCTGACTTTGACTCTGACTCCATGACTCCGACTCTGACTCTGACCCTGACTCTGACTTCACGACTCTGACTCTGACTCTGACTTCATGACTTTGACTCTGACTTCATGACTCTGACTTTGACTCTGACTCCATGACTCCGACTCTGACTCTGACTCTGACTCTGACTCTGACTCTGACTTCATGACTCTGACTCTGACTCTGACTTCATCACTCTGACTTCATGACTCTGACCCTGTCTCTGACTTCATGACTCTGACTCGGACTCTGACTTCATGACTCTGACTCTGACTCTGACTTCATGACTCTGACTCTGACTCTGACTCTGACTCTGACTTCATGACTCTGACTCTGACTCACACTTCATGACTCTGACTCTGACTCTGACTTCATGACTCTGACTCTGACTCTGACTTCATGACTCTGACTCTGACTCTGACTTCATGACTTGGACTCTGACTCTGACTCTGACTTCATGACTCTGACTCTGACTCTGACTTCATGACTCTGACTCTGACTCTGCCTCTGACTTCATGACTCTGACTCTGACTATGACTTCGTGACTCTAACTCTGACTCTGACTCTGACTTCATGACTCTGACTCTGACTCTGACTTCATGACTCTGACCCTGACTCTGACTCTGACTTCATGACTCTGACTCTGACTCTGACTCTGACTCTGACTTCATGACTCTGACTCTGCCTCTGACTTCATGACTCTGACTCTGACTATGACTTTGTGACACTAACTCTGACTCTGACTCTGACTTCATGACTCTGACTCTGACTCTGACTTCATGACTCTGACTCTGACTTTGACTTCATGACTCCGACTCTGACTCTGACTTCATGACTTGGACTCTGACTCTGACTCTGACTCTGACTCTGACTTCATGACTATGAATCTGACTCTGACTTCATGACTCTGACTCTGACTCTGACTTCATGACTCTGACTCTGACTCTGAATTCATGACTCTGACTCTGACTCTGACTTCATGACTTGGACTCTGACTCTGACTCTGACTCTGACTCTGACTTCATGACTATGAATCTGACTCTGACTTCATGACTCTGACTCTGACTCTGACTTCATGACTCTGACTCTGACTCTGACTTCATGACTCTGACTCTGACTCTGACTTCATGACTTGGACTCTGACTCTGACTCTGACTCTGACTCTGACTCTGACTCAGACTCTGACTCCATGACTCTGACTCTGACTCTGACTTCATGACTCTGACTCTGACTCTGACTTCATGACTCTGACTCTGACTCTGACTTCATGACTCTGACTCTGACTCTGACTTCATGACTCTGACTCTGACTCTGACTTCATGACTCTGACTCTGACTCTGACTCTGACTCTGACTTCATGACTCCGCCTCTGACTCTGACTTCATGACTCTGACCCTGACTCTGACCCTGACTTCATGACTCTGACTCTGACTCTGACTTCATGACTCTGACTCTGACTATGACCTCGTGACTCTGACTCTGACTCTGACTTTGACTTCATGACTCTGACTCTGACTCTGACTCTGACTTCATGACTCTGACTCTGACTCTGACTTCATGACTCTGACTGTGACTCTGACTTCATGACTCTGACTCTGACTCTGACTTCATGACTCTGACTCTGCCTCTGACTTCATGACTCTGACTCTGACTCTGACTTCATGACTCTGACTCTGACTCTGACTTCATGACTCTGACTCTGACTCTGACTCTGAATTCGTGACTCTGACTCTGACGCTGACTCTGACTTCATGACTCTGACTCTGACTCTGACTTCATGACTCTGACCCTGACTTTGACTCTGACTTCATGACTCTGACTCTGACTCTGACTTCATGACTCTGACTTTATGACTCTGACCCTGACTCTGACTTCATGACTCTGACTCGGACTCTGCCTTCATGACTCTGACTCTGACTCTGACTTCATGACTCTGACTCTGACTCTGACTCTGACTCTGACTTCATGACTCTGACTCTGACTCTGACTTCATGACTCTGACTCTGACTCTGACTTCATGACTCTGACTCTGACTCTGACTTCATGACTTGGACTCTGACTCTGACTCTGACTTCATGACTTGGACTCTGACTCCGACTCTGACTTCATGACTCTGACTCTGACTCTGACTTCATGACTCTGACTCTGACTCTGACTTCATGACTCTGACTCTGCCTCTGACTTCATGACTCTGACTCTGACTATGACTTCGTGACTCTAACTCTTACTCTGACTCTGACTTCATGACTCTGACTCTGACTCTGACTTCATGACTCTGACTCTGACTCTGACTTCATGACTCTGACTCTGACTCTGACTTCATGACTCTGACTCTGACTCTGACTCTGAATTCGTGACTCTGACTCTGACTCTGACTCTGACTTCATGACTCTGACTCTGACTCTGACTTCATGACTCTGACTCTGACTCTGACTTCATGACTCTGACCCTGACTCTGACTCTGACTTCATGACTCTGACTCTGACTCTGACTTCATGACTCTGACTTTATGACTCTGACCCTGACTCTGACTTCATGACTCTGACTCGGACTCTGCCTTCATGACTCTGACTCTGACTCTGACTTCATGACTCTGACTCTGACTCTGACTCTGACTCTGACTTCATGACTCTGACTCTGACTCTGACTTCATGACTCTGACTCTGACTCTGACTTCATGACTCTGACTCTGACTCTGACTTCATGACTTGGACTCTGACTCTGACTCTGACTTCATGACTTGGACTCTGACTCCGACTCTGACTTCATGACTCTGACTCTGACTCTAACTTCATGACTCTGACTCTGACTCTGACTTCATGACTCTGACTCTGCCTCTGACTTCATGACTCTGACTCTGACTATGACTTCGGGACTCTAACTCTGACTCTGACTCTGACTTCATGACTCTGACTCTGACTCTGACTTCATGACTCTGACTCTGACTCTGACTTCATGACTCTGACTCTGACTCTGACTTCATGACTCTGACTCTGACTCTGACTCTGAATTCGTGACTCTGACTCTGACTCTGACTCTGACTTCATGACTCTGACTCTGACTCTGACTTCATGACTCTGACCCTGACTCTGACTCTGACTTCATGACTCTGACTCTGACTCTGACTCTGACTCTGACTTCATGACTCTGACTCTGCCTCTGACTTCATGACTCTGACTCTGACTATGACTTTGTGACTCTAACTCTGACTCTGACTCTGACTTCATGACTCTGACTCTGACTCTGACTTCATGACTCTGACTCTGACTTTGACTTCATGACTCCGACTCTGACTCTGACTTCATGACTCTGACTCTGACTCTGACTTCATGACTCTGACTTCATGACTCTGACTCTGACTCTGACTTCATGACTCTGACTCTGACTCTGACTTCATGACTCTGACTCTGCCTCTGACTTCATGACTCTGACTCTGACTATGACTTCGTGACTCTGACTCTGCCTCTGACTTCATGACTCTGACTCTGACTATGACTTCGTGACTCTGACTCTGACTCTGACGTTGACTTCATTACTCTGACTCTGACTCTGACTCTGACTTCATGACTCTGACTCTGACTCTGACTTCATGACTCTGACTGTGACTCTGACTTCATGACTCTGACCCTGACTCTGACTTCACGAATCTGACTCTGACTCTGACTTCATGACTTTGACTCTGACTTCATGACTCTGACTTTGACTCTGACTCCATGACTCCGACTCTGACTCTGACTCTGACTCTGACTTCATGACTATGACTCTGACTTCATGACTCTGACTCCGACTCTGACTTCATGACTCTGACTTTATGACTCTGACCCTGACTCTGACTTCATGACTCTGACTCGGACTCTGCCTTCATGACTCTGACTCTGACTCTGACTTCATGACTCTGACTCCGACTTCATGACTCTGACTCTGACTCTGACTTCATGACTCTGACTCTGACTCTGACTTCATGACTCTGACTCTGACTCTGACTTCATGACTCTGACTTCATGACTCTGACTCTGACTCTGACTTCATGACTCTGACTCTGACTCTGACTTCATGACTCTGACTTCATGACTCTGACTCTGACTCTGACTTCATGACTCTGACTCTGACTCTGACTTCATGACTCTGACTCTGCCTCTGACTTCATGACTCTGACTCTGACTATGACTTCGTGACTCTGACTCTGACTCTAACTTTGACTTCATGACTCTGACTCTGACTCTGACTCTGACTTCATGACTCTGACTCTGACTCTGACTTCATGACTCTGACTGTGACTCTGACTTCATGACTCTGACCCTGACTCTGACTTCACGACTCTGACTCTGACTCTGACTTCATGACTTTGACTCTGACTTCATGACTCTGACTTTGACTCTGACTCCATGACTCCGACTCTGACTCTGACTCTGACTCTGACTTCATGACTATGACTCTGACTTCATGACTCTGACTCTGACTCTGACTTCATGACTCTGACTTTATGACTCTGACCCTGACTCTGACTTCATGACTCTGACTCGGACTCTGCCTTCATGACTCTGACTCTGACTATGACTTCATGACTCTGACTCTGACTCTGACTCTGACTCTGACTTCATGACTCTGACTCTGACTCTGACTTCATGACTCTGACTCTGACTCTGCCTTCATGACTCTGACTCTGACTCTGACTTCATGACTTGGACTCTGACTCTGACTCTGACTTTATGACTTGGACTCTGACTCCGACTCTGACTTCATGACTCTGACTCTGACTCTGACTTCATGACTCTGACTCTGACTCTGACTTCATGACTCTGACTCTGCCTCTGACTTCATGACTCTGACTCTGACTATGACTTCGTGACTCTAACTCTGACTCTGACTCTGACTTCATGACTCTGACTCTGACTCTGACTTCATGACTCTGACTCTGACTCTGACTTCATGACTCTGACTCTGACTCTGACTTCATGACTCTGACTCTGACTCTGACTCTGAATTCGTGACTCTGACTCTGACTCTGACTCTGACTTCATGACTCTGACTCTGACTCTGACTTCATGACTCTGACCCTGACTCTGACTCTGACTTCATGACTCTGACTCTGACTCTGACTTCATGACCCTGACCCTGACTCTGACTCTGCCTTCATGACTCTGACTCTGACTCTGCCTCTGACTTCATGACTCTGACTCCGACTATGACTTTGTGACTCTAACTCTGACTCTGACTCTGACTTCATGACTCTGACTCTGACTCTGACTGCATGACTCTGACTCTGACTCTGACTTCATGACTCCGACTCTGACTCTGACTTCATGACTTGGACTCTGACTCTGACTCTGACTTCCTGACTCTGACTCTGACTCTGATTTCATGACTCTGACAGTGACTCTGACTTCATGACTCTGACCCTGACTCTGACTTCATGACTCTGACTCTGACTTTGACTTCATGACTTTGACTCTGACTTCATGACTCTGACTCTGACTCTGAGTTCATGACTCCGACTCTGACTCTGACTCTGACTTCATGACTCTGACTCTGACTCTGACTTCATGACTCTGACAGTGACTCTGACTTCATGACTCTGACCCTGACTCTGACTTCATGACTCTGACTCTGACTCTGACTGTATGACTCTGTCTCTGACTCTGACTTCATGACTCTGACCCTGACTCTGACTTCATGACTCTGACTCGGACTCTGACTTCATGACTCTGACTCTGACTCTGACTTCATGACTCTGACACTGACTCTGACTTCATGACTCTGACTCTGACTCTGACTTCATGACTCTGACTCTGACTCTGACTTCATGACTCTGACTCTGACTCTGACTTCATGACTCTGACTCTGACTCTGACTCTGAATTCGTGACTCTGACTCTGACTCTGACTCTGACTTCATGACTCTGACTCTGACTCTGACTTCATGACTCTGACCCTGACTCTGACTCTGACTTTATGACTCTGACTCTGACTCTGACTCTGACTCTGACTTCATGACTCTGACTCTGCCTCTGACTTCATGACTCCGACTCTGACTATGACTTTGTGACTTTAACTCTGACTCTGACACTGACTTCATGACTCTGACTCTGACTCTGACTTCATGACTCTGACTCTGATTCTGACTTCATGACTCCGACTCTGACTCTGACTTCATGACTTGGACTCTGACTCTGACTCTGACTCTGACTCTGACTCTGACCCTGACTCTGACTCTGACTCTGACTTCATGACTATGACTCTGACTCTGACTTCATGACTCTGACTCTGACTCTGACTCCGACTCTGACTTCATGACTCTGGATCTGACTTTGACTTTATGACTCTGACTCTGACTCTGACTTCATGACTCTGACCCTGACTCTGACTCTGACTTCATGAGTCTGACTCTGACTCTGACTCTGACTCTGACTTCGTGACTCTGACTCTGACTCTGACTTCATGACTCTGACTCTGACTCTGACTTCATGACTCTGACTCTGACTCTGACTTCATGACTCTGACTCTGACTCTGACTGTATGACTCTGACTCTGACTCTGACTCTGACTCTGACTTCATGACTCTGACTCTGCCTCTGACTTCATGACTCTGACTCTGACTATGACTTTGTGACTCTAACTCTGACTCTGACTCTGACTTCATGACTCTGACTCTGACTCTGACTTCATGACTCTGACTCTGACTTTGACTTCATGACTCCGACTCTGACTCTGACTTCATGACTCTGACTCTGACTCTGACTTCATGACTCTGACTTCATGACTCTGACTCTGACTCTGACTTCATGACTCTGACTCTGACTCTGACTTCATGACTCTGACTCTGCCTCTGACTTCATGACTCTGACTCTGACTATGACTTCGTGACTCTGACTCTGACTCTGACTTTGACTTCATGACTCTGACTCTGACTCTGACTCTGACTTCATGACTCTGACTTTGACTCTGACTTCATGACTCTGACTGTGACTCTGACTTCATGACTCTGACCCTGACTCTGACTTCACGAATCTGACTCTGACTCTGACTTCATGACTTTGACTCTGACTTCATGACTCTGACTTTGACTCTGACTCCATGACTCCGACTCTGACTCTGACTCTGACTCTGACTTCATGACTATGACTCTGACTTCATGACTCTGACTCTGACTCTGACTTCATGACTCTGACTTTATGACTCTGACCCTGACTCTGACTTCATGACTCTGACTCGGACTCTGCCTTCATGACTCTGACTCTGACTCTGACTTCATGACTCTGACTCCGACTTCATGACTTTGACTCTGACTCTGACTTCATGACTCTGACTCTGACTCTGACTTCATGACTCTGACTTCATGACTCTGACTCTGACTCTGACTTCATGACTCTGACTCTGACTCTGACTTCATGACTCTGACTCTGCCTCTGACTTCATGACTCTGACTCTGACTATGACTTCGTGACTCTGACTCTGACTCTGACTTTGACTTCATGACTCTGACTCTGACTCTGACTCTGACTTCATGACTCTGACTCTGACTCTGACTTCATGACTCTGACTGTGACTCTGACTTCATGACTCTGACCCTGACTCTGACTTCACGACTCTGACTCTGACTCTGACTTCATGACTTTGACTCTGACTTCATGACTCTGACTTTGACTCTGACTCCATGACTCCGACTCTGACTCTGACTTCATGACTATGACTCTGACTTCATGACTCTGACTCTGACTCTGACTTCATGACTCTGACTTTATGACTCTGACCCTGACTCTGACTTCATGACTCTGACTCGGACTCTGCCTTCATGACTCTGACTCTGACTCTGACTTCATGACTCTGACTCTGACTCTGACTTCATGACTCTGACTCGGACTCTGCCTTCATGACTCTGACTCTGACTCTGACTTCATGACTCTGACTCTGACTCTGACTTCATGACTCTGACTCTGACTCTGACTTCATGACTCTGACTCTGACTCTGACTTCATGACTCTGACTCTGACTCTGACTTCATGACTCTGACAGTGACTCTGACTTCATGACTCTGACCCTGACTCTGACTTCATGACTCTGACTCTGACTCTGACTGTATGACTCTGTCTCTGACTCTGACTTCATGACTCTGACCCTGACTCTGACTTCATGACACTGACTCGGACTCTGACTTCATGACTCTGACTCTGACTCTGACTTCATGACTCTGACACTGACTCTGACTTCATGACTCTGACTCTGACTCTGACTACATGACTCTGACTCTGACTCTGACTTCATGACTCTGACTCTGACTCTGACTCTGAATTCGTGACTCTGACTCTGACTCTGACTCTGACTTCATGACTCTGACTCTGACTCTGACTTCATGACTCTGACCCTGACTCTGACTCTGACTTCATGAGTCTGACTCTGACTCTGACTCTGACTCTGACTTCGTGACTCTGACTCTGACTCTGACTTCATGACTCTGACTCTGACTCTGACTTCATGACTCTGACTCTGACTCTGACTTCATGACCCTGACCCTGACTCTGACTCTGATTTCATGACTCTGACTCTGACTCTGCCTCTGACTTCATGACTCTGACTCTGACTATGACTTTGTGACTCTAACTCTGACTCTGACTCTGACTTCATGACTCTGACTCTGACTCTGACTGCATGACTCTGACTCTGACTCTGACTTCATGACTCCGACTCTGACTCTGACTTCATGACTTGGACTCTGACTCTGACTCTGTCTTCATGACTCTGACTCTGACTCTGACTTCATGACTCTGACAGTGACTCTGACTTCATGACTCTGACCCTGACTCTGACTTCATGACTCTGACTCTGACTTTGACTTCATGACTTTGACTCTGACTTCATGACTCTGACTCAGACTCTGAGTTCATGACTCCGACTCTGACTCTGACTTCAAGACTTGGACTCTGACTCTGACTCTGACTTCATGACTCTGACTCTGACTCTGACTTCATGACTCTGACAGTGACTCTGACTTCATGACTCTGACCCTGACTCTGACTTCATGACTCTGACTCTGACTCTGACTGTATGACTCTGTCTCTGACTCTGACTTCATGACTCTGACTTCATGACTCTGACCCTGACTCTGACTTCATGACTCTGACTCGGACTCTGACTTCATGACTCTGACTCTGACTCTGACTTCATGACTCTGACACTGACTCTGACTTCATGACTCTGACTCTGACTGTGACTCTGCCTCTGACTTCATGACTCTGACTCTGACTATGACTTCGTGACTCTTACTCTGACTCTGACTCTGACTTCATGACTCTGACTCTGACTCTGACTTCATGACTCTGACTCTGACTCTGACTTTATGACTCCGACTCTGACGCTGACTTTATGACTTGGACTCTGACTCTGACTGTGACTCTGACTCTGACTCTGACTCTGACTTCATGACTCTGACTCTGACTCTGACTTCATGACTCTGACTCTGACTCTCACCCTGACTTCATGACTATGACTCTGACTCTGACTTCATGACTCTGACGCTGACTCTGACTTCATGACTCTGACTCTGACTCTGACTTCATGACTCTGACTCTGACTCTGACTTTATGACTTGCACTCTGACTCTGACTCTGACTCTGACTCTGACTCTGACTCTGACTCTGACTTCATGACTCTGACTCTGACTCTGACTTCATGACTCTGACTCTGACTCTGACTTCATGACTCTGACTCTGACTCTGACTACATGACTCTGACTCTGACTCTGACTTCATGACTCTGACTCTGACTCTGACTTCATGACTCGGACTCTGACTCTGACTACATGACTGTGACTCTGACTCTGACTTCATGACTCTGACCCTGACTCTGACTCTGACTCCATGACTCTGACTCTGACTCTGACTCTGACTCTGACTTCATGACTCTGACTCTGCCTCTGACTTCATGACTCTGACTCTGACTCTGACTTCATGACTCCGACTCTGACTCTGACTTCATGACTTGGACTCTGACTCTGACTCTGACTCTGACTCTGACTCTGACTCTGACTTCATGACTATGACTCTGACTCTGACTTCATGACTCTGACTCTGACTCTGACGTCATGACTCTGACTCTGACTCTGACTCTATGACTCTGACTTTGACTCTCACTCTGACCTCATGACTATGACTCTGACTCTGACTTCATGACTCTTACTCTGACTCTGACTTCATGACTCTGACTCTGACTCTGACTTCATGACTCTGACTCTGACTCTCACCCTAACATCATGACTATGACTCTGACTCTGACTTCATGACTCTGACGCTGACTCTGACTTCATGACTCTGACTCTGACTCTGACTTCATGACTCTGACCCTGACTCTGACTCTGACTTCATGACTCTGACTCTGACTCTGACTCTGACTCTGACTTCATGACTCTGACTCTGCCTCCGACTTCATGACTCTGACTCTGACTATGACTTTGTGACACTAACTCTGACTCTGACTCTGACTTCATGACTCTGACTCTGACTCTGACTTCATGACTCTGACTCTGACTTTGACTTCATGACTCCGACTCTGACTCTGACTTCATGACTTGGACTCTGACTCTGACTCTGACTCTGACTCTGACTCTGACTTCATGACTATGAATCTGACTCTGACTTCATGACTCTGACTCTGACTCTGACTTCATGACTCTGACTCTGACTCTGACTTCATGACTCTGACTCTGACTCTGACTCTGACTTCATGACTTGGACTCTGACTCTGACTCTGACTCTGACTCTGACTCTGACTCAGACTCTGACTCCATGACTCTGACTCTGACTCTGACTTCATGACTCTGACTCTGACTCTGACTTCATGACTCTGACTCTGACTCTGACTTCATGACTCTGACTCTGACTCTGACTTCATGACTCTGACTCTGACTCTGACTTCATGACTCTGACTCTGACTCTGACTCTGACTCTGACTTCATGACTCTGCCTCTGACTCTGACTTCATGACTCTGACCCTGACTCTGACCCTGACTTTATGACTCTGACTCTGACTCTGACTTCATGACTCTGACTCTGACTCTGACTTCATGACTCTGACTCTGCCTCTGACTTCATGACTCTGACTCTGACTATGACTTCGTGACTCTGACTCTGACTCTGACTTTGACTTCATGACTCTGACTCTGACTCTGACTCTGACTTCATGACTCTGACTCTGACTCTGACTTCATGACTCTGACTGTGACTCTGACTTCATGACTCTGACTCTGACTCTGACTTCATGACTCTGACTCTGCCTCTGACTTCATGACTCTGACTCTGACTCTGACTTCATGACTCTGACTCTGACTCTGACTTCATGACTCTGACTCTGACTCTGACTCTGACTTCATGACTCTGACTCTGACTCTGACTTCATGACTCTGACTGTGACTCTGACTTCATGACTCTGACTCTGACTCGGACTTCATGACTCTGACTCTGCCTCTGACTTCATGACTCTGACTCTGACTCTGACTTCATGACTCTGACTCTGACTCTGACTCTGAATTCGTGACTCTGACTCTGACTCTGACTCTGACTTCATGACTCTGACTCTGACTCTGACTTCATGACTCTGACCCTGACTCTGACTCTGACTTCATGACTCTGACTCTGACTCTGACTTCATGACTCTGACTTTATGACTCTGACCCTGACTCTGACTTCATGACTCTGACTCGGACTCTGCCTTCATGACTCTGACTCTGACTCTGACTTCATGACTCTGACTCTGACTCTGACTCTGACTCTGACTTCATGACTCTGACTCTGACTCTGACTTCATGACTCTGACTCTGACTCTGACTTCAAGACTTGGACTCTGACTCTGACTCTGACTTCATGACTCTGACTCTGACTCTGACTTCATGACTCTGACAGTGACTCTGACTTCATGACTCTGACCCTGACTCTGACTTCATGACTCTGACTCTGACTTTGACTTCATGACTTTGACTCTGACTTCATGACTCTGACTCAGACTCTGAGTTCATGACTCCGACTCTGACTCTGACTTCAAGACTTGTACTCTGACTCTGACTCTGACTTCATGACTCTGACTCTGACTCTGACTTCATGACTCTAACAGTGACTCTGACTTCATGACTCTGACCCTGACTCTGACTTCATGACTCTGACTCTGACTCTGACTGTATGACTCTGTCTCTGACTCTGACTTCATGACTCTGACTTCATGACTCTGACCCTGACTCTGACTTCATGACTCTGACTCGGACTCTGACTTCATGACTCTGACTCTGACTCTGACTTCATGACTCTGACACTGACTCTGACTTCATGACTCTGACTCTGACTGTGACTCTGCCTCTGACTTCATGACTCTGACTCTGACTATGACTTCGTGACTCTTACTCTGACTCTGACTCTGACTTCATGACTCTGACTCTGACTCTGACTTCATGACTCTGACTCTGACTCTGACTTTATGACTCCGACTCTGACGCTGACTTTATGACTTGGACTCTGACTCTGACTGTGACTCTGACTCTGACTCTGACTCTGACTTCATGACTCTGACTCTGACTCTGACTTCATGACTCTGACTCTGACTCTCACCCTGACTTCATGACTATGACTCTGACTCTGACTTCATGACTCTGACGCTGACTCTGACTTCATGACTCTGACTCTGACTCTGACTTCATGACTCTGACTCTGACTCTGACTTTATGACTTGCACTCTGACTCTGACTCTGACTCTGACTCTGACTCTGACTCTGACTCTGACTTCATGACTCTGACTCTGACTCTGACTTCATGACTCTGACTCTGACTCTGACTTCATGACTCTGACTCTGACTCTGACTACATGACTCTGACTCTGACTCTGACTTCATGACTCTGACTCTGACTCTGACTTCATGACTCGGACTCTGACTCTGACTACATGACTGTGACTCTGACTCTGACTTCATGACTCTGACCCTGACTCTGACTCTGACTCCATGACTCTGACTCTGACTTTGACTCTGACTCTGACTTCATGACTCTGACTCTGCCTCTGACTTCATGACTCTGACTCTGACTCTGACTTCATGACTCCGACTCTGACTCTGACTTCATGACTTGGACTCTGACTCTGACTCTGACTCTGACTCTGACTCTGACTCTGACTTCATGACTATGACTCTGACTCTGACTTCATGACTCTGACTCTGACTCTGACGTCATGACTCTGACTCTGACTCTGACTTTATGACTCTGACTTTGACTCTCACTCTGACCTCATGACTATGACTCTGACTCTGACTTCATGACTCTTACTCTGACTCTGACTTCATGACTCTGACTCTGACTCTGACTTCATGACTCTGACTCTGACTCTCACCCTAACATCATGACTATGACTCTGACTCTGACTTCATGACTCTGACGCTGACTCTGACTTCATGACTCTGACTCTGACTCTGACTTCATGACTCTGACCCTGACTCTGACTCTGACTTCATGACTCTGACCCTGACTCTGACTCTGACTTCATGACTCTGACTCTGACTCTGACTCTGACTCTGACTTCATGACTCTGACTCTGACTCTGACTTCATGACTCTGACTGTGACTCTGACTTCATGACTCTGACTCTGACTCTGACTTCATGACTCTGACTCTGCCTCTGACTTCATGACTCTGACTCTGACTCTGACTTCATGACTCTGACTCTGACTCTGACTTCATGACTCTGACTCTGACTCTGACTCTGAATTCGTGACTCTGACTCTGACGCTGACTCTGACTTCATGACTCTGACTCTGACTCTGACTTCATGACTCTGACCCTGACTTTGACTCTGACTTCATGACTCTGACTCTGACTCTGACTTCATGACTCTGACTTTATGACTCTGACCCTGACTCTGACTTCATGACTCTGACTCGGACTCTGCCTTCATGACTCTGACTCTGACTCTGACTTCATGACTCTGACTCTGACTCTGACTCTGACTCTGACTTCATGACTCTGACTCTGACTCTGACTTCATGACTCTGACTCTGACTCTGACTTCATGACTCTGACTCTGCCTCTGACTTCATGACTTGGACTCTGACTCTGACTCTGACTTCATGACTTGGACTCTGACTCCGACTCTGACTTCATGACTCTGACTCTGACTCTGACTTCATGACTCTGACTCTGACTCTGACTTCATGACTCTGACTCTGCCTCTGACTTCATGACTCTGACTCTGACTATGACTTCGTGACTCTAACTCTGACTCTGACTCTGACTTCATGACTCTGACTCTGACTCTGACTTCATGACTCTGACTCTGACTCTGACTTCATGACTCTGACTCTGACTCTGACTTCATGACTCTGACTCTGACTCTGACTCTGAATTCGTGACTCTGACTCTGACTCTGACTCTGACTTCATGACTCTGACTCTGACTCTGACTTCATGACTCTGACTCTGACTCTGACTTCATGACTCTGACCCTGACTCTGACTCTGACTTCATGACTCTGACTCTGACTCTGACTTCATGACTCTGACTTTATGACTCTGACCCTGACTCTGACTTCATGACTCTGACTCGGACTCTGCCTTCATGACTCTGACTCTGACTCTGACTTCATGACTCTGACTCTGACTCTGACTCTGACTCTGACTTCATGACTCTGACTCTGACTCTGACTTCATGACTCTGACTCTGACTCTGACTTCATGACTCTGACTCTGACTCTGACTTCATGACTTGGACTCTGACTCTGACTCTGACTTCATGACTTGGACTCTGACTCCGACTCTGACTTCATGACTCTGACTCTGACTCTAACTTCATGACTCTGACTCTGACTCTGACTTCATGACTCTGACTCTGCCTCTGACTTCATGACTCTGACTCTGACTATGACTTCGGGACTCTAACTCTGACTCTGACTCTGACTTCATGACTCTGACTCTGACTCTGACTTCATGACTCTGACTCTGACTCTGACTTCATGACTCTGACTCTGACTCTGACTTCATGACTCTGACTCTGACTCTGACTCTGAATTCGTGACTCTGACTCTGACTCTGACTCTGACTTCATGACTCTGACTCTGACTCTGACTTCATGACTCTGACCCTGACTCTGACTCTGACTTCATGACTCTGACTCTGACTCTGACTCTGACTCTGACTTCATGACTCTGACTCTGCCTCTGACTTCATGACTCTGACTCTGACTATGACTTTGTGACTCTAACTCTGACTCTGACTCTGACTTCATGACTCTGACTCTGACTCTGACTTCATGACTCTGACTCTGACTTTGACTTCATGACTCCGACTCTGACTCTGACTTCATGACTCTGACTCTGACTCTGACTTCATGACTCTGACTTCATGACTCTGACTCTGACTCTGACTTCATGACTCTGACTCTGACTCTGACTTCATGACTCTGACTCTGCCTCTGACTTCATGACTCTGACTCTGACTATGACTTCGTGACTCTGACTCTGCCTCTGACTTCATGACTCTGACTCTGACTATGACTTCGTGACTCTGACTCTGACTCTGACGTTGACTTCATTACTCTGACTCTGACTCTGACTCTGACTTCATGACTCTGACTCTGACTCTGACTTCATGACTCTGACTGTGACTCTGACTTCATGACTCTGACCCTGACTCTGACTTCACGAATCTGACTCTGACTCTGACTTCATGACTTTGACTCTGACTTCATGACTCTGACTTTGACTCTGACTCCATGACTCCGACTCTGACTCTGACTCTGACTCTGACTTCATGACTATGACTCTGACTTCATGACTCTGACTCCGACTCTGACTTCATGACTCTGACTTTATGACTCTGACCCTGACTCTGACTTCATGACTCTGACTCGGACTCTGCCTTCATGACTCTGACTCTGACTCTGACTTCATGACTCTGACTCCGACTTCATGACTCTGACTCTGACTCTGACTTCATGACTCTGACTCTGACTCTGACTTCATGACTCTGACTCTGACTCTGACTTCATGACTCTGACTTCATGACTCTGACTCTGACTCTGACTTCATGACTCTGACTCTGACTCTGACTTCATGACTCTGACTTCATGACTCTGACTCTGACTCTGACTTCATGACTCTGACTCTGACTCTGACTTCATGACTCTGACTCTGCCTCTGACTTCATGACTCTGACTCTGACTATGACTTCGTGACTCTGACTCTGACTCTAACTTTGACTTCATGACTCTGACTCTGACTCTGACTCTGACTTCATGACTCTGACTCTGACTCTGACTTCATGACTCTGACTGTGACTCTGACTTCATGACTCTGACCCTGACTCTGACTTCACGACTCTGACTCTGACTCTGACTTCATGACTTTGACTCTGACTTCATGACTCTGACTTTGACTCTGACTCCATGACTCCGACTCTGACTCTGACTCTGACTCTGACTTCATGACTATGACTCTGACTTCATGACTCTGACTCTGACTCTGACTTCATGACTCTGACTTTATGACTCTGACCCTGACTCTGACTTCATGACTCTGACTCGGACTCTGCCTTCATGACTCTGACTCTGACTATGACTTCATGACTCTGACTCTGACTCTGACTCTGACTCTGACTTCATGACTCTGACTCTGACTCTGACTTCATGACTCTGACTCTGACTCTGCCTTCATGACTCTGACTCTGACTCTGACTTCATGACTTGGACTCTGACTCTGACTCTGACTTTATGACTTGGACTCTGACTCCGACTCTGACTTCATGACTCTGACTCTGACTCTGACTTCATGACTCTGACTCTGACTCTGACTTCATGACTCTGACTCTGCCTCTGACTTCATGACTCTGACTCTGACTATGACTTCGTGACTCTAACTCTGACTCTGACTCTGACTTCATGACTCTGACTCTGACTCTGACTTCATGACTCTGACTCTGACTCTGACTTCATGACTCTGACTCTGACTCTGACTTCATGACTCTGACTCTGACTCTGACTCTGAATTCGTGACTCTGACTCTGACTCTGACTCTGACTTCATGACTCTGACTCTGACTCTGACTTCATGACTCTGACCCTGACTCTGACTCTGACTTCATGACTCTGACTCTGACTCTGACTTCATGACCCTGACCCTGACTCTGACTCTGCCTTCATGACTCTGACTCTGACTCTGCCTCTGACTTCATGACTCTGACTCCGACTATGACTTTGTGACTCTAACTCTGACTCTGACTCTGACTTCATGACTCTGACTCTGACTCTGACTGCATGACTCTGACTCTGACTCTGACTTCATGACTCCGACTCTGACTCTGACTTCATGACTTGGACTCTGACTCTGACTCTGACTTCCTGACTCTGACTCTGACTCTGATTTCATGACTCTGACAGTGACTCTGACTTCATGACTCTGACCCTGACTCTGACTTCATGACTCTGACTCTGACTTTGACTTCATGACTTTGACTCTGACTTCATGACTCTGACTCTGACTCTGAGTTCATGACTCCGACTCTGACTCTGACTCTGACTTCATGACTCTGACTCTGACTCTGACTTCATGACTCTGACAGTGACTCTGACTTCATGACTCTGACCCTGACTCTGACTTCATGACTCTGACTCTGACTCTGACTGTATGACTCTGTCTCTGACTCTGACTTCATGACTCTGACCCTGACTCTGACTTCATGACTCTGACTCGGACTCTGACTTCATGACTCTGACTCTGACTCTGACTTCATGACTCTGACACTGACTCTGACTTCATGACTCTGACTCTGACTCTGACTTCATGACTCTGACTCTGACTCTGACTTCATGACTCTGACTCTGACTCTGACTTCATGACTCTGACTCTGACTCTGACTCTGAATTCGTGACTCTGACTCTGACTCTGACTCTGACTTCATGACTCTGACTCTGACTCTGACTTCATGACTCTGACCCTGACTCTGACTCTGACTTTATGACTCTGACTCTGACTCTGACTCTGACTCTGACTTCATGACTCTGACTCTGCCTCTGACTTCATGACTCCGACTCTGACTATGACTTTGTGACTTTAACTCTGACTCTGACACTGACTTCATGACTCTGACTCTGACTCTGACTTCATGACTCTGACTCTGATTCTGACTTCATGACTCCGACTCTGACTCTGACTTCATGACTTGGACTCTGACTCTGACTCTGACTCTGACTCTGACTCTGACCCTGACTCTGACTCTGACTCTGACTTCATGACTATGACTCTGACTCTGACTTCATGACTCTGACTCTGACTCTGACTCCGACTCTGACTTCATGACTCTGGATCTGACTTTGACTTTATGACTCTGACTCTGACTCTGACTTCATGACTCTGACCCTGACTCTGACTCTGACTTCATGAGTCTGACTCTGACTCTGACTCTGACTCTGACTTCGTGACTCTGACTCTGACTCTGACTTCATGACTCTGACTCTGACTCTGACTTCATGACTCTGACTCTGACTCTGACTTCATGACTCTGACTCTGACTCTGACTGTATGACTCTGACTCTGACTCTGACTCTGACTCTGACTTCATGACTCTGACTCTGCCTCTGACTTCATGACTCTGACTCTGACTATGACTTTGTGACTCTAACTCTGACTCTGACTCTGACTTCATGACTCTGACTCTGACTCTGACTTCATGACTCTGACTCTGACTTTGACTTCATGACTCCGACTCTGACTCTGACTTCATGACTCTGACTCTGACTCTGACTTCATGACTCTGACTTCATGACTCTGACTCTGACTCTGACTTCATGACTCTGACTCTGACTCTGACTTCATGACTCTGACTCTGCCTCTGACTTCATGACTCTGACTCTGACTATGACTTCGTGACTCTGACTCTGACTCTGACTTTGACTTCATGACTCTGACTCTGACTCTGACTCTGACTTCATGACTCTGACTTTGACTCTGACTTCATGACTCTGACTGTGACTCTGACTTCATGACTCTGACCCTGACTCTGACTTCACGAATCTGACTCTGACTCTGACTTCATGACTTTGACTCTGACTTCATGACTCTGACTTTGACTCTGACTCCATGACTCCGACTCTGACTCTGACTCTGACTCTGACTTCATGACTATGACTCTGACTTCATGACTCTGACTCTGACTCTGACTTCATGACTCTGACTTTATGACTCTGACCCTGACTCTGACTTCATGACTCTGACTCGGACTCTGCCTTCATGACTCTGACTCTGACTCTGACTTCATGACTCTGACTCCGACTTCATGACTCTGACTCTGACTCTGACTTCATGACTCTGACTCTGACTCTGACTTCATGACTCTGACTTCATGACTCTGACTCTGACTCTGACTTCATGACTCTGACTCTGACTCTGACTTCATGACTCTGACTCTGCCTCTGACTTCATGACTCTGACTCTGACTATGACTTCGTGACTCTGACTCTGACTCTGACTTTGACTTCATGACTCTGACTCTGACTCTGACTCTGACTTCATGACTCTGACTCTGACTCTGACTTCATGACTCTGACTGTGACTCTGACTTCATGACTCTGACCCTGACTCTGACTTCACGACTCTGACTCTGACTCTGACTTCATGACTTTGACTCTGACTTCATGACTCTGACTTTGACTCTGACTCCATGACTCCGACTCTGACTCTGACTCTGACTCTGACTTCATGACTATGACTCTGACTTCATGACTCTGACTCTGACTCTGACTTCATGACTCTGACTTTATGACTCTGACCCTGACTCTGACTTCATGACTCTGACTCGGACTCTGCCTTCATGACTCTGACTCTGACTCTGACTTCATGACTCTGACTCTGACTCTGACTTCATGACTCTGACTCGGACTCTGCCTTCATGACTCTGACTCTGACTCTGACTTCATGACTCTGACTCTGACTCTGACTTCATGACTCTGACTCTGACTCTGACTTCATGACTCTGACTCTGACTCTGACTTCATGACTCTGACTCTGACTCTGACTTCATGACTCTGACAGTGACTCTGACTTCATGACTCTGACCCTGACTCTGACTTCATGACTCTGACTCTGACTCTGACTGTATGACTCTGTCTCTGACTCTGACTTCATGACTCTGACCCTGACTCTGACTTCATGACACTGACTCGGACTCTGACTTCATGACTCTGACTCTGACTCTGACTTCATGACTCTGACACTGACTCTGACTTCATGACTCTGACTCTGACTCTGACTACATGACTCTGACTCTGACTCTGACTTCATGACTCTGACTCTGACTCTGACTCTGAATTCGTGACTCTGACTCTGACTCTGACTCTGACTTCATGACTCTGACTCTGACTCTGACTTCATGACTCTGACCCTGACTCTGACTCTGACTTCATGAGTCTGACTCTGACTCTGACTCTGACTCTGACTTCGTGACTCTGACTCTGACTCTGACTTCATGACTCTGACTCTGACTCTGACTTCATGACTCTGACTCTGACTCTGACTTCATGACCCTGACCCTGACTCTGACTCTGATTTCATGACTCTGACTCTGACTCTGCCTCTGACTTCATGACTCTGACTCTGACTATGACTTTGTGACTCTAACTCTGACTCTGACTCTGACTTCATGACTCTGACTCTGACTCTGACTGCATGACTCTGACTCTGACTCTGACTTCATGACTCCGACTCTGACTCTGACTTCATGACTTGGACTCTGACTCTGACTCTGTCTTCATGACTCTGACTCTGACTCTGACTTCATGACTCTGACAGTGACTCTGACTTCATGACTCTGACCCTGACTCTGACTTCATGACTCTGACTCTGACTTTGACTTCATGACTTTGACTCTGACTTCATGACTCTGACTCAGACTCTGAGTTCATGACTCCGACTCTGACTCTGACTTCAAGACTTGGACTCTGACTCTGACTCTGACTTCATGACTCTGACTCTGACTCTGACTTCATGACTCTGACAGTGACTCTGACTTCATGACTCTGACCCTGACTCTGACTTCATGACTCTGACTCTGACTCTGACTGTATGACTCTGTCTCTGACTCTGACTTCATGACTCTGACTTCATGACTCTGACCCTGACTCTGACTTCATGACTCTGACTCGGACTCTGACTTCATGACTCTGACTCTGACTCTGACTTCATGACTCTGACACTGACTCTGACTTCATGACTCTGACTCTGACTGTGACTCTGCCTCTGACTTCATGACTCTGACTCTGACTATGACTTCGTGACTCTTACTCTGACTCTGACTCTGACTTCATGACTCTGACTCTGACTCTGACTTCATGACTCTGACTCTGACTCTGACTTTATGACTCCGACTCTGACGCTGACTTTATGACTTGGACTCTGACTCTGACTGTGACTCTGACTCTGACTCTGACTCTGACTTCATGACTCTGACTCTGACTCTGACTTCATGACTCTGACTCTGACTCTCACCCTGACTTCATGACTATGACTCTGACTCTGACTTCATGACTCTGACGCTGACTCTGACTTCATGACTCTGACTCTGACTCTGACTTCATGACTCTGACTCTGACTCTGACTTTATGACTTGCACTCTGACTCTGACTCTGACTCTGACTCTGACTCTGACTCTGACTCTGACTTCATGACTCTGACTCTGACTCTGACTTCATGACTCTGACTCTGACTCTGACTTCATGACTCTGACTCTGACTCTGACTACATGACTCTGACTCTGACTCTGACTTCATGACTCTGACTCTGACTCTGACTTCATGACTCGGACTCTGACTCTGACTACATGACTGTGACTCTGACTCTGACTTCATGACTCTGACCCTGACTCTGACTCTGACTCCATGACTCTGACTCTGACTCTGACTCTGACTCTGACTTCATGACTCTGACTCTGCCTCTGACTTCATGACTCTGACTCTGACTCTGACTTCATGACTCCGACTCTGACTCTGACTTCATGACTTGGACTCTGACTCTGACTCTGACTCTGACTCTGACTCTGACTCTGACTTCATGACTATGACTCTGACTCTGACTTCATGACTCTGACTCTGACTCTGACGTCATGACTCTGACTCTGACTCTGACTCTATGACTCTGACTTTGACTCTCACTCTGACCTCATGACTATGACTCTGACTCTGACTTCATGACTCTTACTCTGACTCTGACTTCATGACTCTGACTCTGACTCTGACTTCATGACTCTGACTCTGACTCTCACCCTAACATCATGACTATGACTCTGACTCTGACTTCATGACTCTGACGCTGACTCTGACTTCATGACTCTGACTCTGACTCTGACTTCATGACTCTGACCCTGACTCTGACTCTGACTTCATGACTCTGACTCTGACTCTGACTCTGACTCTGACTTCATGACTCTGACTCTGCCTCCGACTTCATGACTCTGACTCTGACTATGACTTTGTGACACTAACTCTGACTCTGACTCTGACTTCATGACTCTGACTCTGACTCTGACTTCATGACTCTGACTCTGACTTTGACTTCATGACTCCGACTCTGACTCTGACTTCATGACTTGGACTCTGACTCTGACTCTGACTCTGACTCTGACTCTGACTTCATGACTATGAATCTGACTCTGACTTCATGACTCTGACTCTGACTCTGACTTCATGACTCTGACTCTGACTCTGACTTCATGACTCTGACTCTGACTCTGACTCTGACTTCATGACTTGGACTCTGACTCTGACTCTGACTCTGACTCTGACTCTGACTCAGACTCTGACTCCATGACTCTGACTCTGACTCTGACTTCATGACTCTGACTCTGACTTTGACTTCATGACTTTGACTCTGACTTCATGACTCTGACTCAGACTCTGAGTTCATGACTCCGACTCTGACTCTGACTTCAAGACTTGGACTCTGACTCTGACTCTGACTTCATGACTCTGACTCTGACTCTGACTTCATGACTCTAACAGTGACTCTGACTTCATGACTCTGACCCTGACTCTGACTTCATGACTCTGACTCTGACTCTGACTGTATGACTCTGTCTCTGACTCTGACTTCATGACTCTGACTTCATGACTCTGACCCTGACTCTGACTTCATGACTCTGACTCGGACTCTGACTTCATGACTCTGACTCTGACTCTGACTTCATGACTCTGACACTGACTCTGACTTCATGACTCTGACTCTGACTGTGACTCTGCCTCTGACTTCATGACTCTGACTCTGACTATGACTTCGTGACTCTTACTCTGACTCTGACTCTGACTTCATGACTCTGACTCTGACTCTGACTTCATGACTCTGACTCTGACTCTGACTTTATGACTCCGACTCTGACGCTGACTTTATGACTTGGACTCTGACTCTGACTGTGACTCTGACTCTGACTCTGACTCTGACTTCATGACTCTGACTCTGACTCTGACTTCATGACTCTGACTCTGACTCTCACCCTGACTTCATGACTATGACTCTGACTCTGACTTCATGACTCTGACGCTGACTCTGACTTCATGACTCTGACTCTGACTCTGACTTCATGACTCTGACTCTGACTCTGACTTTATGACTTGCACTCTGACTCTGACTCTGACTCTGACTCTGACTCTGACTCTGACTCTGACTTCATGACTCTGACTCTGACTCTGACTTCATGACTCTGACTCTGACTCTGACTTCATGACTCTGACTCTGACTCTGACTACATGACTCTGACTCTGACTCTGACTTCATGACTCTGACTCTGACTCTGACTTCATGACTCGGACTCTGACTCTGACTACATGACTGTGACTCTGACTCTGACTTCATGACTCTGACCCTGACTCTGACTCTGACTCCATGACTCTGACTCTGACTTTGACTCTGACTCTGACTTCATGACTCTGACTCTGCCTCTGACTTCATGACTCTGACTCTGACTCTGACTTCATGACTCCGACTCTGACTCTGACTTCATGACTTGGACTCTGACTCTGACTCTGACTCTGACTCTGACTCTGACTCTGACTTCATGACTATGACTCTGACTCTGACTTCATGACTCTGACTCTGACTCTGACGTCATGACTCTGACTCTGACTCTGACTTTATGACTCTGACTTTGACTCTCACTCTGACCTCATGACTATGACTCTGACTCTGACTTCATGACTCTTACTCTGACTCTGACTTCATGACTCTGACTCTGACTCTGACTTCATGACTCTGACTCTGACTCTCACCCTAACATCATGACTATGACTCTGACTCTGACTTCATGACTCTGACGCTGACTCTGACTTCATGACTCTGACTCTGACTCTGACTTCATGACTCTGACCCTGACTCTGACTCTGACTTCATGACTCTGACTCTGACTCTGACTCTGACTCTGACTTCATGACTCTGACTCTGCCTCCGACTTCATGACTCTGACTCTGACTATGACTTTGTGACACTAACTCTGACTCTGACTCTGACTTCATGACTCTGACTCTGACTCTGACTTCATGACTCTGACTCTGACTTTGACTTCATGACTCCGACTCTGACTCTGACTTCATGACTTGGACTCTGACTCTGACTCTGACTCTGACTCTGACTCTGACTTCATGACTATGAATCTGACTCTGACTTCATGACTCTGACTCTGACTCTGACTTCATGACTCTGACTCTGACTCTGACTTCATGACTCTGACTCTGACTCTGACTCTGACTTCATGACTTGGACTCTGACTCTGACTCTGACTCTGACTCTGACTCTGACTCAGACTCTGACTCCATGACTCTGACTCTGACTCTGACTTCATGACTCTGACTCTGACTCTGACTTCATGACTCTGACTCTGACTCTGACTTCATGACTCTGACTCTGACTCTGACTTCATGACTCTGACTCTGACTCTGACTTCATGACTCTGACTCTGACTCTGACTCTGACTCTGACTTCATGACTCTGCCTCTGACTCTGACTTCATGACTCTGACCCTGACTCTGACCCTGACTTCATGACTCTGACTCTGACTCTGACTTCATGACTCTGACTCTGACTCTGACTTCATGACTCTGACTTCATGACTCTGACTCTGACTCTGACTTCATGACTCTGACTCTGACTCTGACTTCATGACTCTGACTCTGCCTCTGACTTCATGACTCTGACTCTGACTATGACTTCGTGACTCTGACTCTGACTCTGACTTTGACTTCATGACTCTGACTCTGACTCTGACTCTGACTTCATGACTCTGACTCTGACTCTGACTTCATGACTCTGACTGTGACTCTGACTTCATGACTCTGACTCTGACTCTGACTTCATGACTCTGACTCTGCCTCTGACTTCATGACTCTGACTCTGACTCTGACTTCATGACTCTGACTCTGACTCTGACTTCATGACTCTGACTCTGACTCTGACTCTGACTTCATGACTCTGACTCTGACTCTGACTTCATGACTCTGACTGTGACTCTGACTTCATGACTCTGACTCTGACTCGGACTTCATGACTCTGACTCTGCCTCTGACTTCATGACTCTGACTCTGACTCTGACTTCATGACTCTGACTCTGACTCTGACTCTGAATTCGTGACTCTGACTCTGACTCTGACTCTGACTTCATGACTCTGACTCTGACTCTGACTTCATGACTCTGACCCTGACTCTGACTCTGACTTCATGACTCTGACTCTGACTCTGACTTCATGACTCTGACTTTATGACTCTGACCCTGACTCTGACTTCATGACTCTGACTCGGACTCTGCCTTCATGACTCTGACTCTGACTCTGACTTCATGACTCTGACTCTGACTCTGACTCTGACTCTGACTTCATGACTCTGACTCTGACTCTGACTTCATGACTCTGACTCTGACTCTGACTTCAAGACTTGGACTCTGACTCTGACTCTGACTTCATGACTCTGACTCTGACTCTGACTTCATGACTCTGACAGTGACTCTGACTTCATGACTCTGACCCTGACTCTGACTTCATGACTCTGACTCTGACTCTGACTGTATGACTCTGTCTCTGACTCTGACTTCATGACTCTGACTTCATGACTCTGAACCTGACTCTGACTTCATGACTCTGACTCGGACTCTGACTTCATGACTCTGACTCTGACTCTGACTTCATGACTCTGACACTGACTCTGACTTCATGACTCTGACTCTGACTGTGACTCTGCCTCTGACTTCATGACTCTGACTCTGACTATGACTTCGTGACTCTTACTCTGACTCTGACTCTGACTTCATGACTCTGACTCTGACTCTGACTTCATGACTCTGACTCTGACTCTGACTTTATGACTCCGACTCTGACGCTGACTTTATGACTTGGACTCTGACTCTGACTGTGACTCTGACTCTGACTCTGACTCTGACTTCATGACTCTGACTCTGACTCTGACTTCATGACTCTGACTCTGACTCTCACCCTGACTTCATGACTATGACTCTGACTCTGACTTCATGACTCTGACGCTGACTCTGACTTCATGACTCTGACTCTGACTCTGACTTCATGACTCTGACTCTGACTCTGACTTTATGACTTGCACTCTGACTCTGACTCTGACTCTGACTCTGACTCTGACTCTGACTCTGACTTCATGACTCTGACTCTGACTCTGACTTCATGACTCTGACTCTGACTCTGACTTCATGACTCTGACTCTGACTTCATGACTCTGACTCTGACTCTGACTTCATGACTCTGACTCTGACTCTGACTTCATGACTCTGACTCTGCCTCTGACTTCATGACTCTGACTCTGACTATGACTTTGTGACTCTAACCCTGACTCTGACTCTGACTTCATGACTCTGACTCTGACTCTGACTTCATGACTCTGACTCTGACTCTGACTTCATGACTCTGACTCTGACTCTGACTTCATAACTCTGACTCTGACTCTGACTCTGAATTCGTGACTCTGACTCTGACTCTGACTCTGACTTCATGACTCTGACTCTGACTCTGACTTCATGACTCTGACCCTGACTCTGACTCTGACTTCATGACTCTGACTCTGACTCTGACTCTGACTCTGACTTCATGACTCTGACTCTGCCTCTGACTTCATGACTCTGACTCTGACTATGACTTTGTGACTCTAACTCTGACTCTGACTCTGACTTCATGACTCTGACTCTGACTCTGACTTCATGACTCTGACTCTGACTTTGACTTCATGACTCCGACTCTGACTCTGACTTCATGACTCTGACTCTGACTCTGACTTCATGACTCTGACTTCATGACTCTGACTCTGACTCTGACTTCATGACTCTGACTCTGACTCTGACTTCATGACTCTGACTCTGCCTCTGACTTCATGACTCTGACTCTGACTATGACTTCGTGACTCTGACTCTGACTCTGACTTTGACTTCATGACTCTGACTCTGACTCTGACTCTGACTTCATGACTCTGACTCTGACTCTGACTTCATGACTCTGACTGTGACTCTGACTTCATGACTCTGACCCTGACTCTGACTTCACGAATCTGACTCTGACTCTGACTTCATGACTTTGACTCTGACTTCATGACTCTGACTTTGACTCTGACTCCATGACTCCGACTCTGACTCTGACCCTGACTCTGACTTCACGACTCTGACTCTGACTCTGACTTCATGACTTTGACTCTGACTTCATGACTCTGACTTTGACTCTGACTCCATGACTCCGACTCTGACTCTGACTCTGACTCTGACTCTGACTCTGACTTCATGACTCTGACTCTGACTCTGACTTCATCACTCTGACTTCATGACTCTGACTCTGACTCTGACTTCATGACTCTGACTCTGACTCTGACTCTGACTCTGACTTCATGACTCTGACTCTGACTCACACTTCATGACTCTGACTCTGACTCTGACTTCATGATTCTGACTCTGACTCTGACTTCATGACTCTGACTCTGACTCTGACTTCATGACTTGGACTCTGACTCTGACTCTGACTTCATGACTCTGACTCTGACTCTGACTTCATGACTCTGACTCTGACTCTGACTTTATGACTCTGACTCTGCCTCTGACTTCATGACTCTGACTCTGACTATGACTTCGTGACTCTAACTCTGACTCTGACTCTGACTTCATGACTCTGACTCTGACTCTGACTTCATGACTCTGACCCTGACTCTGACTCTGACTTCATGACTCTGACTCTGACTCTGACTCTGACTCTGACTTCATGACTCTGACTCTGCCTCTGACTTCATGACTCTGACTCTGACTATGACTTTGTGACACTAACTCTGACTCTGACTCTGACTTCATGACTCTGACTCTGACTCTGACTTCATGACTCTGACTCTGACTTTGACTTCATGACTCCGACTCTGACTCTGACTTCATGACTTGGACTCTGACTCTGACTCTGACTCTGACTCTGACTTCATGACTATGAATCTGACTCTGACTTCATGACTCTGACTCTGACTCTGACTTCATGACTCTGACTCTGACTCTGACTTCATGACTCTGACTCTGACTATGACTTCATGACTTGGACTCTGACTCTGACTCTGACTCTGACTCTGACTTCATGACTATGAATCTGACTCTGACTTCATGACTCTGACTCTGACTCTGACTTCATGACTCTGACTCTGACTCTGACTTCATGACTCTGACTCTGACTCTGACTTCATGACTTGGACTCTGACTCTGACTCTGACTCTGACTCTGACTCTGACTCAGACTCTGACTCCATGACTCTGACTCTGACTCTGACTTCATGACTCTGACTCTGACTCTGACTTCATGAATCTGACTCTGACTCTGACTTCATGACTCTGACTCTGACTCTGACTTCATGACTCTGACTCTGACTCTGACTTCATGACTCTGACTCTGACTCTGACTCTGACTCTGACTTCATGACTCTGCCTCTGACTCTGACTTCATGACTCTGACCCTGACTCTGACCCTGACTTCATGACTCTGACTCTGACTCTGACTTCATGACTCTGACTCTGCCTATGACTTCGTGACTCTGACTCTGACTCTGACTCTGACTTCATGACTCTGACTCTGCCTCTGACTTCATGACTCTGACTCTGACTCTGACTTCATGACTCTGACTCTGACTCTGACTTCATGACTCTGACTCTGACTCTGACTTCATGACTCTGACCCTGACTCTGACTCTGACTTCATGACTCTGACTCTGACTCTGACATCATGACTCTGACTTTATGACTCTGACCCTGACTCTGACTTCATGACTCTGACTCGGACTCTGCCTTCATGACTCTGACTCTGACTCTGACTTCATGACTCTGACTCTGACTCTGACTCTGACTCTGACTTCATGACTCTGACTCTGACTCTGACTTCATGACTCTGACTCTGACTCTGACTTCAAGACTTGGACTCTGACTCTGACTCTGACTTCATGACTCTGACTCTGACTCTGACTTCATGACTCTGACAGTGACTCTGACTTCATGACTCTGACCCTGACTCTGACTTCATGACTCTGACTCTGACTCTGACTGTATGACTCTGTCTCTGACTCTGACTTCATGACTCTGACTTCATGACTCTGACCCTGACTCTGACTTCATGACTCTGACTCTGACTCTGACTTCATGACTCTGACTCTGACTCTGACTTCATGACTCTGACTCTGACTATGACTTCATGACTTGGACTCTGACTCTGACTCTGACTCTGACTCTGACTTCATGACTATGAATCTGACTCTGACTTCATGACTCTGACTCTGACTCTGACTTCATGACTCTGACTCTGACTCTGACTTCATGACTCTGACTCTGACTCTGACTTCATGACTTGGACTCTGACTCTGACTCTGACTCTGACTCTGACTCTGACTCAGACTCTGACTCCATGACTCTGACTCTGACTCTGACTTCATGACTCTGACTCTGACTCTGACTTCATGAATCTGACTCTGACTCTGACTTCATGACTCTGACTCTGACTCTGACTTCATGACTCTGACTCTGACTCTGACTTCATGACTCTGACTCTGACTCTGACTCTGACTCTGACTTCATGACTCTGCCTCTGACTCTGACTTCATGACTCTGACCCTGACTCTGACCCTGACTTCATGACTCTGACTCTGACTCTGACTTCATGACTCTGACTCTGCCTATGACTTCGTGACTCTGACTCTGACTCTGACTCTGACTTCATGACTCTGACTCTGCCTCTGACTTCATGACTCTGACTCTGACTCTGACTTCATGACTCTGACTCTGACTCTGACTTCATGACTCTGACTCTGACTCTGACTTCATGACTCTGACCCTGACTCTGACTCTGACTTCATGACTCTGACTCTGACTCTGACATCATGACTCTGACTTTATGACTCTGACCCTGACTCTGACTTCATGACTCTGACTCGGACTCTGCCTTCATGACTCTGACTCTGACTCTGACTTCATGACTCTGACTCTGACTCTGACTCTGACTCTGACTTCATGACTCTGACTCTGACTCTGACTTCATGACTCTGACTCTGACTCTGACTTCAAGACTTGGACTCTGACTCTGACTCTGACTTCATGACTCTGACTCTGACTCTGACTTCATGACTCTGACAGTGACTCTGACTTCATGACTCTGACCCTGACTCTGACTTCATGACTCTGACTCTGACTCTGACTGTATGACTCTGTCTCTGACTCTGACTTCATGACTCTGACTTCATGACTCTGACCCTGACTCTGACTTCATGACTCTGACTCGGACTCTGACTTCATGACTCTGACTCTGACTCTGACTTCATGACTCTGACACTGACTCTGACTTCATGACTCTGACTCTGACTGTGACTCTGCCTCTGACTTCATGACTCTGACTCTGACTATGACTTCGTGACTCTTACTCTGACTCTGACTCTGACTTCATGACTCTGACTCTGACTCTGACTTCATGACTCTGACTCTGACTCTGACTTTATGACTCCGACTCTGACGCTGACTTTATGACTTGGACTCTGACTCTGACTGTTACTCTGACTCTGACTCTGACTCTGACTTCATGACTCTGACTCTGACTCTGACTTCATGACTCTGACTCTGACTCTCACCCTGACTTCATGACTATGACTCTGACTCTGACTTCATGACTCTGACGCTGACTCTGACTTCATGACTCTGACTCTGACTCTGACTTCATGACTCTGACTCTGACTCTGACTTTATGACTTGCACTCTGACTCTGACTCTGACTCTGACTCTGACTCTGACTCTGACTCTGACTTCATGACTCTGACTCTGACTCTGACTTCATGACTCTGACTCTGACTCTGACTTCATGACTCTGACTCTGACTTCATGACTCTGACTCTGACTCTGACTTCATGACTCTGACTCTGACTCTGACTTCATGACTCTGACTCTGCCTCTGACTTCATGACTCTGACTCTGACTATGACTTTGTGACTCTAACTCTGACTCTGACTCTGACTTCATGACTCTGACTCTGACTCTGACTTCATGACTCTGACTCTGACTCTGACTTCATGACTCTGACTCTGACTCTGACTTCATGACTCTGACTCTGACTCTGACTCTGAATTCGTGACTCTGACTCTGACTCTGACTCTGACTTCATGACTCTGACTCTGACTCTGACTTCATGACTCTGACCCTGACTCTGACTCTGACTTCATGACTCTGACTCTGACTCTGACTCTGACTCTGACTTCATGACTCTGACTCTGCCTCTGACTTCATGACTCTGACTCTGACTATGACTTTGTGACTCTAACTCTGACTCTGACTCTGACTTCATGACTCTGACTCTGACTCTGACTTCATGACTCTGACTCTGACTTTGACGTCATGACTCCGACTCTGACTCTGACTTCATGACTCTGACTCTGACTCTGACTTCATGACTCTGACTTCATGACTCTGACTCTGACTCTGACTTCATGACTCTGACTCTGACTCTGACTTCATGACTCTGACTCTGCCTCTGACTTCATGACTCTGACTCTGACTATGACTTCGTGACTCTGACTCTGACTCTGACTTTGACTTCATGACTCTGACTCTGACTCTGACTCTGACTTCATGACTCTGACTCTGACTCTGACTTCATGACTCTGACTGTGACTCTGACTTCATGACTCTGACCCTGACTCTGACTTCACGAATCTGACTCTGACTCTGACTTCATGACTTTGACTCTGACTTCATGACTCTGACTTTGACTCTGACTCCATGACTCCGACTCTGACTCTGACCCTGACTCTGACTTCACGACTCTGACTCTGACTCTGAATTCATGACTTTGACTCTGACTTCATGACTCTGACTTTGACTCTGACTCCATGACTCCGACTCTGACTCTGACTCTGACTCTGACTCTGACTCTGACTTCATGACTCTGACTCTGACTCTGACTTCATCACTCTGACTTCATGACTCTGACCCTGTCTCTGACTTCATGACTCTGACTCGGACTCTGACTTCATGACTCTGACTCTGACTCTGACTTCATGACTCTGACTCTGACTCTGACTCTGACTCTGACTTCATGACTCTGACTCTGACTCACACTTCATGACTCTGACTCTGACTCTGACTTCATGACTCTGACTCTGACTCTGACTTCATGACTCTGACTCTGACTCTGACTTCATGACTTGGACTCTGACTCTGACTCTGACTTCATGACTCTGACTCTGACTCTGACTTCATGACTCTGACTCTGACTCTGACTTTATGACTCTGACTCTGCCTCTGACTTCATGACTCTGACTCTGACTATGACTTCGTGACTCTAACTCTGACTCTGACTCTGACTTCATGACTCTGACTCTGACTCTGACTTCATGACTCTGACCCTGACTCTGACTCTGACTTCATGACTCTGACTCTGACTCTGACTCTGACTCTGACTTCATGACTCTGACTCTGCCTCTGACTTCATGACTCTGACTCTGACTATGACTTTGTGACACTAACTCTGACTCTGACTCTGACTTCATGACTCTGACTCTGACTCTGACTTCATGACTCTGACTCTGACTTTGACTTCATGACTCCGACTCTGACTCTGACTTCATGACTTGGACTCTGACTCTGACTCTGACTCTGACTCTGACTTCATGACTATGAATCTGACTCTGACTTCATGACTCTGACTCTGACTCTGACTTCATGACTCTGACTCTGACTCTGACTTCATGACTCTGACTCTGACTCTGACTTCATGACTTGGACTCTGACTCTGACTCTGACTCTGACTCTGACTTCATGACTCTGACCCTGACTCTGACTCTGACTTCATGACTCTGACTCTGACTCTGACTCTGACTCTGACTTCATGACTCTGACTCTGCCTCTGACTTCATGACTCTGACTCTGACTATGACTTTGTGACACTAACTCTGACTCTGACTCTGACTTCATGACTCTGACTCTGACTCTGACTTCATGACTCTGACTCTGACTTTGACTTCATGACTCCGACTCTGACTCTGACTTCATGACTTGGACTCTGACTCTGACTCTGACTCTGACTCTGACTTCATGACTATGAATCTGACTCTGACTTCATGACTCTGACTCTGACTCTGACTTCATGACTCTGACTCTGACTCTGACTTCATGACTCTGACTCTGACTCTGACTTCATGACTTGGACTCTGACTCTGACTCTGACTCTGACTCTGACTCTGACTCTGACTCAGACTCTGACTCCATGACTCTGACTCTGACTCTGACTTCATGACTCTGACTCTGACTCTGACTTCATGACTCTGACTCTGACTCTGACTTCATGACTCTGACTCTGACTCTGACTTCATGACTCTGACTCTGACTCTGACTCTGACTCTGACTTCATGACTCTGCCTCTGACTCTGACTTCATGACTCTGACCCTGACTCTGACCCTGACTTCATGACTCTGACTCTGACTCTGACTTCATGACTCTGACTCTGACTATGACTTCGTGACTCTGACTCTGACTCTGACTTTGACTTCATGACTCTGACTCTGACTCTGACTCTGACTTCATGACTCTGACTCTGACTCTGACTTCATGACTCTGACTGTGACTCTGACTTCATGACTCTGACTCTGACTCTGACTTCATGACTCTGACTCTGCCTCTGACTTCATGACTCTGACTCTGACTCTGACTTCATGACTCTGACTCTGACTCTGACTTCATGACTCTGACTCTGACTCTGACTCTGAATTCGTGACTCTGACTCTGACTCTGACTCTGACTTCATGACTCTGACTCTGACTCTGACTTCATGACTCTGACCCTGACTCTGACTCTGACTTCATGACTCTGACTCTGACTCTGACTTCATGACTCTGACTTTATGACTCTGACCCTGACTCTGACTTCATGACTCTGACTCGGACTCTGCCTTCATGACTCTGACTCTGACTCTGACTTCATGACTCTGACTCTGACTCTGACTCTGACTCTGACTTCATGACTCTGACTCTGACTCTGACTTCATGACTCTGACTCTGACTCTGACTTCATGACTCTGACTCTGACTCTGACTTCATGACTTGGACTCTGACTCTGACTCTGACTTCATGACTTGGACTCTGACTCCGACTCTGACTTCATGACTCTGACTCTGACTCTGACTTCATGACTCTGACTCTGACTCTGACTTCATGACTCTGACTCTGCCTCTGACTTCATGACTCTGACTCTGACTATGACTTCGTGACTCTAACTCTGACTCTGACTCTGACTTCATGACTCTGACTCTGACTCTGACTTCATGACTCTGACTCTGACTCTGACTTCATGACTCTGACTCTGACTCTGACTTCATGACTCTGACTCTGACTCTGACTCTGAATTCGTGACTCTGACTCTGACTCTGACTCTGACTTCATGACTCTGACTCTGACTCTGACTTCATGACTCTGACTCTGACTCTGACTTCATGACTCTGACCCTGACTCTGACTCTGACTTCATGACTCTGACTCTGACTCTGACTTCATGACTCTGACTTTATGACTCTGACCCTGACTCTGACTTCATGACTCTGACTCGGACTCTGCCTTCATGACTCTGACTCTGACTCTGACTTCATGACTCTGACTCTGACTCTGACTCTGACTCTGACTTCATGACTCTGACTCTGACTCTGACTTCATGACTCTGACTCTGACTCTGACTTCATGACTTGGACTCTGACTCTGACTCTGACTTCATGACTTGGACTCTGACTCCGACTCTGACTTCATGACTCTGACTCTGACTCTAACTTCATGACTCTGACTCTGACTCTGACTTCATGACTCTGACTCTGCCTCTGACTTCATGACTCTGACTCTGACTATGACTTCGGGACTCTAACTCTGACTCTGACTCTGACTTCATGACTCTGACTCTGACTCTGACTTCATGACTCTGACTCTGACTCTGACTTCATGACTCTGACTCTGACTCTGACTTCATGACTCTGACTCTGACTCTGACTCTGAATTCGTGACTCTGACTCTGACTCTGACTCTGACTTCATGACTCTGACTCTGACTCTGACTTCATGACTCCGACTCTGACTCTGACTTCATGACTCTGACTCTGACTCTGACTTCATGACTCTGACTTCATGACTCTGACTCTGACTCTGACTTCATGACTCTGACTCTGACTCTGACTTCATGACTCTGACTCTGCCTCTGACTTCATGACTCTGACTCTGACTATGACTCTGACTCTGACTTCATGACTCTGACTCTGCCTCTGACTTCATGACTCTGACTCTGACTATGACTTTGTGACTCTAACTCTGACTCTGACTCTGACTTCATGACTCTGACTCTGACTCTGACTTCATGACTCTGACTCTGACTTTGACTTCATGACTCCGACTCTGATTCTGACTTCATGACTCTGACTCTGACTCTGACTTCATGACTCTGACTTCATGACTCTGACTCTGACTCTGACTTCATGACTCTGACTCTGACTCTGACTTCATGACTCTGACTCTGCCTCTGACTTCATGACTCTGACTCTGACTATGACTTCGTGACTCTGACTCTGCCTCTGACTTCATGACTCTGACTCTGACTATGACTTCGTGACTCTGACTCTGACTCTGACGTTGACTTCATTACTCTGACTCTGACTCTGACTCTGACTTCATGACTCTGACTCTGACTCTGACTTCATGACTCTGACTGTGACTCTGACTTCATGACTCTGACCCTGACTCTGACTTCACGAATCTGACTCTGACTCTGACTTCATGACTTTGACTCTGACTTCATGACTCTGACTTTGACTCTGACTCCATGACTCCGACTCTGACTCTGACTCTGACTCTGACTTCATGACTATGACTCTGACTTCATGACTCTGACTCCGACTCTGACTTCATGACTCTGACTTTATGACTCTGACCCTGACTCTGACTTCATGACTCTGACTCGGACTCTGCCTTCATGACTCTGACTCTGACTCTGACTTCATGACTTTGACTCTGACTTCATGACTCTGACTTTGACTCTGACTCCATGACTCCGACTCTGACTCTGACTCTGACTCTGACTTCATGACTCTGACTTTATGACTCTGACCCTGACTCTGACTTCATGACTCTGACTCGGACTCTGCCTTCATGACTCTGACTCTGACTCTGACTTCATGACTCTGACTCCGACTTCATGACTCTGACTCTGACTCTGACTTCATGACTCTGACTCTGACTCTGACTTCATGACTCTGACTCTGACTCTGACTTCATGACTCTGACTTCATGACTCTGACTCTGACTCTGACTTCATGACTCTGACTCTGACTCTGACTTCATGACTCTGACTCTGCCTCTGACTTCATGACTCTGACTCTGACTATGACTTCGTGACTCTGACTCTGACTCTGACTTTGACTTCATGACTCTGACTCTGACTCTGACTCTGACTTCATGACTCTGACTCTGACTCTGACTTCATGACTCTGACTGTGACTCTGACTTCATGACTCTGACCCTGACTCTGACTTCACGACTCTGACTCTGACTCTGACTTCATGACTTTGACTCTGACTTCATGACTCTGACTTTGACTCTGACTCCATGACTCCGACTCTGACTCTGACTCTGACTCTGACTTCATGACTATGACTCTGACTTCATGACTCTGACTCTGACTCTGACTTCATGACTCTGACTTTATGACTCTGACCCTGACTCTGACTTCATGACTCTGACTCGGACTCTGCCTTCATGACTCTGACTCTGACTCTGACTTCATGACTCTGACTCTGACTCTGACTTCATGACTCTGACTCTGACTCTGACTTCATGACTCTGACTCTGACTCTGACTTCATGACTCTGACTCTGACTCTGACTTCATGACTTGGACTCTGACTCTGACTCTGACTTTATGACTTGGACTCTGACTCCGACTCTGACTTCATGACTCTGACTCTGACTCTGACTTCATGACTCTGACTCTGACTCTGACTTCATGACTCTGACTCTGCCTCTGACTTCATGACTCTGACTCTGACTATGACTTCGTGACTCTAACTCTGACTCTGACTCTGACTTCATGACTCTGACTCTGACTCTGACTTCATGACTCTGACTCTGACTCTGACTTCATGACTCTGACTCTGACTCTGTCTTCATGACTCTGACTCTGACTCTGACTCTGAATTCGTGACTCTGACTCTGACTCTGACTCTGACTTCATGACTCTGACTCTGACTCTGACTTCATGACTCTGACCCTGACTCTGACTCAGACTTCAAGACTCTGACTCTGACTCTGACTTCATGACCCTGACCCTGACTCTGACTCTGACTTCATGACTCTGACTCTGACTCTGCCTCTGACTTCATGACTCTGACTCTGACTATGACTTTGTGACTCTAACTCTGACTCTGACTCTGACTTCATGACTCTGACTCTGACTCTGACTGCATGACTCTGACTCTGACTCTGACTCCATGACTCCGACTCTGACTCTGACTTCATGACTTGGACTCTGACTCTGACTCTGACTTCATGACTCTGACTCTGACTCTGACTTCATGACTCCGACAGTGACTCTGACTTCATGACTCTGACCCTGACTCTGACTTCATGACTCTGACTCTGACTTTGACTTCATGACTTTGACTCTGACTTCATGACTCTGACTCTGACTCTGAGTTCATGACTCCGACTCTGACTCTGACTCTGACTTCATGACTCTGACTCTGACTCTGACTTCATGACTCTGACAGTGACTCTGACTTCATGCCTCTGACCCTGACTCTGACTTCATGACTCTGACTCTGACTCTGACTGTATGACTCTGTCTCTGACTCTGACTTCATGACTCTGACCCTGACTCTGACTTCATGACTCTGACTCTGCCTCTGACTTCATGACTCTGACTCTGACTATGACTTCGTGACTCTAACTCTGACTCTGACTCTGACTTCATGACTCTGACTCTGACTCTGACTTCATGACTCTGACTCTGACTCTGACTTCATGACTCTGACTCTGACTCTGTCTTCATGACTCTGACTCTGACTCTGACTCTGAATTCGTGACTCTGACTCTGACTCTGACTCTGACTTCATGACTCTGACTCTGACTCTGACTTCATGACTCTGACCCTGACTCTGACTCAGACTTCAAGACTCTGACTCTGACTCTGACTTCATGACCCTGACCCTGACTCTGACTCTGACTTCATGACTCTGACTCTGACTCTGCCTCTGACTTCATGACTCTGACTCTGACTATGACTTTGTGACTCTAACTCTGACTCTGACTCTGACTTCATGACTCTGACTCTGACTCTGACTGCATGACTCTGACTCTGACTCTGACTCCATGACTCCGACTCTGACTCTGACTTCATGACTTGGACTCTGACTCTGACTCTGACTTCATGACTCTGACTCTGACTCTGACTTCATGACTCCGACAGTGACTCTGACTTCATGACTCTGACCCTGACTCTGACTTCATGACTCTGACTCTGACTTTGACTTCATGACTTTGACTCTGACTTCATGACTCTGACTCTGACTCTGAGTTCATGACTCCGACTCTGACTCTGACTCTGACTTCATGACTCTGACTCTGACTCTGACTTCATGACTCTGACAGTGACTCTGACTTCATGCCTCTGACCCTGACTCTGACTTCATGACTCTGACTCTGACTCTGACTGTATGACTCTGTCTCTGACTCTGACTTCATGACTCTGACCCTGACTCTGACTTCATGACTCTGACTCGGACTCTGACTTCATGACTCTGACTCTGACTCTGACTTCATGACTCTGACACTGACTCTGACTTCATGACTCTGACTCTGACTCTGACTACATGACTCTGACTCTGACTCTGACTTCATGACTCTGACTCTGACTCTGACTTCATGACTCTGACTCTGACTCTGACTCTGAATTCGTGACTCTGACTCTGACTCTGACTCTGACTTCATGACTCTGACTCTGACTCTGACTTCATGACTCTGACCCTGACTCTGACTCTGACTTCATGACTCTGACTCTGACTCTGACTCTGACTCTGACTTCATGACTCTGACTCTGCCTCTGACTTCATGACTCCGACTCTGACTATGACTTTGTGACTTTAACTCTGACTCTGACACTGACTTCATGACTCTGACTCTGACTCTGACTTCATGACTCTGACTCTGATTCTGACTTCATGACTCCGACTCTGACTCTGACTTTATGACTAGGACTCTGACTCTGACTCTGACTCTGACTCTGACTCTGACCCTGACTCTGACTCTGACTCTGACTTCATGACTATGACTCTGACTCTGACTTCATGACTCTGACTCTGACTCTGACTCCGACTCTGACTTCATGACTCTGGATCTGACTTTGACTTTATGACTCTGACTCTGACTCTGACTTCATGACTCTGACCCTGACTCTGACTCTGACTTCATGACTCTGACTCTGACTCTGACTTCATGACTCTGACTCTGACTCTGACTTCATGACTCTGACTCTGACTCTGACTTCATGACTCTGACTCTGACTCTGACTCTGACTCTGACTTCATGACTCTGCCTCTGACTCTGACTTCATGACTCTGACCCTGACTCTGACCCTGACTTCATGACTCTGACTCTGACTCTGACTTCATGACTCTGACTCTGACTATGACTTCGTGACTCTGACTCTGACTCTGACTTTGACTTCATGACTCTGACTCTGACTCTGACTCTGACTTCATGACTCTGACTCTGACTCTGACTTCATGACTCTGACTGTGACTCTGACTTCATGACTCTGACTCTGACTCTGACTTCATGACTCTGACTCTGCCTCTGACTTCATGACTCTGACTCTGACTCTGACTTCATGACTCTGACTCTGACTCTGACTTCATGACTCTGACTCTGACTCTGACTCTGAATTCGTGACTCTGACTCTGACTCTGACTCTGACTTCATGACTCTGACTCTGACTCTGACTTCATGACTCTGACCCTGACTCTGACTCTGACTTCATGACTCTGACTCTGACTCTGACTTCATGACTCTGACTTTATGACTCTGACCCTGACTCTGACTTCATGACTCTGACTCGGACTCTGCCTTCATGACTCTGACTCTGACTCTGACTTCATGACTCTGACTCTGACTCTGACTCTGACTCTGACTTCATGACTCTGACTCTGACTCTGACTTCATGACTCTGACTCTGACTCTGACTTCATGACTCTGACTCTGACTCTGACTTCATGACTTGGACTCTGACTCTGACTCTGACTTCATGACTTGGACTCTGACTCCGACTCTGACTTCATGACTCTGACTCTGACTCTGACTTCATGACTCTGACTCTGACTCTGACTTCATGACTCTGACTCTGCCTCTGACTTCATGACTCTGACTCTGACTATGACTTCGTGTCTCTAACTCTGACTCTGACTCTGACTTCATGACTCTGACTCTGACTCTGACTTCATGACTCTGACTCTGACTCTGACTTCATGACTCTGACTCTGACTCTGACTTCATGACTCTGACTCTGACTCTGACTCTGAATTCGTGACTCTGACTCTGACTCTGACTCTGACTTCATGACTCTGACTCTGACTCTGACTTCATGACTCTGACTCTGACTCTGACTTCATGACTCTGACCCTGACTCTGACTCTGACTTCATGACTCTGACTCTGACTCTGACTTCATGACTCTGACTTTATGACTCTGACCCTGACTCTGACTTCATGACTCTGACTCGGACTCTGCCTTCATGACTCTGACTCTGACTCTGACTTCATGACTCTGACTCTGACTCTGACTCTGACTCTGACTTCATGACTCTGACTCTGACTCTGACTTCATGACTCTGACTCTGACTCTGACTTCATGACTCTGACTCTGACTCTGACTTCATGACTTGGACTCTGACTCTGACTCTGACTTCATGACTTGGACTCTGACTCCGACTCTGACTTCATGACTCTGACTCTGACTCTAACTTCATGACTCTGACTCTGACTCTGACTTCATGACTCTGACTCTGCCTCTGACTTCATGACTCTGACTCTGACTATGACTTCGGGACTCTAACTCTGACTCTGACTCTGACTTCATGACTCTGACTCTGACTCTGACTTCATGACTCTGACTCTGACTCTGACTTCATGACTCCGACTCTGACTCTGACTTCATGACTCTGACTCTGACTCTGACTTCATGACTCTGACTTCATGACTCTGACTCTGACTCTGACTTCATGACTCTGACTCTGACTCTGACTTCATGACTCTGACTCTGCCTCTGACTTCATGACTCTGACTCTGACTATGACTCTGACTCTGACTTCATGACTCTGACTCTGCCTCTGACTTCATGACTCTGACTCTGACTATGACTTTGTGACTCTAACTCTGACTCTGACTCTGACTTCATGACTCTGACTCTGACTCTGACTTCATGACTCTGACTCTGACTTTGACTTCATGACTCCGACTCTGACTCTGACTTCATGACTCTGACTCTGACTCTGACTTCATGACTCTGACTTCATGACTCTGACTCTGACTCTGACTTCATGACTCTGACTCTGACTCTGACTTCATGACTCTGACTCTGCCTCTGACTTCATGACTCTGACTCTGACTATGACTTCGTGACTCTGACTCTGCCTCTGACTTCATGACTCTGACTCTGACTATGACTTCGTGACTCTGACTCTGACTCTGACGTTGACTTCATTACTCTGACTCTGACTCTGACTCTGACTTCATGACTCTGACTCTGACTCTGACTTCATGACTCTGACTGTGACTCTGACTTCATGACTCTGACCCTGACTCTGACTTCACGAATCTGACTCTGACTCTGACTTCATGACTTTGACTCTGACTTCATGACTCTGACTTTGACTCTGACTCCATGACTCCGACTCTGACTCTGACTCTGACTCTGACTTCATGACTATGACTCTGACTTCATGACTCTGACTCCGACTCTGACTTCATGACTCTGACTTTATGACTCTGACCCTGACTCTGACTTCATGACTCTGACTCGGACTCTGCCTTCATGACTCTGACTCTGACTCTGACTTCATGACTTTGACTCTGACTTCATGACTCTGACTTTGACTCTGACTCCATGACTCCGACTCTGACTCTGACTCTGACTCTGACTTCATGACTCTGACTTTATGACTCTGACCCTGACTCTGACTTCATGACTCTGACTCGGACTCTGCCTTCATGACTCTGACTCTGACTCTGACTTCATGACTCTGACTCCGACTTCATGACTCTGACTCTGACTCTGACTTCATGACTCTGACTCTGACTCTGACTTCATGACTCTGACTCTGACTCTGACTTCATGACTCTGACTTCATGATTCTGACTCTGACTCTGACTTCATGACTCTGACTCTGACTCTGACTTCATGACTCTGACTCTGCCTCTGACTTCATGACTCTGACTCTGACTATGACTTCGTGACTCTGACTCTGACTCTGACTTTGACTTCATGACTCTGACTCTGACTCTGACTCTGACTTCATGACTCTGACTCTGACTCTGACTTCATGACTCTGACTGTGACTCTGACTTCATGACTCTGACCCTGACTCTGACTTCACGACTCTGACTCTGACTCTGACTTCATGACTTTGACTCTGACTTCATGACTCTGACTTTGACTCTGACTCCATGACTCCGACTCTGACTCTGACTCTGACTCTGACTTCATGACTATGACTCTGACTTCATGACTCTGACTCTGACTCTGACTTCATGACTCTGACTTTATGACTCTGACCCTGACTCTGACTTCATGACTCTGACTCGGACTCTGCCTTCATGACTCTGACTCTGACTCTGACTTCATGACTCTGACTCTGACTCTGACTTCATGACTCTGACTCTGACTCTGACTTCATGACTCTGACTCTGACTCTGACTTCATGACTCTGACTCTGACTCTGACTTCATGACTTGGACTCTGACTCTGACTCTGACTTTATGACTTGGACTCTGACTCCGACTCTGACTTCATGACTCTGACTCTGACTCTGACTTCATGACTCTGACTCTGACTCTGACTTCATGACTCTGACTCTGCCTCTGACTTCATGACTCTGACTCTGACTATGACTTCGTGACTCTAACTCTGACTCTGACTCTGACTTCATGACTCTGACTCTGACTCTGACTTCATGACTCTGACTCTGACTCTGACTTCATGACTCTGACTCTGACTCTGTCTTCATGACTCTGACTCTGACTCTGACTCTGAATTCGTGACTCTGACTCTGACTCTGACTCTGACTTCATGACTCTGACTCTGACTCTGACTTCATGACTCTGACCCTGACTCTGACTCAGACTTCATGACTCTGACTCTGACTCTGACTTCATGACCCTGACCCTGACTCTGACTCTGACTTCATGACTCTGACTCTGACTCTGCCTCTGACTTCATGACTCTGACTCTGACTATGACTTTGTGACTCTAACTCTGACTCTGACTCTGACTTCATGACTCTGACTCTGACTCTGACTGCATGACTCTGACTCTGACTCTGACTCCATGACTCCGACTCTGACTCTGACTTCATGACTTGGACTCTGACTCTGACTCTGACTTCATGACTCTGACTCTGACTCTGACTTCATGACTCCGACAGTGACTCTGACTTCATGACTCTGACCCTGACTCTGACTTCATGACTCTGACTCTGACTTTGACTTCATGACTTTGACTCTGACTTCATGACTCTGACTCTGACTCTGAGTTCATGACTCCGACTCTGACTCTGACTCTGACTTCATGACTCTGACTCTGACTCTGACTTCATGACTCTGACAGTGACTCTGACTTCATGCCTCTGACCCTGACTCTGACTTCATGACTCTGACTCTGACTCTGACTGTATGACTCTGTCTCTGACTCTGACTTCATGACTCTGACCCTGACTCTGACTTCATGACTCTGACTCGGACTCTGACTTCATGACTCTGACTCTGACTCTGACTTCATGACTCTGACACTGACTCTGACTTCATGACTCTGACTCTGACTCTGACTACATGACTCTGACTCTGACTCTGACTTCATGACTCTGACTCTGACTCTGACTTCATGACTCTGACTCTGACTCTGACTCTGAATTCGTGACTCTGACTCTGACTCTGACTCTGACTTCATGACTCTGACTCTGACTCTGACTTCATGACTCTGACCCTGACTCTGACTCTGACTTCATGACTCTGACTCTGACTCTGACTCTGACTCTGACTTCATGACTCTGACTCTGCCTCTGACTTCATGACTCCGACTCTGACTATGACTTTGTGACTTTAACTCTGACTCTGACACTGACTTCATGACTCTGACTCTGACTCTGACTTCATGACTCTGACTCTGATTCTGACTTCATGACTCCGACTCTGACTCTGACTTTATGACTAGGACTCTGACTCTGACTCTGACTCTGACTCTGACTCTGACCCTGACTCTGACTCTGACTCTGACTTCATGACTATGACTCTGACTCTGACTTCATGACTCTGACTCTGACTCTGACTCCGACTCTGACTTCATGACTCTGGATCTGACTTTGACTTTATGACTCTGACTCTGACTCTGACTTCATGACTCTGACCCTGACTCTGACTCTGACTTCATGAGTCTGACTCTGACTCTGACTCTGACTCTGACTTCGTGACTCTGACTCTGACTCTGACTTCATGACTCTGACTCTGACTCTGACTTCATGACTCTGACTCTGACTCTGACTTCATGACCCTGACCCTGACTCTGACTCTGATTTCATGACTCTGACTCTGACTCTGCCTCTGACTTCATGACTCTGACTCTGACTATGACTTTGTGACTCTAACTCTGACTCTGACTCTGACTTCATGACTCTGACTCTGACTCTGACTGCATGACTCTGACTCTGACTCTGACTTCATGACTCCGACTCTGACTCTGACTTCATGACTTGGACTCTGACTCTGACTCTGTCTTCATGACTCTGACTCTGACTCTGACTTCATGACTCTGACAGTGACTCTGACTTCATGACTCTGACCCTGACTCTGACTTCATGACTCTGACTCTGACTTTGACTTCATGACTTTGACTCTGACTTCATGACTCTGACTCTGACTCTGAGTTCATGACTCCGACTCTGACTCTGACTTCAAGACTTGGACTCTGACTCTGACTCTGACTTCATGACTCTGACTCTGACTCTGACTTCATGACTCTGACAGTGACTCTGACTTCATGACTCTGACCCTGACTCTGACTTCATGACTCTGACTCTGACTCTGACTGTATGACTCTGTCTCTGACTCTGACTTCATGACTCTGACTTCATGACTCTGACCCTGACTCTGACTTCATGACTCTGACTCGGACTCTGACTTCATGACTCTGACTCTGACTCTGACTTCATGACTCTGACACTGACTCTGACTTCATGACTCTGACTCTGACTGTGACTCTGCCTCTGACTTCATGACTCTGACTCTGACTATGACTTCGTGACTCTTACTCTGACTCTGACTCTGACTTCATGACTCTGACTCTGACTCTGACTTCATGACTCTGACTCTGACTCTGACTTTATGACTCCGACTCTGACGCTGACTTTATGACTTGGACTCTGACTCTGACTGTGACTCTGACTCTGACTCTGACTCTGACTTCATGACTCTGACTCTGACTCTGACTTCATGACTCTGACTCTGACTCTCACCCTGACTTCATGACTATGACTCTGACTCTGACTTCATGACTCTGACGCTGACTCTGACTTCATGACTCTGACTCTGACTCTGACTTCATGACTCTGACTCTGACTCTGACTTTATGACTTGCACTCTGACTCTGACTCTGACTCTGACTCTGACTCTGACTCTGACTCTGACTTCATGACTCTGACTCTGACTCTGACTTCATGACTCTGACTCTGACTCTGACTTCATGACTCTGACTCTGACTCTGACTACATGACTCTGACTCTGACTCTGACTTCATGACTCTGACTCTGACTCTGACTTCATGACTCGGACTCTGACTCTGACTACATGACTCTGACTCTGACTCTGACTTCATGACTCTGACCCTGACTCTGACTCTGACTCCATGACTCTGACTCTGACTCTGACTCTGACTCTGACTTCATGACTCTGACTCTGCCTCTGACTTCATGACTCTGACTCTGACTCTGACTTCATGACTCCGACTCTGACTCTGACTTCATGACTTGGACTCTGACTCTGACTCTGACTCTGACTCTGACTCTGACTCTGACTTCATGACTATGACTCTGACTCTGACTTCATGACTCTGACTCTGACTCTGACGTCATGACTCTGACTCTGACTCTGACTTTATGACTCTGACTTTGACTCTCACTCTGACCTCATGACTATGACTCTGACTCTGACTTCATGACTCTTACTCTGACTCTGACTTCATGACTCTGACTCTGACTCTGACTTCATGACTCTGACTCTGACTCTCACCCTAACATCATGACTATGACTCTGACTCTGACTTCATGACTCTGACGCTGACTCTGACTTCATGACTCTGACTCTGACTCTGACTTCATGACTCTGACCCTGACTCTGACTCTGACTTCATGACTCTGACTCTGACTCTGACTCTGACTCTGACTTCATGACTCTGACTCTGCCTCCGACTTCATGACTCTGACTCTGACTATGACTTTGTGACACTAACTCTGACTCTGACTCTGACTTCATGACTCTGACTCTGACTCTGACTTCATGACTCTGACTCTGACTCTGACTTTATGACTCCGACTCTGACGCTGACTTTATGACTTGGACTCTGACTCTGACTGTGACTCTGACTCTGACTCTGACTCTGACTTCATGACTCTGACTCTGACTCTGACTTCATGACTCTGACTCTGACTCTCACCCTGACTTCATGACTATGACTCTGACTCTGACTTCATGACTCTGACGCTGACTCTGACTTCATGACTCTGACTCTGACTCTGACTTCATGACTCTGACTCTGACTCTGACTTTATGACTTGCACTCTGACTCTGACTCTGACTCTGACTCTGACTCTGACTCTGACTCTGACTTCATGACTCTGACTCTGACTCTGACTTCATGACTCTGACTCTGACTCTGACTTCATGACTCTGACTCTGACTCTGACTACATGACTCTGACTCTGACTCTGACTTCATGACTCTGACTCTGACTCTGACTTCATGACTCGGACTCTGACTCTGACTACATGACTCTGACTCTGACTCTGACTTCATGACTCTGACCCTGACTCTGACTCTGACTCCATGACTCTGACTCTGACTCTGACTCTGACTCTGACTTCATGACTCTGACTCTGCCTCTGACTTCATGACTCTGACTCTGACTCTGACTTCATGACTCCGACTCTGACTCTGACTTCATGACTTGGACTCTGACTCTGACTCTGACTCTGACTCTGACTCTGACTCTGACTTCATGACTATGACTCTGACTCTGACTTCATGACTCTGACTCTGACTCTGACGTCATGACTCTGACTCTGACTCTGACTTTATGACTCTGACTTTGACTCTCACTCTGACCTCATGACTATGACTCTGACTCTGACTTCATGACTCTTACTCTGACTCTGACTTCATGACTCTGACTCTGACTCTGACTTCATGACTCTGACTCTGACTCTCACCCTAACATCATGACTATGACTCTGACTCTGACTTCATGACTCTGACGCTGACTCTGACTTCATGACTCTGACTCTGACTCTGACTTCATGACTCTGACCCTGACTCTGACTCTGACTTCATGACTCTGACTCTGACTCTGACTCTGACTCTGACTTCATGACTCTGACTCTGCCTCCGACTTCATGACTCTGACTCTGACTATGACTTTGTGACACTAACTCTGACTCTGACTCTGACTTCATGACTCTGACTCTGACTCTGACTTCATGACTCTGACTCTGACTTTGACTTCATGACTCCGACTCTGACTCTGACTTCATGACTTGGACTCTGACTCTGACTCTGACTCTGACTCTGACTTCATGACTATGAATCTGACTCTGACTTCATGACTCTGACTCTGACTCTGACTTCATGACTCTGACTCTGACTCTGACTTCATGACTCTGACTCTGACTCTGACTCTGACTTCATGACTTGGACTCTGACTCTGACTCTGACTCTGACTCTGACTCTGACTCAGACTCTGACTCCATGACTCTGACTCTGACTCTGACTTCATGACTCTGACTCTGACTCTGACTTCATGACTCTGACTCTGACTCTGACTTCATGACTCTGACTCTGACTCTGACTTCATGACTCTGACTCTGACTCTGACTTCATGACTCTGACTCTGACTCTGACTCTGACTCTGACTTCATGACTCTGCCTCTGACTCTGACTTCATGACTCTGACCCTGACTCTGACCCTGACTTCATGACTCTGACTCTGACTCTGACTTCATGACTCTGACTCTGACTCTGACTTCATGACTCTGACTTCATGACTCTGACTCTGACTCTGACTTCATGACTCTGACTCTGACTCTGACTTCATGACTCTGACTCTGCCTCTGACTTCATGACTCTGACTCTGACTATGACTTCGTGACTCTGACTCTGACTCTGACTTTGACTTCATGACTCTGACTCTGACTCTGACTCTGACTTCATGACTCTGACTCTGACTCTGACTTCATGACTCTGACTGTGACTCTGACTTCATGACTCTGACTCTGACTCTGACTTCATGACTCTGACTCTGCCTCTGACTTCATGACTCTGACTCTGACTCTGACTCTGACTCTGACTTCATGACTCTGAGTCTGACTCTGACTCTGACTTCATGACTCTGACTCTGACTCTGACTTCATGACTCTGAATGTGACTCTGACTTCATGACTCTGACTCTGACTCTGACTTCATGACTCTGACTCTGACTCTGACTCTGACTTCATGACTCTGACTCTGACTCTGACTTCATGACTCTGACTGTGACTCTGACTTCATGACTCTGACTCTGACTCTGACTTCATGACTCTGACTCTGCCTCTGACTTCATGACTCTGACTCTGACTCTGACTTCATGACTCTGACTCTGACTCTGACTTCATGACTCTGACTCTGACTCTGACTCTGAATTCGTGACTCTGACTCTGACTCTGACTCTGACTTCATGACTCTGACTCTGACTCTGACTTCATGACTCTGACCCTGACTCTGACTCTGACTTCATGACTCTGACTCTGACTCTGACTTCATGACTCTGACTTTATGACTCTGACCCTGACTCTGACTTCATGACTCTGACTCGGACTCTGCCTTCATGACTCAGACTCTGACTCTGACTTCATGACTCTGACTCTGACTCTGACTCTGACTCTGACTTCATGACTCTGACTCTGACTCTGACTTCATGACTCTGACTCTGACTCTGACTTCAAGACTTGGACTCTGACTCTGACTCTGACTTCATGACTCTGACTCTGACTCTGACTTCATGACTCTGACAGTGACTCTGACTTCATGACTCTGACCCTGACTCTGACTTCATGACTCTGACTCTGACTCTGACTGTATGACTCTGTCTCTGACTCTGACTTCATGACTCTGACTTCATGACTCTGACCCTGACTCTGACTTCATGACTCTGACTCGGACTCTGACTTCATGACTCTGACTCTGACTCTGACTTCATGACTCTGACTGTGACTCTGACTTCATGACTCTGACCCTGACTCTGACTTCACGACTCTGACTCTGACTCTGACTTCATGACTTTGACTCTGACTTCATGACTCTGACTTTGACTCTGACTCCATGACTCCGACTCTGACTCTGACTCTGACTCTGACTTCATGACTATGACTCTGACTTCATGACTCTGACTCTGACTCTGACTTCATGACTCTGACTTTATGACTCTGACCCTGACTCTGACTTCATGACTCTGACTCGGACTCTGCCTTCATGACTCTGACTCTGACTCTGACTTCATGACTCTGACTCTGACTCTGACTTCATGACTCTGACTCTGACTCTGACTTCATGACTCTGACTCTGACTCTGACTTCATGACTCTGACTCTGACTCTGACTTCATGACTTGGACTCTGACTCTGACTCTGACTTTATGACTTGGACTCTGACTCCGACTCTGACTTCATGACTCTGACTCTGACTCTGACTTCATGACTCTGACTCTGACTCTGACTTCATGACTCTGACTCTGCCTCTGACTTCATGACTCTGACTCTGACTATGACTTCGTGACTCTAACTCTGACTCTGACTCTGACTTCATGACTCTGACTCTGACTCTGACTTCATGACTCTGACTCTGACTCTGACTTCATGACTCTGACTCTGACTCTGTCTTCATGACTCTGACTCTGACTCTGACTCTGAATTCGTGACTCTGACTCTGACTCTGACTCTGACTTCATGACTCTGACTCTGACTCTGACTTCATGACTCTGACCCTGACTCTGACTCAGACTTCAAGACTCTGACTCTGACTCTGACTTCATGACCCTGACCCTGACTCTGACTCTGACTTCATGACTCTGACTCTGACTCTGCCTCTGACTTCATGACTCTGACTCTGACTATGACTTTGTGACTCTAACTCTGACTCTGACTCTGACTTCATGACTCTGACTCTGACTCTGACTGCATGACTCTGACTCTGACTCTGACTCCATGACTCCGACTCTGACTCTGACTTCATGACTTGGACTCTGACTCTGACTCTGACTTCATGACTCTGACTCTGACTCTGACTTCATGACTCCGACAGTGACTCTGACTTCATGACTCTGACCCTGACTCTGACTTCATGACTCTGACTCTGACTTTGACTTCATGACTTTGACTCTGACTTCATGACTCTGACTCTGACTCTGAGTTCATGACTCCGACTCTGACTCTGACTCTGACTTCATGACTCTGACTCTGACTCTGACTTCATGACTCTGACAGTGACTCTGACTTCATGCCTCTGACCCTGACTCTGACTTCATGACTCTGACTCTGACTCTGACTGTATGACTCTGTCTCTGACTCTGACTTCATGACTCTGACCCTGACTCTGACTTCATGACTCTGACTCTGCCTCTGACTTCATGACTCTGACTCTGACTATGACTTCGTGACTCTAACTCTGACTCTGACTCTGACTTCATGACTCTGACTCTGACTCTGACTTCATGACTCTGACTCTGACTCTGACTTCATGACTCTGACTCTGACTCTGTCTTCATGACTCTGACTCTGACTCTGACTCTGAATTCGTGACTCTGACTCTGACTCTGACTCTGACTTCATGACTCTGACTCTGACTCTGACTTCATGACTCTGACCCTGACTCTGACTCAGACTTCAAGACTCTGACTCTGACTCTGACTTCATGACCCTGACCCTGACTCTGACTCTGACTTCATGACTCTGACTCTGACTCTGCCTCTGACTTCATGACTCTGACTCTGACTATGACTTTGTGACTCTAACTCTGACTCTGACTCTGACTTCATGACTCTGACTCTGACTCTGACTGCATGACTCTGACTCTGACTCTGACTCCATGACTCCGACTCTGACTCTGACTTCATGACTTGGACTCTGACTCTGACTCTGACTTCATGACTCTGACTCTGACTCTGACTTCATGACTCCGACAGTGACTCTGACTTCATGACTCTGACCCTGACTCTGACTTCATGACTCTGACTCTGACTTTAACTTCATGACTTTGACTCTGACTTCATGACTCTGACTCTGACTCTGAGTTCATGACTCCGACTCTGACTCTGACTCTGACTTCATGACTCTGACTCTGACTCTGACTTCATGACTCTGACAGTGACTCTGACTTCATGCCTCTGACCCTGACTCTGACTTCATGACTCTGACTCTGACTCTGACTGTATGACTCTGTCTCTGACTCTGACTTCATGACTCTGACCCTGACTCTGACTTCATGACTCTGACTCGGACTCTGACTTCATGACTCTGACTCTGACTCTGACTTCATGACTCTGACACTGACTCTGACTTCATGACTCTGACTCTGACTCTGACTACATGACTCTGACTCTGACTCTGACTTCATGACTCTGACTCTGACTCTGACTTCATGACTCTGACTCTGACTCTGACTCTGAATTCGTGACTCTGACTCTGACTCTGACTCTGACTTCATGACTCTGACTCTGACTCTGACTTCATGACTCTGACCCTGACTCTGACTCTGACTTCATGACTCTGACTCTGACTCTGACTCTGACTCTGACTTCATGACTCTGACTCTGCCTCTGACTTCATGACTCCGACTCTGACTATGACTTTGTGACTTTAACTCTGACTCTGACACTGACTTCATGACTCTGACTCTGACTCTGACTTCATGACTCTGACTCTGATTCTGACTTCATGACTCCGACTCTGACTCTGACTTTATGACTAGGACTCTGACTCTGACTCTGACTCTGACTCTGACTCTGACCCTGACTCTGACTCTGACTCTGACTTCATGACTATGACTCTGACTCTGACTTCATGACTCTGACTCTGACTCTGACTCCGACTCTGACTTCATGACTCTGGATCTGACTTTGACTTTATGACTCTGACTCTGACTCTGACTTCATGACTCTGACCCTGACTCTGACTCTGACTTCATGACTCTGACTCTGACTCTGACTTCATGACTCTGACTCTGACTCTGACTTCATGACTCTGACTCTGACTCTGACTTCATGACTCTGACTCTGACTCTGACTCTGACTCTGACTTCATGACTCTGCCTCTGACTCTGACTTCATGACTCTGACCCTGACTCTGACCCTGACTTCATGACTCTGACTCTGACTCTGACTTCATGACTCTGACTCTGACTATGACTTCGTGACTCTGACTCTGACTCTGACTTTGACTTCATGACTCTGACTCTGACTCTGACTCTGACTTCATGACTCTGACTCTGACTCTGACTTCATGACTCTGACTGTGACTCTGACTTCATGACTCTGACTCTGACTCTGACTTCATGACTCTGACTCTGCCTCTGACTTCATGACTCTGACTCTGACTCTGACTTCATGACTCTGACTCTGACTCTGACTTCATGACTCTGACTCTGACTCTGACTCTGAATTCGTGACTCTGACTCTGACTCTGACTCTGACTTCATGACTCTGACTCTGACTCTGACTTCATGACTCTGACCCTGACTCTGACTCTGACTTCATGACTCTGACTCTGACTCTGACTTCATGACTCTGACTTTATGACTCTGACCCTGACTCTGACTTCATGACTCTGACTCGGACTCTGCCTTCATGACTCTGACTCTGACTCTGACTTCATGACTCTGACTCTGACTCTGACTTCATGACTCTGACTCTGACTCTGACTTCATGACTCTGACTCTGACTCTGACTCTGAATTCGTGACTCTGACTCTGACTCTGACTCTGACTTCATGACTCTGACTCTGACTCTGACTTCATGACTCTGACTCTGACTCTGACTTCATGACTCTGACCCTGACTCTGACTCTGACTTCATGACTCTGACTCTGACTCTGACTTCATGACTCTGACTTTATGACTCCGACCCTGACTCTGACTTCATGACTCTGACTCGGACTCTGCCTTCATGACTCTGACTCTGACTCTGACTTCATGACTCTGACTCTGACTCTGACTCTGACTCTGACTTCATGACTCTGACTCTGACTCTGACTTCATGACTCTGACTCTGACTCTGACTTCATGACTCTGACTCTGACTCTGACTTCATGACTTGGACTCTGACTCTGACTCTGACTTCATGACTTGGACTCTGACTCCGACTCTGACTTCATGACTCTGACTCTGACTCTAACTTCATGACTCTGACTCTGACTCTGACTTCATGACTCTGACTCTGCCTCTGACTTCATGACTCTGACTCTGACTATGACTTCGGGACTCTAACTCTGACTCTGACTCTGACTTCATGACTCTGACTCTGACTCTGACTTCATGACTCTGACTCTGACTCTGACTTCATGACTCCGACTCTGACTCTGACTTCATGACTCTGACTCTGACTCTGACTTCATGACTCTGACTTCATGACTCTGACTCTGACTCTGACTTCATGACTCTGACTCTGACTCTGACTTCATGACTCTGACTCTGCCTCTGACTTCATGACTCTGACTCTGACTATGACTCTGACTCTGACTTCATGACTCTGACTCTGCCTCTGACTTCATGACTCTGACTCTGACTATGACTTTGTGACTCTAACTCTGACTCTGACTCTGACTTCATGACTCTGACTCTGACTCTGACTTCATGACTCTGACTCTGACTTTGACTTCATGACTCCGACTCTGACTCTGACTTCATGACTCTGACTCTGACTCTGACTTCATGACTCTGACTTCATGACTCTGACTCTGACTCTGACTTCATGACTCTGACTCTGACTCTGACTTCATGACTCTGACTCTGCCTCTGACTTCATGACTCTGACTCTGACTATGACTTCGTGACTCTGACTCTGCCTCTGACTTCATGACTCTGACTCTGACTATGACTTCGTGACTCTGACTCTGACTCTGACGTTGACTTCATTACTCTGACTCTGACTCTGACTCTGACTTCATGACTCTGACTCTGACTCTGACTTCATGACTCTGACTGTGACTCTGACTTCATGACTCTGACCCTGACTCTGACTTCACGAATCTGACTCTGACTCTGACTTCATGACTTTGACTCTGACTTCATGACTCTGACTTTGACTCTGACTCCATGACTCCGACTCTGACTCTGACTCTGACTCTGACTTCATGACTATGACTCTGACTTCATGACTCTGACTCCGACTCTGACTTCATGACTCTGACTTTATGACTCTGACCCTGACTCTGACTTCATGACTCTGACTCGGACTCTGCCTTCATGACTCTGACTCTGACTCTGACTTCATGACTTTGACTCTGACTTCATGACTCTGACTTTGACTCTGACTCCATGACTCCGACTCTGACTCTGACTCTGACTCTGACTTCATGACTCTGACTTTATGACTCTGACCCTGACTCTGACTTCATGACTCTGACTCGGACTCTGCCTTCATGACTCTGACTCTGACTCTGACTTCATGACTCTGACTCCGACTTCATGACTCTGACTCTGACTCTGACTTCATGACTCTGACTCTGACTCTGACTTCATGACTCTGACTCTGACTCTGACTTCATGACTCTGACTTCATGATTCTGACTCTGACTCTGACTTCATGACTCTGACTCTGACTCTGACTTCATGACTCTGACTCTGCCTCTGACTTCATGACTCTGACTCTGACTATGACTTCGTGACTCTGACTCTGACTCTGACTTTGACTTCATGACTCTGACTCTGACTCTGACTCTGACTTCATGACTCTGACTCTGACTCTGACTTCATGACTCTGACTGTGACTCTGACTTCATGACTCTGACCCTGACTCTGACTTCACGACTCTGACTCTGACTCTGACTTCATGACTTTGACTCTGACTTCATGACTCTGACTTTGACTCTGACTCCATGACTCCGACTCTGACTCTGACTCTGACTCTGACTTCATGACTATGACTCTGACTTCATGACTCTGACTCTGACTCTGACTTCATGACTCTGACTTTATGACTCTGACCCTGACTCTGACTTCATGACTCTGACTCGGACTCTGCCTTCATGACTCTGACTCTGACTCTGACTTCATGACTCTGACTCTGACTCTGACTTCATGACTCTGACTCTGACTCTGACTTCATGACTCTGACTCTGACTCTGACTTCATGACTCTGACTCTGACTCTGACTTCATGACTTGGACTCTGACTCTGACTCTGACTTTATGACTTGGACTCTGACTCCGACTCTGACTTCATGACTCTGACTCTGACTCTGACTTCATGACTCTGACTCTGACTCTGACTTCATGACTCTGACTCTGCCTCTGACTTCATGACTCTGACTCTGACTATGACTTCGTGACTCTAACTCTGACTCTGACTCTGACTTCATGACTCTGACTCTGACTCTGACTTCATGACTCTGACTCTGACTCTGACTTCATGACTCTGACTCTGACTCTGTCTTCATGACTCTGACTCTGACTCTGACTCTGAATTCGTGACTCTGACTCTGACTCTGACTCTGACTTCATGACTCTGACTCTGACTCTGACTTCATGACTCTGACCCTGACTCTGACTCAGACTTCATGACTCTGACTCTGACTCTGACTTCATGACCCTGACCCTGACTCTGACTCTGACTTCATGACTCTGACTCTGACTCTGCCTCTGACTTCATGACTCTGACTCTGACTATGACTTTGTGACTCTAACTCTGACTCTGACTCTGACTTCATGACTCTGACTCTGACTCTGACTGCATGACTCTGACTCTGACTCTGACTCCATGACTCCGACTCTGACTCTGACTTCATGACTTGGACTCTGACTCTGACTCTGACTTCATGACTCTGACTCTGACTCTGACTTCATGACTCCGACAGTGACTCTGACTTCATGACTCTGACCCTGACTCTGACTTCATGACTCTGACTCTGACTTTGACTTCATGACTTTGACTCTGACTTCATGACTCTGACTCTGACTCTGAGTTCATGACTCCGACTCTGACTCTGACTCTGACTTCATGACTCTGACTCTGACTCTGACTTCATGACTCTGACAGTGACTCTGACTTCATGCCTCTGACCCTGACTCTGACTTCATGACTCTGACTCTGACTCTGACTGTATGACTCTGTCTCTGACTCTGACTTCATGACTCTGACCCTGACTCTGACTTCATGACTCTGACTCGGACTCTGACTTCATGACTCTGACTCTGACTCTGACTTCATGACTCTGACACTGACTCTGACTTCATGACTCTGACTCTGACTCTGACTACATGACTCTGACTCTGACTCTGACTTCATGACTCTGACTCTGACTCTGACTTCATGACTCTGACTCTGACTCTGACTCTGAATTCGTGACTCTGACTCTGACTCTGACTCTGACTTCATGACTCTGACTCTGACTCTGACTTCATGACTCTGACCCTGACTCTGACTCTGACTTCATGACTCTGACTCTGACTCTGACTCTGACTCTGACTTCATGACTCTGACTCTGCCTCTGACTTCATGACTCCGACTCTGACTATGACTTTGTGACTTTAACTCTGACTCTGACACTGACTTCATGACTCTGACTCTGACTCTGACTTCATGACTCTGACTCTGATTCTGACTTCATGACTCCGACTCTGACTCTGACTTTATGACTAGGACTCTGACTCTGACTCTGACTCTGACTCTGACTCTGACCCTGACTCTGACTCTGACTCTGACTTCATGACTATGACTCTGACTCTGACTTCATGACTCTGACTCTGACTCTGACTCCGACTCTGACTTCATGACTCTGGATCTGACTTTGACTTTATGACTCTGACTCTGACTCTGACTTCATGACTCTGACCCTGACTCTGACTCTGACTTCATGACTCTGACTCTGACTCTGACTTCATGACTCTGACTCTGACTCTGACTTCATGACTCTGACTCTGACTCTGACTTCATGACTCTGACTCTGACTCTGACTCTGACTCTGACTTCATGACTCTGCCTCTGACTCTGACTTCATGACTCTGACCCTGACTCTGACCCTGACTTCATGACTCTGACTCTGACTCTGACTTCATGACTCTGACTCTGACTATGACTTCGTGACTCTGACTCTGACTCTGACTTTGACTTCATGACTCTGACTCTGACTCTGACTCTGACTTCATGACTCTGACTCTGACTCTGACTTCATGACTCTGACTGTGACTCTGACTTCATGACTCTGACTCTGACTCTGACTTCATGACTCTGACTCTGCCTCTGACTTCATGACTCTGACTCTGACTCTGACTTCATGACTCTGACTCTGACTCTGACTTCATGACTCTGACTCTGACTCTGACTCTGAATTCGTGACTCTGACTCTGACTCTGACTCTGACTTCATGACTCTGACTCTGACTCTGACTTCATGACTCTGACCCTGACTCTGACTCTGACTTCATGACTCTGACTCTGACTCTGACTTCATGACTCTGACTTTATGACTCTGACCCTGACTCTGACTTCATGACTCTGACTCGGACTCTGCCTTCATGACTCTGACTCTGACTCTGACTTCATGACTCTGACTCTGACTCTGACTCTGACTCTGACTTCATGACTCTGACTCTGACTCTGACTTCATGACTCTGACTCTGACTCTGACTTCATGACTCTGACTCTGACTCTGACTTCATGACTTGGACTCTGACTCTGACTCTGACTTCATGACTTGGACTCTGACTCCGACTCTGACTTCATGACTCTGACTCTGACTCTGACTTCATGACTCTGACTCTGACTCTGACTTCATGACTCTGACTCTGCCTCTGACTTCATGACTCTGACTCTGACTATGACTTCGTGTCTCTAACTCTGACTCTGACTCTGACTTCATGACTCTGACTCTGACTCTGACTTCATGACTCTGACTCTGACTCTGACTTCATGACTCTGACTCTGACTCTGACTTCATGACTCTGACTCTGACTCTGATTCTGAATTCGTGACTCTGACTCTGACTCTGACTCTGACTTCATGACTCTGACTCTGACTCTGACTTCATGACTCTGACTCTGACTCTGACTTCATGACTCTGACCCTGACTCTGACTCTGACTTCATGACTCTGACTCTGACTCTGACTTCATGACTCTGACTTTATGACTCTGACCCTGACTCTGACTTCATGACTCTGACTCGGACTCTGCCTTCATGACTCTGACTCTGACTCTGACTTCATGACTCTGACTCTGACTCTGACTCTGACTCTGACTTCATGACTCTGACTCTGACTCTGACTTCATGACTCTGACTCTGACTCTGACTTCATGACTCTGACTCTGACTCTGACTTCATGACTTGGACTCTGACTCTGACTCTGACTTCATGACTTGGACTCTGACTCCGACTCTGACTTCATGACTCTGACTCTGACTCTAACTTCATGACTCTGACTCTGACTCTGACTTCATGACTCTGACTCTGCCTCTGACTTCATGACTCTGACTCTGACTATGACTTCGGGACTCTAACTCTGACTCTGACTCTGACTTCATGACTCTGACTCTGACTCTGACTTCATGACTCTGACTCTGACTCTGACTTCATGACTCCGACTCTGACTCTGACTTCATGACTCTGACTCTGACTCTGACTTCATGACTCTGACTTCATGACTCTGACTCTGACTCTGACTTCATGACTCTGACTCTGACTCTGACTTCATGACTCTGACTCTGCCTCTGACTTCATGACTCTGACTCTGACTATGACTCTGACTCTGACTTCATGACTCTGACTCTGCCTCTGACTTCATGACTCTGACTCTGACTATGACTTTGTGACTCTAACTCTGACTCTGACTCTGACTTCATGACTCTGACTCTGACTCTGACTTCATGACTCTGACTCTGACTTTGACTTCATGACTCCGACTCTGACTCTGACTTCATGACTCTGACTCTGACTCTGACTTCATGACTCTGACTTCATGACTCTGACTCTGACTCTGACTTCATGACTCTGACTCTGACTCTGACTTCATGACTCTGACTCTGCCTCTGACTTCATGACTCTGACTCTGACTATGACTTCGTGACTCTGACTCTGCCTCTGACTTCATGACTCTGACTCTGACTATGACTTCGTGACTCTGACTCTGACTCTGACGTTGACTTCATTACTCTGACTCTGACTCTGACTCTGACTTCATGACTCTGACTCTGACTCTGACTTCATGACTCTGACTGTGACTCTGACTTCATGACTCTGACCCTGACTCTGACTTCACGAATCTGACTCTGACTCTGACTTCATGACTTTGACTCTGACTTCATGACTCTGACTTTGACTCTGACTCCATGACTCCGACTCTGACTCTGACTCTGACTCTGACTTCATGACTATGACTCTGACTTCATGACTCTGACTCCGACTCTGACTTCATGACTCTGACTTTATGACTCTGACCCTGACTCTGACTTCATGACTCTGACTCGGACTCTGCCTTCATGACTCTGACTCTGACTCTGACTTCATGACTTTGACTCTGACTTCATGACTCTGACTTTGACTCTGACTCCATGACTCCGACTCTGACTCTGACTCTGACTCTGACTTCATGACTCTGACTTTATGACTCTGACCCTGACTCTGACTTCATGACTCTGACTCGGACTCTGCCTTCATGACTCTGACTCTGACTCTGACTTCATGACTCTGACTCCGACTTCATGACTCTGACTCTGACTCTGACTTCATGACTCTGACTCTGACTCTGACTTCATGACTCTGACTCTGACTCTGACTTCATGACTCTGACTTCATGATTCTGACTCTGACTCTGACTTCATGACTCTGACTCTGACTCTGACTTCATGACTCTGACTCTGCCTCTGACTTCATGACTCTGACTCTGACTATGACTTCGTGACTCTGACTCTGACTCTGACTTTGACTTCATGACTCTGACTCTGACTCTGACTCTGACTTCATGACTCTGACTCTGACTCTGACTTCATGACTCTGACTGTGACTCTGACTTCATGACTCTGACCCTGACTCTGACTTCACGACTCTGACTCTGACTCTGACTTCATGACTTTGACTCTGACTTCATGACTCTGACTTTGACTCTGACTCCATGACTCCGACTCTGACTCTGACTCTGACTCTGACTTCATGACTATGACTCTGACTTCATGACTCTGACTCTGACTCTGACTTCATGACTCTGACTTTATGACTCTGACCCTGACTCTGACTTCATGACTCTGACTCGGACTCTGCCTTCATGACTCTGACTCTGACTCTGACTTCATGACTCTGACTCTGACTCTGACTTCATGACTCTGACTCTGACTCTGACTTCATGACTCTGACTCTGACTCTGACTTCATGACTCTGACTCTGACTCTGACTTCATGACTTGGACTCTGACTCTGACTCTGACTTTATGACTTGGACTCTGACTCCGACTCTGACTTCATGACTCTGACTCTGACTCTGACTTCATGACTCTGACTCTGACTCTGACTTCATGACTCTGACTCTGCCTCTGACTTCATGACTCTGACTCTGACTATGACTTCGTGACTCTAACTCTGACTCTGACTCTGACTTCATGACTCTGACTCTGACTCTGACTTCATGACTCTGACTCTGACTCTGACTTCATGACTCTGACTCTGACTCTGTCTTCATGACTCTGACTCTGACTCTGACTCTGAATTCGTGACTCTGACTCTGACTCTGACTCTGACTTCATGACTCTGACTCTGACTCTGACTTCATGACTCTGACCCTGACTCTGACTCAGACTTCATGACTCTGACTCTGACTCTGACTTCATGACCCTGACCCTGACTCTGACTCTGACTTCATGACTCTGACTCTGACTCTGCCTCTGACTTCATGACTCTGACTCTGACTATGACTTTGTGACTCTAACTCTGACTCTGACTCTGACTTCATGACTCTGACTCTGACTCTGACTGCATGACTCTGACTCTGACTCTGACTCCATGACTCCGACTCTGACTCTGACTTCATGACTTGGACTCTGACTCTGACTCTGACTTCATGACTCTGACTCTGACTCTGACTTCATGACTCCGACAGTGACTCTGACTTCATGACTCTGACCCTGACTCTGACTTCATGACTCTGACTCTGACTTTGACTTCATGACTTTGACTCTGACTTCATGACTCTGACTCTGACTCTGAGTTCATGACTCCGACTCTGACTCTGACTCTGACTTCATGACTCTGACTCTGACTCTGACTTCATGACTCTGACAGTGACTCTGACTTCATGCCTCTGACCCTGACTCTGACTTCATGACTCTGACTCTGACTCTGACTGTATGACTCTGTCTCTGACTCTGACTTCATGACTCTGACCCTGACTCTGACTTCATGACTCTGACTCGGACTCTGACTTCATGACTCTGACTCTGACTCTGACTTCATGACTCTGACACTGACTCTGACTTCATGACTCTGACTCTGACTCTGACTACATGACTCTGACTCTGACTCTGACTTCATGACTCTGACTCTGACTCTGACTTCATGACTCTGACTCTGACTCTGACTCTGAATTCGTGACTCTGACTCTGACTCTGACTCTGACTTCATGACTCTGACTCTGACTCTGACTTCATGACTCTGACCCTGACTCTGACTCTGACTTCATGACTCTGACTCTGACTCTGACTCTGACTCTGACTTCATGACTCTGACTCTGCCTCTGACTTCATGACTCCGACTCTGACTATGACTTTGTGACTTTAACTCTGACTCTGACACTGACTTCATGACTCTGACTCTGACTCTGACTTCATGACTCTGACTCTGATTCTGACATCATGACTCCGACTCTGACTCTGACTTTATGACTAGGACTCTGACTCTGACTCTGACTCTGACTCTGACTCTGACCCTGACTCTGACTCTGACTCTGACTTCATGACTATGACTCTGACTCTGACTTCATGACTCTGACTCTGACTCTGACTCCGACTCTGACTTCATGACTCTGGATCTGACTTTGACTTTATGACTCTGACTCTGACTCTGACTTCATGACTCTGACCCTGACTCTGACTCTGACTTCATGAGTCTGACTCTGACTCTGACTCTGACTCTGACTTCGTGACTCTGACTCTGACTCTGACTTCATGACTCTGACTCTGACTCTGACTTCATGACTCTGACTCTGACTCTGACTTCATGACCCTGACCCTGACTCTGACTCTGATTTCATGACTCTGACTCTGACTCTGCCTCTGACTTCATGACTCTGACTCTGACTATGACTTTGTGACTCTAACTCTGACTCTGACTCTGACTTCATGACTCTGACTCTGACTCTGACTGCATGACTCTGACTCTGACTCTGACTTCATGACTCCGACTCTGACTCTGACTTCATGACTTGGACTCTGACTCTGACTCTGTCTTCATGACTCTGACTCTGACTCTGACTTCATGACTCTGACAGTGACTCTGACTTCATGACTCTGACCCGGACTCTGACTTCATGACTCTGACTCTGACTTTGACTTCATGACTTTGACTCTGACTTCATGACTCTGACTCTGACTCTGAGTTCATGACTCCGACTCTGACTCTGACTTCAAGACTTGGACTCTGACTCTGACTCTGACTTCATGACTCTGACTCTGACTCTGACTTCATGACTCTGACAGTGACTCTGACTTCATGACTCTGACCCTGACTCTGACTTCATGACTCTGACTCTGACTCTGACTGTATGACTCTGTCTCTGACTCTGACTTCATGACTCTGACTTCATGACTCTGACCCTGACTCTGACTTCATGACTCTGACTCGGACTCTGACTTCATGACTCTGACTCTGACTCTGACTTCATGACTCTGACACTGACTCTGACTTCATGACTCTGACTCTGACTGTGACTCTGCCTCTGACTTCATGACTCTGACTCTGACTATGACTTCGTGACTCTTACTCTGACTCTGACTCTGACTTCATGACTCTGACTCTGACTCTGACTTCATGACTCTGACTCTGACTCTGACTTTATGACTCCGACTCTGACGCTGACTTTATGACTTGGACTCTGACTCTGACTGTGACTCTGACTCTGACTCTGACTCTGACTTCATGACTCTGACTCTGACTCTGACTTCATGACTCTGACTCTGACTCTCACCCTGACTTCATGACTATGACTCTGACTCTGACTTCATGACTCTGACGCTGACTCTGACTTCATGACTCTGACTCTGACTCTGACTTCATGACTCTGACTCTGACTCTGACTTTATGACTTGCACTCTGACTCTGACTCTGACTCTGACTCTGACTCTGACTCTGACTCTGACTTCATGACTCTGACTCTGACTCTGACTTCATGACGCTGACTCTGACTCTGACTTCATGACTCTGACTCTGACTCTGACTACATGACTCTGACTCTGACTCTGACTTCATGACTCTGACTCTGACTCTGACTTCATGACTCGGACTCTGACTCTGACTACATGACTCTGACTCTGACTCTGACTTCATGACTCTGACCCTGACTCTGACTCTGACTCCATGACTCTGACTCTGACTCTGACTCTGACTCTGACTTCATGACTCTGACTCTGCCTCTGACTTCATGACTCTGACTCTGACTCTGACTTCATGACTCCGACTCTGACTCTGACTTCATGACTTGGACTCTGACTCTGACTCTGACTCTGACTCTGACTCTGACTCTGACTTCATGACTATGACTCTGACTCTGACTTCATGACTCTGACTCTGACTCTGACGTCATGACTCTGACTCTGACTCTGACTTTATGACTCTGACTTTGACTCTCACTCTGACCTCATGACTATGACTCTGACTCTGACTTCATGACTCTTACTCTGACTCTGACTTCATGACTCTGACTCTGACTCTGACTTCATGACTCTGACTCTGACTCTCACCCTAACATCATGACTATGACTCTGACTCTGACTTCATGACTCTGACGCTGACTCTGACTTCATGACTCTGACTCTGACTCTGACTTCATGACTCTGACCCTGACTCTGACTCTGACTTCATGACTCTGACTCTGACTCTGACTCTGACTCTGACTTCATGACTCTGACTCTGCCTCCGACTTCATGACTCTGACTCTGACTATGACTTTGTGACACTAACTCTGACTCTGACTCTGACTTCATGACTCTGACTCTGACTCTGACTTCATGACTCTGACTCTGACTTTGACTTCATGACTCCGACTCTGACTCTGACTTCATGACTTGGACTCTGACTCTGACTCTGACTCTGACTCTGACTTCATGACTATGAATCTGACTCTGACTTCATGACTCTGACTCTGACTCTGACTTCATGACTCTGACTCTGACTCTGACTTCATGACTCTGACTCTGACTCTGACTCTGACTTCATGACTTGGACTCTGACTCTGACTCTGACTCTGACTCTGACTCTGACTCAGACTCTGACTCCATGACTCTGACTCTGACTCTGACTTCATGACTCTGACTCTGACTCTGACTTCATGACTCTGACTCTGACTCTGACTTCATGACTCTGACTCTGACTCTGACTTCATGACTCTGACTCTGACTCTGACTTCATGACTCTGACTCTGACTCTGACTCTGACTCTGACTTCATGACTCTGCCTCTGACTCTGACTTCATGACTCTGACCCTGACTCTGACCCTGACTTCATGACTCTGACTCTGACTCTGACTTCATGACTCTGACTCTGACTCTGACTTCATGACTCTGACTTCATGACTCTGACTCTGACTCTGACTTCATGACTCTGACTCTGACTCTGACTTCATGACTCTGACTCTGCCTCTGACTTCATGACTCTGACTCTGACTATGACTTCGTGACTCTGACTCTGACTCTGACTTTGACTTCATGACTCTGACTCTGACTCTGACTCTGACTTCATGACTCTGACTCTGACTCTGACTTCATGACTCTGACTGTGACTCTGACTTCATGACTCTGACTCTGACTCTGACTTCATGACTCTGACTCTGCCTCTGACTTCATGACTCTGACTCTGACTCTGACTCTGACTCTGACTTCATGACTCTGAGTCTGACTCTGACTCTGACTTCATGACTCTGACTCTGACTCTGACTTCATGACTCTGAATGTGACTCTGACTTCATGACTCTGACTCTGACTCTGACTTCATGACTCTGACTCTGACTCTGACTCTGACTTCATGACTCTGACTCTGACTCTGACTTCATGACTCTGACTGTGACTCTGACTTCATGACTCTGACTCTGACTCTGACTTCATGACTCTGACTCTGCCTCTGACTTCATGACTCTGACTCTGACTCTGACTTCATGACTCTGACTCTGACTCTGACTTCATGACTCTGACTCTGACTCTGACTCTGAATTCGTGACTCTGACTCTGACTCTGACTCTGACTTCATGACTCTGACTCTGACTCTGACTTCATGACTCTGACCCTGACTCTGACTCTGACTTCATGACTCTGACTCTGACTCTGACTTCATGACTCTGACTTTATGACTCTGACCCTGACTCTGACTTCATGACTCTGACTCGGACTCTGCCTTCATGACTCAGACTCTGACTCTGACTTCATGACTCTGACTCTGACTCTGACTCTGACTCTGACTTCATGACTCTGACTCTGACTCTGACTTCATGACTCTGACTCTGACTCTGACTTCAAGACTTGGACTCTGACTCTGACTCTGACTTCATGACTCTGACTCTGACTCTGACTTCATGACTCTGACAGTGACTCTGACTTCATGACTCTGACCCTGACTCTGACTTCATGACTCTGACTCTGACTCTGACTGTATGACTCTGTCTCTGACTCTGACTTCATGACTCTGACTTCATGACTCTGACCCTGACTCTGACTTCATGACTCTGACTCGGACTCTGACTTCATGACTCTGACTCTGACTCTGACTTCATGACTCTGACTCTGACTCTGACTTCATGACTCTGACTCTGACTGTGACTCTGCCTCTGACTTCATGACTCTGACTCTGACTATGACTTCGTGACTCTTACTCTGACTCTGACTCTGACTTCATGACTCTGACTCTGACTCTGACTTCATGACTCTGACTCTGACTCTGACTTTATGACTCCGACTCTGACGCTGACTTTATGACTTGGACTCTGACTCTGACTGTGACTCTGACTCTGACTCTGACTCTGACTTCATGACTCTGACTCTGACTCTCACCCTGACTTCATGACTATGACTCTGACTCTGACTTCATGAGTCTGACGCTGACTCTGACTTCATGACTCTGACTCTGACTCTGACTTCATGACTCTGACTCTGACTCTGACTTTATGACTTGCACTCTGACTCTGACTCTGACTCTGACTCTGACTCTGACTCTGACTCTGACTTCATGACTCTGACTCTGACTCTGACTTCATGACTCTGACTCTGACTCTGACTTCATGACTCTGACTCTGACTCTGACTACATGACTCTGACTCTGACTCTGACTTCATGACTCTGACTCTGACTCTGACTTCATGACTCGGACTCTGACTCTGACTACATGACTCTGACTCTGACTCTGACTTCATGACTCTGACCCTGACTCTGACTCTGACTCCATGACTCTGACTCTGACTCTGACTCTGACTCTGACTTCATGACTCTGACTCTGCCTCTGACTTCATGACTCTGACTCTGACTCTGACTTCATGACTCCGACTCTGACTCTGACTTCATGACTTGGACTCTGACTCTGACTCTGACTCTGACTCTGACTCTGACTCTGACTTCATGACTATGACTCTGACTCTGACTTCATGACTCTGACTCTGACTCTAACGTCATGACTCTGACTCTGACTCTGACTTTATGACTCTGACTTTGACTCTCACTCTGACCTCATGACTATGACTCTGACTCTGACTTCATGACTCTTACTCTGACTCTGACTTCATGACTCTGACTCTGACTCTGACTTCATGACTCTGACTCTGACTCTCACCCTAACATCATGACTATGACTCTGACTCTGACTTCATGACTCTGACGCTGACTCTGACTTCATGACTCTGACTCTGACTCTGACTTCATGACTCTGACCCTGACTCTGACTCTGACTTCATGACTCTGACTCTGACTCTGACTCTGACTCTGACTTCATGACTCTGACTCTGCCTCCGACTTCATGACTCTGACTCTGACTATGACTTTGTGACACTAACTCTGACTCTGACTCTGACTTCATGACTCTGACTCTGACTCTGACTTCATGACTCTGACTCTGACTTTGACTTCATGACTCCGACTCTGACTCTGACTTCATGACTTGGACTCTGACTCTGACTCTGACTCTGACTCTGACTTCATGACTATGAATCTGACTCTGACTTCATGACTCTGACTCTGACTCTGACTTCATGACTCTGACTCTGACTCTGACTTCATGACTCTGACTCTGACTCTGACTCTGACTTCATGACTTGGACTCTGACTCTGACTCTGACTCTGACTCTGACTCTGACTCAGACTCTGACTCCATGACTCTGACTCTGACTCTGACTTCATGACTCTGACTCTGACTCTGACTTCATGACTCTGACTCTGACTCTGACTTCATGACTCTGACTCTGACTCTGACTTCATGACTCTGACTCTGACTCTGACTTCATGACTCTGACTCTGACTCTGACTTCATGACTCTGACTTCATGACTCTGACTCTGACTCTGACTTCATGACTCTGACTCTGACTCTGACTTCATGACTCTGACTCTGCCTCTGACTTCATGACTCTGACTCTGACTATGACTTCGTGACTCTGACTCTGACTCTGACTTTGACTTCATGACTCTGACTCTGACTCTGACTCTGACTTCATGACTCTGACTCTGACTCTGACTTCATGACTCTGACTGTGACTCTGACTTCATGACTCTGACTCTGACTCTGACTTCATGACTCTGACTCTGCCTCTGACTTCATGACTCTGACTCTGACTCTGACTTCATGACTCTGACTCTGACTCTGACTTCATGACTCTGACTCTGACTCTGACTCTGACTTCATGACTCTGACTCTGACTCTGACTCTGACTTCATGACTCTGACTCTGACTCTGACTTCATGACTCTGACTGTGACTCTGACTTCATGACTCTGACTCTGACTCTGACTTCATGACTCTGACTCTGCCTCTGACTTCATGACTCTGACTCTGACTCTGACTTCATGACTCTGACTCTGACTCTGACTTCATGACTCTGACTCTGACTCTGACTCTGAATTCGTGACTCTGACTCTGACTCTGACTCTGACTTCATGACTCTGACTCTGACTCTGACTTCATGACTCTGACCCTGACTTTGACTCTGACTTCATGACTCTGACTCTGACTCTGACTTCATGACTCTGACTTTATGACTCTGACCCTGACTCTGACTTCATGACTCTGACTCGGACTCTGCCTTCATGACTCTGACTCTGACTCTGACTTCATGACTCTGACTCTGACTCTGACTCTGACTCTGACTTCATGACTCTGACTCTGACTCTGACTTCATGACTCTGACTCTGACTCTGACTTCATGACTCTGACTCTGACTCTGACTTCATGACTTGGACTCTGACTCTGACTCTGACTTCATGACTTGGACTCCGACTCCGACTCTGACTTCATGACTCTGACTCTGACTCTGACTTCATGACTCTGACTCTGACTCTGACTTCATGACTCTGACTCTGACTCTGACTTCATGCCTCTGACTCTGACTCTGACTTCATGACTCTGACTCTGACTCTGACTCTGACTTCATGACTCTGACTCTGACTCTGACTTCATGACTCTGACTGTGACTCTGAATTCATGACTCTGACTCTGACTCTGACTTCATGACTCTGACTCTGCCTCTGACTTCATGACTCTGACTCTGACTCTGACTTCATGACTCTGACTCTGACTCTGACTTCATGACTCCGACTCTGACTCTGACTCTGAATTCGTGACTCTGACTCTGACTCTGACTCTGACTTCATGACTCTGACTCTGACTCTGACTTCATGACTCTGACCCTGACTCTGACTCTGACTTCATGACTCTGACTCTGACTCTGACTTCATGACTCTGACGGTGACTCTGACTTCATGACTCTGACTCTGACTCTGACTTCATGACTCTGACTCTGCCTCTGACTTCATGACTCTGACTCTGACTCTGACCTCATGACTCTGACTCTGACTCTGACTTCATGACTCTGACTCTGACTCTGACTCTGACTTCATGACTCTGACTCTGACTCTGACTTCATGACTATGACTGTGACTCTGACTTCATGACTCTGACTCTGACTCTGACTTCATGACTCTGACTCTGCCTCTGACTTCATGACTCTGACTCTTACTCTGACTTCATGACTCTGACTCTGACTCTGACTTCATGACTCTGACTCTGACTCTGACTCTGAATTCGTGACTCTGACTCTGACTCTGACACTGACTTCATGACTCTGACTCTGACTCTGACTTCATGACTCTGACTCTGACTCTGACTTCATGACTCTGACTCTGACTCTGACTCCATGACTTGGACTCTGACTCTGACTCTGACTTCATGACTTGGACTCTGACTCCGACTCTGACTTCATGACTCTGACTCTGACTCTGACTTCATGACTCTGACTCTGACTCTGACTTCATGACTCTGACCCTGACTCTGACTCTGACTTCATGACTCTGACTCTGACTCTGACTCTGACTCTGACTTCATGACTCTGACTCTGCCTCTGACTTCATGACTCTGACTCTGACTATGACTTTGTGACTCTGACTCTGACTCTGACTCTGACTTCATGACTCTGACTCTGCCTCTGACTTCATGACTCTGACTCTGACTATGACTTCGTGACTCTGACTCTGACTCTGACTTTGACTTCATGACTCTGACTCTGACTCTGACTCTGATTTCATGACTCTGACTCTGACTCTGACTTCATGACTCTGACTCTGACTCTGACTTCATGACTCTGACTGTGACTCTGACTTCATGACTCTGACCCTGACTCTGACTTCACGAATCTGACTCTGACTCTGACTTCATGACTTTGACTCTGACTTCATGACTCTGACTTTGACTCTGACTCCATGACTCCGACTCTGACTCTGACTGTGACTCTGACTTCATGACTTGGACTCTGACTCTGACTCTGACTTCATGACTTGGACTCTGACTCCGACTCTGACTTCATGACCCTGACTCTGACTCTGACTTCATGACTCTGACTCTGACTCTGACTTCATGACTCTGACTCTGCCTCTGACTTCATGACTCTGACTCTGACTATGACTTCGTGACTCTAACTCTGACTCTGACTTTGACTTCATGACTCTGACTCTGACTCTGACTTCATGACTCTGACTCTGACTCTGACTTCATGACTCTGACTCTGACTCTGACTTCATGACTCTGACTCTGACTATGACTCTGAATTCGTGACTCTGACTCTGACTCTGACTCTGACTTCATGACTCTGACTCTGACTCTGACTTCATGACTCTGACCCTGACTCTGACTCTGACTTCATGACTCTGACTCTGACTCTGACTCTGACTCTGACTTCATGACTCTGACTCTGCCTCTGACTTCATGACTCTGACTCTGACTATGACTTTGTGACTCTAACTCTGACTCTGACACTGACTTCATGACTCTGACTCTGACTCTGACTTCATGACTCTGACTCTGACTTTGACTTCATGACTTCGACTCTGACTCTGACTTCATGACTTGGACTCTGACTCTAAAACTGACTCTGACTCTGACTCTGACTCTGACTCTGACTTCATGACTATGACTCTGACTCTGACTTCATGACTCTGACTCTGACTCTGACTCTGACTCTGACTTCATGACTCTGACTCTGACTCTGACTCTGACTTCATGAGTTTGACTCTGACTCTGACTCTGACTTCATGAGTTTGACTCTGACTCTGACTTAATGACTCTGACTCTGACTCTGACTCTGACTTCATGACTTTGACTCTGACTCTGACTTCATGACTCTGACTCTGACTCTGACTTCATGACTCTGACTCTGACTCTGACTTCATGACTTTGACTCTGACTCTGACTTAATGACTCTGACTCTGACTCTGACTCTGACTTCATGACTTTGACTCTGACTCTGACTTCATGACTCTGACTCTGGCTCTGACTTCATGACTCTGACTCTGACTCTGACTTCATGACTCTGACTCTGACTCTGACTTTGACTCTGACTTCATGACTCTGACTCTGACTCTGACTTCATGACTCTTACTCTGACTACCACTCTGACTTCATGACTATGACTCTGACTCTGACTTCATGACTCTGACTCTGACTCTGACTTCATGACTCTGACTCTGACTCTGACTTCATGACTCTGACTCTGACTCTGACTTCATGACTCTGACTCTGACTCTGACTTCATGACTCTGACTCTGACTCTGACTTCATGACTCTGACTTCATGACTCTGACTCTGACTCTGACTTCATGACTCTGACTCTGACTCTGACTTCATGACTCTGACTCTGCCTCTGACTTCATGACTCTGACTCTGACTATGACTTCGTGACTCTGACTCTGACTCTGACTTTGACTTCATGACTCTGACTCTGACTCTGACTCTGACTTCATGACTCTGACTCTGACTCTGACTTCATGACTCTGACTGTGACTCTGACTTCATGACTCGGACTCTGACTCTGACTTCATGACTCTGACTCTGCCTCTGACTTCATGACTCTGACTCTGACTCTGACTTCATGACTCTGACTCTGACTCTGACTTCATGACTCTGACTCTGACTCTGACTCTGACTTCATGACTCTGACTCTGACTCTGACTCTGACTTCATGACTCTGACTCTGACTCTGACTTCATGACTCTGACTGTGACTCTGACTTCATGACTCTGACTCTGACTCTGACTTCATGACTCTGACTCTGCCTCTGACTTCATGACTCTGACTCTGACTCTGACTTCATGACTCTGACTCTGACTCTGACTTCATGACTCTGACTCTGACTCTGACTCTGAATTCGTGACTCTGACTCTGAATCTGACTCTGACTTCATGACTCTGACTCTGACTCTGACTTCATGACTCTGACCCTGACTCTGACTCTGACTTCATGACTCTGACTCTGACTCTGACTTCATGACTCTGACTTTATGACTCTGACCCTGACTCTGACTTCATGACTCTGACTCGGACTCTGCCTTCATGACTCTGACTCTGACTCTGACTTCATGACTCTGACTCTGACTCTGACTCTGACTCTGACTTCATGACTCTGACTCTGACTCTGACTTCATGACTCTGACTCTGACTCTGACTTCATGACTCTGACTCTGACTCTGACTTCATGACTTGGACTCTGACTCTGACTCTGACTTCATGACTTGGACTCTGACTCTGACTCTGACTTCATGACTTGGACTCTGACTCCGACTCTGACTTCATGACTCTGACTCTGACTCTGACTTCATGACTCTGACTCTGACTCTGACTTCATGACTCTGACTCTGCCTCTGACTTCATGACTCTGACTCTGACTATGACTTCGTGACTCTAACTCTGACTCTGACTCTGACTTCATGACTCTGACTCTGACTCTGACTTCATGACTCTGACTCTGACTCTGACTTCATGACTCTGACTCTGACTCTGACTTCATGACTCTGACTCTGACTCTGACTCTAAATTCGTGACTCTGACTCTGACTCTGACTCTGACTTCATGACTCTGACTCTGACTCTGACTTCATGACTCTGACCCTGACTCTGACTCTGACTTCATGACTCTGACTCTGACTCTGACTCTGACTCTGACTTCATGACTCTGACTCTGCCTCTGACTTCATGACTCTGACTCTGACTATGACTTTGTGACTCTGACTCTGACTCTGACTCTGACTCTGACTTCATGACTCTGACTCTGACTCTGACTTCATGACTCTGACTCTGACTTTGACTTCATGACTCCGACTCTGACTCTGACTTCATGACTCTGACTCTGGCTCTGACTTCATGACTCTGACTTCATGACTCTGACTCTGACTCTGACTTCATGACTCTGACTCTGACTCTGACTTCATGACTCTGACTCTGCCTCTGACTTCATGACTCTGACTCTGACTATGACTTCGTGACTCTGACTCTGACTCTGACTTTGACTTCATGACTCTGACTCTGACTCTGACTCTGATTTCATGACTCTGACTCTGACTCTGACTTCATGACTCTGACTCTGACTCTGACTTCATGACTCTGACTGTGACTCTGACTTCATGACTCTGACCCTGACTCTGACTTCACGAATCTGACTCTGACTCTGACTTCATGACTTTGACTCTGACTTCATGACTCTGACTTTGACTCTGACTCCATGACTCCGACTCTGACTCTGACTCTGACTCTGACTTCATGACTATGACTCTGACTTCATGACTCTGACTCTGACTCTGACTTCATGACTCTGGCTTTATGACTCTGACCCTGACTCTGACTTTATGACTCTGACTCGGACTCTGCCTTCATGACTCTGACTCTGACTCTGACTTCATGACTCTGACTCTGACTCTGACTTCATGACTCTGACTCTGACTCTGACTTCATGACTCTGACTGTGACTCTGACTTCATGACTTGGACTCTGACTCTGACTCTGACTTCATGACTTGGACTCTGACTCCGACTCTGACTTCATGACCCTGACTCTGACTCTGACTTCATGACTCTGACTCTGACTCTGACTTCATGACTCTGACTCTGCCTCTGACTTCATGACTCTGACTCTGACTATGACTTCGTGACTCTAACTCTGACTCTGACTCTGACTTCATGACTCTGACTCTGACTCTGACTTCATGACTCTGACTCTGACTCTGACTTCATGACTCTGACTCTGACTCTGACTTCATGACTCTGACTCTGACTATGACTCTGAATTCGTGACTCTGACTCTGACTCTGACTCTGACTTCATGACTCTGACTCTGACTCTGACTTCATGACTCTGACCCTGACTCTGACTCTGACTTCATGACTCTGACTCTGACTCTGACTCTGACTCTGACTTCATGACTCTGACTCTGCCTCTGACTTCATGACTCTGACTCTGACTATGACTTTGTGACTCTAACTCTGACTCTGACACTGACTTCATGACTCTGACTCTGACTCTGACTTCATGACTCTGACTCTGACTTTGACTTCATGACTCCGACTCTGACTCTGACTTCATGACTTGGACTCTGACTCTAAAACTGACTCTGACTCTGACTCTGACTCTGACTCTGACTTCATGACTATGACTCTGACTCTGACTTCATGACTCTGACTCTGACTCTGACTCTGACTCTGACTTCATGACTCTGACTCTGACTCTGACTTCATGAGTTTGACTCTGACTCTGACTCTGACTTCATGAGTTTGACTCTGACTCTGACTTAATGACTCTGACTCTGACTCTGACTCTGACTTCATGACTTTGACTCTGACTCTGACTTCATGACTCTGACTCTGACTCTGACTTCATGACTCTGACTCTGACTCTGACTTCATGACTTTGACTCTGACTCTGACTTAATGACTCTGACTCTGACTCTGACTCTGACTTCATGACTTTGACTCTGACTCTGACTTCATGACTCTGACTCTGGCTCTGACTTCATGACTCTGACTCTGACTCTGACTTCATGACTCTGACTCTGACTCTGACTTTGACTCTGACTTCATGACTCTGACTCTGACTCTGACTTCATGACTCTTACTCTGACTACCACTCTGACTTCATGACTATGACTCTGACTCTGACTTCATGACTCTGACTCTGACTATGACTTCATGACTTTGACTCTGACTCTGACTTCATGACTCTGACTCTGACTCTGACTTCATGACTTGGACTCTGACTCCGACTCTGATTCTGACTCTGACTCTGACTCAGACTCTGACTTCATGACTCTGACTCTGACTCTGACTTCATGACTCTGTTTCTGACTCTGACTTCATGACTCTGACTCTGACTCTGACTTCATGACTCTGACTCTGACTCTGACTCTGACTCTGACTTCATGACTCTGACTCTGACTCTGACTTCATGACTCTGACTCTGACTCTGACTTCATGACTCTGACTCTGACTCTGACTTCATGACTTGGACTCTGTCTCTGACTCTGACTTCATGACTTGAACTCTGACTCCGACTCTGACTTCATGACTCTGACTCTGACTCTGACTTCATGACTCTGACTCTGACTCTGACTTCATGACTCTGACTCTGCCTCTGACTTCATGACTCTGACTCTGACTATGACTTCGTGACTCTAACTCTGACTCTGACTCTGACTTCATGACTCTGACTCTGACTCTGACTTCATGACTCTGACTCTGACTCTGACTTCATGACTCTGACTCTGACTCTGACTCTGAATTCGTGACTCTGACTCTGACTCTGACTCTGACTTCATGACTCTGACTCTGACTCTGACTTCATGACTCTGACCCTGACTCTGACTCTGACTTCATGACTCTGACTCTGACTCTGACTTCATGACTCTGACTCTGCCTCTGACTTCATGACTCTGACTCTGACTATGACTTTGTGACTCTAACTCTGACTCTGACTCTGACTTCATGACTCTGACTCTGACTCTGACTTCATGACTCTGACTCTGACTCTGACTTCATGACTCTGACTCTGCCTCTGACTTCATGACTCTGACTCTGACTATGACTTCGTGACTCTGACTCTGACTCTGACTTTGACGTCATGACTCTGACTCTGACTCTGACTCTGACTTCATGACTCTGACTCTGACTCTGACTTCATGACTCTGACTGTGACTCTGACTTCATGACTCTGACCCTGACTCTGACTTCACGAATCTGACTCTGACTCTGACTTCATGACTTTGACTCTGACTTCATGACTCTGACTTTGACTCTGACTCCATGACTCCGACTCTGACTCTGACTCTGACTCTGACTTCATGACTATGACTCTGACTTCATGACTCTGACTCTGACTCTGACTTCATGACTCTGACTTTATGACTCTGACCCTGACTCTGACTTTATGACTCTGACTCGGACTCTGCCTTCATGACTCTGACTCTGACTCTGACTTCATGACTCTGACTCTGACTCTGACTCTGACTCTGACTTCATGACTCTGACTCTGACTCTGACTTCATGACTCTGACTCTGACTCTGACTTCATGACTCTGACTGTGACTCTGACTTCATGACTTGGACTCTGACTTTGACTCTGACTTCATGACTTGGACTCTGACTCCGACTCTGACTTCATGACCCTGACTCTGACTCTGACTTCATGACTCTGACTCTGACTCTGACTTCATGACTCTGACTCTGCCTCTGACTTCATGACTCTGACTCTGACTATGACTTCGTGACTCTAACTCTGACTCTGACTCTGACTTCATGACTCTGACTCTGACTCTGACTTCATGACTCTGACTCTGACTCTGACTTCATGACTCTGACTCTGACTCTGACTTCATGACTCTGACTCTGACTATGACTCTGAATTCGTGACTCTGACTCTGACTCTGACTCTGACTTCATGACTCTGACTCTGACTTCATGACTCTGACCCTGACTCTGACTCTGACTTCATGACTCTGACTCTGACTCTGACTTCATGACTTTGACTCTGACTCTGACTTAATGACTCTGACTCTGACTCTGACTCTGACTTCATGACTTTGACTCTGACTCTGACTTCATGACTCTGACTCTGGCTCTGACTTCATGACTCTGACTCTGACTCTGACTCTGACTTCATGACTTGGACTCTGACTCCGACTCTAACTTCATGACTCTGACTCTGACTCTGACTTCATGACTCTGACTCTGACTCTGACTTCATGACTCTGACTCTGCCTCTGACTTCATGACTCTGACTCTGACTATGACTTCGTGACTCTAACTCTGACTCTGACTCTGACTTCATGACTCTGACTCTGACTCTGACTTCATGACTCTGACTCTGACTCTGACTTCATGACTCTGACTCTGACTCTGACTCTGAATTCGTGACTCTGACTCTGACTCTGACTCTGACTTCATGACTCTGACTCTGACTCTGACTTCATGACTCTGACTCTGACTCTGACTCTGAATTCGTGACTCTGACTCTGACTCTGACTCTGACTTCATGACTCTGACTCTGACTCTGAGTTCATGACTCTGACCCTGACTCTGACTCTGACTTCATGACTCTGACTCTGACTCTGACTTCATGACTCTGACTTTATGACTCTGACCCTGACTCTGACTTCATGACTCTGACTCGGACTCTGCCTCCATGACTCTGACTCTGACTCTGACTTCATGACTCTGACTCTGACTCTGACTCTGACTCTGACTTCATGACTCTGACTCTGACTCTGACTTCATGACTCTGACTCTGACTCTGACTTCATGACTCTGACTCTGACTCTGACTTCATGACTTGGACTCTGACTCTGACTCTGACTTCATGACTTGGACTCTGACTCCGACTCTGACTTCATGACTCTGACTCTGACTCTGACTTCATGACTCTGACTCTGACTCTGACTTCATGACTCTGACTCTGCCTCTGACTTCATGACTCTGACTCTGACTATGACTTCGTGACTCTAACTCTGACTCTGACTCTGACTTCATGACTCTGACTCTGACTCTGACTTCATGACTCTGACTCTGACTCTGACTTCATGACTCTGACTCTGACTCTGACTTCATGACTCTGACTCTGACTCTGACTCTAAATTCGTGACTCTGACTCTGACTCTGACTCTGACTTCATGACTCTGACTCTGACTCTGACTTCATGACTCTGACCCTGACTCTGACTCTGACTTCATGACTCTGACTCTGACTCTGACTCTGACTCTGACTTCATGACTCTGACTCTGCCTCTGACTTCATGACTCTGACTCTGACTATGACTTTGTGACTCTGACTCTGACTCTGACTCTGACTCTGACTTCATGACTCTGACTCTGACTCTGACTTCATGACTCTGACTCTGACTTTGACTTCATGACTCCGACTCTGACTCTGACTTCATGACTCTGACTCTGGCTCTGACTTCATGACTCTGACTTCATGACTCTGACTCTGACTCTGACTTCATGACTCTGACTCTGACTCTGACTTCATGACTCTGACTCTGCCTCTGACTTCATGACTCTGACTCTGACTATGACTTCGTGACTCTGACTCTGACTCTGACTTTGACTTCATGACTCTGACTCTGACTCTGACTCTGATTTCATGACTCTGACTCTGACTCTGACTTCATGACTCTGACTCTGACTCTGACTTCATGACTCTGACTGTGACTCTGACTTCATGACTCTGACCCTGACTCTGACTTCACGAATCTGACTCTGACTCTGACTTCATGACTTTGACTCTGACTTCATGACTCTGACTTTGACTCTGACTCCATGACTCCGACTCTGACTCTGACTCTGACTCTGACTTCATGACTATGACTCTGACTTCATGACTCTGACTCTGACTCTGACTTCATGACTCTGACTTTATGACTCTGACCCTGACTCTGACTTTATGACTCTGACTCGGACTCTGCCTTCATGACTCTGACTCTGACTCTGACTTCATGACTCTGACTCTGACTCTGACTTCATGACTCTGACTCTGACTCTGACTTCATGACTCTGACTGTGACTCTGACTTCATGACTTGGACTCTGACTCTGACTCTGACTTCATGACTTGGACTCTGACTCCGACTCTGACTTCATGACCCTGACTCTGACTCTGACTTCATGACTCTGACTCTGACTCTGACTTCATGACTCTGACTCTGCCTCTGACTTCATGACTCTGACTCTGACTATGACTTCGTGACTCTAACTCTGACTCTGACTCTGACTTCATGACTCTGACTCTGACTCTGACTTCATGACTCTGACTCTGACTCTGACTTCATGACTCTGACTCTGACTCTGACTTCATGACTCTGACTCTGACTATGACTCTGAATTCGTGACTCTGACTCTGACTCTGACTCTGACTTCATGACTCTGACCCTGACTCTGACTCTGACTTCATGACTCTGACTCTGACTCTGACTCTGACTCTGACTTCATGACTCTGACTCTGCCTCTGACTTCATGACTCTGACTCTGACTATGACTTTGTGACTCTAACTCTGACTCTGACACTGACTTCATGACTCTGACTCTGACTCTGACTTCATGACTCTGACTCTGACTTTGACTTCATGACTCCGACTCTGACTCTGACTTCATGACTTGGACTCTGACTCTAAAACTGACTCTGACTCTGACTCTGACTCTGACTCTGACTTCATGACTATGACTCTGACTCTGACTTCATGACTCTGACTCTGACTCTGACTCTGACTCTGACTTCATGACTCTGACTCTGACTCTGACTTCATGAGTTTGACTCTGACTCTGACTCTGACTTCATGAGTTTGACTCTGACTCTGACTTAATGACTCTGACTCTGACTCTGACTCTGACTTCATGACTTTGACTCTGACTCTGACTTCATGACTCTGACTCTGACTCTGACTTCATGACTCTGACTCTGACTCTGACTTCATGACTTTGACTCTGACTCTGACTTAATGACTCTGACTCTGACTCTGACTCTGACTTCATGACTTTGACTCTGACTCTGACTTCATGACTCTGACTCTGGCTCTGACTTCATGACTCTGACTCTGACTCTGACTTCATGACTCTGACTCTGACTCTGACTTTGACTCTGACTTCATGACTCTGACTCTGACTCTGACTTCATGACTCTTACTCTGACTACCACTCTGACTTCATGACTATGACTCTGACTCTGACTTCATGACTCTGACTCTGACTATGACTTCATGACTTTGACTCTGACTCTGACTTCATGACTCTGACTCTGACTCTGACTTCATGACTTGGACTCTGACTCCGACTCTGATTCTGACTCTGACTCTGACTCAGACTCTGACTTCATGACTCTGACTCTGACTCTGACTTCATGACTCTGTTTCTGACTCTGACTTCATGACTCTGACTCTGACTCTGACTTCATGACTCTGACTCTGACTCTGACTCTGACTCTGACTTCATGACTCTGACTCTGACTCTGACTTCATGACTCTGACTCTGACTCTGACTTCATGACTCTGACTCTGACTCTGACTTCATGACTTGGACTCTGACTCTGACTCTGACTTCATGACTTGAACTCTGACTCCGACTCTGACTTCATGACTCTGACTCTGACTCTGACTTCATGACTCTGACTCTGACTCTGACTTCATGACTCTGACTCTGCCTCTGACTTCATGACTCTGACTCTGACTATGACTTCGTGACTCTAACTCTGACTCTGACTCTGACTTCATGACTCTGACTCTGACTCTGACTTCATGACTCTGACTCTGACTCTGACTTCATGACTCTGACTCTGACTCTGACTCTGAATTCGTGACTCTGACTCTGACTCTGACTCTGACTTCATGACTCTGACTCTGACTCTGACTTCATGACTCTGACCCTGACTCTGACTCTGACTTCATGACTCTGACTCTGACTCTGACTTCATGACTCTGACTCTGCCTCTGACTTCATGACTCTGACTCTGACTATGACTTTGTGACTCTAACTCTGACTCTGACTCTGACTTCATGACTCTGACTCTGACTCTGACTTCATGACTCTGACTCTGACTCTGACTTCATGACTCTGACTCTGCCTCTGACTTCATGACTCTGACTCTGACTATGACTTCGTGACTCTGACTCTGACTCTGACTTTGACGTCATGACTCTGACTCTGACTCTGACTCTGACTTCATGACTCTGACTCTGACTCTGACTTCATGACTCTGACTGTGACTCTGACTTCATGACTCTGACCCTGACTCTGACTTCACGAATCTGACTCTGACTCTGACTTCATGACTTTGACTCTGACTTCATGACTCTGACTTTGACTCTGACTCCATGACTCCGACTCTGACTCTGACTCTGACTCTGACTTCATGACTATGACTCTGACTTCATGACTCTGACTCTGACTCTGACTTCATGACTCTGACTTTATGACTCTGACCCTGACTCTGACTTTATGACTCTGACTCGGACTCTGCCTTCATGACTCTGACTCTGACTCTGACTTCATGACTCTGACTCTGACTCTGACTCTGACTCTGACTTCATGACTCTGACTCTGACTCTGACTTCATGACTCTGACTCTGACTCTGACTTCATGACTCTGACTGTGACTCTGACTTCATGACTTGGACTCTGACTTTGACTCTGACTTCATGACTTGGGCTCTGACTCCGACTCTGACTTCATGACCCTGACTCTGACTCTGACTTCATGACTCTGACTCTGACTCTGACTTCATGACTCTGACTCTGCCTCTGACTTCATGACTCTGACTCTGACTATGACTTCGTGACTCTAACTCTGACTCTGACTCTGACTTCATGACTCTGACTCTGACTCTGACTTCATGACTCTGACTCTGACTCTGACTTCATGACTCTGACTCTGACTCTGACTTCATGACTCTGACTCTGACTATGACTCTGAATTCGTGACTCTGACTCTGACTCTGACTCTGACTTCATGACTCTGACTCTGACTTCATGACTCTGACCCTGACTCCGACTCTGACTTCATGACTCTGACTCTGACTCTGACTCTGACTCTGACTTCATGACTCTGACTCTGCCTCTGACTTCATGACTCTGACTCTGACTATGACTTTGTGACTCTAACTCTGACTCTGACTCTGACTTCATGACTCTGACTCTGACTCTGACTTCATGACTCTGACTCTGACTTTGACTTCATGACTCCGACTCTGACTCTGACTTCATGACTTGGACTCTGACTCTAAAACTGACTCTGACCCTGACTCTGACTCTGACTCTGACTTCATGACTATGACTCTGACTCTGACTTCATGACTCTGACTCTGACTCTGACTCTGACTCTGACTTCATGACTCTGACTCTGAATCTGACTTCATGAGTTTGACTCTGACTCTGACTATGACTTCATGAGTTTGACTCTGACTCTGACTTAATGACTCTGACTCTGACTCTGACTCTGACTTCATGACTTTGACTCTGACTCTGACTTCATGACTCTGACTCTGACTCTGACGTCATGACTCTGACTCTGACTCTGACTTCATGACTTTGACTCTGACTCTGACTTAATGACTCTGACTCTGACTCTGACTCTGACTTCATGACTTTGACTCTGACTCTGACTTCATGACTCTGACTCTGGCTCTGACTTCATGACTCTGACTCTGACTCTGACTTCATGACTCTGACTCTGACTCTGACTCTGACTCTGACTTCATGACTCTTACTCTGACTACCACTCTGACTTTATGACTATGACTCTGACTCTGACTTCATGACTCTGACTCTGACTATGACTTCATGACTTTGACTCTGACTCTGACTTCATGACTCTGACTCTGACTCTGACTTCATGACTTGGACTCTGACTCCGACTCTAATTCTGACTCTGACTCTGACTCAGACTCTGACTTCATGACTCTGACTCTGACTCTGACTTCATGACTCTGACTCTGACTCTGACTTCATGACTCTGACTCTGACTCTGACTTCATGACTCTGACTCTGACTCTGACTTCATGACTCTGACTCTGACTCTGACTTCATGACTCTGACTCTGACTCTGACTTCATGACTCTGATTCTGACTCTGACGCTGAATTCATGACTCTGACTCTGACTCTGACTCTGACTTCATGACTCTGACTCCGACTCTGACTCCATGACTCTGACTCTGACTCTGACTTCATGACTCCGACTCTGACGCTGACTTCATGACTTGGACTCTGACTCTGACTGTGACTCTGACTCTGACTCTGACTCTGACTCTGACTTCATGACTCTGACTCTGACTCTGACTTCATGACTCTGACTCTGACTCTGACTTCATGACTCCGACTCTGACGCTGACTTCATGACTTGGACTCTGACTCTGACTGTGACTCTGACTCTGACTCTGACTCTGACTCTGACTTCATGACTCTGACTCTGACTCTGACTTCATGACTCTGACTCTGACTTTGACTTCATGACTCTGACTCTGACTTTGACTTCATGACTCTGACTCTGACTCTGACTCTGACTTCATGACTCTGACTGTGACTCTGACTTCATGACTCTCACCCTGACTCTGACTTCACGAATCTGACTCTGACTCTGACTTCATGACTTTGACTCTGACTTCATGACTCTGACTTTGACTCTGACTCCATGACTCCGACTCTGACTCTGACTCTGACTCTGACTTCATGACTATGACTCTGACTTCATGACTCTGACTCTGACTCTGACTTAATGACTCTGACTTTATGACTCTGACCCTGACTCTGACTTTATGACTCTGACTCGGACTCTGCCTTCATGACTCTGACTCTGACTCTGACTTCATGACTCTGACTCTGACTCTGACTCTGACTCTGACTTCATGACTATGACTCTGACTCTGACTTCATGACTCTGACTGTGACTCTGACTTCATGACTTGGACTCTGACTCTGACTCTGACTTCATGACTTGGACTCTGACTCCGACTCTGACTTCATGACCCTGACTCTGACTCTGACTTCATGACTCTGACTCTGACTCTGACTTCATGACTCTGACTCTGCCTCTGACTTCATGACTCTGACTCTGACTCTGACTTCGTGACTCTAACTCTGACTCTGACTCTGACTTCATGACTCTGACTCTGACTCTGACTTCATGACTCTGACTCTGACTCTGACTTCATGACTCTGACTCTGACTCTGACTTCATGACTCTGACTCTGACTCTGACTTCATGACTCTGACTCTGACTATGACTCTGAATTCGTGACTCTGACTCTGACTCTGACTCTGACTTCATGACTCTGACTCTGACTCTGACTTCATGACTCTGACCCTGACTCTGACTCTGACTTCATGACTCTGACTCTGACTCTGACTCTGACTCTGACTTCATGACTCTGACTCTGCCTCTGACTTCATGACTCTGACTCTGACTATGACTTTGTGACTCTAACTCTGACTCTGACACTGACTTCATGACTCTGACTCTGACTCTGACTTCATGACTCTGACTCTGACTTTGACTTCATGACTCCGACTCTGACTCTGACTTCATGACTTGGACTCTGACTCTAAAACTGACTCTGACTCTGACTCTGACTCTGACTCTGACTTCATGACTATGACTCTGACTCTGACTTCATGACTCTGACTCTGACTCTGACTTCATGAGTTTGACTCTGACTCTGACTCTGACTTCATGAGTTTGACTCTGACTCTGACTTAATGACTCTGACTCTGACTCTGACTCTGACTTCATGACTTTGACTCTGACTCTGACTTCATGACTCTGACTCTGACTCTGACTTCATGACTCTGACTCTGACTCTGACTTCATGACTTTGACTCTGACTCTGACTTAATGACTCTGACTCTGACTCTGACTCTGACTTCATGACTTTGACTCTGACTCTGACTTCATGACTCTGACTCTGGCTCTGACTTCATGACTCTGACTCTGACTCTGACTTCATGACTCTGACTCTGACTCTGACTTTGACTCTGACTTCATGACTCTGACTCTGACTCTGACTTCATGACTCTTACTCTGACTACCACTCTGACTTCATGACTATGACTCTGACTCTGACTTCATGACTCTGACTCTGACTATGACTTCATGACTTTGACTCTGACTCTGACTTCATGACTCTGACTCTGACTCTGACTTCATGACTTGGACTCTGCCTCCGACTCTGATTCTGACTCTGACTCTGACTCAGACTCTGACTTCATGACTCTGACTCTGACTCTGACTTCATGACTCTGACTCTGACTCTGACTTCATGACTCTGACTCTGACTCTGACTTCATGACTCTGACTCTGACTCTGACTCTGACTCTGACTTCATGACTCTGACTCTGACTCTGACTTCATGACTCTGACTCTGACTCTGACTTCATGACTCTGACTCTGACTCTGACTTCATGACTTGGACTCTGACTCTGACTCTGACTTCATGGCTTGGACTCTGACTCCGACTCTGACTTCATGACTCTGACTCTGACTCTGACTTCATGACTCTGACTCTGACTCTGACTTCATGACTCTGACTCTGCCTCTGACTTCATGACTCTGACTCTGACTATGACTTCGTGACTCTAACTCTGACTCTGACTCTGACTTCATGACTCTGACTCTGACTCTGACTTCATGACTCTGACTCTGACTCTGACTTCATGACTCTGACTCTGACTCTGACTTCATGACTCCGACTCTGACTCTGACTCTGAATTCGTCACTCTGACTCTGACTCTGACTCTGACTTCATGACTCTGACTCTGACTCTGACTTCATGACTCTGACCCTGACTCTGACTCTGACTTCATGACTCTGACTCTGACTCTGACTCTGACTCTGACTTCATGACTCTGACTCTGCCTCTGACTTCATGACTCTGACTCTGACTATGACTTTGTGACTCTAACTCTAACTCTGACTCTGACTTCATGACTCTGACTCTGACTCTGACTTCATGACTCTGACTCTGACTTTGACTTCATGACTCCGACTCTGACTCTGACTTGTTGACTCTGACTCTGACTCTGACTTTGACTTCATGATTCTGACTCTGACTCTGACTCTGACTTCATGACTCTGACTCTGACTCTGACTTCATGACTCTGACTGTGACTCTGACTTCATGACTCTGACCCTGACTCTGACTTCACGAATCTGACTCTGACTCTGACTTCATGACTTTGACTCTGACTTCAGGACTCTGACTTTGACTCTGACTCCATGACTCCGACTCTGACTCTGACTCTGACTCTGACTTCATGACTATGACTCTGACTCCATGACTCTGAGTCTGACTCTGACTTCATGACTCTGACTTTATGACTCTGACCCTGACTCTGACTTTATGACTCTGACTCGGACTCTGCCTTCATGACTCTGACTCCGACTCTGACTTCATGACTCTGACTCTGACTCTGACTCTGACTCTGACTTCATGACTCTGACTCTGACTCTGACTTCATGACTCTGACTCTGACTCTGACTTCATGACTTGGACTCTGACTCCGACTCTGACTTCATGACCCTGACTCTGACTCTGACTTCATGACTCTGACTCTGACTCTGACTTCATGACTCTGACTCTGCCTCTGACTTCATGACTCTGACTCTGACTCTGACTTCGTGACTCTAACTCTGACTCTGACTCTGACTTCATGACTCTGACTCTGACTCTGACTTCATGACTCTGACTCTGACTCTGACTTCATGACTCTGACTCTGACTCTGACTTCATAACTCTGTCTCTGACTATGACTCTGAATTCGTGACTCTGACTCTGACTCTGACTCTGACTTCATGACTCTGACTCTGACTCTGACTTCATGACTCTGACCCTGACTCTGACTCTGACTTCATGACTCTGACTCTGACTCTGACTCTGACTCTGACTTCATGACTCTGACTCTGCCTCTGACTTCATGACTCTGACTCTGACTATGACTTTGTGACTCTAACTCTGACTCTGACTCTGACTTCATGACTCTGACTCTGACTCTGACTTCATGACTCTGACTCTGACTTTGACTTCATGACTCCGACTCTGACTCTGACTTCATGACTTGGACTCTGACTCTAAAACTGACTCTGACTCTGACTCTGACTCTGACTCTGACTTCATGACTATGACTCTGACTCTGACTTCATGACTCTGACTCTGACTCTGACTCTGACTCTGACTTCATGACTCTGACTCTGACTCTGACTTCATGAGTTTGACTCTGACTCTGACTCTGACTTCATGAGTTTGACTCTGACTCTGACTTAATGACTCTGACTCTGACTCTGACTCTGACTTCATGACTTTGACTCTGACTCTGACTTCATGACTCTGACTCTGACTCTGACTTCATGACTCTGACTCTGACTCTGACTTCATGACTTTGACTCTGACTCTGACTTAATGACTCTGACTCTGACTCTGACTCTGACTCTGACTTCATGACTTTGACTCTGACTCTGACTTCATGACTCTGACTCTGGCTCTGACTTCATGACTCTGACTCTGACTCTGCCTTCATGACTCTGACTCTGACTCTGACTTTGACTCTGACTTCATGACTCTGACTCTGACTCTGACTTCATGACTCTTACTCTGACTACCACTCTGACTTCATGACTATGACTCTGACTCTGACTTCATGACTCTGACTCTGACTATGACTTCATGACTTTGACTCTGACTCTGACTTCATGACTCTGACTCTGACTCTGACTTCATGACTTGGACTCTGACTCCGACTCTGATTCTGACTCTGACTCTGACTCAGACTCTGACTTCATGACTCTGACTCTGACTCTGACTTCATGACTCTGACTCTGACTCTGACTTCATGACTCTGACTCTGACTCTGACTTCATGACTCTGACTCTGACTCTGACTCTGACTCTGACTTCATGACTCTGACTCTGCCTCTGACTTCATGACTCTGACTCTGACTATGACTTCGTGACTCTAACTCTGACTCTGACTCTGACTTCATGACTCTGACTCTGACTCTGACTTCATGACTCTGACTCTGACTCTGACTTCATGACTCTGACTCTGACTCTGACTTCATGACTCTGACTCTGACTCTGACTCTGAATTCGTGACTCTGACTCTGACTCTGACTCTGACTTCATGACTCTGACTCTGACTCTGACTTCATGACTCTGACCCTGACTCTGACTCTGACTTCATGACTCTGACTCTGACTCTGACTCTGACTCTGACTTCATGACTCTGACTCTGCCTCTGACTTCATGACTCTGACTCTGACTATGACTTTGTGACTCTAACTCTGACTCTGACTCTGACTTCATGACTCTGACTCTGACTCTGACTTCATGACTCTGACTCTGACTTTGACTTCATGACTCCGACTCTGACTCTGACTTCATGACTCTGACTCTGACTCTGACTTCATGACTCTGACTTCATGACTCTGACTCTGACTCTGACTTCATGACTCTGACTCTGACTATGACTTCATGACTCTGACTCTGCCTCTGACTTCATGACTCTGACTCTGACTATGACTTCGTGACTCTGACTCTGACTCTGACTTTGACTTCATGACTCTGACTCTGACTCTGACTCTGACTTCATGACTCTGACTCTGACTCTGACTTCATGACTCGGACTGTGACTCTGACTTCATGACTCTGACCCTGACTCTGACTTCACGAATCTGACTCTGACTCTGACTTCATGACTTTGACTCTGACTTCATGACTCTGACTTTGACTGTGACTCCATGACTCCGACTCTGACTCTGACTCTGACTCTGACTTCATGACTATGACTCTGACTTCATGACTCTGACTCTGACTCTGACTTCATGACTCTGACTTTATGACTCTGACCCTGACTCTGACTTTATGACTCTGACTCGGACTCTGCCTTCATGTCTCTGACTCCGACTCTGACTTCATGACTCTGACTCTGACTCTGACTCTGACTCTGACTTCATGACTCTGACTCTGACTCTGACTTCATGACTCTGACTCTGACTCTGACTTCATGACTTGGACTCTGACTCCGACTCTGACTTCATGACCCTGACTCTGACTCTGACTTCATGACTCTGACTCTGACTCTGACTTCATGACTCTGACTCTGCCTCTGACTTCATGACTCTGACTCTGACTATGACTTCGTGACTCTAACTCTGACTCTGACTCTGACTTCATGACTTGGACTCTGACTCCGACTCTGACTTCATGACCCTGACTCTGACTCTGACTTCATGACTCTGACTCTGACTCTGACTTCATGACTCTGACTCTGCCTCTGACTTCATGACTCTGACTCTGACTATGACTTCGTGACTCTAACTCTGACTCTGACTTCATGACTCTGACTCTGACTCTGACTTCATGACTCTGACTCTGACTCTGACTTCATGACTCTGACTCTGACTCTGACTTCATGACTCTGACTCTGACTTTGACTCTGAATTCGTGACTCTGACTCTGACTCTGACTCTGACTTCATGACTCTGACTCTGACTCTGACTTCATGACTCTGACCCTGACTCTGACTCTGACTTCATGACTCTGACTCTGACTCTGACTCTGACTCTGACTTCATGACTCTGACTCTGCCTCTGACTTCATGACTCTGACTCTGACTATGACTTTGTGACTCTAACTCTGACTCTGACTCTGACTTCATGACTCTGACTCTGACTCTGACTTCATGACTCTGACTCTGACTTTGACTTCATGACTCCGACTCTGACTCTGACTTCATGACTTGGACTCTGACTCTAAAACTGACTCTGACTCTGACTCTGACTCTGACTCTGACTTCATGAGTTTGACTCTGACTCTGACTTCATGACTCTGACTCTGACTCTGACTCTGACTCTGACTTTATGACTCTGACTCTGACTCTGACTTCATGAGTTTGACTCTGACTCTGACTTAATGACTCTGACTCTGACTCTGACTCTGACTTCATGACTTTGACTCTGACTCTGACTTCATGACTCTGACTCTGACTCTGACTTCATGACTCTGACTCTGACTCTGACTTCATGACTTTGACTCTGACTCTGACTTAATGACTCTGACTCTGACTCTGACTCTGACTTCATGACTTTGACTCTGACTCTGACTTCATGACTCTGACTCTGGCTCTGACTTCATGACTCTGACTCTGACTCTGACTTCATGACTCTGACTCTGACTCTGACTTTGACTCTGACTTCATGACTCTGACTCTGACTCTGACTTCATGACTCTTACTCTGACTACCACTCTGACTTCATGACTATGACTCTGACTCTGACTTCATGACTCTGACTCTGACTATGACTTCATGACTTTGACTCTGACTCTGACTTCATGACTCTGACTCTGACTCTGACTTCATGACTTGGACTCTGACTCCGACTCTGATTCTGACTCTGACTCTGACTCAGACTCTGACTTCATGACTCTGACTCTGACTCTGACTTCATGACTCTGACTCTGACTCTGACTTCATGACTCTGACTCTGACTCTGACTTTGACTCTGACTTCATGACTCTGACTCTGACTCTGACTTCATGACTCTTACTCTGACTACCACTCTGACTTTATGACTATGACTCTGACTCTGACTTCATGACTCTGACTCTGACTATGACTTCATGACTTTGACTCTGACTCTGACTTCATGACTCTGACTCTGACTCTGACTTCATGACTTGGACTCTGACTCCGACTCTGATTCTGACTCTGACTCTGACTCAGACTCTGACTTCATGACTCTGACTCTGACTCTGACTTCATGACTCTGACTCTGACTCTGACTTCATGACTCTGACTCTGACTCTGACTTCATGACTCTGAGTCTGACTCTGACTTCATGACTCTGACTCTGACTCTGACTTCATGACTCTGACTCTGACTCTGACTTCATGACTCTGATTCTGACTCTGACGCTGAATTCATGACTCTGACTCTGACTCTGACTCTGACTTCATGACTCTGACTCTGACTCTGACTCCATGACTCTGACTCTGACTCTGACTTCATGACTCCGACTCTGACGCTGACTTCATGACTTGGACTCTGACTCTGACTGTGACTCTGACTCTGACTCTGACTCTGACTCTGACTTCATGACTCTGACTCTGACTCTGACTTCATGACTCTGACTCTGAGTCTGACTTCATGACTCCGACTCTGACGCTGACTTCATGACTTGGACTCTGACTCTGACTGTGACTCTGACTCTGACTCTGACTCTGACTCTGACTTCATGACTCTGACCCTGACTCTGACTTCATGACTCTGACTCTGACTTTGACTTCATGACTCTGACTCTGACTTTGACTTCATGACTCTGACTCTGACTCTGACTCTGACTTCATGACTCTGACTGTGACTCTGACTTCATGACTCTCACCCTGACTCTGACTTCACGAATCTGACTCTGACTCTGACTTCATGACTTTGACTCTGACTTCATGACTCTGACTTTGACTCTGACTCCATGACTCCGACTCTGACTCTGACTCTGACTCTGACTTCATGACTATGACTCTGACTTCATGACTCTGACTCTGACTCTGACTTAATGACTCTGACTTTATGACTCTGACCCTGACTCTGACTTTATGACTCTGACTCGGACTCTGCCTTCATGACTCTGACTCTGACTCTGACTTCATGACTCTGACTCTGACTCTGACTCTGACTCTGACTTCATGACTCTGACTCTGACTCTGACTTCATGACTCTGACTGTGACTCTGACTTCATGACTTGGACTCTGACTCTGACTCTGACTTCATGACTTGGACTCTGACTCCGACTCTGACTTCATGACCCTGACTCTGACTCTGACTTCATGACTCCGACTCTGACTCTGACTTCATGACTCTGACTCTGCCTCTGACTTCATGACTCTGACTCTGACTCTGACTTCGTGACTCTAGCTCTGACTCTGACTCTGACTTCATGACTCTGACTCTGACTCTGACTTCATGACTCTGACTCTGACTCTGACTTCATGACTCTGACTCTGACTCTGACTTCATGACTCTGACTCTGACTATGACTCTGAATTCTTGACTCTGACTCTGACTCTGACTCTGACTTCATGACTCTGACTCTGACTCTGACTTCATGACTCTGACCCTGACTCTGACTCTGACTTCATGACTCTGACTCTGACTCTGACTCTGACTCTGACTTCATGACTCTGACTCTGCCTCTGACTTCATGACTCTGACTCTGACTATGACTTTGTGACTCTAACTCTGACTCTGACACTGACTTCATGACTCTGACTCTGACTCTGACTTCATGACTCTGACTCTGACTTTGACTTCATGACTCCGACTCTGACTCTGACTTCATGACTTGGACTCTGACTCTAAAACTGACTCTGACTCTGACTCTGACTCTGACTCTGACTTCATGACTATGACTCTGACTCTGACTTCATGACTCTGACTCTGACTCTGACTTCATGAGTTTGACTCTGACTCTGACTCTGACTTCATGAGTTTGACTCTGACTCTGACTTAATGACTCTGACTCTGACTCTGACTCTGACTTCATGACTTTGACTCTGACTCTGACTTCATGACTCTGACTCTGACTCTGACTTCATGACTCTGACTTTGACTCTGACTTCATGACTTTGACTCTGACTCTGACTTAATGACTCTGACTCTGACTCTGACTCTGACTTCATGACTTTGACTCTGACTCTGACTTCATGACTCTGACTCTGGCTCTGACTTCATGACTCTGACTCTGACTCTGACTTCATGACTCTGACTCTGACTCTGACTTTGACTCTGACTTCAGGACTCTGACTCTGACTCTGACTTCATGACTCTTACTCTGACTACCACTCTGACTTCATGACTATGACTCTGACTCTGACTTCATGACTCTGACTCTGACTATGACTTCATGACTTTGACTCTGACTCTGACTTCATGACTCTGACTCTGACTCTGACTTCATGACTTGGACTCTGACTCCGACTCTGATTCTGACTCTGACTCTGACTCAGACTCTGACTTCATGACTCTGACTCTGACTCTGACTTCATGACTCTGACTCTGACTCTGACTTCATGACTCTGACTCTGACTCTGACTTCATGACTCTGACTCTGACTCTGACTCTGACTCTGACTTCATGACTCTGACTCTGACTCTGACTTCATGACTCTGACTCTGACTCTGACTTCATGACTCTGACTCTGACTCTGACTTCATGACTTGGACTCTGACTCTGACTCTGACTTCATTACTTGGACTCTGACTCCGACTCTGACTTCATGACTCTGACTCTGACTCTGACTTCATGACTCTGACTCTGACTCTGACTTCATGACTCTGACTCGGCCTCTGACTTCATGACTCTGACTCTGACTATGACTTCGTGACTCTAACTCTGACTCTGACTATGACTTCGTGACTCTAACTCTGACTCTGACTCTGACTTCATGACTCTGACTCTGACTCTGACTCTGACTTCATGACTCTGACTCTGACTCTGACTTCATGACTCTGACTCTGACTCTGACTCTGAATTCGTCACTCTGACTCTGACTCTGACTCTGACTTCATGACTCTGACTCTGACTCTGACTTCATGACTCTGACCCTGACTCTGACTCTGACTTCATGACTCTGACTCTGACTCTGACTCTGACTCTGACTTCATGACTCTGACTCTGCCTCTGACTTCATGACTCTGACTCTGACTATGACTTTGTGACTCTAACTCTAACTCTGACTCTGACTTCATGACTCTGACTCTGACTCTGACTTCATGACTCTGACTCTGACTTTGACTTCATGACTCCGACTCTGACTCTGACTTGTTGACTCTGACTCTGACTCTGACTTTGACTTCATGACTCTGACTCTGACTCTGACTCTGACTTCATGACTCTGACTCTGACTCTGACTTCATGACTCTGACTGTGACTCTGACTTCATGACTCTGACCCTGACTCTGACTTCACGTATCTGACTCTGACTCTGACTTCATGACTTTGACTCTGACTTCATGACTCTGACTTTGACTCTGACTCCATGACTCCGACTCTGACTCTGACTCTGACTCTGACTTCATGACTATGACTCTGACTTCATGACTCTGACTCTGACTCTGACTTCATGACTCTGACTTTATGACTCTGACCCTGACTCTGACTTTATGACTCTGACTCGGACTCTGCCTTCATGACTCTGACTCCGACTCTGACTTCATGACTCTGACTCTGACTCTGACTCTGACTCTGACTTCATGACTCTGACTCTGACTCTGACTTCATGACTCTGACTCTGACTCTGACTTCATGACTTGGACTCTGACTCCGACTCTGACTTCATGACCCTGACTCTGACTCTGACTTCATGACTCTGACTCTGACTCTGACTTCATGACTCTGACTCTGCCTCTGACTTCATGACTCTGACTCTGACTCTGACTTCGTGACTCTAACTCTGACTCTGACTCTGACTTCATGACTCTGACTCTGACTCTGACTTCATGACTCTGACTCTGACTCTGACTTCATGACTCTGACTCTGACTCTGACTTCATGACTCTGACTCTGACTCTGACTCTGAATTCGTGACTCTGACTCTGACTCTGACTCTGACTTCATGACTCTGACTCTGACTCTGACTTCATGACTCTGACCCTGACTCTGACTCTGACTTCATGACTCTGACTCTGACTCTGACTCTGACTCTGACTTCATGACTCTGACTCTGCCTCTGACTTCATGACTCTGACTCTGACTATGACTTTGTGACTCTAACTCTGACTCTGACTCTGACTTCATGACTCTGACTCTGACTCTGACTTCATGACTCTGACTCTGACTTTGACTTCATGACTCCGACTCTGACTCTGACTTCATGACTCTGACTCTGACTCTGACTTCATGACTCTGACTTCATGACTCTGACTCTGACTCTGACTTCATGACTCTGACTCTGACTCTGACTTCATGACTCTGACTCTGCCTCTGACTTTATGACTCTGACTCTGACTATGACTTCGTGACTCTGACTCTGACTATGACTTTGACTTCATGACTCTGACTCTGACTCTGACTCTGACTTCATGACTCTGACTCTGACTCTGACTTCATGACTCTGACTGTGACTCTGACTTCATGACTCTGACCCTGACTCTGACTTCACGAATCTGACTCTGACTCTGACTTCATGACTTTGACTCTGACTTCATGACTCTGACTTTGACTGTGACTCCATGACTCCGACTCTGACTCTGACTCTGACTCTGACTTCATGACTATGACTCTGACTTCATGACTCTGACTCTGACTCTGACTTCATGACTCTGACTTTATGACTCTGACCCTGACTCTGACTTTATGACTCTGACTCGGACTCTGCCTTCATGTCTCTGACTCCGACTCTGACTTCATGACTCTGACTCTGACTCTGACTCTGACTCTGACTTCATGACTCTGACTCTGACTCTGACTTCATGACTCTGACTCTGACTCTGACTTCATGACTTGGACTCTGACTCCGACTCTGACTTCATGACCCTGACTCTGACTCTGACTTCATGACTCTGACTCTGACTCTGACTTCATGACTCTGACTCTGCCTCTGACTTCATGACTTGGACTCTGACTCCGACTCTGACTTCATGACCCTGACTCTGACTCTGACTTCATGACTCTGACTCTGACTCTGACTTCATGACTCTGACTCTGCCTCTGACTTCATGACTCTGACTCTGACTATGACTTCGTGACTCTAACTCTGACTCTGACTCTGACTTCATGACTTGGACTCTGACTCCGACTCTGACTTCATGACCCTGACTCTGACTCTGACTTCATGACTCTGACTCTGACTCTGACTTCATGACTCTGACTCTGCCTCTGACTTCATGACTCTGACTCTGACTATGACTTCGTGACTCTAACTCTGACTCTGACTCTGACTTCATGACTCTGACTCTGACTCTGACTTCATGACTCTGACTCTGACTCTGACTTCATGACTCTGACTCTGACTCTGACTTCATGACTCTGACTCTGACTTTGACTCTGAATTCGTGACTCTGACTCTGACTCTGACTCTGACTTCATGACTCTGACTCTGACTCTGACTTCATGACTCTGACCCTGACTCTGACTCTGACTTCATGACTCTGACTCTGACTCTGACTCTGACTATGACTTCATGACTCTGACTCTGCCTCTGACTTCATGACTCTGACTCTGACCATGACTTTGTGACTCTAACTCTGACTCTGACTCTGACTTCATGACTCTGACTCTGACTCTGACTTCATGACTCTGACTCTGACTTTGACTTCATGACTCCGACTCTGACTCTGACTTCATGACTTGGACTCTGACTCTAAAACTGACTCTGACTCTGACTCTGACTCTGACTCTGACTTCATGACTATGACTCTGACTCTGACTTCATGACTCTGACTCTGACTCTGACTCTGACTCTGACTTTATGACTCTGACTCTGACTCTGACTTCATGAGTTTGACTCTGACTCTGACTTAATGACTCTGACTCTGACTCTGACTCTGACTTCATGACTTTGACTCTGACTCTGACTTCATGACTCTGACTCTGACTCTGACTTCATGACTCTGACTCTGACTCTGACTTCATGACTTTGACTCTGACTCTGACTTAATGACTCTGACTCTGACTCTGACTCTGACTTCATGACTTTGACGCTGACTCTGACTTCATGACTCTGACTCTGGCTCTGACTTCATGACTCTGACTCTGACTCTGACTCTGACTTTGACTCTGACTTCATGACTCTGACTCTGACTCTGACTTCATGACTCTTACTCTGACTACCACTCTGACTTCATGACTATGACTCTGACTCTGACTTCATAACTCTGACTCTGACTATGACTTCATGACTTTGACTCTGACTCTGACTTCATGACTCTGACTCTGACTCTGACTTCATGACTTGGACTCTGACTCCGACTCTGATTCTGACTCTGACTCTGACTCAGACTCTGACTTCATGACTCTGACTCTGACTCTGACTTCATGACTCCGACTCTGACTCTGACTTCATGACTCTGACTCTGACTCTGACTTCATGACTCTGACTCTGACTCTGACTTCATGACTCTGACTCTGACTCTGACTTCATGACTCTGACTCTGACTCTGACTTCATGACTCTGATTCTGACTCTGACGCTGAATTCATGACTCTGACTCTGACTCTGACTCTGACTTCATGACTCTGACTCTGACTCTGACTCCATGACTCTGACTCTGACTCTGACTTCATGACTCCGACTCTGACGCTGACTTCATGACTTGGACTCTGACTCTGACTGTGACTCTGACTCTGACTCTGACTCTGACTTCATGACTCCGACTCTGACGCTGACTTCATGACTTGGACTCTGACTCTGACTGTGACTCTGACTCTGACTCTGACTCTGACTCTGACTTCATGACTCTGACTCTGACTCTGACTTCATGACTCTGACTCTGACTCTGACTTCATGACTCTGACTCTGACTTTGACTTCATGACTCTGACTCTGACTCTGACTCTGACTTCATGACTCTGACTGTGACTCTGACTTCATGACTCTGACCCTGACTCTGACTTCACGACTCTGACTCTGACTCTGACTTCATGACTTTGACTCTGACTTCATGACTCTGACTTTGACTCTGACTCCATGACTCCGACTCTGACTCTGACTCTGACTGTGACTCTGACTCTGACTTCATGACTCTGACTCTGACTCTGACTTCATCACTCTGACTTCATGACTCTGACCCTGTCTCTGACTTCATGACTCTGACTCGGACTCTGACTTCATGACTCTGACTCTGACTCTGACTTCATGACTCTGACTCTGACTCTGACTTCATGACTCTGACTCTGACTCTGACTTCATGACTCTGACTCTGACTCTGACTTCATGACTTGGACTCTGACTCTGACTCTGACTTCATGACTCTGACTCTGACTCGGACTTCATGACTCTGACTCTGACTCTGACTTTATGACTCTGACTCTGCCTCTGACTTCATGACTCTGACTCTGACTATGACTTCGTGACTCTAACTCTGACTCTGACTCTGACTTCATGACTCTGACTCTGACTCTGACTTCATGACTCTGACCCTGACTCTGACTCTGACTTCATGACTCTGACTCTGACTCTGACTCTGACTCTGACTTCATGACTCTGACTCTGCCTCTGACTTCATGACTCTGACTCTGACTATGACTTTGTGACACTAACTCTGACTCTGACTCTGACTTCATGACTCTGACTCTGACTCTGACTATATGACTCTGACTCTGACTTTGACTTCATGACTCCGACTCTGACTCTGACTTCATGACTTGGACTCTGACTCTGACTCTGACTCTGACTCTGACTTCATGACTATGAATCTGACTCTGACTTCATGACTCTGACTCTGACTCTGACTTCATGACTCTGACTCTGACTCTGACTTCATGACTCTGACTCTGACTCTGACTTCATGACTTGGACTCTGACTCTGACTCTGACTCTGACTCTGACTCTGACTCTGACTCTGACTTCATGACTCTGACTCTGACTCTGACTTCATGACTCTGACTCTGACTCTGACTTCATGACTCTGACTCTGACTCTGACTTCATGACTCTGACTCTGACTCTGACTTCATGACTCTGACTCTGACTCTGACTCTGACTCTGACTTCATGACTCTGCCTCTGCCTCTGACTTCATGACTCTGACTCTGACTATGACTTCGTGACTCTGACTCTGACTCTGACTTTGACTTCATGACTCTGACTCTGAAACTGACTCTGACTTCATGACTCTGACTCTGACTCTGACTTCATGACTCTGACTGTGACTCTGACTTCATGACTCTGACCCTGACTCTGACTTCACGACTCTGACTCTGACTCTGACTTCATGACTTTGACTCTGACTTCATGACTCTGACTTTGACTCTGACTCCATGACTCCGACTCTGACTCTGACTCTGACTCTGACTTCATGACTATGACTCTGACTTCATGACTCTGACTCTGACTCTGACTTCATGACTCTGACTTTATGACTCTGACCCTGACTCTGACTTCATGACTCTGACTAGGACTCTGCCTTCATGACCCTGACTCTGACTCTGACTTCATGACTCTGACTCTGACTCTGACTCTGACTCTGACTTCATGACTCTGACTCTGACTCTGACTTCATGACTCTGACTCTGACTCTGACTTCATGACTCTGACTCTGACTCTGACTTCATGACTCTGACTCTGACTCTGACTTCATGACTTGGACTCTGACTCTGACTCTGACTTCATGACTTGGACTCTGACTCCGACTCTGACTTCATGACTCTGACTCTGACTCTGACTTCATGACTCTGACTCTGACTCTGACTTCATGACTCTGACTCTGCCTCTGACTTCATGACTCTGACTCTGACTATGACTTCGTGAATCTAACTCTGACTCTGACTCTGACTTCATGACTCTGACTCTGACTCTGACTTCATGACTCTGACTCTGACTCTGACTTCATGACTCTGACTCTGACTCTGACTTCATGACTCTGACTCTGACTCTGACTCTGAATTCGTGACTCTGACTCTGACTCTGACTCTGACTTCATGACTCTGACTCTGACTCTGACTTCATGACTCTGACCCTGACTCTGACTCTGACTTCATGACTCTGACTCTGACTCTGACTCTGACTCTGACTTCATCACTCTGACTCTGCCTCTGACTTCATGACTCTGACTCTGACTCTGACTTCATGACTCTGACTTCATGACTCTGACTCTGACTCTGACTGCATGACTTTGACTCTGACTTCATGACTCTGACTCTGACTCTGAGTTCATGACTCCGACTCTGACTCTGACTCTGACTTTGACTCTGACTTCATGACTCTGACTCTGACTCTGACTGTATGACTCTGTCTCTGACTCTGACTTCATGACTCTGACTTCATGACTCTGACCCTGACTCTGACTTCATGACTCTGACTCGGAATCTGACTTCATGACTCTGACTCTGACTCTGACTTCATGACTCTGACTCTGACTCTGACTTCATGACTCTGACTCTGACTCTGACTTCATGACTCTGACTCCGACTCTGACTTCATGACTCTGACTCGGACTTCATGACTCTGACTCTGACTCTGACTTCATGACTCTTACTCTGACTACCACTCTGACTTCATGACTATGACTGTGACTCTGACTACATGACTCTGACTCTCACTTTGACTTCATGACTCAGACTCTGACTCTGACTTCATGACTCTGACTCTGACTTCATGACTCTGACTCTGACTCTGACTTCATGACTTGGACTCTGACTCTGACTCTGACTCCATAACTCCGACTGTGACTCTGACTTCATGACTCTGACCCTGACTCTTACTTCATGACTCTGACTCTGACTTTATGACTTTGACTCTGACTTCATGACTCTGACTCTGACTCTGAGTTCATGACTCCTACTCTGACTCTGACTCTGACTCTGACTGTGACTTCATGACTCTGACTCTGACTCTGACTTCATGACTCTGACTCAGACTCTGACTTCATGACTCTGACTCTGACTCTGACTCTGACTTCATGACTCTGACTCTCACTCTGACCCTGACTCTGACTCTGACTTCATGACTCTGACTCTGACTCTGACTTTATGACTCTGTCTCTGATTTTGACTTCATGACTCTGACTTCATGACTCCGACCCTGACTCTGACTTCATGACTCTGACTCGGACTCTGACTTTATGACTCTGACTCTGACTCTGACTTCATGACTCTGACTCTGACTCTGACTTCATGACTCTTACTCTGACTACCACTCTGACTTCATGACTATGACTCTGACTCTGACTACATGACTCTGACTCTCACTTTGACTTCATGACTCAGACTCTGACTCTGACTTCATGACTCTGACTCTGACTCCGACTTCATGACTTGGACTCTGACTCTGACTCTGACTCCATAACTCTGACTGTGACTCTGACTTCATGACTCTGACCCTGACTCTTACTTCATGACTCTGACTCTGACTTTATGACTTTGACTCTGACTTCATGACTCTGACTCTGACTCTGAGTTCATGACTCCTACTCTGACTCTGACTCTGACTCTGACTGTGACTTCATGACTCTGACTCTGACTCTGACTTCATGACTCTGACTCAGACTCTGACTTCATGACTCTGACTCTGACTCTGACTCTGACTTGATGACTCTGACTCTGACTCTGACCCTGACTCTGACTCTGACTTCATGACTCTGACTCTGACTCTGACTTTATGACTCTGTCTCTGATTCTGACTTCATGACTCTGACTTCATGACTCCGACCCTGACTCTGACCTCATGACTCTGACTCGGACTCTGACTTTATGACTCTGACTCTGACTCTGACTTCATGACTCTTACTCTGACTACCACTCTGACTTCATGACTATGACTCTGACTCTGACTTCATGACTCTGACTCTCACTCTTACTTCATGACTCTGACTCTGACTCTGACTTCATGACTATGACTCTGACTCTAACTCTGACTCTGACTTCATGACTCTGACTCTGGCTCTGACTTCATGACTCTGACTCTGACTCTGACTTCATGACTCTGACTCTGACTCTGACTTCATGACTCTGACTCTGACTCCGACTTCATGATTCTGACTCTGACTCTGACTTCATGACTATGACTCTGACTCTGACTCTGACTCTGACTTCATGACTCTGACTCTGACGCTGACTTCATGACTCTGACTCTGACTCCGACTCTGACTTCATGATTCTGACTCTGACTCTTACTTCATGACTATGACTCTGACTCTGACTCTGACTCTGACTTCATGACTCTGACTCTGACTCTGACTTCATGACTCTGACTCTGACTCTGACTTCATGACCCTGACTCTGACTTCATGACTCTGACTCTGACTCTGACTCTGACTCTGACTTCATGACTCTGATTCTGACTCTGACTTCATGACTCTGACTCTGACTCTGTCTCTGACTCTGACTCTGACTCTGACTCTGACTTCATGACTCTGACTCTGACTCTGACTTTATGACTCTGACTCTGACTTCATGACTCTGACTCTGACTCTGACTTCATGACTTTGACTCTGACTCTGACTTCATGACTCTGACTCTGACTCTGACTTCATGACTCTGACTCTGACTCTGACTTCATGACTATGACTCTGACTCTGACTCTGACTTCACGACTCTGACTCTGACTCTGACTCCGACTCTGACTTCATGACTCTGACTCTGACTTCATGACTCTGACTCTGACTCTGACTTCATGACTCTGACCCTGACTCTGACTCTGACTTCATGACTCTGACTCTGGCTCTGACTTCATGACTCTGACTCTGACTCTGACTTCATGACTCTGACTCTGACTCTGACTTCATGACTCTGACTCTGACTCTGACTTCATGACTCTGACTCTGACTCTGACTTCATGACTCTGACTCTGACTTTGACTTCATGACTCCGACTCTGACTCTGACTTCATGACTTGGACTCTGACTCTAAAACTGACTCTGACTCTGACTCTGACTCTGACTCTGACTTCATGACTATGACTCTGACTCTGACTTCATGACTCTGACTCTGACTCTGACTCTGACTCTGACTTTATGACTCTGACTCTGACTCTGACTTCATGAGTTTGACTCTGACTCTGACTTAATGACTCTGACTCTGACTCTGACTCTGACTTCATGACTTTGACTCTGACTCTGACTTCATGACTCTGACTCTGACTCTGACTTCATGACTCTGACTCTGACTCTGACTTCATGACTTTGACTCTGACTCTGACTTAATGACTCTGACTCTGACTCTGACTCTGACTTCATGACTTTGACGCTGACTCTGACTTCATGACTCTGACTCTGGCTCTGACTTCATGACTCTGACTCTGACTCTGACTCTGACTTTGACTCTGACTTCATGACTCTGACTCTGACTCTGACTTCATGACTCTTACTCTGACTACCACTCTGACTTCATGACTATGACTCTGACTCTGACTTCATAACTCTGACTCTGACTATGACTTCATGACTTTGACTCTGACTCTGACTTCATGACTCTGACTCTGACTCTGACTTCATGACTTGGACTCTGACTCCGACTCTGATTCTGACTCTGACTCTGACTCAGACTCTGACTTCATGACTCTGACTCTGACTCTGACTTCATGACTCCGACTCTGACTCTGACTTCATGACTCTGACTCTGACTCTGACTTCATGACTCTGACTCTGACTCTGACTTCATGACTCTGACTCTGACTCTGACTTCATGACTCTGACTCTGACTCTGACTTCATGACTCTGATTCTGACTCTGACGCTGAATTCATGACTCTGACTCTGACTCTGACTCTGACTTCATGACTCTGACTCTGACTCTGACTCCATGACTCTGACTCTGACTCTGACTTCATGACTCCGACTCTGACGCTGACTTCATGACTTGGACTCTGACTCTGACTGTGACTCTGACTCTGACTCTGACTCTGACTTCATGACTCCGACTCTGACGCTGACTTCATGACTTGGACTCTGACTCTGACTGTGACTCTGACTCTGACTCTGACTCTGACTCTGACTTCATGACTCTGACTCTGACTCTGACTTCATGACTCTGACTCTGACTCTGACTTCATGACTCTGACTCTGACTTTGACTTCATGACTCTGACTCTGACTCTGACTCTGACTTCATGACTCTGACTGTGACTCTGACTTCATGACTCTGACCCTGACTCTGACTTCACGACTCTGACTCTGACTCTGACTTCATGACTTTGACTCTGACTTCATGACTCTGACTTTGACTCTGACTCCATGACTCCGACTCTGACTCTGACTCTGACTGTGACTCTGACTCTGACTTCATGACTCTGACTCTGACTCTGACTTCATCACTCTGACTTCATGACTCTGACCCTGTCTCTGACTTCATGACTCTGACTCGGACTCTGACTTCATGACTCTGACTCTGACTCTGACTTCATGACTCTGACTCTGACTCTGACTTCATGACTCTGACTCTGACTCTGACTTCATGACTCTGACTCTGACTCTGACTTCATGACTTGGACTCTGACTCTGACTCTGACTTCATGACTCTGACTCTGACTCGGACTTCATGACTCTGACTCTGACTCTGACTTTATGACTCTGACTCTGCCTCTGACTTCATGACTCTGACTCTGACTATGACTTCGTGACTCTAACTCTGACTCTGACTCTGACTTCATGACTCTGACTCTGACTCTGACTTCATGACTCTGACCCTGACTCTGACTCTGACTTCATGACTCTGACTCTGACTCTGACTCTGACTCTGACTTCATGACTCTGACTCTGCCTCTGACTTCATGACTCTGACTCTGACTATGACTTTGTGACACTAACTCTGACTCTGACTCTGACTTCATGACTCTGACTCTGACTCTGACTATATGACTCTGACTCTGACTTTGACTTCATGACTCCGACTCTGACTCTGACTTCATGACTTGGACTCTGACTCTGACTCTGACTCTGACTCTGACTTCATGACTATGAATCTGACTCTGACTTCATGACTCTGACTCTGACTCTGACTTCATGACTCTGACTCTGACTCTGACTTCATGACTCTGACTCTGACTCTGACTTCATGACTTGGACTCTGACTCTGACTCTGACTCTGACTCTGACTCTGACTCTGACTCTGACTTCATGACTCTGACTCTGACTCTGACTTCATGACTCTGACTCTGACTCTGACTTCATGACTCTGACTCTGACTCTGACTTCATGACTCTGACTCTGACTCTGACTTCATGACTCTGACTCTGACTCTGACTCTGACTCTGACTTCATGACTCTGCCTCTGCCTCTGACTTCATGACTCTGACTCTGACTATGACTTCGTGACTCTGACTCTGACTCTGACTTTGACTTCATGACTCTGACTCTGAAACTGACTCTGACTTCATGACTCTGACTCTGACTCTGACTTCATGACTCTGACTGTGACTCTGACTTCATGACTCTGACCCTGACTCTGACTTCACGACTCTGACTCTGACTCTGACTTCATGACTTTGACTCTGACTTCATGACTCTGACTTTGACTCTGACTCCATGACTCCGACTCTGACTCTGACTCTGACTCTGACTTCATGACTATGACTCTGACTTCATGACTCTGACTCTGACTCTGACTTCATGACTCTGACTTTATGACTCTGACCCTGACTCTGACTTCATGACTCTGACTAGGACTCTGCCTTCATGACCCTGACTCTGACTCTGACTTCATGACTCTGACTCTGACTCTGACTCTGACTCTGACTTCATGACTCTGACTCTGACTCTGACTTCATGACTCTGACTCTGACTCTGACTTCATGACTCTGACTCTGACTCTGACTTCATGACTCTGACTCTGACTCTGACTTCATGACTTGGACTCTGACTCTGACTCTGACTTCATGACTTGGACTCTGACTCCGACTCTGACTTCATGACTCTGACTCTGACTCTGACTTCATGACTCTGACTCTGACTCTGACTTCATGACTCTGACTCTGCCTCTGACTTCATGACTCTGACTCTGACTATGACTTCGTGAATCTAACTCTGACTCTGACTCTGACTTCATGACTCTGACTCTGACTCTGACTTCATGACTCTGACTCTGACTCTGACTTCATGACTCTGACTCTGACTCTGACTTCATGACTCTGACTCTGACTCTGACTCTGAATTCGTGACTCTGACTCTGACTCTGACTCTGACTTCATGACTCTGACTCTGACTCTGACTTCATGACTCTGACCCTGACTCTGACTCTGACTTCATGACTCTGACTCTGACTCTGACTCTGACTCTGACTTCATCACTCTGACTCTGCCTCTGACTTCATGACTCTGACTCTGACTCTGACTTCATGACTCTGACTTCATGACTCTGACTCTGACTCTGACTGCATGACTTTGACTCTGACTTCATGACTCTGACTCTGACTCTGAGTTCATGACTCCGACTCTGACTCTGACTCTGACTTTGACTCTGACTTCATGACTCTGACTCTGACTCTGACTGTATGACTCTGTCTCTGACTCTGACTTCATGACTCTGACTTCATGACTCTGACCCTGACTCTGACTTCATGACTCTGACTCGGAATCTGACTTCATGACTCTGACTCTGACTCTGACTTCATGACTCTGACTCTGACTCTGACTTCATGACTCTGACTCTGACTCTGACTTCATGACTCTGACTCCGACTCTGACTTCATGACTCTGACTCGGACTTCATGACTCTGACTCTGACTCTGACTTCATGACTCTTACTCTGACTACCACTCTGACTTCATGACTATGACTGTGACTCTGACTACATGACTCTGACTCTCACTTTGACTTCATGACTCAGACTCTGACTCTGACTTCATGACTCTGACTCTGACTTCATGACTCTGACTCTGACTCTGACTTCATGACTTGGACTCTGACTCTGACTCTGACTCCATAACTCCGACTGTGACTCTGACTTCATGACTCTGACCCTGACTCTTACTTCATGACTCTGACTCTGACTTTATGACTTTGACTCTGACTTCATGACTCTGACTCTGACTCTGAGTTCATGACTCCTACTCTGACTCTGACTCTGACTCTGACTGTGACTTCATGACTCTGACTCTGACTCTGACTTCATGACTCTGACTCAGACTCTGACTTCATGACTCTGACTCTGACTCTGACTCTGACTTCATGACTCTGACTCTCACTCTGACCCTGACTCTGACTCTGACTTCATGACTCTGACTCTGACTCTGACTTTATGACTCTGTCTCTGATTTTGACTTCATGACTCTGACTTCATGACTCCGACCCTGACTCTGACTTCATGACTCTGACTCGGACTCTGACTTTATGACTCTGACTCTGACTCTGACTTCATGACTCTGACTCTGACTCTGACTTCATGACTCTTACTCTGACTACCACTCTGACTTCATGACTATGACTCTGACTCTGACTACATGACTCTGACTCTCACTTTGACTTCATGACTCAGACTCTGACTCTGACTTCATGACTCTGACTCTGACTCCGACTTCATGACTTGGACTCTGACTCTGACTCTGACTCCATAACTCTGACTGTGACTCTGACTTCATGACTCTGACCCTGACTCTTACTTCATGACTCTGACTCTGACTTTATGACTTTGACTCTGACTTCATGACTCTGACTCTGACTCTGAGTTCATGACTCCTACTCTGACTCTGACTCTGACTCTGACTGTGACTTCATGACTCTGACTCTGACTCTGACTTCATGACTCTGACTCAGACTCTGACTTCATGACTCTGACTCTGACTCTGACTCTGACTTGATGACTCTGACTCTGACTCTGACCCTGACTCTGACTCTGACTTCATGACTCTGACTCTGACTCTGACTTTATGACTCTGTCTCTGATTCTGACTTCATGACTCTGACTTCATGACTCCGACCCTGACTCTGACCTCATGACTCTGACTCGGACTCTGACTTTATGACTCTGACTCTGACTCTGACTTCATGACTCTTACTCTGACTACCACTCTGACTTCATGACTATGACTCTGACTCTGACTTCATGACTCTGACTCTCACTCTTACTTCATGACTCTGACTCTGACTCTGACTTCATGACTATGACTCTGACTCTAACTCTGACTCTGACTTCATGACTCTGACTCTGGCTCTGACTTCATGACTCTGACTCTGACTCTGACTTCATGACTCTGACTCTGACTCTGACTTCATGACTCTGACTCTGACTCCGACTTCATGATTCTGACTCTGACTCTGACTTCATGACTATGACTCTGACTCTGACTCTGACTCTGACTTCATGACTCTGACTCTGACGCTGACTTCATGACTCTGACTCTGACTCCGACTCTGACTTCATGATTCTGACTCTGACTCTTACTTCATGACTATGACTCTGACTCTGACTCTGACTCTGACTTCATGACTCTGACTCTGACTCTGACTTCATGACTCTGACTCTGACTCTGACTTCATGACCCTGACTCTGACTTCATGACTCTGACTCTGACTCTGACTCTGACTCTGACTTCATGACTCTGATTCTGACTCTGACTTCATGACTCTGACTCTGACTCTGTCTCTGACTCTGACTCTGACTCTGACTCTGACTTCATGACTCTGACTCTGACTCTGACTTTATGACTCTGACTCTGACTTCATGACTCTGACTCTGACTCTGACTTCATGACTTTGACTCTGACTCTGACTTCATGACTCTGACTCTGACTCTGACTTCATGACTCTGACTCTGACTCTGACTTCATGACTATGACTCTGACTCTGACTCTGACTTCACGACTCTGACTCTGACTCTGACTCCGACTCTGACTTCATGACTCTGACTCTGACTTCATGACTCTGACTCTGACTCTGACTTCATGACTCTGACCCTGACTCTGACTCTGACTTCATGACTCTGACTCTGGCTCTGACTTCATGACTCTGACTCTGACTCTGACTTCATGACTCTGACTCTGACTCTGACTTCATGACTCTGACTCTGACTCTGACTTCATGACTCTGACTCTGACTCTGACTTCATGACTCTGACTCTGACTCTGACTTCATGACTCTGACTCTGACTCTGACTTCATGACTCTGACTCTGACTCTGACTTCATGACTATGACTCTGACTCTGACTCTGACTTCATGACTCAGACTCTAACTCTGACTTCATGATTCTGACTCTGACTCTGACTTCATGACTATGACTTTGACTCTGACTCTGACTCCGACTTCATGACTCTAACTCTGACTCTGACTTCATGACTCTGACTCTGACACTGACTCTGACTTCACGACTCTGACTCTGCCTCTGACTCCGACTCTGACTTCATGACTCTGACTCTGACTTCATGACTCTGACTCTGACTCTGACTTCATGACTCTGACCCTGACTCTGACTCTGACTTCATGACTCTGACTCTGACTCTGACTTCATGACTCTGTCTCTGACTCTGACTGCATGACTCTGACTTCATGACTCTGACCGTGACCCTGACTTCATGACTCTGACTCTGACTCTGACTTCATGACTCTGACTCTGACTCTGACTCTGACTTCATGATTCTGACTCTGACTCTGACTTCATGACTATGACTCTGACTCTGACTCTGACGTCATGACTCTGACTCTGACTCTGACTTCATGACTCTGACTCTTACTCTGACTTCATGACTCTGACTCTGACTTCATGACTCTGACTCTGACTCTGACTCCGACTCTGACTTCATGACTGACTCTGACTCTGACTTCATGACTCTGACTCTGACTCTGACTCCGACTTCATGATTCTGACTCTGACTCTGACTTCATGACTATGACTCTGACTTTGACTCTGACTCTGACTCTGACTTCATGACTCTGACTCTGACTCTGACTTCATGACTCTGACTCTGACTCCGACTCTGACTTCATGATTCTGACTCTGACTCTTACTTCATGACTATGACTCTGACTCTGACTCTGACTCTGACTTCATGACTCTGACTCTGACTCTGACTTCATGACTCTGACTCTGACCCTGACTTCATGACTCTGACTCTGACTTCATGACTCTGACTCTGACTCTGACTCTGACTCTGACTTCATGACTCTGACTCTGACTCTGACTTCATGACTCTGACTCTGACTCTGACTCTGACTCTGACTCTGACTCTGACTCTGACTTCATGACTCTGACTCTGACTCTGACTTTATGACTCTGACTCTGACTTCATGACTCTGACTCTGACTCTGACTTCATGACTTTGACTCTGACTCTGACTTCATGACTCTGACTCTGACTCTGACTCTGACTCTGACTTCATGACTCTGACTCTGACTCTGACTTCATGACTATGACTCTGACTCTGACTCTGACTTCATGACTCTGACTCTAACTCTGACTTCATGATTCTGACTCTGACTCTGACTTCATGACTATGACTCTGACTCTGACTATGACTCCGACTTCATGACTCTGACTCTGACTCTGACTTCATGACTCTGACTCTGACACTGACTCTGACTTCACGACTCTGACTCTGACTCTGACTCCGACTCTGACTTCATGACTCTGACTCTGACTTCATGACTCTGACTCTGACTCTGACTTCATGACTCTGACCCTGACTCTGACTCTGACTTCATGACTCCGACTCTGACTCTGACTTCATGACTCTGACTCTGACTCTGACTCTGACTCTGACTCTGACTCTGACTTCATGACTCTGACTCTGACTCTGACTCTGACTTCATGACGCTGACTCTGACTCTGACTTCATGACTCTGACTCTGACTCTGACTTCATGACTCTGACTCTGACTCTGACTTCATGACTCTGACTCTGACGCTGACTTCATAAATCTGACTCTGACTCTGACTCTGACTCTGACTTCATGACTCTGACTCTGACTCTGACTTCATGACTCTGACTCTGACTCTGACTTCATGACTCTGACTCTGACTCTGACTGTGACTCTGACTCCGACTCCGACTCTGACTCTGACTTCATGACTCTGACTCTGACTCTGACTTCATGACTCTGACTCTGACTCTCACCCTGACTTCATGACTATGACTCTGACTCTGACTTCATGACTCTGACGCTGACTCTGACTTCATGACTCTGACTCTGACTCTGACTTCATGACTCTGACTCTGACTCTGACTTCATGACTATGACTCTGACTCTGACTCTGACTTCACGACTCTGACTCTGACTCTGACTCCGACTCTGACTTCATGACTCTGACTCTGACTTTATGACTCTGACTCTGACTCTGACTTCATGACTCTGACCCTGACTCTGACTCTGACTTCATGACTCTGACTCTGGCTCTGACTTCATGACTCTGACTCTGACTCTGACTTCATGACTCTGACTCTGACTCTGACTTCATGACTCTGACTCTGACTCTGACTTCATGACTCTGACTCTGACTCTGACTTCATGACTCTGACTCTGACTCTGACTTCATGACTCTGACTCTGACTCTGACTTCATGACTCTGACTCTGACTCTGACTTCATGACTATGACTCTGACTCTGACTCTGACTTCATGACTCTGACTCTAACTCTGACTTCATGATTCTGACTCTGACTCTGACTTCATGACTATGACTCTGACTCTGACTCTGACTCCGACTTCATGACTCTAACTCTGACTCTGACTTCATGACTCTGACTCTGACACTGACTCTGACTTCACGACTCTGACTCTGCCTCTGACTCCGACTCTGACTTCATGACTCTGACTCTGACTTCATGACTCTGACTCTGACTCTGACTTCATGACTCTGACCCTGACTCTGACTCTGACTTCATGACTCCGACTCTGACTCTGACTTCATGACTCTGACTCTGACTCTGACTCTGACTCTGACTTCATGACTCTGACTCTGACTCTGACTTCATGACTCTGTCTCTGACTCTGACTGCATGACTCTGACTTCATGACTCTGACCGTGACCCTGACTTCATGACTCTGACTCTGACTCTGACTTCATGACTCTGACTCTGACTCTGACTCTGACTTCATGATTCTGACTCTGACTCTGACTTCATGACTATGACTCTGACTCTGACTCTGACGTCATGACTCTGACTCTGACTCTGACTTCATGATTCTGACTCTTACTCTGACTTCATGACTCTGACTCTGACTTCATGACTCTGACTCTGACTCTGACTCCGACTCTCACTTCATGACTGACTCTGACTCTGACTTCATGACTCTGACTCTGACTCTGACTCCGACTTCATGATTCTGACTCTGACTCTGACTTCATGACTATGACTCTGACTTTGACTCTGACTCTGACTCTGACTTCATGACTCTGACTCTGACTCTGACTTCATGACTCTGACTCTGACTCCGACTCTGACTTCATGATTCTGACTCTGACTCTTACTTCATGACTATGACTCTGACTCTGACTTCATGACTCTGACTCTGACTCTGACTTCATGACTCTGACTCTGACTCTGACTTCATGACTCTGACTCTGACTTCATGACTCTGACTCTGACTCTGACTCTGACTCTGACTTCATGACTCTGACTCTGACTCTGACTTCATGACTCTGACTCTGACTCTGACTCTGACTCTGACTCTGACTCTGACTCTGACTTCATGACTCTGACTCTGACTCTGACTTTATGACTCTGACTCTGACTTCATGACTCTGACTCTGACTCTGACTCTGACTTCATGACTCTGACTCTGACTCTGACTTCATGACTATGACTCTGACTCTGACTCTGACTTCATGACTCTGACTCTGACTTCATGACTCTGACTCTGACTCTGACTTCATGACTCTGACCCTGACTCTGACTCTGACTTCATGACTCCGACTCTGACTCTGACTTCATGACTCTGACTCTGACTCTGACTCTGACTCTGACTCTGACTCTGACTTCATGACTCTGTCTCTCACTCTGACTTCATGACTCTGACTTCATGACTCTGACTTCATGACTCTGACTCTGACTCTTACTTCATGACTCTGACTCTGACTCTGACTCTGACTTCATGACGCTGACTCTGACTCTGACTTCATGACTCTGACTCTGACTCTGACTTCATGACTCTGACTCTGACTCTGACATCATGACTCTGACTCTGACGCTGACTTCATAAATCTGACTCTGACTCTGACTCTGACTCTGACTTCATGACTCTGACTCTGACTCTGACTTCATGACTCTGACTCTGACTCTGACTTCATGACTCTGACTCTGACTCTGACTGTGACTCTGACTCCGACTCCGACTCTGACTCTGACTTCATGACTCTGACTCTGACTCTGACTTCATGACTCTGACTCTGACTCTCACCCTGACTTCATGACTATGACTCTGACTCTGACTTCATGACTCTGACGCTGACTCTGACTTCATGACTCTGACTCTGACTCTGACTTCATGACTCTGACTCTGACTTTGACTTCATGACTCTGACTCTGACTCTGACTCTGACTTCATGACTCTGACTCTGACTCTGACTTCATGACTCTGACAGTGACTCTGACTTCATGACTCTGACCCTGACTCTGACTTCATGACTCTGACTCTGACTCTGAGTTCATGACTCCGACTCTGACTCTGACTCTGACTTTGACTCTGACTTCATGACTCTGACTCTGACTCTGACTGTATGACTCTGTCTCTGACTCTGACTTCATGACTCTGACTTCATGACTCTGACCCTGACTCTGACTTCATGACTCTGACTCGGAATCTGACTTCATGACTCTGACTCTGACTCTGACTTCATGACTCTGACTCTGACTCTGACTTCATGACTCTGACTCTGACTCTGACTTCATGACTCTGACTCCGACTCTGACTTCATGACTCTGACTCGGACTTCATGACTCTGACTCTGACTCTGACTTCATGACTCTTACTCTGACTACCACTCTGACTTCATGACTATGACTCTGACTCTGACTACATGACTCTGACTCTCACTTTGACTTCATGACTCAGACTCTGACTCTGACTTCATGACTCTGACTCTGACTTCATGACTCTGACTCTGACTCTGACTTCATGACTTGGACTCTGACTCTGACTCTGACTCCATAACTCTGACTGTGACTCTGACTTCATGACTCTGACCCTGACTCTTACTTCATGACTCTGACTCTGACTTCATGACTTTGACTCTGACTTCATGACTCTGACTCTGACTCTGAGTTCATGACTCCTACTCTGACTCTGACTCTGACTCTGACTTTGACTTCATGACTCTAACTCTGACTCTGAGTCTGACTTCATGACTCTGACTCTGACTCTGACTTCATGACTCTGACAGTGACTCTGACTTCATGACTCTGACCCTGACTCTGACTTCATGACTCTGACTCTGACTCTGAGTTCATGACTCCGACTCTGACTCTGACTCCGACTTTGACTGTGACTTCATGACTCTGACTCTGACTCTGACTGTATGACTCTGTCTCTGACTCTGACTTCATGACTCTGACTTCATGACTCTGACCCTGACTCTGACTTCATGACTCTGACTCGGAATCTGACTTCATGACTCTGACTCTGACTCTGACTTCATGACTCTGACTCTGACTCTGACTTCATGACTCTGACTCTGACTCTGACTTCATGACTCTGACTCCGACTCTGACTTCATGACTCTGACTCGGACTTCATGACTCTGACTCTGACTCTGACTTCATGACTCTTACTCTGACTACCACTCTGACTTCATGACTATGACTCTGACTCTGACTACATGACTCTGACTCTCACTTTGACTTCATGACTCAGACTCTGACTCTGACTTCATGACTCTGACTCTGACTTCATGACTCTGACTCTGACTCTGACTTCATGACTTGGACTCTGACTCTGACTCTGACTCCATAACTCTGACTGTGACTCTGACTTCATGACTCTGACCCTGACTCTTACTTCATGACTCTGACTCTGACTTCATGACTTTGACTCTGACTTCATGACTCTGACTCTGACTCTGAGTTCATGACTCCTACTCTGACTCTGACTCTGACTCTGACTGTGACTTCATGACTCTGACTCTGACTCTGACTTCATGACTCTGACCCTGACTCTGACTCTGACTTCATGACTCCGACTCTGACTCTGACTTCATGACTCTGACTCTGACTCTGACTTCATGACTATGACTCTGACTCTGACTATGACTCCGACTTCATGACTCTGACTCTGACTCTGACTGTATGACTCTGTCTCTGACTCTGACTTCATGACTCTGACTTCATGACTCTGACTCTGACTCTGACTTCATGACTATGACTCTGACTCTGACTCTGACTTCATGACTCTGACTCTAACTCTGACTTCATGATTCTGACTCTGACTCTGACTTCATGACTATGACTCTGACTCTGACTATGACTCCGACTTCATGACTCTGACTCTGACTCTGACTTCATGACTCTGACTCTGACACTGACTCTGACTTCACGACTCTGACTCTGACTCTGACTCCGACTCTGACTTCATGACTCTGACTCTGACTTCATGACTCTGACTCTGACTCTGACTTCATGACTCTGACCCTGACTCTGACTCTGACTTCATGACTCCGACTCTGACTCTGACTTCATGACTCTGACTCTGACTCTGACTCTGACTCTGACTCTGACTCTGACTTCATGACTCTGACTCTGACTCTGACTCTGACTTCATGACGCTGACTCTGACTCTGACTTCATGACTCTGACTCTGACTCTGACTTCATGACTCTGACTCTGACTCTGACTTCATGACTCTGACTCTGACGCTGACTTCATAAATCTGACTCTGACTCTGACTCTGACTCTGACTTCATGACTCTGACTCTGACTCTGACTTCATGACTCTGACTCTGACTCTGACTTCATGACTCTGACTCTGACTCTGACTGTGACTCTGACTCCGACTCCGACTCTGACTCTGACTTCATGACTCTGACTCTGACTCTGACTTCATGACTCTGACTCTGACTCTCACCCTGACTTCATGACTATGACTCTGACTCTGACTTCATGACTCTGACGCTGACTCTGACTTCATGACTCTGACTCTGACTCTGACTTCATGACTCTGACTCTGACTCTGACTTCATGACTATGACTCTGACTCTGACTCTGACTTCACGACTCTGACTCTGACTCTGACTCCGACTCTGACTTCATGACTCTGACTCTGACTTTATGACTCTGACTCTGACTCTGACTTCATGACTCTGACCCTGACTCTGACTCTGACTTCATGACTCTGACTCTGGCTCTGACTTCATGACTCTGACTCTGACTCTGACTTCATGACTCTGACTCTGACTCTGACTTCATGACTCTGACTCTGACTCTGACTTCATGACTCTGACTCTGACTCTGACTTCATGACTCTGACTCTGACTCTGACTTCATGACTCTGACTCTGACTCTGACTTCATGACTCTGACTCTGACTCTGACTTCATGACTATGACTCTGACTCTGACTCTGACTTCATGACTCTGACTCTAACTCTGACTTCATGATTCTGACTCTGACTCTGACTTCATGACTATGACTCTGACTCTGACTCTGACTCCGACTTCATGACTCTAACTCTGACTCTGACTTCATGACTCTGACTCTGACACTGACTCTGACTTCACGACTCTGACTCTGCCTCTGACTCCGACTCTGACTTCATGACTCTGACTCTGACTTCATGACTCTGACTCTGACTCTGACTTCATGACTCTGACCCTGACTCTGACTCTGACTTCATGACTCCGACTCTGACTCTGACTTCATGACTCTGACTCTGACTCTGACTCTGACTCTGACTTCATGACTCTGACTCTGACTCTGACTTCATGACTCTGTCTCTGACTCTGACTGCATGACTCTGACTTCATGACTCTGACCGTGACCCTGACTTCATGACTCTGACTCTGACTCTGACTTCATGACTCTGACTCTGACTCTGACTCTGACTTCATGATTCTGACTCTGACTCTGACTTCATGACTATGACTCTGACTCTGACTCTGACGTCATGACTCTGACTCTGACTCTGACTTCATGATTCTGACTCTTACTCTGACTTCATGACTCTGACTCTGACTTCATGACTCTGACTCTGACTCTGACTCCGACTCTCACTTCATGACTGACTCTGACTCTGACTTCATGACTCTGACTCTGACTCTGACTCCGACTTCATGATTCTGACTCTGACTCTGACTTCATGACTATGACTCTGACTTTGACTCTGACTCTGACTCTGACTTCATGACTCTGACTCTGACTCTGACTTCATGACTCTGACTCTGACTCCGACTCTGACTTCATGATTCTGACTCTGACTCTTACTTCATGACTATGACTCTGACTCTGACTTCATGACTCTGACTCTGACTCTGACTTCATGACTCTGACTCTGACTCTGACTTCATGACTCTGACTCTGACTTCATGACTCTGACTCTGACTCTGACTCTGACTCTGACTTCATGACTCTGACTCTGACTCTGACTTCATGACTCTGACTCTGACTCTGACTCTGACTCTGACTCTGACTCTGACTCTGACTTCATGACTCTGACTCTGACTCTGACTTTATGACTCTGACTCTGACTTCATGACTCTGACTCTGACTCTGACTCTGACTTCATGACTCTGACTCTGACTCTGACTTCATGACTATGACTCTGACTCTGACTCTGACTTCATGACTCTGACTCTGACTTCATGACTCTGACTCTGACTCTGACTTCATGACTCTGACCCTGACTCTGACTCTGACTTCATGACTCCGACTCTGACTCTGACTTCATGACTCTGACTCTGACTCTGACTCTGACTCTGACTCTGACTCTGACTTCATGACTCTGTCTCTCACTCTGACTTCATGACTCTGACTTCATGACTCTGACTTCATGACTCTGACTCTGACTCTTACTTCATGACTCTGACTCTGACTCTGACTCTGACTTCATGACGCTGACTCTGACTCTGACTTCATGACTCTGACTCTGACTCTGACTTCATGACTCTGACTCTGACTCTGACATCATGACTCTGACTCTGACGCTGACTTCATAAATCTGACTCTGACTCTGACTCTGACTCTGACTTCATGACTCTGACTCTGACTCTGACTTCATGACTCTGACTCTGACTCTGACTTCATGACTCTGACTCTGACTCTGACTGTGACTCTGACTCCGACTCCGACTCTGACTCTGACTTCATGACTCTGACTCTGACTCTGACTTCATGACTCTGACTCTGACTCTCACCCTGACTTCATGACTATGACTCTGACTCTGACTTCATGACTCTGACGCTGACTCTGACTTCATGACTCTGACTCTGACTCTGACTTCATGACTCTGACTCTGACTTTGACTTCATGACTCTGACTCTGACTCTGACTCTGACTTCATGACTCTGACTCTGACTCTGACTTCATGACTCTGACAGTGACTCTGACTTCATGACTCTGACCCTGACTCTGACTTCATGACTCTGACTCTGACTCTGAGTTCATGACTCCGACTCTGACTCTGACTCTGACTTTGACTCTGACTTCATGACTCTGACTCTGACTCTGACTGTATGACTCTGTCTCTGACTCTGACTTCATGACTCTGACTTCATGACTCTGACCCTGACTCTGACTTCATGACTCTGACTCGGAATCTGACTTCATGACTCTGACTCTGACTCTGACTTCATGACTCTGACTCTGACTCTGACTTCATGACTCTGACTCTGACTCTGACTTCATGACTCTGACTCCGACTCTGACTTCATGACTCTGACTCGGACTTCATGACTCTGACTCTGACTCTGACTTCATGACTCTTACTCTGACTACCACTCTGACTTCATGACTATGACTCTGACTCTGACTACATGACTCTGACTCTCACTTTGACTTCATGACTCAGACTCTGACTCTGACTTCATGACTCTGACTCTGACTTCATGACTCTGACTCTGACTCTGACTTCATGACTTGGACTCTGACTCTGACTCTGACTCCATAACTCTGACTGTGACTCTGACTTCATGACTCTGACCCTGACTCTTACTTCATGACTCTGACTCTGACTTCATGACTTTGACTCTGACTTCATGACTCTGACTCTGACTCTGAGTTCATGACTCCTACTCTGACTCTGACTCTGACTCTGACTTTGACTTCATGACTCTAACTCTGACTCTGAGTCTGACTTCATGACTCTGACTCTGACTCTGACTTCATGACTCTGACAGTGACTCTGACTTCATGACTCTGACCCTGACTCTGACTTCATGACTCTGACTCTGACTCTGAGTTCATGACTCCGACTCTGACTCTGACTCCGACTTTGACTGTGACTTCATGACTCTGACTCTGACTCTGACTGTATGACTCTGTCTCTGACTCTGACTTCATGACTCTGACTTCATGACTCTGACCCTGACTCTGACTTCATGACTCTGACTCGGAATCTGACTTCATGACTCTGACTCTGACTCTGACTTCATGACTCTGACTCTGACTCTGACTTCATGACTCTGACTCTGACTCTGACTTCATGACTCTGACTCCGACTCTGACTTCATGACTCTGACTCGGACTTCATGACTCTGACTCTGACTCTGACTTCATGACTCTTACTCTGACTACCACTCTGACTTCATGACTATGACTCTGACTCTGACTACATGACTCTGACTCTCACTTTGACTTCATGACTCAGACTCTGACTCTGACTTCATGACTCTGACTCTGACTTCATGACTCTGACTCTGACTCTGACTTCATGACTTGGACTCTGACTCTGACTCTGACTCCATAACTCTGACTGTGACTCTGACTTCATGACTCTGACCCTGACTCTTACTTCATGACTCTGACTCTGACTTCATGACTTTGACTCTGACTTCATGACTCTGACTCTGACTCTGAGTTCATGACTCCTACTCTGACTCTGACTCTGACTCTGACTGTGACTTCATGACTCTGACTCTGACTCTGACTTCATGACTCTGACTCAGACTCTGACTTCATGACTCTGACTCTGACTCTGACTCTGACTTCATGACTCTGACTCTGACTCTGACCCTGACTCTGACTCTGACTTCATGACTCTGACTCTGACTCTGACTTTATGACTCTGTCTCTGATTTTGACTTCATGACTCTGACTTCATGACTCCGACCCTGACTCTGACTTCATGACTCTGACTCGGACTCTGACTTTATGACTCTGACTCTGACTCTGACTTCATGACTCTGACTCTGACTCTGACTTCATGACTCTTACTCTGACTACCACTCTGACTTCATGACTATGACTCTGACTCTGACTACATGACTCTGACTCTCACTTTGACTTCATGACTCAGACTCTGACTCTGACTTCATGACTCTGACTCTGACTCCGACTTCATGACTTGGACTCTGACTCTGACTCTGACTCCATAACTCTGACTGTGACTCTGACTTCATGACTCTGACCCTGACTCTTACTTCATGACTCTGACTCTGACTTTATGACTTTGACTCTGACTTCATGACTCTGACTCTGACTCTGAGTTCATGACTCCTACTCTGACTCTGACTCTGACTCTGACTGTGACTTCATGACTCTGACTCTGACTCTGACTTCATGACTCTGACTCAGACTCTGACTTCATGACTCTGACTCTGACTCTGACTCTGACTTCATGACTCTGACTCTGACTCTGACCCTGACTCTGACTCTGACTTCATGACTCTGACTCTGACTCTGACTTTATGACTCTGTCTCTGATTCTGACTTCATGACTCTGACTTCATGACTCCGACCCTGACTCTGACTTCATGACTCTGACTCGGACTCTGACTTTATGACTCTGACTCTGACTCTGACTTCATGACTCTGACTCTGACTCTGACTTCATGACTCTTACTCTGACTACCACTCTGACTTCATGACTATGACTCTGACTCTGACTTCATGACTCTGACTCTCACTCTTACTTCATGACTCTGACTCTGACTCTGACTTCATGACTATGACTCTGACTCTAACTCTGACTCTGACTTCATGACTCTGACTCTGGCTCTGACTTCATGACTCTGACTCTGACTCTGACTTCATGACTCTGACTCTGACTCTGACTTCATGACTCTGACTCTGACTCTGACTTCATGACTCTGACTCTGACTCTGACTTCATGACTCTGACTCTGACTCTGACTTCATGACTCTGACTCTGACTCTGACTTCATGACTCTGACTCTGACTCTGACTTTATGACTCTGACTCTGACTCTGACTTCATGACTATGACTCTGACTCTGACTCTGACTTCATGACTCTGACTCCAACTCTGACTTCATGATTCTGACTCTCACTCTGACTTCATGACTATGACTCTGACTCTGACTCTGACTCCGGCTTCATGACTCTAACTCTGACTCTGACTTCATGACTCTGACTCTGACACTGACTCTGACTTCACGACTCTGACTCTGACTCTGACTCCGACTCTGACTTCATGACTCTGACTCTGACTTCATGACTCTGACTCTGACTCTGACTTCATGACTCTGACCCTGACTCTGACTCTGACTTCATGACTCCGACTCTGACTCTGACTTCATGACTCTGACTCTGACTCTGACTCTGACTTTGACTTTATGACTCTGACTCTGACTCTGACTTCATGACTCTGTCTCTGACTCTGACTTCATGACTCTGACCCTGACCCTGACTTCATGACTCTGACTCTGACTCTGACTTCATGACTCTGACTCTGACTCTGACTCTGACTTCATGATTCTGACTCTGACTCTGACTTCATGACTATGACTCTGACTCTGACTCTGACTCTGACGTCATGACTCTGACTCTGACTCTGACTTCATGACTCTGACTCTGACTCTGACTTCATGACTCTGACTATGACTTCATGACTCTGACTCTGACTCTGACTCCGACTCTGACTTCATGACTGACTCTGACTCTGACTTCATGACTCTGACTCTGACTCTGACTCCGACTTCATGATTCTGACTCTGACTCTGACTTCATGACTATGACTCTGACTCTGACTCTGACTCTGACTTCATGACTCTGACTCTGACGCTGACTTCATGACTCTGACTCTGACTCCGACTCTGACTTCATGATTCTGACTCTGACTCTTACTTCATGACTATGACTCTGACTCTGACTCTGACTCTGACTTCATGACTCTGACTCTGACTCTGACTTCATGACTCTGACTCTGACTCTGACTTCATGACCCTGACTCTGACTTCATGACTCTGACTCTGACTCTGACTCTGACTCTGACTTCATGACTCTGATTCTGACTCTGACTTCATGACTCTGACTCTGACTCTGACTCTGACTCTGACTCTGACTCTGACTCTGACTTCATGACTCTGACTCTGACTCTGACTTTATGACTCTGACTCTGACTTCATGACTCTGACTCTGACTCTGACTTCATGACTTTGACTCTGACTCTGACTTCATGACTCTGACTCTGACTCTGACTTCATGACTCTGACTCTGACTCTGACTTCATGACTATGACTCTGACTCTGACTCTGACTTCACGACTCTGACTCTGACTCTGACTCCGACTCTGACTTCATGACTCTGACTCTGACTTAATGACTCTGACTCTGACTCTGACTTCATGACTCTGACCCTGACTCTGACTCTGACTTTATGACTCTGACTCTGGCTCTGACTTCATGACTCTGACTCTGACTCTGACTTCATGACTCTGACTCTGACTCTGACTTCATGACTCTGACTCTGACTCTGACTTCATGACTCTGACTCTGACTCTGACTTCATGACTCTGACTCTGACTCTGACTTCATGACTCTGACTCTGACTCTGACTTCATGACTCTGACTCTGACTCTGACTTCATGACTATTACTCTGACTCTGACTCTGACTTCATGACTCTGACTCTAACTCTGACTTCATGATTCTGACTCTGACTCTGACTTCATGACTATGACTCTGACTCTGACTCTGACTCCGACTTCATGACTCTAACTCTGACTCTGACTTCATGACTCTGACTCTGACACTGACTCTGACTTCACGACTCTGACTCTGCCTCTGACTTCGACTCTGACTTCATGACTCTGACTCTGACTTCATGACTCTGACTCTGACTCTGACTTCATGACTCTGACCCTGACTCTGACTCTGACTTCATGACTCCGACTCTGACTCTGACTTCATGACTCTGACTCTGACTCTGACTCTGACTCTGACTTCATGACTCTGACTCTGACTCTGACTTCATGACTCTGTCTCTGACTCTGACTGCATGACTCTGACTTCATGACTCTGACCGTGACCCTGACTTCATGACTCTGACTCTGACTCTGACTTCATGACTCTGACTCTGACTCTGACTCTGACTTCATGATTCTGACTCTGACTCTGACTTCATGACTATGACTCTGACTCTGACTCTGACGTCATGACTCTGACTCTGACTCTGACTTCATGACTCTGACTCTTACTCCGACTTCATGACTCTGACTCTGACTTCATGACTCTGACTCTGACTCTGACTCCGACTCTGACTTCATGACTGACTCTGACTCTGACTTCATGACTCTGACTCTGACTCTGACTCCGACTTCATGATTCTGACTCTGACTCTGACTTCATGACTATGACTCTGACTTTGACTCTGACTCTGACTCTGACTTCATGACTCTGACTCTGACTCTGACTTCATGACTCTGACTCTGACTTCATGACTCTGACTCTGACTCTGACTCTGACTCTGACTTCATGACTCTGACTCTGACTCTGACTTCATGACTCTGACTCTGACTCTGACTCTGACTCTGACTCTGACTCTGACTCTGACTTCATGACTCTGACTCTGACTCTGACTTTATGACTCTGACTCTGACTTCATGACTCTGACTCTGACTCTGACTTCATGACTTTGACTCTGACTCTGACTTCATGACTCTGACTCTGACTCTGACTCTGACTCTGACTTCATGACTCTGACTCTGACTCTGACTTCATGACTATGACTCTGACTCTGACTCTGACTTCATGACTCTGACTCTAACTCTGACTTCATGATTCTGACTCTGACTCTGACTTCATGACTATGACTCTGACTCTGACTCTGACTCCGACTTCATGACTCTGACTCTGACTCTGACTTCATGACTCTGACTCTGACACTGACTCTGACTTCACGACTCTGACTCTGACTCTGACTCCGACTCTGACTTCATGACTCTGACTCTGACTTCATGACTCTGACTCTGACTCTGACTTCATGACTCTGACCCTGACTCTGACTCTGACCTCATGACTCCGACTCTGACTCTGACTTCATGACTCTGACTCTGACTCTGACTCTGACTCTGACTCTGACTCTGACTTCATGACTCTGTCTCTCACTCTGACTTCATGACTCTGACTTCATGACTTTGACTTCATGACTCTGACTCTGACTCTTACTTCATGACTCTGACTCTGACTCTGACTCTGACTTCATGACGCTGACTCTGACTCTGACTTCATGACTCTGACTCTGACTCTGACTTCATGACTCTGACTCTGACTCTGACTTCATGACTCTGACTCTGACTCTGACTTCATAAATCTGACTCTGACTCTGACTCTGACTCTGACTTCATGACTCTGACTCTGACTCTGACTTCATGACTCTGTCTCTGACTCTGAATTCATGACTCTGACTTCATGACTCTGACCCTGACCCTGACTTCATGACTCTGACTCCGACTCTGACTTCATGGTTCTGACTCTGACTCTTACTTCATGACTATGACTCTGACTCTGACTCTGACTCTGACTTCATGACTCTGACTCTGACTCTGACTTCATGACTCTGACTCTGACTCTGACTTCATGACTATGACTCTGACTGTGACTTTATGACTATGACTCTGACTCTGACTCTGACTTCATTACTATGACTCTGACTCTGACTTCATGACTCTGACTCTGACTCTGACTTCATGACTCTGACTCTGACTCTGACTTCATGACCATGACTCTGACTCTGACTTTATGACTATGACTCTGACTCTGACTCTGACTTCATGACTCTGACTCTGACTCTGACTTCATGACTCTGACTCTGACTCTGACTTCATGACTCTGACTCTGACTCTGACTTCATGAATCTGACTCTGACTCTGACTTCATGACTCTGACTCCGACTCTGACTTCATGACTCTGACTCTGACTCTGACTTCATGACTCTGACGCTGACTCTGACTTCATGACTCTGCCTCTGACTCTGACTTCATGACTATGACTCTGACTCGGACTCTGACTCTGACTTCATGACTCTGACTCTGACTCCGACTTCATGACTCTGACTCTGACTCTGACTTCATGACTCTGACTCTGACTTCATGACTCCGACTCTGACTCTGACTTCATGACTCTGACTCTGACTCTGACTCTGACTCTGACTTCATGACTCTGACTCTGACTCTGACTTCATGACTCTGTCTCTGACTCTGACTGCATGACTC